>CAWUFW010011348.1:0-621703 GCA_963921515.1 Calotriton arnoldi | reverse complement strand
GTGAGGGTGTCCCCCCCTCTGTCCAACCCACCTTGCCTGTTCCCCATTCTCCTCCCCTGGAGGTAGGCACTGCAGTGGAGTCCACTACCGCCCTGTCTGACTTGGGCACTGCAGTGGCGGACCTGTCCACCCCATCTGCAGGGTCCACTGCAGTTGTGCCGGCACCCACGACATCTGTGTCATGCCCCCAGTTGTGCCGGCACACACCATGTCAGACACCTCCACTGCAGTTGTCAGTGGCTCTCCTGCACCCACCACCCCTTCCCTGACTCCCCCTGGTGAGCCCTGATCCTGTCCCTGCGGTGCCTGGCCTGCCCCCCGGTTGCCCCTCCTAGTGGATTGTCCCTGGTATTGTGCAGGCATGCGTAGGGTGACATCTGCCAGTGTCACCCTGTTTGAACTTTGACAATGGACTGGCCATTGGCCTTTGCTCTTTTTCAGGACTTCGTTTGGCCTCAACACATATGCTGAATAAAGCAACTTTCTTTTCTCTAGTGCTCATGCTTCAGATGTACATGTTGTTGGTGCAGCTAACCATGCCCTTGCTGCAGTGATGGTGATATCTGGTCTCATGATTATGAAGTGTTACTGTGCAGGAACCCATGTGGTCCAGGGGGAATGTGTCCTATCATGTGGTGTATCCATGTCATCAATAGCAGCATCTGAGGGTGTCATGTGTTCAGTATTTGGCAATGGGTTTCCTACTTACATTGGCAATTTCATATCTGTGGCTTCCACCCCTGCACATCTGTTGTGCCTGCCATCGTTGCATTTGTCTACTTCCTGACCGTGTTGCCATCTCCAGTGGACATGCAGGTTTGGGCATCAATGGGGAGGGACTCATCCGTGTAGTCAGTGCAACATTGCTATACAAGTGTGTTGGATCTGTGCTGATGATTCCGTTGGCACATCCATGACCAGGCTGATGTGATGGGAGCCCTCATTTGGTGCTAATTGTTGATTGTGTGACCAAGTGCTCAGCTGACATGATGGGGCCCTACTGAGGCAACATATGGCACAGCTTTCCTCACACAGGAGTGGAGTCCCCTCATGGCAGTGTGTACACGTGTGACATTGCCTGCACCCAAGGTGTGTGTTGTATGTGCATGTCTGTGTGTTCACTTCCATTCATCTGCGCATGCTGTGATCCCTAGTGTTGTACCTGTTTGTGATGCTTGCTGACTTGAGCTATGTTCCCCAAAGTCTTCTCCTGTGTTCTCTGTGATGTGGGTGCATGGCACATTACTGGTCATCAGGGTGTCACCCATAGGTGTGTTTGCTGTCAGGGCTGAGTTTGTGTGCAGACGCAGATGGGTCACAGTCAGGTTTCCCCTTGGCACTTGTTGTTTGCCCCTGTCATGTGATTTCCAGTTTGTGTTATCTTTCAGTGATTGTGACATGTTGTGTGTGTGACTGCTGCCACTCCTCAGGGTCAGAGCTGCAATGTTGGAAGTTGTCTATGTGTGTTCGTTGTGGGTGACCTTGGCTTCTTCATTGGTGTGTGACTGTGGCTGGGATCCCATTGGTCGGTGTGGTATTGCCGTCATGTCCATGTACAGCGTAGTGTGCAGTGTGTCAGACATTCAGGAGTCTTGTTGAGTGGCCATGTGTGATGTGTTTCTACACCTTGGTTCCCACCCACCACCCTGGAATAGTCATGGGTGCATGTGCAATGTCACCAGTGCATGTGTACTTCACTGCTGCACATTGTTGGAGGTCGAGGGGTGTGGTGTTGAGTGTGTGCAGATGAGAGTTGTTGCCCGGCTAGGCCCCTGCCTCCATGTTGGCCTTGGCTTACTGGCCATGCTGATTGATTTGTGCTTGTGTAGGTGTGATGGTAGTTTGTTGCTCAGGACACCTGACTGTGGTTCATAGTGTGAACGACATTTAGCTTTGTCATCACAGTGGTATTTTTATTCAGCCCAGGGTCACCACATTGTGGGGGCCCTGGGGTGGTGCTGTGGTGTGTCTGTGACTTGCTGTGTCAGTTGTTGTTCCTACGTGCCTGTGTGACATGTGTGTTTTGTGCTCCCTCTCACCTGACAATGCCTGCTTGCCCACATAGGGGATTTGGATCCATGAGTTACCTTAGTGTGGCAGTGTATGCACATCTGTATGATTGGTATTCAGCTCTCCTCATGTGTTGTGTGGTTGCCTGGGGACACTGGCACCCCCACCCCTCACCTGCTGTGTATGATGACAGTGTTGGTCTGCCTGTTTGTGTTTGTGCATCTGCACCACTGCATTGGCATATCTTGGGTGTGCCATTGGCTGTATGTTGTTTGGTGTGTTTCCCTGCTGTCCCTGGGACTCCTAGGTCATCGGTCAGCACAGTGATCATGGTTTGTGTGTCCCATTGCTGCCATGGTATGGTATCTGTTCACCTCACATCTGCTGTCTCCACAGGGTATCTGCATTTGTGTGCCCATTGGTGCAAATATGTGGTTCTGCATTCTGATGGTCACTTCTGTCATTGTGTCATTGATGACTGTTGACGGTCTCAGCCCCCATGGGTGTTGTTTGTCTGCACATGGCCAAAGGAATGTTTCATTTGCACTGCAGTATTTGGCTCCCCCAATTTATGTTGCAATGGGACACATACACTACTTTGCCACAGATGAGTTTTTGGTTCTGTGAGCAGGAATGATCCATGCAGTTTGGCAGTTGCAGCTCTTTCTTTGTCAACAATTACCTTTTGGTCACTGTGATGATGAGGGTGTAGACCCCATTGCCACAATGGTCAAAATGTGCTTCAGCTATGGACCCCACACTTGCCTTTTGGTCACTGTGATGATGGGGGTTTGGACCCCATTGCCACAATGGTCAAAATGTGCTTCAGCTATGGACCCCACACTTGCCTTTTGGTCACTGTGATGATGGGGGTTTGGACCCCATTGCCACAATGGTCAAAATGTGCTTCAGCTATGGACCCCACACTTACCTTTTGGTCACTGTGATGATGGGGGTTTAGGCCCCATTGCCACAATGGTCATGGGCTGCTTAGCATTGTGGGTGCCACACACATATATGTGTGGCACATGTGCTAGGGGGTCACATTGTATGTTGAAAGTCATGTTCGGTGTTGTAGGCATTTGACACAGCCTACACACGCTTGTCATGGTGGTGGGGGATGTCTTAATCTTGCATTCCCTAGGTTGTGGTGTGCTTGTTGTGTCATGCATTGTCCATCCTATGAGTGAGGGTGGTAGTAGTGGTGGGCATCCTGCCCCCCTGGCTAAGGGTGGTAGTAGTGGTAGGCATCCAGCCCCCTGGCTAAGGGTGGTAGTAGTGGTAGGCATCCTGCCCCCTGGCTGAGGGTGGTAGTAGTGGTAGGCATCCAGCCCCCTGGGTGAGGGTGGTAGTAGTGGTGGGCATCCTGCCCCCTGGCTAAGGGTGGTAGTAGTGGTAGGCATCCAGCCCCCCTGGCTAAGGGTGGTAGTAGTGGTAGGCATCCAGCCGCCCCTGGGTTGGGGTGGTAGTAGTGGTAGGCATCCTGCCCCCTGGCTAAGGGTGGTAGTAGTGGTAGGCATCCTGCCACCCTGGCTAAGGGTGGTAGTAGTGGTAGGCATCCTGCCCCCCTGGGTGAGGGTGGTAGTAGTTGTGGGCATCCTGCCCCCTGGCTAAGGGTGGTAGTAGTGGTAGGCATCCTGCCACCCTGGCTAAGGGTGGTAGTAGTGGTAGGCATCCTGCCCCCTGGGTGAGGGTGGTAGTAGTTGTGGGCATCCTGCCCCCTGGCTAAGGGTGGTAGTAGTGGTAGGCATCCAGCCCCCCTGGGTGAGGGTGGTAGTAGTGGTAGGCATCCTGCCACCCCTGGGTGAGGGTGGTAGTAGTGGTAGGCATCCAGCCCCCTGGGTGAGGGTGGTAGTAGTGGTGGGCATCCTGCCCCCTGGCTAAGGGTGGTAGTAGTGGTAGGCATCCAGCCCCCTGGCTAAGGGTGGTAGTAGTGGTAGGCATCCTGCCCCCTGGCTAAGGGTGGTAGTAGTGGTAGGCATCCTGCCACCCTGGCTAAGGGTGGTAGTAGTGGTAGGCATCCTGCCCCCTGGGTGAGGGTGGTAGTAGTGGTAGGCATCCTGCCCCCCTGGTTGAGGGTGGTTGGCATCCAGCCCCCCTGGGTTGGGGTGGTGGCGCGCATTCAGGCCCCTGTGTGCATATGTGGCATTGGTGATGGGCATCCCGCCCCTATGGTGCTGCTGTTGCAAGTATATTCAGATTCCCAGTGTATGTGTGTGATGTGTCGTGTACGTGTTGTATGTGTTTTGTGGTTGGTGTCTGACTTACCTTCTGCGCCGTACGCGTCCGTGCCTGTTCCGGTAGTAGATGTAGAATATTGGTATGATCGGGACGAAGGGATTCATGGTTGGTTCGTGTCGTTCGTCCTTCTCGTTGCTTCGCGTCGTCCTCGTCGCTTGGCTTCGTCCTCGTCGCTTCGCTTCGTCCTCGCCGCTTCGCGTCGTCCTCGTCTGTGCTGTGTTCGTCTCGTAGCCGTGGATCGTGTTGTGGCGCGATTCGGAGCTTATGTGCGCCTCTCCCGGATGCTTTGACGTGCCGTGCGTAGCGACGGGTTCGGCGCGTACGGAAAGCGCATCGTACTTGTCCGGCCGGACGGGGCTGCATTTTCCCTTCCGTGCGACTCGATTCGGCGTTTCCGGATTCGCCTCGGTCGGAGAACAGGACCTGGTTTGGGTGAGTACGGCTCGGCCGGAATTTTTGCTGTTGTGCGCATCGTACTTGCTCGTTCGGTGTGCTGTACGGATCGGTCGGGAAACTGGCTTTCGCATGGCTTTTTTCCCGACCGAATGGTATTGGGTGCGCCTCCGACCGAGATCGGAATCGGCCCCTATGTATTAAAATAGATTTTAAACAACCAATAATATTTTTAAACGTCTATCTAAGCACAAAAAGATCAGTTAAGATATCCCAATTTACCACGCTTTGGGAAATAGTCAAAATCTTGAATTATCAATATCCTGCCACCATGTTAATTATTTCAGGAGATTTTAACATGCATTTGCTCTCCAAAAACCGAGCCGACAAACCAAGTAGAGCTTTAATTCAGATGTGTCGTTCTCAGCTAAATAAATATAATCTTACGTTACTACAGGAAGATAGACAAAATATTATTGAAAGCGTTCCAACATTTAAAAAATCACGGCAACATTCCATTATTGACTATACTATTATTTCAAAGGATCTTGCATCCTCTCTTCTCAATTATCAAGTGATCCCCAGAATAGAAAGCGATCATATTCCACAAATAATGACACTGGTATCATCAGTTCATCATGTGCCTGAGTCAAGGTCCGTGGTAACTGGGTCAACAGCTTACAATCTGAAAAGATTAGTGTGGGACTCGACAAATCAAACGGAATTATGGGCATTTATAGAACCTGAAATTGATACAGCGCTAACCGAGAGCAGACAAGGGAAGTCAATGGTTGAAATCTGGCCCTATTTTTGTGCTTCTCTGCTAGATCGCTTTCCATCTACAACAATATCAAGAGGATACACTACAAGGCCAAAAAGATCAGGATGGTATACAACTAGGTTACTCCAGCAAAAAAGGGAACTTAATAAAGCAACTCGGGCCATCTTCAGAGAACCGAATTGTGCCTTTAAATTTTCAAAACTGTGCAATTTAAAACACTTGCGAAGAACATACAAAAATGAAATATGGAAAGCAAAACATATATATTA
The DNA here is from genome assembly GCA_963921515.1 of Calotriton arnoldi. Classification (NCBI taxonomy): domain Eukaryota; kingdom Metazoa; phylum Chordata; class Amphibia; order Caudata; family Salamandridae; genus Calotriton; species Calotriton arnoldi. Next base: position 616,009 of record CAWUFW010011348.1, on the reverse strand, counting down.
TGAAGGAAAATGGGCCAAGTTGCACTTTGCCAGCAAAACGAACAATCTGAAAACATTCTGGGGTCTAATAAATAACCTTGAATATGGCAGTAGGAGAGCGAACAGTGCTAACATCCAGGAATCATGCTGGGCATCCTTCATTCACAAATTATATGGGGCCTCTTCAGTCACAGCTTCAAACAACAACATCGATCACCATATGCCAAGTCCACTGAGTAACAGAAATAGCGGGAAAAAAGAAAATGATCATCATAATAATGAAGCCAAACTATTAGTAATGGAGACATGGCAAGAAGATCAATTTAAAATGGCAATAAGTAGGATTAGATCAAATGGAGCGCCAGGCCCCAAAAGGATTCCAAACTCCGTCTTCAAGGCAATGATAGATCTTTGGTCAGAAATCCTGACGCCTTTGTTCAATGATATTGTAAAATCAAAAATGGTTCTTGAATCATGGCAGGGAAGTATAATCCAGCCAATTTATAAAAGTGGCCCATTAGATAATCCAGCTAACTACAGGCTGATTGCACTAACAGATGTGGAGGCAAAAATATTTTCTAGTTGTCTGCTTAATGACTTGGAAGAATGGGCAGCAAAAGAAGAAATTATACTAATATTTCAAACTGGCTTTCGTAGGGGCGAGTCCACGATTACAAACTTGACTTCAATGACTTTATTGGCTGAAAGAGCAAAGTATAAAAGGCAAAAGTTATATATTTGTTTTGTAGATGTTAAAGCTGCTTTTGATTCTGTCCCCCGTAATTTACTTTGGGCAAAGTTATCTGCATGGGGCATTCCAAACCAACTGTTAGACATGATTATATTGCTATACTCTAATACGTGGGTGTGAGAAGTTGGCCTGGCATATGCTGGCCACTAGTTATAGTGGGCACCTTGCACCAGTCCAAACGACCCTTATTGATGATAGGTTTAAAGACAACCTTTATTGAAAGCTATCCTAGTGGTAGCTATGGAGAGCAGCCTTCAGGCTAAGTCTTGAAGGAGTGTAAAGCAGCTTGGTTTACCAGATTATAACCTCTTGAATAACTAAATGAAAGGAGAACCACACAAGATATATATAAAATATATGTATTTATTTCTAAACACTAACTACTAATCCCTTTATGAGATTAGAGTTCAAGATACACAGTATCACAGTATTAAAACGACAGTAAATAGCACAATACACAGTGGGCTCCAGAGGGAGACCAAACCATATACTAAGAAAGTGGTATAAGAACCACGACTTGACTAGACACAGTGCCTAGAGCACGTAGAATCGCTGGGACCCCAAGGAACCACCCAAGGTAGTGACACAGGAGACCCACGGGGGACGTGTGCAGTGTGAGAACACAGCCGCGAGCGCCATAGGATTCAAAGCGGAAAGTCGCGGTTGGAATTTTAAAGTTAAAGGACACTTAGGAGACTTGAGCAAACCCCTTTAGACTTAAGGGTTTCTAGGGCCAACACCCACGGGAGCACTGGAGTACTCGAGTTACCTCACCCAGGGAAGCCGGGTGCATAGGTGCCAAAAGGTGTCGGGAATCGTCGTCGTTTTCAATGGCGATCTGCTGCAAAGTGCTGCTGCCGTGAAGGAGAAAAGTGTCCGGTGTGATCCAAGCCTGGATCGAAGATGTGAAGAACCTGAAAGCAGAGGGGACAGAGTCTGGGTCACTAGCCAGTGACCATGAGCGGAGCAATCGAATACCCACCGATGTCGGGTGCTTCAGGTGCGCAGAGGTGAAGCTTGACTCTGCAGCCACGGGGTCCCGGAGACGTCGACGACAACCAGGAGCTGGATTCGAGCTGTCCCACAAAGGATGTCGAGTGCTGGGGTGTCGGTGATCGGATTGACCACAACAAGCCTTGGCAACAGCAACCCACGCAGGAAGAGAAAAGATGCTTCTGTGCGGACCAGCAAGGTCCTGGGGACTCCCCAAGCGATGGAGAGTCAGGGCACGTCTGGAGCAACCAGGGAAGCCCAATAAAAGTTAGAGTTGCCTTCTTGGGGACCCACAGGTCAACGGACCAGGGATCGCGAAGGGACCTCGAGAGGAATCACAAAATGGCGGCCCACGGAACACTCGTTGAGTGTAGGCCTGCAATCTTCAGTGCAATTTTGCTCGGGGTCAGGGCTACAAGTAACCCAAAGCTCAGCCTCAGGGGTGCCGGAAAGCTGATGCTTCTGCAAATGGTCACGGTGTCCAGGGGTTCGGGTTGCACGGTCTCCACGAGGGATACGGGCCTCAGACTTGCTGTGAGCACAGATCAACCTCAGAGACCTAGGAAAACCCACATCCTGTGTGGCAATATTCTTCGGTGTCCGTCGGAGCTCGGAGATGCCAACCGGTCAGTTGCTTTAAAGGTGCCTGCCTTGCAGGGGAGTAACTACTTTACTCCAAGGGAGATTCTTCAGTCGTCCAGCGTCGTGCAGATCGTCGAAGTACTTGGTTTCTGGTATCAGAGTTTAGTCCAGGTGTAATCTAAAGTCCTGTAGTCAGGGTTTCCTACTTTATACCCAAGGAAGGGGTGGGACAAACTCTGTGGACCCACCTATGGGAGGGTCAGGAAAGAGGGGTGGCTACACCCATTTCCTTTGTCCAGTTTCGCACCAGAGCAGGGGCTGTGTGCTCCTGCAACCGGTTTGAGCTGGACTATGCACAGGGACACCAAATGTGCCCCCAGTGCAGACTTCAAAGCACTCTGAGAGTGCACCCACCCAGCCCCAATACACTAAAGCCTGTCTGGGAGGTGGTCACACCTCCCTGTGACAGGAAACCTATTGTCCAGGCCTCCCCTGCCAGAGTTTCATCCAGCAGCAGGAGGGCAGACTCGTGTCTGTGGCTGCAGCATCCATTTTGTGATGCCAGGGCTCTGTTAGCTGGTACCGGGTATACCGGTGCTGTCATGTCTCTCCCTCTAGAAGGGTGGGATCAACTGGTGTGGGGGTATGATTCCAAGGTGTTTGACACCAAACACGACAGTTTTCCATGCAGCCATTCCAAAGTTAGCATTTACCGTTTGGTTATAATGCACTTAAGAGTATATGGTCTGGCTGCATCACAAACAACCCCGGAATGAAGATTCCGAAAGATGCAGAGGGGCTCTGCTCATGCATGGGCACCCTCTCACATGAAACCCAGCACCCTGCCTTCAGGATTGTTAAGGCCTGTCATAGGGGTGACTGATAGGTTTACGTGTGCAGTGATATGGAGAGATATAGGGAACCTATATCTCAGTAAGGGGTGGATACACCACCTTACACAGGCTGTTGAGCAGACCTGTTGTGTCATTTTAAAAGGCTTCCCAGGGGTGGCACAATACATGCTGCAGCCCCTGGTAGGCCTCTGGGGTACCTATGCCCTGGGTACATAGTATACCATATACAAGGGACTCACAAGGGTACCCCAGAATCCAATCTGGAGTGTACCTAAAGTACATACAATCAATTTAGAGTAGAAAGCAGATAGACTGGGGTCCTGATTAGCAGGGCCACAGTCTGGCTAAGTCGAAAAACAGTGAAACATCAGAAAAAAGTGGGGGTAACTATAAGAAGCAGATCCTACTCTCCTACACAACCCCCCCCCCCAAACGTCAGGACATTAAACTAACCTCGACCAGTTGAGTCTTCATGTTCTAAGTGGAAATATCTGGAGAGTCCATCTGCATTGGCATGGTTACTCCCAGGTCTATGTTCCACTGTATAGTCCATCCCCTGTAGGGAAATGGACCACCTCAAAAGTTTGGGGTTTTCACCCTTCATCTCTTTTAGCCATAAGAGGGGCTTGTGGTCTGTCTGAACAATGAAGTGAGTGCCAAACAAGTATGGCCTCAGCTTCTTCAAGGCCCAAACCACAGCAAAGGCCTCCCTCTCAATGGCTGACCAACGTTTCTCTCTGGGGGTCAACCTTCTGCTAATAAAAGCTACTGGCTGATCCTGACCTTCATCATTCAATTGTGATAACACAGCCCCTACCCCCAACTCAGATGCATCTGTTTGGACAATGAATTGCTTGGAATAATCAGGACTTTGCAGAATGGGAGCAGTGCACATGGCCTGCTTCAGGTCATCAAATGCCTTTTGACAGCTAACTGTCCACTGAACATTCTTTGGCATTCTTTTAGAAGTTAAGTCATTCAAAGGGGTCACTATGGATCCATACCCTTTGACAAATTTTCTATAGTAACCAGTCAGGCCCAAGAAAGCTCTGACCTGAGTCTGGGTGGTTGGAGCAACCCTGTCCATGATGGTCTGGATTTTGCTCTGAAATGGTTGAACCTGGCCTCCACCCACAAGGTGGCCCAGGTACACAACCTGACTCTGCCCTATCTGGCACTTGGTGGCCTTGATAGTTAGGCCTGCTTTCTGCAGGGCCTCCAAAACATTTCTCAGGTGGACCAGGTGATCCTACCAGGTGGAGCTAAAGACAGCAATATCATCTAGATATGGTGCACTATAGGCTCCCAGGCCTGTAAGGACTTTGTTCACCAACCTTTGAAAAGTGGCAGGTGCATTTTTCAAACCAAAGGGCATCACCACAAATTGGTAGTGCCCACTAGGGGTAGAAAATGCTGTTTTGGCTTTTGCATCCTCAGCTAATCTGATTTGCCAGTAGCCAGCTGTCAGGTCAAATGTGCTGATAAACTTGGCTGAGGCCAAAGTGTCTATGAGCTCATCTGCCCTTGGTATGGGATGGGCATCAGTCCTAGTGACTGCATTGAGACCTCTGTAGTCTACACAAAACCTCATCTCTCTCTTACCACCCTGGGTGTGAGGTTTAGGCACTAAGACTACTGGACTAGCCCAAGGGCTATCTGAGGGTTCAATCACACCCAAATCCAACATCTTCTGGACTTCAGTCCTGATGCAGTGCCTGACATGGTCAGGTTGCCTGTAAATCTTATTTTTAACAGGCAGACTGTCCCCAGTGTCCACTTCATGAGTGCACCAGGTAGTCTGACTTGGAGTCAGAGAGAACATATGTCTGAACCGATTGAGAACCTTTCTGCAATCAGTTTGCTGCTAGCCAGTGAGGCTGCCTGCCAAGGCTACACCATCTACTGATCCATCATCAGGGTTCTGAGAGAGCAGGTCAGGGAGTGGATCACTCTCTTCCTCCTGTCCCTCATCAGTAGCCATGAGCAAGCCCATGTCTGCCCTGTCAACATGTGGTTTCAGTCTGTTGACATGGAGCACCCTGTGGGGGCTCCTGGGAGTTCCAAAGTCTACCAGATAGGTAACCTCTCCCTTCTGTTCAACAATGGTATGGGGGCCACTCCACTTATCTTGGAGGGCTGCTGAGGCCACAGGCTCCAACACCCATACTTTCTGTCCTGGCTGATAAACAGTCAACACAGCCTTTTGGTCATGCCAGGCTTTTTGTAATTCCTGGCTAGCCTCAAGGTTTTTAGTTGCCTTCTTCATGTACTCAGCCATCCGGGAGCGGAGACCAAGTACATAGTCCACAATATACTGTTTAGGGGGTTTGATAGGTAACTCCCATCCCTCCTTCACTAGACACAATGGACCCCTAACTGGATGTCCAAACAGAAGCTCAAATGGGCTGTAACCAACCCCCTTCTGTGGAACCTCTCTGTAGGCAAAGAGAAGGCAGGGCAAAAGTATGTCCCATCTGCGCCTAAGCTTTTCTGGGAGACCTTTAATCATGCCCTTCAAGGTTTTGTTGAACCTTTCAACTAAACCATTGCATTGTGGGTGATAAGGGGTGGTAAATTTATAATTTACTCCACACTCCTTCCACATAGCAGTCAAGTAACTAGACATGAAGTTTGCATCTCTGTCAGATACTACCTCCTTAGGAAACCCCACCCTGGAAAAGATTCCCAGGAGGGCCCTTGCCACCACAGGGGCTGTGGTGGTCCTGAGGGGAATTGCTTCTGGGTACCTAGTGGCATGGTCCACCACCACCAAGATAAATCTGTGCCCAGATGCTGTTTGGGGGTCTAGGGGACCAACAATGTCAATCCCTAACCTCTCAAAGGGAACCCCCACCACAGGTAGTGGTATCAGGGGGGCCTTTGTGGTGCTACCTGCCTTACCACTGGCTTGACAGGTAACACAGGAGCGACAAAACTCCTTGGTGTCTTCAGACATATGAGGCCAATGAAAGTGAGGGACAATTCTGTCCCAAGTCTTGTTTTGGCCTAGGTGACCTGCCAATGGGATATCATGTGCTAGGGTCGATAGGAAGCTCCTAAACTTCAGAGGTATAACCAACCTCCTGGTGGCTCCAGGCTTGGGGTCTCTACACTCTGAGTAAAGGAGTCCATCATCCCAATAGATCCTATGGGTACCACTAGCACTCCCAGCAGCCTCAGCAGCAGCTTGCTGTCTGAGGGGTTCAAGAGAGGGCAGCTCAGTTGCTCCTGGCTCAGATCTGCCCTGGAAGGGCCCCCTGTCCCCAAGAACTCAACCTGATCAGGCTCAAGTTCCTCTGGGACAGTTCCTTCTTCAGGACTGAGATCATCTCCCTCAAGAGACTGATCTTCTTTCTGAGGCAGGGGGAAGACACTGCCTTAACCCTACTGCTCCTCCTCTTGGGAGGCACCTGGTCCATTATTCCAGAATCCAGGGCCTGTTCAGTTTTAGACATTTTTGCCTGTGACCTGGTCATAGCAAACACATCTGCAGGGATGCCCAACATTTCTGCATGGGTCCTGAGTTCAACTTCAGCCCAAGCTGAACTTTCCAAATCATTTCCAAGCAAGCATTCAACAGGGAGGTCTGTACTTACCACAACCTTCTTAGGGCCAGTTACCCCTCCCCAGGAGAAATTAACAACTGCCAGGGAATGGTCTGTCCTGACATTGCTAGCATTGGTCACTTGGTACATTTCACCAAGTATGATCTGTTCAGGGGCCACAAGATCTTTTATCACCATGGTGACACTTGCTCATGTGTCCCTGTATGCCAAAGCCTCTCTTCCATTAATTAAGAGCTGCTGTCTGTACTTGCCCAGATTACTGGGACTCACATAGGAGGACATATCTATGTCTCCATCACAGATCAGTACAGCCTGAGTTGGAACTCTGACTAGGCCAGAGCCCATCTCAGATCCCAGGGTTAACCCTACTACACCCTTATTTGGAACACCACCACTTGGAGCTGAACTAGGTGGAACAGTTGCCTTAGGGACAATGGTGGCTGGAGTTGAGTCTTTGGTCTTTGTACAATCACTAGTCCAATGGGTTTTCTGCTTACAGATTTTACACCATGGTTTCTTTTGGCCTTTTCCTTTGTTAGATTGGGACTCCCCACCAGATGCAGATTTTTGGGGCTCTTGAGAAGACTTCTGGTCTTTACCCTTCTCCCCACCCTTATCAGAGTTCTTAGAATCTTGCTTCTTAGAGTCACCACCTTGGTTCTGAACCTTCTGCCTCACCCTGGTTCTGACCCACTTGTCTGCCTTTTGACCCAATTCTTGGGGAGAGGTCAGATCAGAGTCCACCAGGTACAGATGCAACAGTTGATTTTGACAGTTGTTAAGGATCTGCTCTCTCATGATCAAATTATACAATCCTTTGAAATCACACACCTTACTGCCAAGTAACCAGCCTTCCAGAGCCTTAGTATCACAATCAACAAAGTCAACCCAGTCCTGAGTCTGTGCCTTTTGGGTATCTCTGAACTTTAACCTGTATTGTTCAGTGGTTAGGCCAAACCCTTCAATCAGAGCACTCTTCAGGACTTTGTAATTGTCAGCATCCTCTTCTCTTACAGTGAGGAGCTTGTCTCTACATTTGTCTGCAAAGGGGAGCCACAAGATTGCTGCCCACTGCTCCTGAGGGACCCTCTGTACCTTACAGGCCCTTTCCAGTGCAGTTATCCATTTGTGGATGTCATCCCCACTCTGGTAGGGAGGGACAATCTTGTTCAGGTTCCTATGGTCATGAGTATGATCTCTACCTCTAGGGACACTGTTGCTGCCACCATGGGGCTCTAGCCCCAACTTTTGTGAAGCTTTCTGAAGCTCCAGGGATGCCCTGTCTAAGGCCAATTGCTCTCTCTTGATTCTGAGCTTAGCTCTCTCAAACTCAAGCAGTTGGCACTTCTTCTCATAAGAGGATGTCCTTTTATGAGAAGCAGAGGACCCTATAGAAGTACCAGAATGATTAGACTCCTGAGAAGGAGATCTTGATCTTCTTGGTAGACTATTAACCCTTCCTGGGGGAGTGAAGAAGGGGCCACTGAGGCCTTCCTCTCCTTCAGGAAGAATTGTATTTTCCAGGGGGAAATCATTTTGATCCCCCTGGCCAGCATCAGAGTCTGGGTCATAGTAGTTTTCACTACCTGGCCTTTCCTCCTCTACTGCCCCACCCAACCTGCCTGCCTCATCAGACCCTGGTGTCTTTCTGAGGTCATCTAACAGCAAAGCCTCTATGAGGCGTTGAGTGCTTGCATGTCTCCCTGTTTTCAGTCTCCTAGAGGTACACATATTTCTCAATTCCTGGAATGAGAGATTGTCATACCTATTGGGCAAGGAGTCACTTACTTCAGGCCTTGCAGACATTCTAGTGTGGTGTGGTGTATGCACCTACCTACTCTAGTGGGAACTGAAACTCTCTTGAGTTGTAGAAAGGGTGTGCTAAACCCTTGACACCCAACTCTAAGTTCAGTAGAACTTACTGTATTCTAAACTTGATTTATATGTACCTATGTACCTATAGTGGTTTTCAGTTAGTCACTTCAAAGAGATTATCTGGTAAAGCAATAGCAAGCTTGAATCCAACCGCTGCACACCAATGTGAGAAGTTGGCCTGGCATATGCTGACACTAGTTATAGTGGGCACCTTGCACCAGTCCAAACGACCCTTATTGATGATAGGTTTAAAGACAACCTTTATTGAAAGCTATCCTACGGGTAGCTATGGAGAGCAGCCTTCAGGCTAAGTATTGAAGGAGTGTAAAGCAGCTTGGTTTACCAGATTATAACCTCTTGAATAACTAAATGAAAGGAGAACCACACAAGATATATATAAAATATATGTATTTATTTCTAAACACTAACTACTAATCCCTTTATGAGATTAGAGTTCAAGATACACAGTATCACAGTATTAAAACGACAGTAAATAGCACAATACACAGTGGGCTCCAGGGGAGACCAAACCATATACTAAGAAAGTGGTATAAGAACCACGACTTGACTAGACACAGTGCCTAGAGCACGTAGAATCGCTGGGATCCCAAGGAACCACCCAAGGTAGTGACACAGGAGACCCACCGGGGACGTGTGCAGTGTGAGAACACAGCCGCGAGCGCCGTAGGATTCAATGCGGAAAGTCGCGGTTGGAATTTTAAAGTTAAAGGACACTTAGGAGAGGACTTTGAGCAAACCCCTTTAGACTTAAGGGTTTCTAGGGCCAACACCCACGGGAGCACCGGAGTACTCGAGTTACCTCACCCAGGGAAGCTGGGTGCATAGGTGCCAAAAGGTGTCGGGAATCGCCGTCGTTTTCAATGGCGATCTGCTGCAAAGTGCTGCTGCCGTGAAGGAGAAAAGTGACCGGTGTGATCCAAGCCTGGATCGAAGATGTGAAGAACCTGAAAGCAGAGAGGACAGAGTCTGGGTCACTAGCCAGTGACCAGGAGCGGAGCAATCGAATGCCCACCGATTTCGGGTGCTTCAGGTGTGAAGAGGTGAAGCTTGACTCTGCAGCCACGGGGTCCCAGAGATGTCAACAACAACCAGGAGCTGGATTCGAGCTGTCCCACAAAGGATGTCGAGTGCTGGGGTGTCGGTGATCGGATTGACCACAACAAGCCTTGGCAACAGCAACCCACGCAGGAAGAGAAAAGATGCTTCTGTGCGGACCAGCAAGGTCCTGGGGACTCCCCAAGCAATGGAGAGTCAGGGCACATCTGGAGCAATCAGGGAAGTCCAATAAAAGTTAGAGTTGCCTTCTTGGGGACCCACAGGTCAACGGACCAGGGATCGCAAAGGGACCTCAAGAGGAATCACAAAATGGCGGTCCACGGAACATTCGTTGAGTGTAGGCCTGCAATCTTCAGTGCAATTACTACTCGGGGTCAGGGCTACAAGTAACCCAAAGTTCAGCCTCAGGGGTTGCCGGAAATCTGATGCTTCTGCAAATGGTCACGGTGTCCAGGGGTTCGGTTGCACAGTCTCCACGAGGGATACGGGCCGCAGACTTGCTGTGGGCACAGATCAACCTCAGAGACCTAGGAAAACCTACCTCCTGTGTGGCAATATTCTTCGGAGTCCGTCGGAGCTCGGAGATGCCAACTGGTCAGTTGCTTTAAAGGTGCCTGCCTTGCAGGGGAGTAACTCCTTTACTCCAAGGGAGATTCTTCAGTCGTCCAGCGTCGTGCAGATCATCGAAGTACTTGGTTTCTGGTATCAGAGTTTAGTCCAGGTGTAATCTGAAGTCCTGTAGTCAGGGTTTCCTACTTTATACCCAAGGAAGGGGTGGGACAAACTCTGTGGACCCACCTATGGGAGGGTCAGGAAAGAGGGTGGCTACACCCATTTCCTTTGTCCAGTTTTGCGCCAGAGCAGGGGCTGTGTGCCCCTGCAACCGGTTTGAGCTGGACTATGCACAGGGACACCAAATGTGCCCCCAGTGCAGACTTTAAAGCACTCTGAGAGTGCACCCACCCAGCCCCAATACACTAAAGCCTGTCTGGGAGGTGGTCACACCTCCCTGTGACAGGAAACCTATTGTCCAGGCCTCCCCTGCCGGAGTTTCGTCCAGCAGCAGGAGGGCAGACTCGTGTCTGTGGCTGCAGCATCCATTTTGTGATGCCAGGGCTCTGTTAGCTGGTACCGGGTATACCGGTGCTGTCATGTCTCTCCCTCTAGAAGGGTGAGATCATACTCCCACACCAGTTACTGGTGTGGGGGTATGATTCCAAGGTGTTTGACACCAAACACGACAGTTTTCCATGCAGCCATTCCAAAGTTAGCATTTACCGTTTGGTTATAATGCACTTAAGAGTATATGGTCTGGCTGCATCACAAACAACCCCGCAATGAAGATTCCGAAAGCTGCAGAGGGGCTCTGCTCATGCATGGGCACCCTCTCACATGAAACCCAGCACCCTGCCTTCAGGATTGTTAAGGCCTGCCATAGGGGTGACTGATAGGTTTACGTGTGCAGTGATATGGAGAGATATAGGGAACCTATATCTCAGTAAGGGGTGGATACACCACCTTACACAGGCTGCTGTAGCAGACCTGTTGTGTCATTTTAAAAGGCTTCCCAGGGGTGGCACAATACATGCTGCAGCCCCTGGTAGGCCTCTGGGGTACCTATGCCCTGGGTACATAGTAAACCATATACTAGGGACTCACAAGGGTACCCCAGAATCCAATCTGGAGTGTACCTAAAGTACATACAATCAATTTAGAGTAGAAAGCAGATAGACTGGGGTCCTGATTAGCAGGGCCACAGTCTGGCTAAGTCGAAAAACAGTGAAACATCAGCAAAAAGTGGGGGTAACTATAGGAAGCAGATCCTACTCTCCTACAGTGGGTCCAGGTTAAAGTGGGGGATGGTAGATGCACAACTCGCCAATTTGAAACACACAGTGGTCTTAAACAAGGTTGTGTCTTAGCCCCATGTCTTTTTAACCTTTTTATGGCCGATTTACCATCATATTTTAAAAATGTTAATGCTCATTCGCCTAACCTTGCATGACAAAATATAAAATATTTACAGTATGCAGATGACACTATACTGTTAAGTCATACTGCTATAGGTCTACGAAGACTAATAGAATCATTTAATAACTATATTCTAGATAATGGTTTATTGATGAACACAAAAAAGACTAATAGAATCATTTAATAACTATATTCTAGCTAATGGTTTATTGATGAACACAAAAAACAAAAATAATGACGATAGGTTCGACTAAATCAGATATGAGAGTATGGAATAATAATGGGTTAAAGATTGAAACTGTAAACATTTTATAAGTATTTAGGTATTACATTTGATGACAGATTGTCTTTTAAACAGCATTTTCTCAACTTAAAAGCTAAAGCTACTGCATTGTCTTTTGCTTTTAAAAAGTTGAAAGACACGTTAGTATGTCCGAACCATGAGCACCTACTCAAGGTAATCAAATCAAAGTTGATTCCTTCCCTGGCTTATGGGTCAGTTATTTTTCAAGGCAAAGACTCGAAAATTCTTGATAATCTACAAATAAGTGTTTTTAAATCGGTCTTTAGGGTCCAAAAGAATATCGGGCACGCCAATGTCAGATTGGAATTTGGTTTGAAAAGACAAACTCTAATAAGACAATCTGCATTTTTAAAATCTCTATACTCTTTCTTTTACTCTGACACAGGCACACTTGCGAACCATTGCTGGCAGGAAATAATGAGGCATGAGTACGCTAACGGTTGGAGATCTTATTTAACAGAGAGCCTAAATAAGTTTAAGTCTCTGCCCTTTGAAGATGTAGCTAGAAACAAAGCCGTGTTTAGACAGACACTAAATCAATCAGCTAACTTCCTATTGATTCTATTGGATAAGGAGGAGTTTGCAAAAAAAAGGCATGATTGGTCCGTTAACAACTCATTTATCAAATTGGAGCCACAACCTGATCTTATTTCCCATTTAAAGCCTTATTATAAGAGATACATTCATGTTGTTACGATTTGGGAGATATCCCACAAAGGATGGAATTCCTTCATGGGTACAAAACTGGCCTTCAAACAGTTGTAGATTATGTGGTTATTACAATGAATCATTATTGCATATTGTATCTATCTGTCCTCAATTGTTACAAGAGAGTAAAGTCCTATTAAAATCCATCCTTAAAGAAAATGTGGTGAGAACATGTCGCCAAACAATTATAACTTGTCTCTCTGGGAAATCTGCTCGTTTGATTACACAGTTTTAAAGTTTATTCTTATTGTAGAAAAAAAGATAACTTCTGAGTGTCTCACCTGATATTAGGGGTAGTTTGTGATAACTAATAATCTGTTCTTGATATTTCAACGATGCTGCCAAACCTAAACATGCTGATTGTCAATTGTAACTCCATAATTTGATCTTGAAGATGCACGTACGGCCCAGAAACTGAAATTTTACAAGGTTTTACTTGACTGTAGTAATTAGCTATCATTCTAATAATCAACTACTTGTTTGTTCGGTGCAAGTTGATCTGTGAGAAAGATTTTAAACTTTGAAAAATAATAATGTAGAATGTTGTTTGATGCAAGAAAGGCACTTTATGAAGGAATTGTAAAATTGGCACTTTAACTACGGCACTTTAATCATGGCATTTTAATCTATGAATTTAAAAAAGGGGTAATGTAGTGGTGACGGTTTTAAGAAGATTTTGCCTTTTGTTGATTCGTGTGAAACATTCAATTACAAAAATAGAATGTCAAATCTAGTTAGGTTGGTGCTTTTGCAATGATAATGTATAATGGCACTTTATCTATGGCACTTTAACTTAGGATTTTAAAAATTAATATAGTATTGATGGTCTTATGGAGGATTCCATTTATGCACAAAAACGTTGCTATAATAAGGAGTGATTGAAATATAATGTATTTCCAAAACCATTTTAAAATTTGGAATGTATTCGACTAAATTTATATAATTTTGTTTTATGCACAAATTATTGGATTTTATGTTCCTTGTTTGTAATGATTTTTATTAATCAACAATAAAGATTCTTCTATGTGTAGGGGGTTGCTTTACTTTTAAATGTGCATGTCATTATATAAGAGTATGCCAGGTAACAGTTTCTTCTGAGAGATTACACTGCATCTATTAAAGCATTATGGTTAAAACAAGATTTTTAATTAATTGACTTACTGGAATTTTAGTTTCTGAATTCCTCAGACAGTCACTTTGAATTTTAGCCAATGTCTGTAATATGATGTTAGGGTTGTAATGATTTGCACATTTTTAAATATGTTCCATTTTTTATTTCTTAACGATGATAGTGCGAAATTGTGTTTTATATCCTACTGAGGAAAGCTATGGGCATTTGGAGCAAGGTGGTCCATGTAATGTCATTAATATGTTGACAGAGCCTACCTATTCAGGTAAATGACCATTTGGAGATTTCCCAGTTTGTTATTATTAACCTTGTTTAAGAACATAACAGGAAGCAATTATAGGTAACATAGAATACTAGCACCAGACAACCCAATTTAGGGTATGAGAAAAGGTGAAACATACATATTATGGAACACAACGTTAGAGGCATGGTCAAAAGAGCATTTGTTTGCCTAATTGGAGCAGATTGACCTTGGCTTAAGGTGGATGAAGTGTGTCTACAATTACACGACCACAGATTGCAGTGAGCATCTACTAGCTGAGCGCTAATGTCTGGTGGAGGTGCAGTAAGACAACCATTTGTATGAAATCCTTAGGACTGTTGCCATAATCTTCATGTTGTAAATAAACATTAGGACTTTGGCTGAAAGTACAGTTAAGGCTATGAGCTGGTTACACCAAGGTAATTTCTATATATAGGTCATATGGAGACCTCTGCTGGAGGACACCATTTGTGGACAAATTGAACGGGGTGCTAAAAAAGTCTTGAGACAACCGTGAGTGACCACCTTGTATGTGATGAAGCTTCTCATGTTATATCTTCAACTATGTGAGGGTCCAAGGCAGTGCTTAATTTGAGCTGGTGGTTTCAGGTGCTTGGCACCGGCACCTTATTGCAAGTACTGGTGCTTATGACAGTCTGCCACATGGTGGCGCTGTCTGGCTAATTTAGGTATGAGCACAATAACAGCTGTGTGGGATGGTTAGTAGCTGTGTTTGTACTGTCATTGCCAGCTGGCAGGGACATTGTGTTGGGCAAGCTGTAGTGGCCTCCCGACGAGAGCCCTGGCACTTTTTCCTTTACAAATTAAGCACTGGCCCAAGGCAGTACAACAGTCTTTTGAAGGAACACCTTAGAGGGAGTGATTAAGGTTCAGACCAAGCTCTTTCCTTTGTGATCGAAAGAAGACAAGGCAACTGAATAGTGTCAGAGAGGATACCCCTAGGGGTGACAAGCAGTGCTCTACAAATCCTCCTTACTTTACATTACATTACAAGAAGGCAAGAATTTGATAGATTTGACAGATGGCATGAGGCCTGCCAACAGAATCTCTGTTGTGCATTTGTTGATGTAAATGCAATCTCCTCTCATCCAGGAATTTACCTCTGATGTGCTCATGGAGAATTTGGTTTGATGCCGAGCCAGGTCACATGTGAAAGCCACCCAGATATTGGAATGCTCTGCATACATGTTTTCTCTGACACTTTAAATGAGTGAGCAACCTCATGTTCACATTGCATAGAGTGGTAATTGTTAATGGTTGGTTTGTCTACATGTTGAAAATATCTGGGGATGAAAGTGCCTGAATAGACATCACAAAATAATGGGGGCCTTATTTATGACGGCCTTGCGACAATTTTGTGCCGGCGTTCCACCACTTTTCGTGACGCAGCGGTGGCGTAAACAGTGCACCACGTTGCACCCTATTTACAAAGTGGTGTATCTAAGCAGATGAGTCACTTTGTAAACCCTGCGCTACATTATACCTGTATCAGGTATAATGTGTGCAGGGTGGGCGTCCCCCGCAAGAAAGCCTCGTAGAAGTGTTGCAGTGAAATCTATGAGATTTCACTAAGACACTTGTAGGACGCCACTGCGTCAAAACCTTATGCCTGCCTCATGGCAGACGTAAGGGTGACGCAGTGCCATAAGCACAGGCCTACCCCATGCATTGCTGGAGTTGCATCATGCTTGCGACACAACTCCAGCAATGCGTGACTTTTGCGCCGACAGATAAGTCAGGATTCCTGACGTATTTGTCATTCCTTGCGACATGGAGCACCGTACATTAAATACGGCGCATCCATTGTGTCGCAAGGAGGGCGCAGTGAAAGCGGTTGCATCGCAGTTTTATCGCAGCGATGCGACAGTTTTCATAAATGAGGCCCTGGGATTCAGAACTTCTGGTCATGTTTCTGAATGCACAGTACACATGATCCTCCTCACAAGGGACTCCACACATAAAGGGCTGGTTGACAGCATGCAATAATTGCTTAATATACGGGTAGGTTCCAGCATAAAGCAGCAGAGTGCTGTATGCACATCCAGGGCAGACACTGCCATTTTTTAATGACGTGTCGATCTTTTAACACTTGATTTGTTGAAGATTAAACTTCACAGATCAACTTCAAATAAAGAATAAAATGCAGTTATGGAGCAAACATAAAATATACAAATTGTCTCTAACAAGAAAGGAGATTAATTACTTACTTCACATTGTCTAAAATGTTCTTTATAACTATTTTTCGTCTAAATAGACAGCCAACCTTTCTCTTCACCGTGTAACTGATGTTGTGGAAAGTCACAGTTGATCCAACGGGGAAATTCTGTTTCTCTGTAGACATCAATTTCCTCTGTGCCTCAGTCCTCTGTTTGTCAAAGGGCATCTCCTGCTTAGACATCTTGCTGGGTTGTATTATCTGTAAATATTAAAGTATGCACATGCAACAAAAGTTTAGGAGACAGGTGATAGCGTACAACTTGATGTATCTCTTGATATATCTTTATGCGTTATCCATTGCACCATATTTACACTGAATTGCTTTTTGGCAACATTTGCTTTTTAGGTCTGGCATGACAGCACAGCTGTTGTTACCAATACTTTATAAATACTTAGAGAGACCATAATCCACCCACAGGAATTTTCTCCCTCACCATATGCTGTTGGCTGTTATATCATTCCACCTCTTGTGGTGTGTCAGAACCCCATTCAGAGGGCCACGGGCAAGCATATGCTACTAGGCTCAACCTTCGGGTTTGAGGCCTTTTACTCCTGATGTCCTGGGGCCGACCTACTATGGATCCTTAGCAGCTGGGCCAAGCACTCCTTCAGCACTGGACTGTCAGGGGAAGCATGTCCGAGCAGTCCAAGGCTCGCTCGTTGGGATGTAGCTAAAGAGAGCGAACACAGGCTCACAACTCAAAATATGAGCAGTAGAAGCAATATATTATTGTCCAGCCAAATATTCACTTTTATTGAAAAAGAAAAGCATTTTTATTTTACCTCTTACAACACAAAGAGAAATATGACATTCACAAACAACTACACAGTCCCTCTGAGGTCGGGGGTTCTAGTATTTCGTAGGCAGTTCCCTGTGTCCCACTCCCTCTTCGCTACAACGATCATGGTTATTCCCTATTCACCTATGGCAAAATCCAGGGTAAGCCTCACTAATAGTTCTAGTCTCAAGAGTCAACTTCAACTCTGTATCAAAGTTAAAAGTGTTCTAGCGCCGCAGCGCTATCTTGCAGCAAGTTCCCCTGGGGCCGACTGGCCTGAACCCAGTCTTACTTGCACCTGCAAATTCATAGTGTCTGGAGTTCCTGAGCTCTCCCACATTGCAGGTGCCGGGGTGGCAATGGCTGGATCAGGTGAGTTCACTTCACGCGTCCACTCGACGAGCCCCAATTGTCTCACATGCTGTCAGACACACACAGTGACCAAAGGTTCTTCGCAGCTCATACTGGCAGGGTAAGTCTTTGCTCTGTCCTACGGTGGAGGGAGATGGTGCAAAGTTCCTGATGCTAAGCCCTCATCCCGGTGTAGGTGCATAGGGGTTACCATGACAGTCTCACTTCTCCACGCATCTTGTTAGTACTGCTGACCCCCTCTGGCATGCAAGGTCACCGTATTGCTAGTGCACAAGTGCACTGGCCCAATCTGCCTGCACAGTGGCCCCATCTCATATACACGGTCACCGGCTCTTCAACATGCAAGGGCTATGGCCCACTCTGCACAGCAACCCATCCGCGGCAGCCCCTCTTGATATACGGGGTCACCAATCCCTCACTGCAATGTGCTCCGTTCTGATTGGCAAATCAATATCCACGGCTCACTTCATGGCAGCTCTCCTCTAGCAATACGGGTGTCATTCGGATTGTCATGCCACGGGCAACTACCCGATTGTTGCAGCAGCTGTTTCCTCACACCTCACCCTGGGAATCCACTCGACAGGATTCCCCACTGAACCTCGCTCCCTTCAACGCTCTCCTCTTCCTCAAAGTCCACACTGGTCTTGGCAAGCAGACAGGCACTGGTGCTCCAGGATGCAGGCAGGTGGTCTTGCATTCCCTGGGTGAAGTCCCCTCATCCAGCAGGGAGACTAGCAGGCCTTAGCCCCTTGTCCTGGTCACAGGCAGATGTCTTACAGAGCTTCTCCTCCTTAAACAGCCGACTGGCTGCTTGACAGTTGACCATTATTGGAGTCTCAAGCTCCACTTCCTATAGTTCATTTCCAAACATCAAATGTGATTTAGGGTCTGAGTCTTTGAAGTTTATGTTAGGGGTCTGCTTCCTTTTGAAGTGTCCACTCCTCTGCCCTTTCTTCCCCTTGAAATCAATCTGTCACAGCAGGAGCAGCTCCAACGCTGATAGCCCAACAACACAGGCCATGGGAGTGACTAGAGTTCACACCTGGATGTCAGCCACAGTATTATGTTCATCAAAAGGTTAGCCCAGGGCCTATAGCCCTACTCTTTATGATTCTCTTATCAGCCTATCTCCTTTCTGAGATGTGCCCAGGCCCCTACCTTGTGAAGTTTCTCTGAATCAAAGAGCACCCTTTGAAGTGTACGGGGGAAGCTTGGCTCTGCCTTCTCCAGTGTGTCCCACCCAGCTTGCAGGAATTCAGCAACACACAAATCTGTCTTGGGGATTCCTCTACCTCCTCTCCTAATGTTTCACCATGCAGCCCTAAGCATGATCTGCATTTGCCTATGACAACAAAAATCTGCATTAAAGATCCAGACACCAATACAGGGGTGCACGTCCATTACATGCAGAGGACTTTTTAGCCCCCAACAATGTGTGTTTGCATTGGAAGGACTATTTTATAGCTTAAAAGTACTTTGAATTATCACACATTACATTACTTATCTGATAGATGTAATCCGAAAACAATCCTTTTTTGATTTTATTTTTACACTGCAGCATGTTTTTATTAAAGTTTTGTCAGGACTAAAATACAAACGAGGCCTATTGGATGTACAAATACTTGATTATTAAAGTAAATATATTGAGACAGTGAGACAAAGAGGGCTACATTTTTTCAAGCTGTGAAATCTTTATCGATCACCATAATACTGCTGTGTCAAATGAGAGAGCTTTAGGAGGGCCAGATCGTTGAATATATTGTAATATGAATACTTTAAAACTATAAAGAAAATGTGGAAATTGCTATTTTGTGTCTCTGTTTACGTGAAGACAGGTGACATCTAAGTGCTACCGCAGAAAACATAAGTTTTATTAAGCAAGCATTGGCAAAGCCAAGAGGTTTGATGTGTGTTTGGCATGTGGGTTAGTTGTGCAAAAACAATACAAATCTTAAACCAATTGGCTTTGGCAATGCTTGCTTGCCTGGCAGCAATGAGGAGGGAGCACAGACAAAAACATCTAAAAAATGCATGCTGCAGAAAAAAAGGGTTGCTTTCTTTTCTGTAACACATTTTTCAGATACTTTTGTCAACGCTTGCTGCCAAGTGCTACTGTGTTGATTGTCAATTGATTTCAGATGTAAAGCAGTTGCATTACAGTCGAGGTGGAAGGATATACACAAACAGCCAGTAGAAAAACAATGAAACTTAAATACTCCTATAGACTGATCCAAGAAGTTATTGACAATGTCTCAAGCCAATACCTGAAGGCTCAAGAGCAAAAGAAGACCATGGCTGAAGGAGGCTGATCTAAACGTTCTTAGAGTAAGGATAGACTACAATATGTTTGCCGTAAGGCTGTGATTGGCTCAAGGCCCACATATCAAACTGAAAAAGAGCTTACTGCTGGACTCACACTTTAAGAAGTGATCAACTTAAGGCCCACTGGTATCCCCTGCATACTTTCTTAAGCATCTAGGATCATAGGGCTGTGAAGGAGTTGCCCTCCCTTCACTGATGTCTACAAGGAGCATGACGTAGCTCATGGACTTACAATTGACTGGGCCCCTATTAGTGGAGGTATATTGGCAGCCTCCATCTGCTAATCAGAGTGATTGGGATTGATTCATAAAGCGATTTGTGAGTATTTTCAGTAGAACTACAGGTGTATTACTGCACATACTCAGAATGCCTTTGTGAATTATCCCTGAAATGTGCAAATCCCTGTTAGTAATAGTACAAAGGGGGCACATGTCTTTCTATTTCTACTGGTTGTATATGATTATTTCCTAAAAATCCAAATTTATTTTTATTTTATATGTTGTGGAGTAATTCATAAAAGCTTTAAAGAATATGTGAATTCGTACTACAGGAGCCACGTCAGTTCATGTGTGCATTAAGAAGTGACCCCAACTAGACTGCATTGTGGAACGCGGACATCAGAGCACAAGTACTGCATTACCCAGGATCCTCCCTGCATTTCTCCATGGACATCATTTAGGGTTCACCAGGGGTCGCAGCTGTGACCCCTGACTTGCCCCTTGCAACCCCTGGCACTGCCTTTGCGACCCCTCGCCTCAGCGGTGTCAAAATCAGAGCCAGGAACGCAGTGGCAGCTCGTCCTTATGGACGTCCGTTGGGCCTGCACTCTCTGGGGCAGATTTACAAGCCCTTTTGTGTCATTTTTGCGCCGCCGTTGCGTCACTTTTTGTGACGCAGCAGCAGCGTAAAAATGCGGCCCATTTACAACGTGACGCATCTAGGGAGATGCGTCACGTTGTAAAGCCCTGCGTCACATTATACCTGCGTCAGGTATAATGTATGCAGGGTGGGCGTTCCAACGCAAAAAAGCCTCGTAGAAGTGAAGCAATGAAATCTACAAGATTTCACTGCGCCACTTCTAGGACGCCACTGCGTCAAATTCTTACGCCTGCTTGAAGCAGGCGTAAGGAGTGACGCAGCACAATGAGGATAGGCCTCCCCCTGCATTGCTGGAGTTGCGTCGTGCTTGCGACACGACTCCAGCAATGCGTGACTTTGCGTCAACAGATGCGTCAGAATTTCTGAAGCATCTGTCAATCTCATACGCCATGGTGCGCCGTATTGTAAATACGGCGCATCCATAGTGGTGCAAGGGTTTCTTGGGGTGGCGCAGGGAGAGTGACGCATCTTTACAGATGCGTCACTTTCTTGTAAATCTGCCCCTCTGTGTTTTCTGTCTATTAATTTATTACACTAATAGTGGATAATTGTTGAAAGTATCAAGGAATGAATACCAGACAGGTTCAGGAGGATACTTGTTTACTGGTCATCCACTCTCCACAAGTCCCACAACCCCAACATTCCAAGGTAAGCTCTGGGTGGGGGAAACCATTTACGAAGGGAGCATGGGGGTGACGGAATGAACCATCAAGGTTACAACACACCTCCTTACCTAACAAACCGAATAACAATTATTAGAAAAGTTTACAACTCTTAATTTCCAAGGTTGACACAGCATACAGTTCGGCCTGGTTATATTTCAGATCTTACAATGTTGTCGAAACTCCACCATTGCCCATTGTCTAATTGAACCACATTTTCCAAGACCTTGGCTACTTTGCGAGGGGGGTAGAATTTACTATCTTTTCGCCCGTCCTTCCCACCCCTTTTTACTTGTACCACATCTCCCACCTTCCATAGCCCTGCTTTGACCCCATGTTTCTTGTCATACCAAGCCTTGTATCTAGACTGATGTGATTCAACCTTCCTAGTGGCCCCCTCCATGTCAGGAACTGACTTTTTACCTCCTTCTAACCACCCAGGATTGAACTTGGTGCAAGGCTCCCTCCCCCGTAGAGCTATGAAGGGAGAGATACCCGTCACCAAATTGGGGGCAGTGTGGTATGCCCACATACACTTGCGTAGGTGAGATTCTACATCCTGATTGTTGGCCACCGCCAATTGGATATGCTCTTTGATCATTCTGTTGGCCCTCTCCACTAGGCCATTTGCTTTAGGGCAGTAGAGTGCCGTTAACTCATGTTTTATATTCATGTTCTCCAAAAACTCTCTCATTAACTCAGAAGTAAACTGTACACCATTATCAGTGACCAACACTGATGGAATCCCTTCACTTGAAAACACTTCCTTAAGGAATTCCAGCACGGTGTTGGTGTTGACCCGATGCACAAATTTTTGACTGATCCAGTGTGAAGTGTAATCGACGAGCACAATCATGAACCGCTTCTGCACCCCCAAACTGTCCATTGGCCCTATAATATCCATGGCCAACTTGTTCCATGGTCTCGAAGGTACTTCCACTGGTGACAGAGGCGCTTTCCGCAAGGCTTTGGACTTGTCGCTCTTGGCGCAGCACAAACAGTCCTTGACTAGTTGTTCAGCCAAAGTGTCCATCTTGGGGAACCAAAAGTTAGCTCTGACCTTGTGTTTGGTGATGCTCCGCCCTAAATGACCTTCATGCGCCAATTCTATGATTCTTTTCCTGAGACCCATGGGGGGCACCACTCAGTTTTGGCGGTATATCTTGTCTCCTATGACACACAATTCATTCCTGATCTCCCAGAAATCCTTTAACCCCTCCACGAGGTCATTCCTTTTGGTTGGCCATCCTTCTCTCATAATGGTTTTAAGGACCTTCAAATCCTCATCATTTTCCATGAACTTGTCCCACTCCTCTTCCGTAATGGCCGGATCATCCACCACCATTATGGGGCTGTCCAACATTTCTTCTTGTTCTTCATTGCTCAGAGGTGCTCTTGACAAGTAATCTGCAATCGTATTTTCTTTACCAGGCACATATTCCACCCTGAAATTGAAATTTTCCAACCCTAAAATCCATCTGCTGATTCGTGGTGAACAATTCTCCATTCCTTTTACTGTGAATATGGACGTGAGCGGTTTGTGGTCCGTCCTGATCGTGAAATTCATACCCCACAAGAAAAATTTGAAATGCTTCACTGCCCAGAAGCACGCCAAAGCCTCCTTTTCAATGACGGAATAGTTGAACTCAGCTCTCGTGAGACTCCTGGACGCGAAAGCAATGATTTTCTCCCTCTTGTCTTCTCTTTGTATGAGGGTGGCACCCAATCCCTTGTTAGACGCATCCGTAGTGAGGATGGTTTTCTTAGTAGGGTCAAAAGTCCCTAATGCCGGTGAGTTCAAAATCTCTTCTTTCAGTTCACTCATGACTCTTCTGTGTTCATCCTCCCATGCAAACTCCACGTCTTTTTTTAGGAGGTTACGCAACGGCTCACTTTTGGAAGCATAGTTTTTTATGTACTTCGCCAGGTATTCCATGAGACCCAAGAAGGACTTGAGTTCCTCTTTACTGTTGGGATACGGTGCATCTCTTACAGCACTCATAAGACTGTACTTTGGCCTGAAACCCTCTTCAGAAATGGAATGCCCCAAGTACTCCACTGACTTGACTCTGATTTTGCACTTGTTCCTTTGAACGGTTAACCCCGCCTCTGTGAGTTTCTGGAATACCGTCTTGAGGGTGATATCGTGCTCTTCTACGTTGTTCCCATATACCAAGATATCGTCTTGGAAACACATAGTCCTGTCTACCCCTTCCAGAATCTGTTGCATTATTTTCTGGAAAACCGCCGCTGAAGCCAAGGCGAACGGCATCCTACGGAACATGAACGCTCCTTGAGGGGTTACGAAAGCAGTCAAAGGTCTGGAATCCGGATGTAGGTCCACTTGGTGATAGGCCATGGACAAGTCGATGACACTGAAGAATCTGGCGCTCCCCATGGTGCTGAGCATCTCGTTAATCTTTGGCAGTGGGTGCCGTTCCACCCAGATACTTTCATTCAAACTGCGAAGGTCCACACACAACCGAATGCCCTCTCCGTTGGCCTTGGCTGCGATAACTACTGGGGCCAACCATTCCGAGCAGTCCACTGGCTGAATGACTCCCATCTCACTTAACCTACGCAGCTCCATCTCCAACGGTCCTTTCATTTGGTGGGGTACAGGACGCACCTTGTGGACTACTGGTTTGGCGCCCGATTTGAGTTTGATTTTGTGTTGAAATTCCTCAGGCATCCTAATTTTTCTTTAAACAGATCCTTGAACTCTCGCAGATGCTGTCGCTCCTACTAATCCCTTCAGTCAGTAGTACTTGTTCCTTGCCATTGGGATCCAGGATTATCCCCAGTTCTTTTTGGTGCTGCCAGCCAAGCAAATTGGATCCTGATTCCACGATGTATACTTTGCCGACGGTCACTCTGTTTTTGAATTGAATGTCCATTTCCTTCATTCCAACTAAATCTATGGGTTCCTTACTGTACCCTGTAGGAGTAATGTCAGGCTTTTCCAAACAGGACACCACGCCCTCACCTATGTTCTCGTAATCCTTCTTGTTAAGTAGGGTAAACGGAGAACACGAATCAGCGAACATTGTTACTGCTTTTTCATTTAACAACACTTCACATGAGGGATAGATGACATTTTACCGAATCAGTGGTATCCTTCAACTGTAATATATATTTTTTCTCACTCGGTACCACATATTTTATCTCTTTAATCTGGGCCTTCACCTGTTCTCTATCATTCTCTTTGGTGTGTGCCTCTCCTTCTCTACATACCCTAGCGAAATGCCCTCTCCTGTTGCACTTTTGCAGGTCACACTTCTAGCCGGGCACTGGGGATAATTAGCAAAATGATTGTTACTCCCACACCTGTAACACTTTGGTTGGTGACCTTTCTCCGGGGTTCTATACACAAATCCCCCTTTGTCTTTTACCTTGTACACCCCTTCTGACTCCTCCTCATTTTGAATATTAGCAACTACTTCGCTGTTGAGCCTCATTTCCTTTACACATTTAGCTGTGTGTTCAACCGATTTGGCAATCTCAACCGCTTCTCTCAACCCGGGGTTCCTTGAAAGGAGTTTTTCTTGGATACGTGTGTTATTTGTGCAACGCACCAATTGGTCTCTGATTAGAGAATCAGTGAGATTACCAAATTCACACAGTTGTGACAAACCCCATAACACAGCAATGTAATTTTGAACTGACTCTTGTTTTCCTTGTGCCCTGTTAAAAACTTATGCCGCTCCAACACTACATTAATTTTGTCACCAAAATGTGTTTCCAACTTACCCACAGTATTCGCAAAAACATCCACCTCCTCCCCACCAGCACCTACCACAGTTTCTGGCAGAGTCTCGTAGACCTTACGCCCTTGCACACCTAGATTGTGTAGGAGGATGTGCTGTTTACGCAATGCAGAAAAACGTTCCCCCCCTATAGCTATGATGTACGATTCAAACAGTTTGAACCACTCTTTCCAACATATCTCAGGTTCCCCTAGCTCGTTTAAGAAAGGAGGGGGTTGACTCATGCTTGCAGCAGCCATCATGGTGACGTAAGGAATAGGATTAAAGCGCAGTAAGGTGGACACAAGCTAGCACTGGCAACAGGACAGGGACAGGAAGCACGTTCCCGGGGCAACCCTGGATGAGGGATCTAGCAGTAGACAATACCCAACACAGGTGACCCCCTGCGAGACCTGAAACACCCCTGCACCCTAACTGCAACTGCCCATGACTGTCATAAAACTACAAACCCCGTCCCCCCAAAAATGAGGCCAAAGTCACGATCAACAAAAAAATTATAAAAAATCCAATGCAGGAATGTCTCAACCACAAAGTATTTACCAGCCTGGAGAAACCCCTCCGAACCAGCCTCCTGGCGCGATCGGAGGAAACGCTGACTCGCCTTGGCCGTAACTGGAGAACGCAGCTCATGGAGCAGGCTTCCCTCACGCAGCCGGCCTCCAGAGCTCAAATCAGGGGAAACACTGACTCACCACTCGATGTCCTGGACTAAAGTGACGTTTGGAATTTCCTCACACTCACGGCTTACTCTTCCTGGCTCATGATCCAGCTTACGACGGACGACGCTCGAGGAATCAGCTGATAATCATGCCGTTCTGACAGGAGAACTCCTCCCCCACAGGCAGAAATGTGGTACTGCACTATTCTCGTCAGGAAATCTCCACAGAATACGCTCTCATCAACAAAGGAACAGCTGTGACAGGCGTAGATCGAGGTAGCCTGACGCCGAACCCTCAGTCTAGAAATGCTCAACTTGCAGGAGAATAAACGGTACTGCACTCCTAGGGTCAGCCCACGGAAGTATGCCTCTTCCTCACAGGACAGCTCGTTGCCGGTCGTCCGTTTCAGTGCCAGCTGACAACCCGGCTTCAGACCGGAGGTGTGCCCTGCGGAATGCCAGCACCCCTCGGTACTGTACGAGGAACGTCCTTGAAAGCAGCAACTGTCTGCAGTTTGCAACTAGCAGCCCAGCCGCCCTGCCCCGCTGGGCATGAACCTTGGTGGGCACTCGGTGTACTTGAAGCACGCAGTTCCAGCGTGAGGGGAGAAAAAGACACCAACCAGCTCGCCGATGCTCCGCTTCGCTTTGCCAGTCAGAAGTGTACCGAAGTATGCTGCACCTTCCGCATACGGATCTCTGGACGCCGGATATCCTAGGTACGCGGAGACCGCTCACTCACGCCTGTCCTTAGTATATGGAGAGAACTCAAAAGGGAAATGACCAATGCTGCCCCTTGCGCAGTAAAATCGTCGCCAGTGTTGAAAGTATCAAGGAATGAATACCAGACAGGTTCAGGAGGATACTTGTTTATTGGTCATCCACTCTCCACAAGTCCCACAACCCCAACATTCCAAGGTAAGCTCTGGGTGGGGGAAACCATTTACGAAGGGAGCATGGGGGTGACGGAATGAACCATCAAGGTTACAACAATAATATTTATATATTGTATTTTGCACTATTAGTGTACCAAAAATGGAGTTCAATTAGGCGAAATATAGTCAACTCTGGCAGCTGAGGTATGTAAAAATGCTTTTAAATGTATGTTGTGTGTGTGCTTGTGGGTGAGAGTGTGTTTATGTGAGAGTGTGTGTGTACCTCCCTTTTATCAACAGGCAGAGGTGTCACTCCCTTTTTCTCGCTGGGCCAGCCCATTAATATATGCATATTGAGCGGGGGCAGGGGGCCTGAGCAAAAGTGGCCTCACTTGTTTTCAGGTGTGTTTCACCAGTATAAACTAATCCATGCATTTTTTTACCTCCCCCTTTGTTTAATAAAATGTTGCCGAAGCAGTGTTTTGCGGAAAGGCAATGTGCAAATGTGGGCCACTTTTTTTTTAGCGTGCCCGGGCCGATTTTTAATCCCAATCCAACCCTTTTGTCCGGCCCAGGTCCCTGGGTTACTGGGTCGCCCCCGTTTTCTTTAGCACCATGTTTGTAAAGCACGCATCTTTGCACTCCCTTGTGTTCATAGTACACACGTATCTTGGTTCCTCTCAGGGTTTTTTAAAAATGTGCTTGTTATTTACAACAGTGGTTAAAAATTAAACACAACATGTAGGGAAGCCCATGTCGAAACAGTGTTTAATGTAAATTATCAGACATCAAAGCAAAAATATCAAAGACAATTGTCATTTTAACTGACCTGGGATCACCCCAGCAAAAATGGTCAGTTGGAGTAGTGAGCTAAAGCATGCACATTTTGGACTGGTATATGTCAGAAGGTTATGTGAAAACAATTAATTAGTTTCAGCAGAAACTATCTAACATGTATGTGTCTGGAACCTTTCCTCCAAGGAAGCATGTGAACGACCTTGGGAGGAAGATAGCATTCATATCCAGAAACACTAACTTTATTCTTTTCACAAAATTCCACTTCCCTTGCCAGGTTTGCATAAGAGGCTACACTTGCAAACATTTGCAATGCAATTTACAAGGCATAATGGCTTCTGGGCCTGCCATGTCGTCGCAAAGTCATCAGTGAAGTCTATACAGTATAAAGCTTTAAATCAGACCAAAGCACTGGCTTTCTAGCTGCACACGGGTTATACATGCATAGCAGTGTGATACATTTGCACGCACTTCTTTTATGAGCATACTGCACATAATTTAGAATTAAAAAAAGGTGTTCACGCAGATTTTTATACAAATAGTGATTACAGTGAGTTGCTTGGTTAACCTTGCTTCTGCTGTTTATCTCCAGGATCAGGAACACCTATATGACTTGGTGTAGTATAACCTTTCTTATAATTTGCGCACATTCTTTTGCACGCACCTCCACTTCCATACAAACTTTTGATGCACATCAGCACAGCAAGCCTTCCTGCGGCGCTGCTGTGCATCCAAAAAAGGGCAGGAATTCACCGTATCTACAAGATAAGAAGCATTCACGTCTTTCTCCCCTGCGCCGGCACACAAACAGCAGCCGTGCGCCAAGCAGACACCCTTGTGTCATGTTGCAAGGGTGCCTGCGTTGCGGGGATGACTGTTTTTGTGCAGGAAGTGACATCTTCCTGCACAAAAACAATCATTAATGGCATGTTCCTCTTTCTATGCTCAGCACGCATAGAAAGAGGAATAAACGAGGAGAAATAAAAGTGTTTCTGCTCGTTGTGCCACTCCTACACCGAATCTGACACATTCCCAGGTTTACGATTCCTCATAAATCTGGGAATGCTTCAGATTCCATGGGTTGTTGCGTAGGAACACCCACAGCAACACCCATGGAACGCCCCTTTCATTCAGTGTTCTGCGTGAAGGGGGCACATACTTACAAGGCCATGAAAAGCCACATAAAGTGGCTTTGTGTGGCCTTGTAAATATGGTGCGGCACATTGCGTCACCGGAGCATCAAAAAAGTGACGCTCTGGCGGTGCAAAAGGGCTACTAGGACCTCGTAAATGAGGCCCATGGTGTGATCCCTGTCCTACAGAAATGTTATATCTTTTGCTTTATACAGTTAGACATTTAGGAGGATGTATAACAAAACGAGAAAAAACTCCTCTCCCTCCTTTTAGGTTGGAGGAACTACTTCCTATACCAATAAATACCTCTATGGAGTGGCTCCACATACTGCAACTCGTTTACCTATGATAATGAGTTTAGGTATTACTGGCATGTTCCTTAATATTCTCTGGCGGCGGCGAAGAAGACACCTATTTGGGAGTGGAAAGGGGAAATCATGGAGACTTTCTAGCATCATTCATCTTAATAAGAAGTTATGGGGACTATTTTAGGGTTTCCGGCTTTCAGTTAAAACCAATTTTATCAAATAAAGCACCAATGAAAGCAACATTTGTTTTCAGCAGAAACCAGAAAACACCAAATTTCAAATGTTGCTGCATTTATACTGCTTTGGTGCCCTCTTGTATCAAAGCAGTAGAAGTGCAGACTCTACCCCTAAGCATTTGTTCTGTGATGGATGCTTTTGCTATGACCCATTTAGGCCATGGTAAGCCAATTTATATGCCCTTTTGACCACCCGCAAAGACCCTCTTCTCCCTTGATCTACTCCCACACCCACTTTTGGAACTTGGCTCATTTCACATTGATTCAGCTCACTGTTTCCACTGCACATTCCTGTGTAGTGACCAGCAGGTTCTCAGTTGAGTTATGATCATGGTCTTAGACCATGGAAAGAGACACCACCATGATGTAATCCTACTTACTGAGGGTGGGAACGGATCTTCCCTTTCTGAAAGCTAATGTAGCATGAGTGTGTCAACAAAGATCACTGTGCATACAGCGCGTGTGGAATGAATGTCCTCCCATAAAGCTCTGTACCTAACAATCCTGTTCTTAGATTTACGTAGCGATGGTCTGAAAAGCCTTCCTGTAGAAGCTGCACCCCCTCATACAGAAGGACAAGGACCATTTCAAGAATATCTTCAGAAACCAAGAACAGGCTCAGAAAAGGTCCATGAGCTGTTTTTGCTGAAACTGAGCTGCCTACAGTGCACACATTATCCTAAAAAATCTACAAGTTAGTGTATAAATTGCAAATAGTTATGTTATGTTATGTTATTTTATGCTATGCTATGCTGTGGTATGTTGTGTTATGTAAGGCATTATCACCCACTAGCGTATCCTGGCGCTGAGCAGTTGTTTGTGGCTAGCCCTGCCAATGATAGGTTTATTAATTGAAAAGGCAGGTCTTCAGCTTCTTGCAGAATTCAAGAAGAGAGGAGGAGGATCTGATGTGGGGTGGGAGGCAGTTTCCATGCTTTAGGAGCAATGTTAGAGAACGCCCATCCTCCTGATCTGGTTCTGTGTATGCGTGGGATGTGTGTGAGTACGAGTCCTACGGAGTTTGAGCATGTTCATGATACAGCCCCAGGATCACAAAGTTATTACATTTTCATTCATATTGCCACCATCTCAAAATGAAGGTTGGAATCTAAGGCACTGAAAGAAGATCCAATGCTTGAGGAAACAACCTCTACAAGCTATTGTGATGTATTTAATAGAATCATATTGAGCTGTGCTTTTTTCATTTTCCTAACAGTGAATGCCTCATAGAATAGAAAGGTAAAGTGTTTTGAGTAACTCTCACACATTCCTTGAAGGCCACAGTCTTAGCTCAACTTTTGAATAAAGAAAGACTCACATGTTTAGTAAAAATCAATTTTTAGGAGTCCCTGTGCTGGCCTTCAAATAAACACAAAATCAACAATGTAAACTTAATTCATGCTGTGAACTGCGCAAGTAAACACTCCAGAGCTGGGACATTCGACAGGCAGGGAGGTGAGGAAAGTAATGAAAAGTTATTTAGCACAGCAAATTCAAGGAAAAGATAAAGAAGAGAATTAGGAGCAGGAAATGAAAAAGGAAGAATTAACATTAGGAATGAACAAGGGATGGAAGGAAATAGACACCAAATGATTAATTGGCACCAGAAAAATATCATCCCCAATTTTTGAAAACATTCGAAAACACATAAAAAAGACCAGTTTTCCCAACAAATAGACACAGAAAACAGGAAAGCCTATCTATTGTACATAAACAGGACACAATCCCAATTTGCAATCGATTTGAAGCCAGCACTCTCAGTGTCATTTAAGGATATTGTACCAAAATATATGCCTTCACAGTGGTCAACATACAAGAAAGCCTACTTTTGCACACTTCATGTATTTGCCCGTTATTTTTTTTAATTTTTTTATTTATAGAGTTTTATAAAGTGTGACCATGACCAAGAGTATTAGAGCCCTGTACAGAGAACAGTCAGAACCCATTACATAACACAGTATTCCGTAGCATACAACAGAGAGCACCAGAAACAAACAAGTTTGATGTATCAACCAATTACATAGCATATAGTTCCTCATACCATACAACAGAAAACACAAGAACAAAATAATTGTTGACCAAGTACGCCCTCCTGGTGGCATGGCTTATTGCCTTCAACTCAAGGAGATATTTCAAGGGTGTAGGGTGGTCTCCAAATCCAGCTAGCCCAGAAACATTTAGTTACAAATCTGGTTAGGAGGATCCTCTTGACCTCTTTCTTTAAGGAGCTTGTAAATGGGTTGGACCGAATCTCCAATGGGAGTGAGTTTCATATTCTCGTAGCAAATCCAGACAAAGTTCGGACATAGGATTCCTTTTTTCTGAATCTTGAGGGTTCCAGCAAGAGGGAATTTGCACTTCCCAGGAAGTGGCTGCTTCCTGAGATCTTGAGTTTACTTGTAAGGAATATAGGTTCATCATGGTGCAGGGCTTTGTGTGTCATACACAATATTTTCAGCTGGGTCAGAGATTCGAAAGGGAGCCAACAGAGAGACTTTAGAGGGTGTGATGTGGTTGAAACTTCTTATTCTTGTTATCAGTCATGCAGCGGCATTATGGGTTGTGATGAGTGATGCCATGCTTTTTTTGGGTAATCCATTAGTGTTGCCCTCCCAAAATCCAGTGTGGATATGACTAGGGATTGGACTGTGGTCTTAAAGTTCGGTGGCTGGATGAAACGTTTCACCTTCTTAAAGAGGTTCAGTTGGGGAAACTCACTGTGTGTTGGTGAGCTAATGTGTGCTTGCATGTTAAGGTTTCTCTCAAGGGTAATCTCAAGAGATTTTGTTGATTCCATATAAAGGTTGAAAAGTGTAGGGGAGATGGTAGATCCTTGTGGGACTCCCAGTTTAACCGGGGGCGCATTTGACCGTAAAGTACACAGTTTGGCGAGTTGATGGCTGTGTTATAGAAAAGAGGTAAATCAATTGAGAATGGTGCTAGATAGCCCCATTTTGCATTCAAGTAATTAAAAAAAGGCTGTCGCGGTTGACAGTGTTGACCACCAATGGCAAGTTGAGTAGGATGAGAAGGCAGGGGTCACTCTGGTGAAGATCATTGAGTGCATCTTCCATGATGTATAGGATGGTTGATTATGTTACCTGGTCTGAAACCAGATTGGAACTTGTCCAGGAGGTTGAATTGGTATGTGTTGGCATAGTTGGTTGTAAACATTTTTTTCCAACAGTTTCACAAGGAAAAGAATGTGCATCACAGGACGAAAATTATTCAGGTCTGTCGGATTGTTGCCTGGTTTATTGGGAGAGGTGACACTTGTCTCATCTTCAAGTTATCTGGGATATTTGCTTGGGTTAAAGATGCATTTCCGATTTTCATCCAGATGGGTGTGATGAGACAGCAGATATCTTTTATGATTGTAGAGGAGATTGGATCTTAAAAATGTGATGTTAGTTTCATAAAAGCTAGGATCTTGCATATCTAATCTTCAGGGTTTTGAATTTGCTCAATGTAGCCTCATTTTTGTTTACAGTACAGTGTGTGCAGGTTTGAATTTTGTCACTTGTTTTAGATTTATTTAGCGATTGGTGTATGTTGATGCTTGTATCTCAAATCCTTTCACTGGGCCAGATGTACGACCATTTTTGCATGCGCAAACGGGTTTGCGAACCCGTTTGCGCATGCAAAAACAGCATGGGGAATGTACAAACCCTATTTTGTGAGTCGCAATTTTTGCGACTCGCAAAATAGTGTTTTGCGACTTCTCGCTATTAGGAAGGGCGTTCCCTTCCTAATAGTGAGCGCAACCCTAATGATAAAAATGTTTTGCGTCCGCAATTGTGGAGAGCAAAACATATAAATTACCACCCTCTTCAAGAGGGTGGTAATGCCTACGCAAAGGGAAGGGGAAAATATTTTTTAAGGGCAGGCAGTGGTCCCAGGGACCACTGCCTGCCTTAAAAATGAAACTAAAACGTTCAAATTTCTTTTTTTAAATGCATCCCGTTTTCCTTTAAGGAAAGCGGACTGCAGTAAAAAAAAAAACTAGCTTTATTTAAAAGCAGTCCCAGACATGGTGGTCTGCTGAGCCCAGCAGGCCACCATACCTGGGAGAGCCTGCCATTCCCAATGGGGTCGCAAATTGCGAGAGGCTCATTAATATTCATGAGCCTCTCTGTTTGCGACCCACTGAAATCGCTAACAGTGTGAAAAACACTGTTGTACATCGGAAATTGCGCCTCACAAATTGCGAGTCGCAAAAAACTCGCAATTTGTGATGCGCAATTTTCTTGGTCGTACATCTGGCCCACTGTCAGTTGTGACAGATTTTTCAATTTTAATTATTTTCATCTTAAAAAAGGCAGATAAGGCTTCACAGTACATCGGGGAGGTGTTAGTGATCATAGTGGGATAGTTGGTCCTTGTTTGCTGTTGGACAGTTTTGAAGAGCCTACCTGGCCAGTTTTTGGCTCTATCTAGTTGGGTTCTGAAAAAAGATACTTTTGTGTTCCTTTTGACCTTTTTGCAAGTGTTTCTTAACTCCCTTCGCAGTTTTAGATGGAAAGTGGAGGGTTCATGTCTCTGTAATCTCTCAGTGTGTCTGAGTCTCCTCTTTTCTTCAATTGAGTTTTGGTTGAACAGGAGTGAGAATTAGTTTTTGTCTTTTGAGGGGAAGAGGTGCTACCCTCTCGAAAATGTCTGCCATTTTGTTGTTGTAGTTCTCAGTTACATCTAGTATGCTCTGTAATTCCCTTGGGGGTGAGAGATTTCTCTGGTAACGGGAGGTTAGGTCATCCTTGCTAATAGACCCGCTATCTCCAATCCAATGTTTAGGTTTGATCCCTTGGACTCTGGCTTTCAGATCATGTGCAGTGATGTGGAATAACCTTTGGTGATGATCTGACCAGTTAGTTGGGTAGATAGAGTAGATGCTAACCTCTCCACTGTTCGATATGATTAAATCAAGCATGGCACCTTTAGTGTGGGTCAGTATTGTGCACACTTGTACCAGACAAGGACGTTTTTTTACTGTGGACATGTCTAACCCTTCATCGTCGTTCCAGTAGAGGTTGAGTTTTACTAGGAAGATGGTGTTTAGGGTATAGTAGGAAGTGTACTGAACTGTTTCCATTGTTTGTTCAAAGAACAATTGTATTTCTCCTGGGAGTTGATGAATGAGAAGCAATCCCGCTAGAGGTCTTCCATCTGTGTGGATTTCGGATCCCATGTATTCGTAGGAGGACAGTTTTTCCACTTGGACAGGGTTAACATGCAGGCAGTTTCAGTGCATGACTGCAATCCCTCCCGCTGACGATGCTTACAATCTAGACATTTAGTGGTGAATTTAGGGAATGTTAGTAAATTCATAAAGGAGGAGGACGATTTATTTAATCATGTTTCAATTGGAATATCATGTCTAGGCCATGAAACAGGATAGCTTTGGCTATGTCTTTGGCATGTTTAGCCACCGATCTGCAGTTGCGTAACATGCATTTCAGTATCATCTCAGTCTCTTGGGGCTTGTTAGCGTGGTCAGGCATAAGTGGTATTACAATCAGGTTCTCTAGGTTGAAATTCTGTGATTGAGATGTGTTCCATGCATGTTGGTGCGTGCCACAATTGGTATGTCATAGGTCAGTAGTGTCTGTATCTGTGCAAATCCTTGCTGGACTGCAGCAGGGCTCCAGTGTTCCCCTCAAATAGCTGATTGAGTGATATTTTTGAATGCTTGTGGTTGTTAGCTAGTGGTAAGGATGGGCATGGTTATAAGTTTGAGCATGGGAGTGTGTCTATCATGGATGTGAAATAACAACTGGTGTGTTCAGTTCTTAATTTGAGCCAGTGGTTGCTGGTTGGGCGGACCAACAATTATTATTGGGGACAGCACTTTTTTTCCTCACCAGACATTGACCGAGAACAAGAAAGGGAAAAACAAACACAGGGGAAAGAAGGAGGAAGAAAAAGATGGAAAATATTTCACAAAGAGAGGAAACAGGAGTGACATAAAGGGAAAGGTAGTGTTTGATAATGGAATCAGGAGACATGAGGTGGATTCAAGACTATGCAGCCTTGGTATTCGGCATGTGTTAGAAATGGGGGTCTCTAGTTGGCAGAGGTAGGTACCTTTGTCCAAATAGGGACCCTTGTTTCTAGTCAGGGTAAGGGAGATACACACTTTAGATAACCCCTGCTCACCCCCTTGGTAGCTTGGCACGAGCAGACAGGCTTATCCCAAAGGCAATGTGTAGAAATATTTGTACCAACACTCACAGTAACACAATGAAAACACCACAAATGGACACCACACCAATTTAGAAAAATAAAAAAATATCTTTATCTAAAACTAAACAAGACCAAAACGACAAAAATCCAACATACAGATACTCAGAAAAATGTCTTTAGAAAGGTTGTTGCAAAAAATAAGCTTGTAGAAATCAAATAGCACCAACTGGGGCTATCACGACGTCAGAGACAGTACAAGATCCAAAGTACGGGCGCCGCCCGCCGAGATCCCGGCGTCGGGCGCGGAGTCACACAGACCCCCAACAACAATACCTTGAGAAAATGAAGTCGGTGACGATGCACGGCGTCGACGAAGAACGATGTCGTCTCCGGTGATGATGCGACGTCGGCGGTTCTTTCGAGTCACCCTCGGCGGTTATTGGCGCCGCGATAACAGGAGGCCGGCGCTTGGCGAAGACACGGAGTCGATGAGACCGCTGGCGTCGGTCACAGCTGATCACTGCCGGTGTCGGCGGGCGTCGTAGGGCGTCAGAGCTGGCTGGGCGCAGCGTCGTCACTTCATGAGCGGCTCCCCAGGCCTCGATGCAGGTCGCGGCATCACAGCGGCGGCGGCGACGGCGTCGGAAAATCAGATTTTCTTGCTTTTCTTAGTTTCCTTCAGTTCCCAACAGCAGAAGCAACATCCAGGGCCTCACACACAGTTACAGGCACCTCCCGGCAGGTCAGAACTCCCAGCAAGGAAGTTCAGGGAAGCTGGGGGTGAAGTCCTTTTGTGCCTGGGACTTCAGAAACAGGAGGCCAGCTCTACTCGGGCCCTTGGAGACTTTTCTTCAGAGGGACACAGCACACAGCAAAGTCCTTCTTCGAGCAGGGGGACACAGCACACAGCAAAGTCCCTTAGTCCTCTCCTCAGTGGATACAGCAAACTGCAGGCCAACCCCAGACACACAGCAAGGGCAGTACTTCTCCTCAGTCTCTTCAGCTGATCTTCTTTGGCAGGGATTCCTCTTGATCACGAAGTAGTCTAAAGTTCAGGGGTTTCAGCTCTCATATTTATACCCCAAAAGTCTTTGTTCTCTATGTGTGAGGGGTCCTGGACCCAGTCCAAACCAGTTCTGGGTGCATTCTGCCAGTGCACCTCTTCTTCCTTTGTGAGTGTGGGTCAGGGTCATCAGACACACCGCAGGAGTTGGAGCCAGCATTGTGGAAGGCAGGCACAGCCCTATTCAGGCCCAGGTGCTACTCCTCCCACCACTCCAAATGCAGATAGGTCTATTCAGCCTAGTGCTGACTCACCCAGTCTCCTGAAGCCACCCCCAGCCCCTGTCACTCTCAAACCAGACAGTCAATCCACAAACAGGCAGAGGCACACAGAAAGATTGAACAAGAAAATAGCCACTTTCTAAAAGTGCTATTTTCAAACACAGAATTTAAAAACCATCCTTCCTAAAAGATGTGTTATTAAATTCTGAGTTCAGGGATACCAGACTTTAATTTTCAATCTTGCTCCTATGGGAAGATATGCAGGTAAACATGATACACAGCATTCCCCATTCTGTCCTATGGGCAAGATAGCCTTTCAATAGTGAAAAACGAAATTGGCAGTATTTCACTATCAGGACATGTTACCCACACTAGTACATGTCCTGCCTTTCACATACACTGCACCCTGACCAGGGGGGTACTTTGGGCCTACCATAGGGGTGTCCAATGTGTAAGAAAAGGGAAGGGTCAGGCCTGGCAAGTGGGTACACTGGCCAGGTCAACATGGCAGTTAACAAACTGCACACAGGCACTGCAGTGGCAGGCCTGAGACATCATTTTAGGGCTACTCAGGTGGGTGGCACAATCAGTGCTGCAAGCCCACTAGTAGCATTTGAATTACCAGCCCTGGCACACTCAGTGCACTTTACTAGGGACCTACTGGTAAAACAAATACACCAATCATGGAT
Organism: Calotriton arnoldi; assembly: GCA_963921515.1. NCBI lineage: Eukaryota > Metazoa > Chordata > Amphibia > Caudata > Salamandridae > Calotriton > Calotriton arnoldi. The sequence continues at coordinate 578,781 of CAWUFW010011348.1, read as the reverse complement.
AACCAATCACAATAACAATTTACACAGAGAGATATGCACTTTAGCACTGATCAGCAGGGGTAAAGTGCCCAGAGTCCTAGAGCCAACAACCACAGGTCAGGAAAAATAAAGGCGGAAGAAGCAAAAAGTTTGGGGATAACCTTGCAAAAAGGGCCATTTCCAACAGCATGCCAGTATTTAATAGGTGTGGCCGCGGGCTTCTGAGAAGAGCCTTGGGCACTGGCACTTATTCTTTCACTGGGTGCATTTGAGTCTTTATCTCTTGTATCACTAGTGACGCTTCATTTAAGTTGGTCATTATGATTTTCAGCTCCTCGCCAAGATGGTCGATCTTGTGCTCTAGCCAAGTAAAATAGTGGTGCCAGTATGAGGTAGGGTCAATTATTCTGTTACATTCCCAGGGATTGTCTCACCACTGATTTTAGTCCAATGCTCTGTCTGATAGTCTATTCTGTGTGCATACGCTTAGTACCTACTCATGCTAGAATTAGGTCTACTCAGTCGTAATGATGTCTGTCTGATGAGAGCCTAGAGTGCAGATCTGTGAGCTCTGACTGCATGCACACCTCACCTACTGGTGCTTAAGTTGGGTCTCTCCAGTGGTGAGGGTGTGAATCTGATGGGAGAGCATGAGGGTCTCTTTGTTAGGGTAGGTTGCAGTGTGGGGCTCTGCCCCTCTCTCATTGCAAAGTAGATACATGTGTCAGGAGCATTTGGTTTGTGTGTAGGACAGATCCTGGTGTAATGTCAGCTTGCTGTGGATTGGCAGAGGCTCTATGGGGCTGGGTTGTATTAAGGTGTTGAGTTGGGGGCCTGTCCAGATAGACTTGAGGTGATTCCTGTTGCTTTGTATCGCAGGTGTATGTGGGTTAGTGTCTCTGTTTGTCTGAGAATCATCCCCCACCAGCGTTTGCTCGACGTGTTGGGGGTGCTCAGTGGGTTGCGGCTCTTTCATCCCCTTTGGCAAGAGGAGGGATATGTCTTGAAATTGGCTCTGTTGGGGTTGTGTAGTATGGTGCTTGTGTACATGGGCTGGTTTGATTGGTGATCGGTGGTGAGAGGAGTGAGTGTAGGGGTCAAGGTTCTGGTTGGGCTGTTGTGGATGTGCAAGGCGCTGCGAGTGCTCAAGTGTTGCTCAGATGTAATGTGGGCTTTTATCTTGTGGAATAGCTGGTCATAGGTCTCCAGGTTCAGCAGGAATGAGGTCCAAAGGATGGTGAGCACCAGACTGTGTGTCACGAGCAGCAAAAGACAATTGCTTCATGCCGACCTTATGTGATATTGTCCACAAATGCAATGTTGGGCTGGATGGTTGTGAATAGATAGAGGAGGAGGAGGCATGTGAAAGGTATCCTAATGCTGTAAAAATCTACTTCTATTTTCCTTCTTAAATTCTGAAAATATTATCAAACATTTGCAAAGTCAATGGGGTTGGCTTTAATGGTCTAACATGGAAAAACAGCTGTGCTCAAATACAGTCTGCCTCTAGTAGAACATTCAAGCCACATTCATATTAACTTATAATACATAGTAGTAATTTAGGGCCAGATATACAAAGCATTTTTGTGATCGCAAATGCTTCGATTCAGAGTTTGCAACCACAACAATATCTTTTTGCAATGTAATAATCCCATTTTAGGGGTCAGAAACATTTTCAGACTGCAAAAATGGGATTCCAAATACATACTGATTCAGCATCTGGAAAAGGTGTGTTGTAGGCATCCCTTCCAAATACGGAATTGGTATGTTATGTATCAATGTTTTGTGGCTGAAATCCTGTCTCAAAAGATTGAAAAGTTACAGACACCTCAAAGGAGGTGGTAACCCATTCACATTAGGGACAGGGTCCCCTTCTCCTTTGAGGATGAAAAAACTTGGGGTATATTCACAAGAACAAGTGATAACTACCGCAAGAGTAGCGTAACGCAACTTTCAATAACGCAGCCTATCACTGAAAAATAACCCTGTGTCAACGTGGAATTCACAACAAGGCGGTACCATGCGATAGTCACCAGATAGCGCGTCAAATGCCAGCGTGGAAATCAACACCACGCCCAAAAAATGCGAAACGCGAGAAATCATGCGATGAGGCCAATCGCGGTACAAAAAGCTGCGAAAAGCAGCCCCAGGCCTACAACTCCCACGCGTCTGGCGGGCAACTGCACCATAAAAACCACAGGCACAACACACCCGAAACAAGCCAAAGCACGTAGCAACATCCATGCACCCTGACCCAGCGCAGATGGCAACGCGAACCCCACAACCCCCACAGACCACCAGCAAGGAGCAAGTGGGTCGGGGAAGGCCAAGGAGAAAATGGAGAGGAAGACGGGGTGCAGACCACAGGAAAACAAGACCAAGGCCACGGAGGCGACAGAACACTACCAGTAAATGACCCACAAGCAGACCGCCTGGAATGCAGTCGCAGAGCCCAGGAGGCCAATCCCGGAGGCCAAGAGGGTCGACCAGGATGTGACAACCTAAACCAGGCACAAACCCGCTGCCAACAGGAAGCCAGCAACGGCGACAGGAGGTGGCAGTCCAGCGACACAGGAGGAGCAGGAGGAAAGCCAGGCCACAGTCATCAGTGTGGAGAGGGTGCAAGGAGTAGGGAGTATGGACACAGCTCGACAGGACCTGACACAACAACAACAGGGTGAGGATCCAACAGGGACTGGGGGGACGGGGGGTGATGGGCACAATGCCACACATGCACAATGAGGTGTTGCACACTGCACATCCACAATTACCCAGGGACATGTCCCCCATCCCCGTAGCACACTGCAGCACACACACACTAGCAATCACAGCACATACCATGACAATGTGGCACAAAGTGCAACACCCACACTGCAGAACAGGGGACACAACTGGGTACACCCAGGCGCAGAAACAGAACAATCACACTGGACAGAGCAGGGAACTGTGAGATGCACATCTACCCCTACAACCCCACATCAGCCATGTTGGCCAAATGTACACTGTCCCAACTCAAATAGCCACCACCGCCCAAACAGTTACAATGTACATTGTCACACAGTCTGCATGTCGACAAGAACAAGGCGCCAACACAATGCCAACATGCACCTCCCCTTCACAATGCAGAGGGACAAACAACACCTCCAGCAGGTCTGAACAGACAACCCATCAGTGATGCCCAAGACGAACACCACACCCCCGACACCGACGCCCTACAACAGCCCATGGACATCCCACACAACCCACCACCTGGATCAGGGCAGACAAGCTACTCAGAGGAGAACCCAGACTCTGCAACAGACCACACAGCATGAAGCACCCGCAATCACGGCTGCCTCACAACACGTCACCCACCCACACATGGCATCCCAATGCCAGGTGGCAGAACGCCAAAAGGAGGTGGCCCAACAGGTGAGGGTATTGCCTGAACCATGGAATGCGAACTAGAACACATACGTGGGTGTCCAATACCCTTCAGGGACCCCCCACACCCCACAAAGGAGACCCACACCCCCACAGAGACACATGCACATATCATGTTGAACTGGCTACGGGCACATGAGCCCGGCCCCTTTATTGGCAGGGCCACATGTACAGTGACGCCTGTACTGGATGTGTGTGGGGTGAGTATAAGCCAGCCCGCACGGAGTGCTTGATGCTGGCAACAACCTGAACAGTGGACACCAGTGTAATGGAAACAGAAAACACCAGCATAACAGAGTCAAATGCAGAGCAACATGGAGGGATCCGGAGTAAGGACAGAGGACACCCAATATTCAGTCAGGAGGTTCCGTGAGTTGCAGTGCACTGAGGTAGGGGCACTAGAGAAGAGCGCGCCCATGTGCAGAAATTGCTAGGATTGTGTCCCTTCGGGTTAGTCCTGATGAAGATGCAGTGGGGTGTGGTACACCTGCATCAACTTCCTCATCAACGTCCCAGGTCTCCCACACTGCCTGAGGTGACAGTTGCGTCCGCAGTCCACAGCGCAATACCCAGTATCAGATCCGGGTGTGTAGCTTGACTACCGCCACCAGTCTGCATTCCTGCCTTGGGGCTGCTGCCACCTGACCTCCCATTGTCTGTGCCTTCTCCCGTCCGCACACTTGACACATCCTCCTCCTCATGGTCCCAGGTCTTCCCCACTACATGAGGTGACATTGCTGCGCTACCTCACAACAGCACATAACTCAATCAGTGACGGACAATGGCTTGCGGTGCACTGAGTCACTGGCACCTGGAGTGCTGAGCAAGGCAGCAGGCCGATGATGGCATCCACGACAGGTCTGGGCAACTCCGTAGGTCTGTCAGGACCACCGTTTCGACTCTGGCAGATGGCGGTTGAAGGTGGTCCTTGCGGTGGTGGCGTGTGCCTCCTGCGGTGATGCGACGTCCGGGCCGGTCAAGATTCAATGCCATGTGTGGGCCCTTGTGGCCCGCAGTTGGGGCCGGAGGAGGTGGACAGCGCAGGGCCACAGACGCATGGCGTTGATCACCTCAAGACCATCGCAACAGAGGCCATTCAATGTCCCAGAAGGAGGGGTCCCAGGCCTGACCAGTACAGAGTTAGTGGCCCCGGATGCACTGCGGCCGGCACAGGCACCCAGCCACGGGACGGTGACTTGCGGTGCAGTCAGATGGGCCAAGCGACCTGAGCGGGTCCCCATCAATGTCCGAGGTGTATGTTGCGGAGGGTTTCGGGGGACAGTGGAAGGTGTCCTCCAGGGCATGATGCGGAAGGTCTGATGTTATCTGGAAGCAGCAAATGGAGGAGTGGAAAGCGCAACCCTCGTTTGCACCAACAATTTGGTATCAGCTACATGAGGATGAAAACTAGCCCCTAGTCCATAGACTCAAACGCCACCAATGTACGACCAGTCAGTGTCCATGAATGTCGGGGAACAAACTTAGTGGCACAGGTGCTGAGAGGGGATGATGTCTGCGATGATGCCGGTACACAGTTGTGAACTCCAACATTGCCAAATCAAGACTCTGTGAGCTACTGGACCGCAGTGTAGGCCGGAGGCAGCGGTCAGCAGTGGCCCACAGCCACGGGTCGTTGGCTCACGAGGCACAGAGTTTGTGACACAGTGGCAGTTGTCGGTAGTGTTCAATCACCTCCGTGACGCTCATCCTGTTCCCTCCGGACTGCAACGTGTCATCCTATTACGCCCCTCCATGCGTGCGAGGAAATGTATTCTGCCTTCTGAATTACCGATGTTCAGTTACAAATTAGTGATCCCACTCGTGCACAGCGTAGGCCGAGGGCAGCGGTCAGCATGGGCCCACAGACACGTGTCGTGTGCTTGTGATGCATCCGTTTGCTTCACTGATTGCAGGGAGTTTAGTGATATCACCCCTGCAGTAGACATCTGGTCACTGCCATGGTGTAATCAAGACTCAGTTCCAAATGTGTGACCTACCTGACCGTGGTGTAGGCCTGAGGCAGTGGTCAGCACGGCCCATTCACCGAGTGTCGCCGGCATAGGGTGGATGGCCCCACCGGCCTGCGTAGTTCAGGTTCAGTGGCACCACGTGTAGCCGGCTGGCGTTGAACAGGGTTAGTGGCACCACGTGTAGCCGGCTGGCGTTGAACAGGGTTAGTGGCACCACGTGTCGCAAGATGCCCATATGGAACTATGCCTCACTGATCGGGGGGGTCTGGTGCTGTGGCCGCTGGCCCGGATTTGGGGTCACTGCCATTCATGACTCAAGACACAGTTCTACATGTGGGACCTACTGGTCCGAAGAGTAGGCCGGGGGCGGCAGTAGAGTACGTCAACGGAAAAGGAATAACGCGGGCCGGTGTCGTGGCAGCGGTGATGGTCTGAGGTGGCTGCCAAGGTCTCGGGCCTCGGGCTTGTGGCTTGCGCCGGCACGTGGTGGGCCCTCCTTGACACACGCCGGTGTCGGAAGGTGATCAGTCTGGTCTGGCTGCGCAGGGGCTGGCCTGACGGGTTCGTGGACCAGCGTGCCGGGGTCCGGCAGGCGCACAGCATCTCAGGCAACTCCGCTCACGGGGATGGCGTCGGCCTCGTGGCGAGGTGGGAGGCGCCGCCCTGGCAGGGACGTGGGTCTTTCCGGAAGTGGACCACGCCCAGGCATACGTGGTTTTTATTCACACCCCTACGCTGGCGTGGCGTACGCCGGGCCATCCCACTCCGCTGACGCTTAGGGGGGGGGCGTAACAGGCAACATTTCCGCGAGGTCCCCCACTGGCTGTGGTGACATGGTGGTGTCCACTGTCCACTACACTCCATACGCAAGCGGTGTATGTCGCCATGGATATGGGTGTGTTCTGCATACTGCGAGGTGTCCAGCACATCTCCGGCACTCTTGGCATTGTGTACTTTCCCAATCATGGTTCTCCTGCATCCTTCACACATGCCTGGTTGCCACCTCTCCCCACATTCGGCTAGTATGTGGCTGGGGTGCCATGCCGTTGCTGGCTCATTTTCAGGGCTTGCCCATGTGGACATTGTAAGTTGTTCTGTCGTGTCTGGTGTGTGGGCTTATTGTTGTGCCTGTTGTATGTGATTTTGTGATGTGTGCATTGCCTGAGTTGTGAGTTGTATGGTTGTGGTGTTGAGGTGTGTGGGGTGTTCATTTGTATATTGCCATGGGGCTGTACATTTCCCTTGTTGCCATCCTGGGTACGCTGGTTGATGATGGACTATCGGAGGATAAAGGTATCATGCACACTGGCTGTGTATTTGAAGGCGACATTGTTGGGTGTTCCACGGTGTTTTGTTGTTGCCTGCACATTGGTGTGAGACGTGTGCTTCCTGTTGAGGTGATTGTGTGCTGTGTCACCAGGGGGCACAGGTGGTACATGTGTGCTGTGTATTGCCCCCAACACGTGCGTGCATCCTGCTATGGCGTCTGGTCCTTGCTTGGTCTCCAGCGGATCCTGCGCATTGTATTGTACGTATGGGGACTGGGGTACCAGGGTGACGGTGACGGTGACGTCCAGGACAGGTGTGGGGGACTTGGATGTGACTGGCTGTGGGACTCCTCCGACTCTGGCGGGTGTTGGATGGGGGGTCTCAGGGGCCAACAGGTGCAGCCACGCCATCAGCTTTGTGTGGGGTGGGATGTTGGTTGTCCGCTGTGTTGTTGCCGTAGGCCTGTTAGGCGATGATGGTCAGGATGCGTAGGTTGGTTGTCCCTTTCAGCCTGTAGTGGAAGGTGACATTGTCAGATGTTGGGTCTGTGCGGCTGGTACGTTTCCTGGGGTTCCGCTGTCTTTGTCTGCGCTGCGTCTGTGTTGGTCCGGGGGGGGGGTGTTCCGGGTGTGGGATGGGGTCCTGGGGTGGTGGGGGTGGGTGTTGTGGGCCTCTTGGGTGTCCGGGCCGCATGATGGGTGGCTCCAAGGCATCTGTTGGGCCTCAGTTGTGGCCCTGGGCGGTGCTCCCTTTTGTTGTGCTGGCTGCCGTCCGACTTTACACCAGGTCAGAGAAGGTGTAGATTTCCTGGTGCTAACGCGCCTTATCGCCTGTTTTGTGTTTTTATCGCAGATGTGGCTGGTCGTTGTGAATGTTGAGGTGTGCTGTTGTCTCTGCTTTTGTCACGGGAACGCCTACTCTGCATCTCATTAGCGATATTTGCGAGGGTCCTCTGTGGCGATGTTTTTGGCGGCTGCTATCGCGGGTAAACTGGTGCTGTGGGCTGTTTACACGGGCTTGTGAATGGGGGGGTACATTTATCACGACTTTGCCTGCGATAAAGTGCCGTTAATTCGGCGATAGCTCCTTGTGAATATGCCCCCTAGTTTTTTGAAGAGGAGGGAAACAAACTTTTAAAAAGTTTAAAACTTTCTTTTGAATGCAGCACCATTTTAATTAAACGGACTGCATTTAAAAAATTAGATAAAAAGCAGTCGAAGGCATGGTGGTCAGCTGACTCCTGTAGGCCACCATTCCGGTGATGGTCCCCAGTCCAGTATTGTACAGGCTGAACCATTTAACACACAATCCTTCAGATTAACCAAATCTCATAGGTCTGCAATAGCTGATCAAGGGCTTTTTTTTTCAAAACATAAGTGCCAGGGACCTTCTACCGAGGCCACTGCAGCTTGCAGCACCTATTGCTCCTGCCAGCGCAGTCAATGCCAGTATCAACATAGCTACTAGCATCATACTTCTACAAGTGTGACAATTTGCACCATTCATGGCCACCCAAAGCTAAAAATAAAATGGCCTGGGTGGCAGTTATTATTAGTTTTGAATTTATATTGAATTATTACACACGCTGGTGTTTTGCTCATCTCATAATTAGACAAAGAGCGCCACCCTGTGTTGAGGTGTCATAAGTGGCAGTGTTGTGAATTAATTGCTGGCGCCAACCATTGGCAACCTGAAGACTTTTTATCTGGGTGACAGAAATATTACAGACTCAGGTTTCCAAGAGCAAACCTATTACTCCGGAACCTAAAAAACATACAGGCTAAGGTCTTAGACAAAAAGAATTATCCTATGGATGACACATGTGATACAATATAGGCTTTAGACAGCAAAGATACCCATAACAACTATAATACATGGCAATCTGAAATCCCTGTATGAACGCCCATCTCTAATTTCTTTATAATCGGAGACTTGCGACGCACCTTGTCACCGATTATAAAGAAAAGACGACAGATGTCAACTGTAATAATTTTTTACAGTTGAGTTCTGTCGTCGCAATGCCTGCTGCCAGAGCCAGCAACCTAGGTGAAAAGCAGTTCAAGTCACAAAGGAGATGTTTAAAGCAAAAAAAAAAAAAAAACGTTTCTTTTCTTTCTTCTGCTCTGTTTTTTCTTGGTTACAGTACAACCTAGGTGAAAAGCAGTTCAAGTCACAGAGGAGATGTTTAGAGCAAAAAAAAAAAAAACGTTGCTTTTCTTTCTTTTGCTCTGTTTTTTCTAGGTTACAGTGATAAGCAGGAAGAACATGTTCATTTTTGCACTCCTTAGATATTTATAAAGAATCTCTATGCATGTTTCTACACATACAAGATACTGCAGTTTTTTTTTTAAACTTAGTTGTATTGAACTGATTCTACTGTGTTTAATTTTGCACTAGAGGTTCTATTTTTATTCTTCATGTTTGTAAACGTGCTCTCTCTTTCATATGAAAGAGCTTCACACTAAGGCTTTAAGTGTTTTGTGGGAAAGGTGATGGTGTGGCCATGTATTTTATGGAATAAAGTAACTCCTTCCATACATGATAAGGAATTTGCAAGTCACCTCGGAGTTCCATAACCTTATAAAGGAACTTGGCATTCGGCCTCTTTCCTCTAACTGATTATGGAACTTTTTGGTGACTTACAATACCCTTATAATGTATGGCGGGGGTACTTTATACCTTATATAACAAGTGAAGGAATCTGACAATGTATCAATCAGGTTACATAGGTCTAACATGCTAAGTTCTCATTCTGAAAAATTACCAATCAGGTATTGCAGCTCTTACAGGTTAAGGACTTTGATCATATTTCCAGTCAGGTAAAATATCTAGCTTACTAGGAGAAATATGTTCTTATTTAAAAGCTATTCTCCCAAGATTGTTTTGTGGGGCACCATTATGAATGCCAATCTTTTATTATTTTTATTTCTAAATTTTTCATGATGTTTACAAACTCAGAGAAAAAGATGCATGATATGTGTCATTCCTTTCCTCATCCCAGTCTTTAGACCTGACTTATGGCCCACCCACATACTGAGCACCTTAAAGCCCTAATTAAACTCACTTTTTACACTGTTTTCCCCAAGGAGTGTTCCCCTGCCAAGAAGCTCCAACCCGTAGCACAGATCCTGTTTTTTCCTGTCTTAGAAAGGTCGACGCCTGGTGCTGCGGACCTGCCCTGGGAGGTAAGCGATGCAGTAAGTCTGCATTCTTTTCTCTCCTTTAGTTTAGGGTGCTCTACTGTTTTATTGTTTAATATTTATTTTTGCAATTTTATATAGCACGGACATGGCGCGAAGGCATGAAAGTTCTTTACAACATTAGCAAGATACATGAGTTACAGCGAGTTACATTTACAGTAATTACACTCAGACATTTACATCGGAAAATGGGTGCAGGAGTTACAACATAAGACAATTACAACAGTTGGTCAAAGGTCGTACACAGTTAAAGCATCGATTTAGATGGTGGGGTCACATAATGAAGGTATTCAGATCCTGGTGGAGAGAGTACATAAGTATGGTCTGGGTGATTAACCAAGGTGTCTGTCAAACAGAAGGATCTTGAGGTCCTTTTTGAAAGTGACTAGGCAGGTGGTTAGGCGGAGGGAAAGAGGCAAAGTTACAGATTCTTATATGACTAACAGAGAATGACTGGCTCATGTATAATTCTTGACTGAAGGTGGGGGTTCCAGGAGCATGGATTGAGCATTTCTGGAAACCATATTTGCTCCCGAGATTTTCAGTTTCTCAGTTAGATAGGAGGGTGAAGAGGAGTGTAGCGCCCTGTGGGTAATGCAGGCAGTTTTAAATTGGGCCCATGCTTCAATGGGAAGCCATTGGAGGGTTAGTAGGCCAAGGGAAATGTGGTCAAATTTCTAGAGACCTAAAACGAAGCATGCTGCTGCATGTAGTGTTGCTCTCAGTGGGCCTAGGTGAACTTTGGGGAGGCATGATACAAGGGCAATTCCATAATCTAGTCTGGAGAGAACGAGAGACTGCACCGCTGTTTTGAGGTCTTGTTCCGGGATCAATTGTTTGACGCCCCAAAGCTGCCTAAGTTGGTGTTGTGCACTCTTGGCCATGGCTGTGATGTGACTGTGAAGATTGTGATGATTGTCAAAGGCGATACCAAGTGATCTGGCACTCGGGACAATGGCAGGGCAACCATCTAGGGTGGTAAAGTTAGCCATCCATTCCTGTACTGGAGTTTTTGTTTTCAGAGGCTAAATCAAAAGAAATTCTGCTTTAGTTTGGTTGAGATTTAAATGGTGGTTAGACATCCAGTTTTGAATCTTTAAGAGAATGATTGAAAGAAGGGCAACGTCTTCTGGGGAGCAGATTTTTATGTATATATGGGTGTAGTCGGTGTAGAGGTGGAAGAGAATCCCAGAGTTTCTGAGAATCACACATAGTGGTTTTAGGTAGAGGTTAAAGAGGGTTGGGGAGAGGATCGAGTCTTGAGGGACCCCTTGATGTACGCTGACTGTTCTCGAGAACGAGTTACCCATTTTCACAATTTGGGAACAGTTGCTTAGGTATGAGGTTAACCAATTGAGGACTGTGCTTCCACATCAAAAGCATTGTTCTAGAGTGAGAAGGAGGTCTAGATGGTTGACAGTGTTGAATACAGCGGATAAATCCAGGAGAACCAGGAAGCAGGAGTTACTGGAGTCGAGGATTCTAAGGGAGTCTTCGACTACTTGGAGGTTCGCAGTTTCTGTACTCTGGCCCTGGTGGAACCCTGATGCAGAGAATATCTAGGAGGTTGTTTGTTCAAATGTGTGAAGTGTGTTGGGACACTACGAACTTCCGATGACTTTGCCTAAAAATAGAAGTATGGAGACTAAGCAGTAGTTGCTCATGTTCTCTCGATTGAGATGTTGCTTTTTCAAGAGAGAAGAGACTTGACTCACTTTTAGTCGTTCTGGAAATAGGCCTTGTTTGAGAGAGGAGTTGACCATGTTGGTAATATGGGGAGTAGGTGTGTGGCAAGAGATTTGCTAATAGAACCTGGATTGGTGTCCTGAAGGAGGTTCAAGCGTTTCACTTTGGCGATTGCTTGGTGTAGGGCCCGTTCAGAAATTAGGGAGAAAGATGGCCATGAATGTAGCGCCTTGCATGGTAGAATCTCAACCATTTCTAGGGAGTCGCTGATGGGTAGCGAGATGTGGATGACTCTAACTTTTTTATCAAAGAAGTTGCTGCAGCAGTCCACTGATGATTTAGGAGCTGCGCGATAACCTCAAACATGTGCTTCGGTCTGTTCTTTGCAGAATTCACTAGGGCTCTGATATGGAAGGATTTGGCTGTATGGTTTCGGTCTTTGTATTGTTTTGTCGCTTTGCAAAGCTTAACCATACTCAGGTGAGAGGGCGCTAGTCTCCATTCTTTCACACATTTTCTGATAAGCTTTCTTTCTTCATAAAGTTCTTTGAAAAGCAAGGACTACAAGGTTTTGGTCTGGATAATTTGCACTTCAGGGGTGCACATTTGTTGATAATGGATTCCATGCAGGAGTTGTACTTGTCAGTGGCCTTGTTAATGTCAAAATGAGGTGCAATCGAAATTAGGATAGGAAGGGCCATGATGGCCATGGCTTCTGTGTCAAGATTGGACGTGTCCCTGAACCACCTTTTCTCTTTCTTGGGTTTCCCGGATGTTTTGGTATAAGAGAATGATTGGGAGAACGAGATCTGCCAGTGGTCAGACCAGTTGACTAGAATGGGGTCATATGACTGTAGGTTGGAGGACTTGGAGATTATGAGGTCCAGAATGGCACCTTTGTGGTGTGTGGGTTTATGGCAGTGTTGTTGTAGATCAATGTCTTTGAGAAAGGAGGTAAATGTGTCCACATAGCTGTTACCCTTGTCTCCCCATAGGATGTTGAAGGCAACAAAGGAAGATAGTGTTGTCCGGGTTGATAGGTTGAGAGGTGAAGAGATCCATGCATTCCTCAATGATAGTGTTATTTTGACCCTGTGGATGGTAAATCACATTCAATCTGGTGTTGAGGGTAGTGGATGTGGACATTTCCACTGGCGTGTTATGTTAATTTAATTTATAACACGAGCGAATCACCACGGGAGGGGTTATCTAGACGCAAAACAAATCACAGGTAAATTGCAAGCAGCTAAATTAGCAATTTTCTGATTTGAAAGACTGAAAATGAGTCATTGGGACTGTCCTGCATCTGAGGGAGTTTTCTGTGAATGAGTGTGAGGCCTCCACCTTGTCTATCTTTCTGGCCGCAACGCAAAATGGAGTCATTTGGAGGAGGTAGAAGGTCTAGAGCATGGTTAGATGAGTCGTTGAGCCACTTTTCTGTGAGGATCAGGATGTTGAGATTATGGGCCAAGACCGAGTCTGCTATCTCTACACAGTCTTTGACTGCAGGCTGACAATTGTATAGCATGAAGTTCAGGGAGAAGCTATTGTCTTTCTGACTAGGCTGATCAGGGAGGGAAGTTGGGATTTGTGTCAATTTAAGAGGGGATTATCGTACACCAGTATGGTGTATGTGAGTTTGTCTGTGGTCTGAAATGATGGTGGAAATCGGGCATCCCACTGCAGGAAGAGGGGAGGAGAGGGTAGGGGAATTTGAAGCTGCATAACTCTAAGAGATAGAATAGGTCTAAGTTGTCTAGGGGAGATTGTGTTTGTTTGGGTAGACTGCTGTCTCTCGGTATGCTGGAAGGTTGGGGGGGTCAGCAGGGGTAATGAGGGGAGTAGCAACAAGAGGACAGAGAATCGCTTAGATGGAATAGAGCCGATATGAGGATGTCCATTCTTCAAGAGAGGTGTGAGAATGAGGAAAGGAGCTTGTGAAACAGGAGGTCAGTTATGCTCATCAATTATGGTTGGGGGGCGTGTGTTGATGGTATCTGGTGTTGGGAGATATTAGGGTAGGGGAGGGGAGATAAAGGTAGGGAGGGAGGGAGTGAGTGGCTTATGGGCTGACTGTGGTACAGAGGAAAGGGAGGAGAAGGTAACCGGAGGATGAGATAATGGTTTGTGGGAGGTTGGAGAGGAATGGTGCGGAAATGATCTGTGGGCAGGGGTGTTCAAGGTCTGGTGTTGGCTGTGAGCTGTGGGTTGTGGGGGGCATATCGGATTGCAGGAGACTCCGGAGTGAGAGGGGTTGTCTTGGTGGACCAGAAAGGAGAATGGGTGAGAGGTTTTAGGGATGAATGGAGAAGGGGTGCACCGAGGGTCATCGGAGGGCTTGAGGGTGAGATAAATAAAGTCGATCATGGCCCGGATTGCATCATTGGAACATGATTTTCCCATTGTTGTAGATGAATGTTATGTTATGTTAATAATACTTGTAAAGAGCGCGATTACCCGAGGGTGTCCTGGCGCTGGTAGCTTAACTCTATTGAGACAGTGTAGCACGGAAATGTAGCTGGAGGGGACTATAGTTTAAAGAGCCTAGTTTTCAGTTGCTTCCTGAATGCGAGGAGGTCGGAGGAGTTCCTCAAACTCCAGGGGAGGGCATTCCACGCTTTGGCCGCACCTGTGATGAAACTTCTCCCTCCCCACGAGGCTTTCTTTACGGGTGGTATGCTCACCAGTTTGGCACCTAGAGAGTGTAGGGTTCTTGTGGGAGTGTACCATTTGAACTGATGAGTTAGGTAGTCAGGGCCCAGACCGTGTAGTGCCTTAAAGACAATACATAGTGACTTAAATTGCACCCGTTTCCTAATGGGAAGCCAGTGTAGTCTTTTAATTTCTTTGGCTACCGATTCGAATTTAGGGGTGCCTGTCACTAGTCTTGCTGCCGCGTTTTGCAGAGTCTGCAATATGTTTAGATGCCGCTCTTGCATATTTAGGTAGAGCCCATTACAGTAGACCAGCCGTGATAAGATGAGGGATGATACGACCGTTCATAGGCTGTCTTCTGGCAGGAAAGGTTTGACCTTTTTAAGCAGTTTGAGGGAGTGAAAGGTGGCCGAGGTCATGGCATTTATCTGATCCTCAAAGTTCAATCTGTCATCCACTAGTACCCCCAAATCTTTTGCCTTCCTCGTGGGTTTGGGGAGGATGCCCAGATCTGCTGGCCACCAGTCTGGGGTCCAGAAGTTGGGCTTATTTCCGAACATGAGGATCTTGGTTTTGCCTGAGTTTAGTTTTAGGCAATTCTGTGACATCCAAGATTTGACTGCCTTCATACAGTCATGACATTTTTTGCCCATCCCTACTTCCTGCCCTGGTAGCAGCGACACTACAATTTGTGTGTCATCTGCATATGAGGTAAGGCTAAAGCCATGAGTTCTGATTAGAGGGGCCAAGGGTGCCACATACATATTAAAAAGGGTCAGGCTAAGGGACGCTCCCTGAGGGACTCCACATGGCAGCGAAAAAGGATTGGAATAAAATTTCCCTAAGGCTACTATTTGTTTCCTGTCTGTTAGAAACGCTTTTAGTAGCTTCCACGACTTGCCTTTGACTCCAGCCTCCGACAAACGGTCCATCAGGAGGTCATGATGGACCGTGTCGAAGGCTGCGGATAGGTCCAGCATAATGAGGGCAGCCTCGCCTCCTTGGTCCAAGGCTTTCCTAATTTCTTCTGTTGATTTAATCAAGGCGGTCTCGGTACTGTGCCCTTCTCTGAACCCATACTGAGTGGGATCCAATAGCTTATTCTCATAGAGAAAGGCACTCAGCTGGGCATTTATTTATTTCTCCACCATTTTTGCTGGCAACGGGAGGCGGGAGATGGGTCTATAGTTGTTTGGATCCTTTGGATCCATATTATTGTTTTCCAGTAATGGGAGTATTGAGGCCATTTTCCATGAACTGGGGAAATCTCCTAGTTCAAACATGGTATTGAATACTGATGTCAGTATGGTGGCAATGGGTTCTGTGGCTAGGTTGGCTACTGTCACTGGACAGGGGTCGTAGGGAGATCCTGACTTGATGGCGCCCAGTAGCTTCTTTGTCTCGTTGATACCAAGCGGGGGAAATTTCTCCAGTGTGGGACATACTCCTGTGCCTTGTTTAGGACATGTCATCGAGTTTCCTGTAGCTCCTTGCGGGAGTTGGTTGAAGGCAGAGAAAATGACTTTTACCTTGTTCTGGAAGAACCTTGCAATTTCTTCACTCAGTTCTTGGCTTGATTCGACCCTAGGTGTGTTTGGGGTAGCCAGCCTAGCTACGGTTTTATAAAGTTCTTTGGAGGAGTTTCTTGCTAGGTTGATTTGATTTATAAAGAAGAGTTTCTTTGCATTAAAGACGGCTTGTTTATATGCAGTGAGGCTTTGCTTATAGAGTTCTTTATCAGCTGTGTTATATTTTCTTAGTCAATTGCGTTCTAGCCGTTTGCAGGTAAGTTTCTGTCTTCTAAGCTCCTCTGAGTACCAAGGTGCAGTTGGCGAAACTCGTTTGGGATTCACGAGTTTAACCGGGGCTAGCTTTTTGCAGGCTGACTCGACCCATTGAGTGTACCATCTGGCGGCGTCTTCAACTTTTGTTGGCTGAGGCCGCATGGGGTCTTAAGTAGTCCCTGTAATTCAGATCCTACCACTTTATTCCAGGCCCTTGTTTTTATCTGATTTGATTTGATTTGATTTGATGATAAAAAGGTTGCCCGAGAGGCCAAAGGGGGAAAAGCATTTGAGTTTGTATCTGAAGGGGATGTTGGAGGGACAAGAGACTAGTAGGAAATTGCATAAGGACCTGATCCATAGGTCAGTGTTGTGTGTGAAGAGGAGGAGGCCAGTTTTGAGGGCGCCTTCACGTTGGCAATAGTATTGGTCTGCGAAGAGGGTTTCCAGGACGTCTCTCAAGGTCCTATGTTTCAGGTTTTTCATTGCGTATTTGGGTCATTTGATCATGAAAACATTAGCCAGATCTGGAAAGGCATAATGGGGGGGCACTGGGGGCGACAGAGTCACCTTCATGACCTACCAGACGGCAAGTTATAGGTATGGCCTAGACAACCATTGCTAGGTTAAAGATGGGCTTTGCGCTGTCATCCGGACCCTTGGGAACCTTTCCTAGGAGTGGAAGGAGACCTCATTAAAAGTGTTAGACTTGGCATCCTTTGTGTGGTTTTCCCTGACTTTTTGCTCTCTGACCTCCTGTTTTGCTGACTTAGTTTCTGCTGGCTTTTGGATTCTGGGCATTTTACCATTGCTGGCCAGTGCTAAAGTGCAGATGCTCTTTCCCTAAAACAAGGTAACATTGGCTTATACACAATTGGCATATTTAATTTACTTATAAGTCCCTAGTAGAGTGCATTACATGTGTCTAGGGCCTGTAAATTAAATGCTACTAGTAGGCCTGCAGCACTGATTGTGCCACCCACTCCAGTAGCCTGTAAACATGTCTCAGGCCTGCCATTGCAGAGCCTGTGGGTGCAGTTTAAACTGCCATTTCGATCTGGTAAGTTAACCCTCTTGCCAGGCCCAAAACTTCCATTTTAATACATGTACGTCATCCCTAAGGTAGAACCTGGACAGTCCCGAGGGCGGAGTGCAGTGTATTAAAAAAGTTGGACATGCGCTTTTAAGTTTTACATGTCCAGGTAGTGAAACACTCTTAAATTCATTTTTCACTACTGCAAGACCTATCTTGCCCATAGGTTAGCATTGGGATTACGTTATTCCATCTTATAAGTGTCATTTCCAATTGAGACAAGATAGAAATTTCAAGTTTGGTGTCTCTGGACTCACAATTTAAAATCACAACCTATGGTGGTCGGATTTTAAAGTCTAAGTCTGAAAATGCCACTTTTAGAAAGTCAGCCATTCTGTGCCTCTGCCTGTCTTTGAATACACATCTGGGGTGGGAGACAGCTGAGCTTTGTGCATTCCCTCTAGACAGTCACACACAAAGGGAGGTGAGGTGTGTCAGTCACATCCTGATGGCCCATCACCAGGCTAATGGGCCTTCCTGAGCTAGATGGGAGGGAGGAGTTGACACTTGCACCTGAATAGAGCTGTGCTGGCTCCACACAAAGAGTTGCATAGCCCCCTGTAGGGAGTCTGGAGCTGGGGCAGGAAAGGCAAGGACCTTGTGCAGTTCAAAGGCCTCTCTTTGAATTAGCCCCAACTTCAAAGGCACAACTGGGCATAAGTACTGGACCCCTGACACCACCAACTCAGTACACTCTGGACCTGAGGATACTCTGCCAGGAACAAGGACTGCTGTGCTGGTGAAAGTACTGACACTCGGCTGGACTCTGCTGGATTTGCTGGGCTCCTGCTCTGCTGTGCTGCCCTGCTGCCTGCTGCCCCATGTCTGGTGGTGAGAAGGACTGGACCTCAATCTCTACATTCCCAGAACAAAGTGACTCCAAGAGCTTGCTGGCTTGCCTCCTGTTCTGAAGTCTCAGGGACATCAAAGACTTTATTCATCCCTGCTACAGCCTCTGGACTCTGGCACATGTGCGCCCTGCCCTCTCAAATGGTGCCAATCTAGTCCTAGGCCCTTGGAGTTAGGTTTTCCTGGTTGTTTCTGCAAAAACCCATGCATTGCCTACTTTGCGCCAGTTGGAACCGAAGCATTTGCATTGCTAACTCCACAGCGGCGACGGCAAGGCTTGACGACAAAGCATTGTCTTCATCGCCCAGAGCTCGGCGACGACACGGGACACGACTGTGTGGCTTAATAACGACGCATCGCCTCCTCCGCTCCTCGCAGCTGCTGCTTGTTCTCTGTGAAGGTACTGTTTCAGAGGGCCCTGTGTGGCTTCTGTATCTGACCTGCACTCCATGGTGGTCAGCTTGACTTTTCAGTTTTGATTTGGTCCAGCGTGACCAGATAGCCCAGGATGAGGCATCATGACTCTAAGCACTATAGTTCAATATATCCTCCAAACATGCAGAACTCCGGTTCGACTTATTGGATTTTTGTCGTTTTGGTTTGGTTTTGTTCATTAAATTAAGCTCTAATTTTCTAACCTGGATTATTTGTGTGTGGTGTTTTTCACTGTATCAAGTGTTGCACAAATACTTTACACATTGCCTTTTAAGTTAAGCCTGCTTGCTCTGTGCCTAGCTACCAGAGGGTGAGCACAGGTTAGTTTAGGGAGTGTATCTGACTTACCCTGACTAGAGCTGTGGTCCCTACTTAGACAGGGTGAATACCTTTTTCAACTAGAGACCCCATTTCTAACAAATAGTCTTTGGTAGAGCGATAGATGGGGCTGGTATTAGGATCCCAATGTCATCAATATGTTGAGCTGGTGGGATCGGACAGTTTTCTAAAGTCTGATGGGCTAGTTTTGTTGGGTCAGTGGGCCAGACACTCAGGGTCAAGGATATCAGGGTGGCCCCTACAATTTGTAATTCTCAAGAGGATACGATCATGACCATTTCAAGATGGCTGCCGTTTTGGGGAGGAACTAACTCCTCTTTCCATTGCAGTGCTTTTCTAGGGAGTTCCTGGAATTAAATAGACATTGCTAGAGGATGACTTTACCCCTTTAAAAATGGCTGCCATTTTCAGTGAGATCGTAGTTCTCTATATCTATTTCTGATAGAGGAATGGAAGGACTGTAATTCTAGTAATTGAGATTGGATCCGTCAGGTGCCGCCATTTTAAGGTCACGCACACATTGAGGAGCAGATAGCATTTGGGCTCTGTAAATTAAGTTTTAAAGCAGGCGTACCTTGTGCCCTGCAGACATAAGGAGGATGGAAGCAGGCACGTTGATTCGGCCTGAGTAATGGTGACCCCTCGCAGTCCAACCGTATATGCTCAGAGAGCACCGTCTTCTTTCTCCCTTCTCTGTTGGTCTCAACAATTTCTTACAGAGCGAGTCCAAAATTTTGTTAGAATACGATGTGATTACCATAGTGCGACGGCCATGTTGGACTGCACCATACCTCATAAGCTGAAAGTGTGATCCCTTGGAGGTAAAAATAATACAGAGACCGTGACATTCATTAACATATCTTTGAACGTTCTCTCTCTCTCTCTGTCTAACACTCTGTTAGGCAAAATAGCTGAAAGCGTCAATCACACCTAGTCTCAATATTTGGAGGAGAATGGGGTGCTGCATTATACACAAATGGGCTTCCGACCCCAGCACAGTACTGAGTCAGCCCTGTTGGTGGTCACGGAGGAACTTAAGGGAATCCTAGACCAGGGGTGCACAGCGGCCATCCTGCTTCTGGATCTTAGTGCCGCTTTTGACACGGTGGATCACAGCACTGTAATCCTCAGGCTAAAGGAAGCAGGTATCACAGACTCTGCGCTAAACTGGATATCTTCCTTCCTAGAAGATAGATCCTTCCAAATACTGGAAGGTGAGCACCTCTCAGACACCCTCCAAATCTCGTGCGGAGTCCCAAAGGGATCTGCATTGAGCCCTACACTATTTAATTTGTACATGGAACCATTGGCAAAGATAGTGCAAGAATTTGGGCTATCCATCGTGTCTTACACAGACGATACCCAGTTGATACTATCAGTGACAGATGGCCCCCAATCCATGCACACCAATTTGGCACCCTGTATGATAAAAGTAGCAAACTGGATGAACAAATGCAGCCTAAAATTGAATGGAGGAAAAACAGAGCTTATGTTCCTGGGTAATAAAGCTGTCCCGAGAAACATTATCTACTGGCCTCCAGAACTGGGAGAAACCCCTGTCCCAAAAAATGCGGTAAAAAATCTGGGAATATCGCTAGATGGCAGTCTTTCCATGGAGACTCAAGCCAGGAAATTATCAGGTGCATGCTTTGGAATACTGTGCATGCTACGGAAGATCCTACCTATCATCCCTGAACATACTCGCAGAACTGTGGTTCAGGCCCTGGTGGTATCACGGCTGGACTACGGTAACTCCCTTTATGTTGGCGCACCCAAATATGTTATAAACCGATTACAAGTGGTCCAGAATGCCGCAGCCAGGATACTGCTGCGCATCCCCAGACAACAGTCAGCAAAAGCAGCCCTGAATACACTGCACTGGCTTCCAATCCAAGCCAGGATCAAATTTAAGTCACTCTGTATCTCCCACAGACCCATGAATGACAAAGGACCGGCCTTAATTAAAAAGCTTGTCACACCATATGTCCCGAATAGATCTCTAAGATCCTCTGCAGATCTACTCATGAAAAGAACAAGAATAAAGAGATCCAGGTGGGGAGGTAGATCCTTCTCACATTTGGCTCCTAGTCTGTGGAACTCCCTGCCGAAAGAAATGCGGTTGCTGACCGATGAACTGGCTTTTAGGAAAAAACTTAAAACTTGGCTCTTCCAATAAACAACTTTAGTACCCTGACTGCATCTTCTCATTAGCGCTGGGAAGCCTCCGGGCAGCCATGCGCTCTATAAATCCATAAACATAAACATAAACATAAACTCTCTCTCTGTAGTGACACAGGCAGGAGAGCAACAGTACGGCCCCACGCGCGGCTGCGGCTCAGTTCCGGAGCTCACAGGGTCTGAGGCCGTAAACTGGCTGTGGCAATCCAGGCCTCAATGCGAGTCTCCAGGGTGTCCCCAGAAGCCTGCTCCATATTCTAGACCAGTGCTCCAGGCCAAAACCACCAGGGCCTCCGTAGGGAGAGTGTCACTGCTGGGCCTCCTGTTGGGCCCTCCTCCTTCGGACCACCACCCGCTTCGTGTATGCCGGCTGCTTCCCAAAGCCCGGAGGCCCATAGGAGCCTCTGTCCTTCTTGGAGCCGGTTCACATCCCCATCTACCTGGAACACCTCTGAATGCACGGAGGTCAGCAGAGGTCTGTGCAGAGGACGATACAGCCATCATCACTCAAATCAAGGTCACGTTGATATTTGGAAGAAACAATTGCAATATATTGACAGGGATAATTGTATTGTATTAATTGGTTGCTGTTTATAGAAATATGTCTGCAACTTAATATGTATGCAACTTCCTTACATTGTCGGGCTTAGGAACAATGGATGCTAAAGTTAAATATACAATACCAATATTGAAATAAGTTTGCATACACAAGTAGCCCGGCTACAAACTCAAAACTATATAACACCACCTATTAACTGTATATACAATATGCAATATTATCAGACTTTCTGTGAACTTTGCGAACCGTCATATGTCACAGTATCAAGGTCAAGAATGTGGCGCAACGGCCAGAGCTGTTGATTTAGGAACTGGGGGGCTTATTTACAAGCCCATTGCGCCACTTTTGCGTCATTTTTAACATGGAAAAAGTGACGTACGGGTGGCGCAAGGGGCTTGTAAATAAGCCCCTGGAAATCCAGGTTTGAGTCCCTGCATCAGCTCTACATCCTATGATTTTGGGCACATCACTTAATCTCCCCGTATCTGAAAAATGAATCTGATCTTTTGCAAAATAATTCTTGCTCATGTAAAGCACTCCAATGCCCTTGGGCCGTATTTGCGCTATATAAAACTGCAAAATAAAATTGGTGTGTATCTCGACTCCACAATATTGACTACGAACATAGGGTGAAGGTAAGTCAATGTTGTGGAATCAATATGAGTAAGGTCAATATTAAAACATTGACATTGATGTAGAACAACTTGGTGAAAAGAATTAGGGGCCGATTCCGATGTCGGACGGACTCAGGTCCGTCCGACATTGGTCAGGAGCCGTAACCGACCGACCGACCTGCTGTCGTCGGTTACGGCCCTGCAAGTACGATGCGACCGAACCCTGTTCGGTCGCACTCGTATACTACACAATGGGAGCATGCATTCCGAGCGGAATGCATGCTTTCATTGTGGAAAGCAGGGGTGCAGTTCATCCCTGCACCCTGTGGCCGGCAACCCAAGGTGCCTGCCACCGGGTGCAGGGATCAACAGAGGGGCACCATAGGTGCCCCCAGGCGCCATTCGGCGGCCTCGCACCCATGGGGGCCCTACTGGGGGCCCCAAAGACAGTTACCGACTGCCTTTTCGTGCCGGAAAGACCGGCACGAAAAGGCAGTGAAATCACTGCCATCGTACTTCCTCGGTCGTGAAGAGGCAGCCGGGGGAGTACTGAAGGATTTCCGGACGGCGGACGGGCTCTCCGAGCCCGTCGTAAGCCATCCGGAAATCTGAGTCGGATTCCTTTCCGACCGAGCCCATCGGAATGGCTCGGTCGGAAAGGAATCCGGCCGGCACGTTCCGATTCGGTCGGAAGGGCTCCGACCATTGTTCGGTGCCCTTCCGGCCGAAATCGGAATCGGCCCCTATGTGTGAATAATAAAAACAAGAAAGAAATAAAGAGAAAGGAATACAAAGAGAGGACAAGAAAGACATTGTAAGCTATGCAGAAGTACTGAGTATGTTGACACAAACAGGACAGGTGGTGTCTGACCTGTGACTCTCCTTTGTACCAAAAAGTAATCCAAAGGAAGCAGGGTGAATAGTCAAGGAATTGCCACCTCTCTCTGGAAGGGTTTGATTGCTGGAGGTACAAGTCTAGTCTATCCCACATATGATAATAATTAATATTCATGTGTTTATTATAGTTCAACATAACACTCTCATTTAAGAAAATTGCAGATTCATGACCACCACACAGACTGAGAGTTTCTCTGCCTTTTTCAAGTTAAACATAAAAGTCTTAGACGCAAATAGTGAAAAGGGTATATCTCCTAAGAAAAATGTGTGACCTTTTACCCATAACCCTGATTTACCAGGACAAAAATCTCAACAGGGCCATGTTAGTTTATTTGTATCGCAGAATCAAAGTTATTATTCAACTTCAAATTATTTTTGTCCAAAATTGTACAATGCTGTATTCGAGCCCCATATGCATCGAAATGAACTATGCTCTCCGCCACAATAGCAACATAATTCAGAACTCCCTAAAAGTGTCTAATCATTTAAAGGCAATTTAAAAAATGGCACAGAAACAATGATCAACCATGAATGTCATTCAGGGTTTTCTAAGGTTGCAACTGCATCCCCTGGCTTGCCCATTTGGACCTGTGACGCGGTTTTTGAGATCCCTGGCCTCAGAGGTGGCAAAGGCACCCACTAGAGCAGAAAGTAAACCATGCCCTGATGTCCATGGTTCACGTTCTGTTGTTCAAACTGGGATCCAGTTTATAAGTACATTCAGTAGAGTAATGTGCACTCTTTTGACTAAAACACGTGGAGTAAAAACAACCATTGTTAAACATTTTGTATTTGTTTGTGATTGTAAATAAAAGAAAAATGAATTAAGAAAACATTCACCTCTGTAGTTTTGCAAGAGTGACAGTGCCTTTTACGTGATTCTACATCAAAATGTTCTAACAATAAAAAGGAATACCCTTAGCTGATAACATAGAGCCATTACATCATGGCCATTTGTTGTAGAAATCATTTTGGTTAATATATTAACTGAGCACTTATTACTGGGTCCAAGGTCTTATGAATCACTTCCTATGATGTCAAAGGATGTGTGGTGCCACTTTCAATACCACTTGCATTTTGGTGAATCGACGTCCATGTGATCAACTCCCAAATGTCTCAAGAAATCACTGTGAAAAATATGGCTTAATGGCCTATATATTTTGATTAACTTTTGTCAGTATTACAAACATATGGCATAGGAATGTTAGCAATAAGGGCATACTTGACACTGACGTATTTTTTATAAAGGAGACATTATTTTCTGCATAATTATGGATTTGCCACACTAGCCACATAATCCTCCATTGGTTGCATTATGTGTAGAATTGAACAAAAAAAAGTAACAAAAATGTTTTTAGCTCAAATGGAGCAAATGTTCCTTAGCAAAGAGCCCATGTTGTGCCACACATGAAATGATGCTTTCATAGAATGGGCCTCATAATCAATAATTTTTTGCTGATAATATTTTGGTCAGAAACAATCAAGGCAAATGTGACCAGTCTTGAAGAGACTCATCAAAGGGTCACCCACAGGGAATTACCCATCTTCTGGGAACTCTTCTGACCCATAATATGTCTCGCAGTGTGAATAGGTCGAAAGAGAGTCACAAAATAATTGAATGGTGTTGACCCCACACACATGGGTGTCATGCTTCATCAGTAAATTCTAGGGGTGAATGGCTCCTGGTATAGCAGGTGGTGGAGGGTATATACGCGGAGGAATTTAACAACTGTCCTGAAGCAGGTATTGAGGTCCATTGTACTTTTTATAAGAAGGCACCTTCATTTTAGGGCCCACAGAGAGAGAATATTATACTATCAACAATCAGCCCAAATGGACCTCCAGCTATATATATATATATATATATAGTTGTAGTTAGGTCTGTTTTTCCATACACAGAATGTTTTTTAGTTTGCTAATAACTTTGGCCCTGTTTGACGAAACTTTCCAAAAAACAATTCATCTACCTCAGCTCCTTCCTTAACAGATTCAGGATTCTGATTTTTAAACTGGTAGTACATAACTCAAAAACCAAATAGTTTTTTATGATTGTACTCCAAGAAAAAAGTTTACAAAGAAAAATCAAACAGTGGATTATACAGTGGACTATACATCACAATTGGCCATATTAAGTCTTTAGAAAATTAATTCTTTTGACCATTTCAAATATTTCGGGCAAGGAACACGGCACAGTCTCCCAGAATTTTTCATGATATGAAGCACATAGTCCTTCACTCCTACTTTGCATTTTCCCTCCTTGTAACTTCCAAGTAGGTTATGAGATCACATACTTTGAACCTAGTTATGAGTGAGCAGGACAATAGCCTGATATCCCATGGGTGTTACCAATAACCTATGAATAAATAATTCCGGAGGTGTGATAATATACATGATTATATGTTTTTGGGGAACAATATCTGGAAATCAAAGCTTTCACAACAAAGGATTGCTGCAGACATAAACGGAAAAATACATTGAAAAGTGTGGGGAAGTTAATTGTTACACAGACCTCACAATCGCAAGCTCAAAACAGCAGCGATATCCCTTAAGATAGACAAGTCATACAATTTCAGACAGCAGAAACTTCCTTGAGGTTACGCCAGTCTTACAGATTCACATCCCTTTTGCCTGGTGATACAAATGGGGCCAATATCATAATTAAATGGATCCACATGAGTCATGAAATAAATCCCACAGCAGGACTAAGGGCATTCTGGAACCAAGATAATGATGTCATAATATTATCATTATATGTTAATAATTTCGCATGAATTCATTTTGAATAACATATTAAGAAAATATTGTTAAATATGCTAATATGTTCCAAAGTATCAGCTTGTTTTAGTCAGAAGAAAACACTTGTTCTATAGATTCCAGTTCTTATTTGCAGTCAGCAAACCATATTCTGACCGCAAACATCAGTTTGTCACTTTTGTTTATATACTAATCTACCCCTAAACGGGAAACAGCCTTTACAACGAGGTTTTACCACGTTGTGCCTTTACCATGCATTTTTTACCATGCATGTTCTGGAACGCATATGCTTTTACAACATATGCCTTTACCATGCATTTAAGGTAAGTTTGAGAGTGTGGGGGTCTCCCCCACAAATACATTGTTTATATCTATAAAAATATATATATAAACAATGCGTGGTAAAGGCATACGTTGTAAAAGCATATGCGTTCCAAAGAAATACCGGGTAAAAAATGTGTGGTAAAGGCATGCAGAGTATTTTCCTGCGTTGTTCCATCATACAACCCCCAAAACACCAGCTCTCGTTATTAGTGAATAAACCTATTCATTCCAAATTGTTAGTTTGCCATTTTCAGTGTGACTATTACCATCATGTATTCAGGTATCCCATTCATCGCATGGCAGCCATTATCTTAACAAGCTGCAGGTATTATCAATATATACCACAATCAAGAGGAGAGAGGAAAAACATCATCGATCAGCGTCCCTATCATAGCCACACAACACAAAGAGGATGATGGGCATTTGCTGATTTTTCCATCCTCTATTAGGAGCCCTCATTAATTTTAGTGAAATGCACACACCCTCTTAGGGATAAGATGCCAAATTAAAACTGCCTAGAAATGATACCCAATTAGTTTCATTTATACTGTGGGTTCATCTGCCAGGGTTAAAAACAAATCAAGATGGTCAAAGACCCATTATTACTGCCATCTAGACATCGGCAACATGTTTCGGCTGCAACTTTACCACCCTCATGGGTCGAACAGCCTTCCTCAGGACTAAAGATCCTTATTCTATCAACGTAATTACGTCAGAAGTAGTTGTCCTTGTTAGTATTGTCAGTAAAAACCCTCCCTGCAAAAGTTATTAGTACTCACATTTTTGCTATGGTTCCTGGAGTTTTTATCTAGAAGTATAAAGAAAGAGGGTAAATGGGAAAGCACATATTGCACACAAAAAAAACCCTAATCCAGATGGAGATCACACTTCAAATGATAATACAATCAACCCAAACTTTGGTGCTGTTCATTCTACCTGTGATGTGCAGCACACAAGATCCAAGTGGAAGGTAAAGTGATGAACAAAACATGCAGTAGGCATGTATAGAGAAAAAAGTAGCTGTCATTACTTTCAATCTTACCCAGCAATTGGATCAAATTCTCCTAACGTGGGGAAACACGGGGTGTCGACCTGTAGTCACACACTAACTTCAAGGAATGTATAGAAACATATTAGAGTTGCAAAATGTCATCCCTGTCATATAGTCTTACTACATGTGGTATGAAACCATTCTGGAAAAACGAAGCGTATGCTTTTTCAACTACTTCTGCGGTGTGATAACATTTCGGATTTTGGGAGCTTTGTGATATGAGTAAACCAGTTCATATTGCCCTTATCACCCGAGGGAACCCCCAACTTCTTCATTGTGGTCTGCAAACACCAGTAGTTGACCTGCTGTTACCCCCAGGGCCGTGCTCACTTCACAGACGGTCCTTCGCTGCCGCAATTGCAGGTCATTGGTATTCAAAATATGGGGCCCTTAATACCTGAGCCACCCTTTTTTTTTTATAGCGACTCTAAGTTACTGGTAAATATCACTCCCAGGCCCCTTCACTCACACAGGTGGAGGGGTGGGAGGCACTTTCATATTTGAAAAAGACCCAAATCAAGACAATATTACATGGGACCATACTAACTGAATATCTAAGGGGGAATTCAGCACCCAGGTGGTTAAAAGTTATGAACAAACTTCAGGTCTTTCCGGAGGAAACAAGTAAAGACTGGTCCATCACTGCATGGAGATGTACAAATGGCTGGATAATTCTCATTATAAATACTGCTAAACGGCTGACAGTTGTCCTCCTGATAAAATCTCAAACTGGTGAAAATCAACTCAAGACCCAAATACAGATTAATCCATGCAAAAATAAATTGGAAGAGATTAGGGTAAAAATGACTCTTTGACCATCTTAATCTGTATTAAATCCTGCTAGAAGGAGCCCCAGAATAAATCAAATTGATTGGTATCACTTCTAGGCAGTTTAAATTTTGCTTCTAATCCCTGGGTATAGCCAAGCTTCTACTCTAGCTCCACCATGTGCACACTGGACTACGTGTAGTGTTGTAGCTTCCCAATGATGACGAATGTCACAAAAAGGGGATGAGGGCATTTAAAAAAATTAATGAGGGATCATCATAGAGGGTGGACAAATCAGCAAAAAACACATCAACCTTTCTGTGATATTATCAAAATATTAGACATGCAAAGATGTTATCATGTTCGCCCAGTTACTGACTGTGCTATGATTTGCAATAGTCCACCTATCTCCTTGCTGTTCCATAATTTGCCATTTTGTGCCAACCATTCCCCGATGTGCCAATTTCACCTCTATACTACCCATGTCATTGTGGGTCCCTCTCATCATATGTCAGCCATACAATTATGTGCAACTTTGGACTATATATGAGCCATGACATTATATTCCCAAGTAGCCAATATACCACCCATGCAACATGGTGCCCTTTCAACAACTTTCCAGATTTGATGTTCACGTTTTCCATCAAATGCCTTCCATTCCATGATGTGTGTTTCCCCAAATGTCGGTCCTGCCATAATGTGCTGACTCCCTCATTTCAGAGAAAAATTAAAACAGACATCACTGTGTGAGATAATGCTCCGTTGTGTGTGGTCCCTTCCACTGTAATGCTTAATTGTATTGCTGTTTTCTTAAACTCTGGACTCGGGCACTGCTGTCCAGTGCCCAGTGTATGTGCTCTGACCACGAAAACATGTAAAAACGGACTAGTCTCTGATTGGCATGTTTAATGCTCCTGTAAATTCGTAGAATATGGTATAGAAACTATACCAATGGCCTGAGAAGTTAAACTTCACCTGTGGACTGCATCACTTATTGTGTCATCCACAAATGCGATTTGAAAACCTGGATTCAGGTCTACAGGTGAAACCTTTCTGCTGCAGTTGAAACCTGCAGCCAGACCTGTCAAAAACCCTTTTGAAAGGGAAACACCATTCCTTTTAAATATTAATCACCCAGCCCTATGTAAGCATTGTAGCCCACAAGGTAGAGTGGATAGCATTTAAAAATCAGAAATGTAGAAATTTAATGTTATCATGTGCATGCAGTGACAAGCCCCCAAAAGCTATTTTCACTGTGGAAGGCACTGCCTTTTCTATAGAGAAAACTAGAGCACAGATTAAAATATAAATACAGCTATCTCGAGTTTTGGACCAGCAATAGTTAAACCACTCTTTTTAATATTTATTGAAAACCCAATTCAATGGGGAAGTTGGATTTTTATTAAATATTTAATAACAGCAACTTCAAGAAAGTAGTCATATCCTTGCCTGAAGCTCCTGGAGGCTAATCTAAATTAGCTCTCCAGCAGCTGTCAATCAAGTGCCTGAACTTACTGAGGTGTGAAATTCCTTTCCCGGATCTCCACAGTTGACAACTTTGATTGACATGTCGACTTGAATAGGAAAGGATGACTACTCTGAGCTAAGATGGATCTTCAGGGTGGGGCTACTGCCTCTCCTGTTGCCACGCCAGTGTCATATCCTGCCTGACAGGTCTGTCTGAGGCACATGTAAAACGTTTGCACCCTTGAAAGGGATCAAATAGGACCAGAACACAATTCTTGTTTGTCCCCTGTCTGGTTGCAAAAATACTGTTCTTTTGTTCTACCAGACTTCTCTCTCCTGTTTTGTTATGGATCCAGGGGCTGCTTCAAACTGGATTTCAGTGTTAGATGTGGAAGGACACTGGTGTCGTCCATAGTGCCTTCCCATACACACTCTTAGCTCTCGGAGTCCAAGTTTAGTGTGGCTGAAGACTTTGTCCCTCTTGGCATTGCCCAGTCACATAGCATTTTGGGTATATTTAAAGTAAGGCAAACATGAAATACTGAAAAAGTGGTTAGGGTTGCCCCTTGGACCTTGTACCCATTGGTTAGGGAGTGCCCCGGAGTCACCATCACCCACTAGCTGGTTCCAACTATAAATGTGGCACCCCAAGGCACCCTCTTCAGAATTCACTCTGGTTCAGTGGAAGAACAGAAGGTGAACTGCTTCTGCTGTTTGAGACCTGTGAGGGGACCTGAAGGACAGACCTGCTCCTACTTGTACCCAGGATAAAGAAGTGGACTCCAACGTTCAGTTGGCTGACCTCATGTGTGGCTACACGGACACAACAAGCTGCAAGAGGCCTTTTTCTGAAATGCCCTGCTGACCCGTAGCAACTGTAGCTGGATTGGGCCCTGCTGCTGGGCTCTGCCTGACACCCTGAGAGTCTCTAAGTGCCTCCTCTGAGGTCCTGGGCATGTTAGAAGGGTACTCTTGTGATTGTTTTGGCATTAAAAGAAAGTTTTGAAGCTTTGAAAAACTTTTCCTCTTGACCTCCAGAGCTTCAGCGGGATCTGGCACAAAAGTGTCCAAGCGGAAGTTTCACAGTGTTGGATTGGATTTCAGCTTCATCCAAGTCAAAAGTTCTACACACCTCCAAAAAAACGCTGCATTGGGATTTTGAAAAATTTCAGTAAGATAACTCCAAACCTCCAGCAGGACCAATCAGCTTCAGATATCTGGCTTTTGGTTTCACAGTGGTGGCTACAGTTTGAACAGCAACCCGCTCGGAGAGAATTATTCTTGTCAAAAAGGGACCAAGTCGTTTTCTGGATTGGGACTAGAGATGTGCAAAATTGGTGTAATTTGCTTTTGCATAAATATGCAAACATATCATGAAAATATGCATAATTACTCGAAATGCAAATGTTATTATGCGCTAAATTTTAGCGAGACATGCATCCTCACATCAATTTTGCTGCTAGGATGCATTTAAAGAAAGCACCATGAAGAACTCACTCTCATTATGTTAGTTGCGTACAAATACCGCATTACACAGAAAATGTTCACCACAAATTGCGCATAATTACACTCAGTGGCATAATTGTATAAGTTCTCGGATTTTGCATAACAAGCATAATGTAAAATTCCTGCAATTATGTGAATGCTGGCGCAATTTAAATTTCGCCAGAGCTTAGTTGGGACTTAGAAGAAATTTCAAAGTTTTTGTTAAAAAAGTGACAACAGCTCTTTCTGGAAAGGAACTCAGACACATTGTCGAAATTTGTCTTCTAGTCTTTCACTGGGACCAATTCACTTAGGGCCTAATTGCGAGTCTGGCAGTCCAAAGACCGCCAGACTCGTGGTGGAGTGGCGATGGCGGTCTTGCGACTGCCACATGATGACCCTAGTGGTCGTGCCGGCGTGGGACCGCCGACTCCGCCAGGTAACAGCCGTTCCCTGGTGGTTGTGCGGCGGTCAAGAGGCTCCATATATGCTTGATGGGACCGCCGTGATCCCGCCAAGCATATTATGACTTTCAAACAATCAATCAATCAATCAATCAGGGGTTTATAAAGCGTGCTACTCACCCGTGAGGATCTCAAGGCGCTGGGGGGGGGGTAGGCAGCTCCGGCTCAGTCAAAGAGCAAGGTCTTGAGGTCCTTCCTGAAGATGTGCAGGTTAGGGGAGCGTCTGATGCTGACCGGGAGCTCGTTCCAGGTTTTGGCTGCGATGTAGGAGAAGGCCCTTCCTCCTGCTCTGCTTCTGCGGATGTGGGGGGTCTCCGCTAGGGCGAGGTCGGCGGATCGGAGAGTTCTTTTGGGTGCGTGAAAACAGACTCTATCGTTGAGGTATTTGGGTCCGATGTTGTGGAGGGATTTGTAGGTGTGGGTGAGATGCTTGTAGGTTATTCTCTTCTCGACCGGGAGCCAGTGTAGATCTCGGAGGTGTTGCATCATGCGTTCATGCCGTGGGGTCCCGAGGACGAGTCTGGCCGCGGCATTCTGGATGGTTTGGAGCTTGTGTAGAAGGGTCCTGTTGATGCCGGCTTAGAGGGCATTTCCGTAGTCCAGTCTGCTGGTTTTGAGTGCGTGGGTGACGGTTTTTCTGTGTTCGGGGGGGATCCATTTGAAGGTCTTTCGGAGGATGCGGAGGCAGTTGAAGCTGGTGGAGGCGAAGGCGTTGATCTGGCGGGTCATGGTGAGAGAGGAGTCAAGGATGATGCTGAGGTTCCGAGCGTGGTCTGTCGGGGTGGGAGGACTCCCGAGGGCGGAGGGCCACCATGTGTCATCCCAGGCAGAGGCCGAGGGTCCCAGGATGAGGACCTCTGTTTTCTCAGTGTTGAGCTTCAGGCAGCTGTCCTTCATCCAGGCCGTGACATCCCTCATTCCTTACTGGAAGCTGAGCCTGGTGTCTTCGGGATCCTTCATGAGGGAGAGGATGAGTTGGGTGTCGTCGGCGTAAGATACTATGTTGAGCCCATGCTGCCTGACGATGGCGGCGAGGGGGGCCATGTAGATGTTGAAGA
Source organism: Calotriton arnoldi (assembly GCA_963921515.1). Taxonomy (NCBI): domain Eukaryota; kingdom Metazoa; phylum Chordata; class Amphibia; order Caudata; family Salamandridae; genus Calotriton; species Calotriton arnoldi. The sequence goes on along the minus strand of CAWUFW010011348.1, from coordinate 546,480 downwards.
GCGTGGGGCTGAGCGATGATCCCTGTGGTACTCCGCAGTTGATCTCTGTGGGTTCGGAGATGAAAGGGGGGAGTCTGATCCTCTGGGTTCTGCCGAAGAGAAAGGATCGGATCCAGTTGAGGGCGGTTCCTTGTATCCCGGCGTCGTGCAGTCTGGCTGCGAGGGTGTGGTGTGAGAAGGTGTCGAAGGCCGCGGAGAGGTCTAGTAGGATGAGGGCTGTGGTGTGTCCCTGGTCGAGTAGCATGCAGATGTCGTCAGTGGCGGCGAGGAGGGCGGTCTCGGTGCTGTGGTTGCTGCGGAATCCGGACTGGGAGGCGTCTAGGATGGAGTGCTCTTCGATGAATGCGGTCAGCTGGTCATTTACGACTCTTTCGGCGATTTTGGCGGTGAACGGGAGCAGAGAGATGGGCCGGTAGTTCTTCAGGTCCGTAGGGTCGGCTGTGGGCTTCTTCAGGAGGGGCTTGACTTCTGCCTGCTTCCAGTCGTCAGGGAAGGTGCCGGATTGGAGGGAGGCGTTGATGGTCCATCCTAGTTCGGGGGTGATGGCGGTGGCGGCCTTCTGGTAGATGTGAGGTGGGCAGGGGTCCGTGGGGGCTCCAGACCGGGTTTTCATCATGGTCGTGGTGATGAGTTCCACCGTGGCGGGGGTCCAGGTGGTGATGGTCGGCTGGTGGTCAGCGGAGGGGGAAGGGGTGGTGAACGGCGTCTGGTCGCTGAAGTGGTCATAGAGGGTCTTGATCTTCTGATGGAAGTAGGCGCTGAGCTTGTTGCAGAGTTCCTGGGATGGTATGACGTTTGTGGCCTCGTTGAGGGGTTTGGTGAATTGCTGTATGACGTTGAAGAGTTCTTTGGCGTTCGTTGCATTGGTGTCGATTTTGTTCTTGATGAAGGTCCGTTTGGTGTCCCTTATGAGCTGGTGGTAGTCCTTCAGGGCGCTCCTATGGTTCTTTAGGTCTTCTGTGGTTTTCCAGCTTAGCCATATTTTCTCGAGGCGTCTGTAGATACGCCTGGCGATTTGGAGTTCGGTGGTGAACCAGGTGGCCTTCAGTGGGCGTTGTTTGGCAGGGTGGCGGAGGGGGGCGATCTTGTCGGCGCATCAGGAGATCCATCGATGGAGTTCTTTGGCTGCGGAGTTGGCGTCGGTCGTGGTGGTGGGGGGTTCTAGGAGGAGGGTGGAGTTGAGGTGTTCCTCTGTGATTTTGCTCCAGTTCCTTCGTGGCAGGCGGGGGGCCGGTTTGGGTGCGGTGGTGGTGTTGAAGGTGAAATATACGCAGTGGTGGTCGGTCCAGGGGTGCTGCGTGGTGTGGCTGAAATAGACGTTTGATCCTCCTGCGAAGATGGGGTCGAGGGTGTGTCCTGCTCTGTGCGTGGAGGTGTTGACGAGCTGCTTCAGTCCGAGGTTGGAGAGGTTGTCGAGGAGGGCAGTGGAGTCGGGGTCGCTGCGGTTGTCGAGGTGGAAATTCAGGTCTCCGAGTAGGATGTAGTCCGTGGAGGTGATGGCATGGGGTTCGATGAGGTCGGTGATTGCTGTTGTGGCCGGGGAGCGGGGTCCCGGGGGTCTGTAGGCGAGGGTGCCGTGGAGCGTGGTCCTGGGGGAGGTCTGGATCTGGAAGTGGAGGTGTTCTGTGCTGGAGTGGGGGTCACTCGTGCTGGAGGTGGAGAGTCAGAGGGAGGTCTTGTGTGCGATGGCGAGTCCTTCTCCTGGGCGGTGTGGGCGGTCCTTTCTCTGGATCTTGTAACCGTCGGGGATTGCGGTGCCGATGTCGGGACCGGAGGTGGCGTTGGTCCAGGTTTCCGTGAAGAAGGCGACGTCGGGTGCGAGGGTGTCGATCAGGTCCCAGATCTCTAAGGCGTGTCTGTGGAGGGAGCGCACGTTGAGGAGGATGCACGTCAGGCCCTCGGTGTCCCGGGCGTCCCGTGAGCCTGCGGCGGACGTGGGGGCACTGTAGATGGTGAAGGAACGTTGGCAGAGTCTGCAGGAGAAAGGTCCTTGGGTGGTGTTCAGTGAGGAGCTCTGGCAGTCCGGGTGTCTTCCGGGGTTGAGAGCGTGGAGGGTGGTGGCGTCATATCGGCGGGGCCCTGGAGAGCCAGGGTTCCTGGCGCTGGTCGCGGGCGGGTCGCGGACGGGCGCAGACAGGCTTGCCTTAGGCGCGCCAGCGGCGCGCCAGCGGCGACGTCGGGAGCGGAGGAGCTGCCGGGGAGAGTGCAGGCCTGTGACCGGGGTCAAGGTCTTACTAGCGCTCCCCCGCAGCAGTCGGCATTTGTAGGGGAGGGGAGGGAAGCTGAGCTGGGAGGCAGGAAATGGGCGAGGGCAGGGGGGGCGGGGCCGCGGGCTAGCAGCGGCGGGAACAGGGAGAGGGGAACGGCGAGGGGCTGCGAGAGGGGCCGTGAACAAAGAGTAATTAACAGAATAATAAACACAGTGAAATGGCAACAGAATGATAAAGAACACAGTGAAATGGGACACAATGCACAATTTACAATAAAGAGAGCAAGTACGAAAAAAATACAACCAGGAGGTAACGATTACAGCGATGCGGCACGCAGGGCAGACAGCAGCCTAGAACCCCAGGCTGGGGGCTCAGCGGCGACGTCGGGAGCGGAGGAGCTGTCGGGGAGAGTGCAGGCCTGTGACCGGGGTCAAGGTCTTACTAGAGCTCCCCCGCAGCGGTCAGCATTTGTAGGGGAGGGGAGGGATGCTGAGCTGGGAGGCGGGAAACGGTCGAGGGCAGGGGGCGGGGCCGCGGGTCAGCAGCGGCGGGAACAGGGAGAGGGGAACGGCGAGGGGCTGCGAGAGGGGCCGTGAACAAAGAGTAATTAACAGAATAATAAACACAGTGAAATGGCAACAGAATAATAAAGAACACAGTGAAATGGGACACAATGCACAATTTACAATAAAGAGGGCAAGTACAAAAAAAATACAACCAGGAGGTAACGATTACCGCGATGCGGCACGCAGGGCAGACAGCAGCCTAGAACCCCAGGCTGGGGGCTCAGCGGCGACGTCGGGAGCAAAGGAGCTGTCGGGGAGAGTGCAGGCCTGTGACCGGGGTCAAGGTCTTACTAGCGCTCCCCCGCAGCGGTCGGCATTTGTAGGGGAGGGGAGGGACGCTGAGCTGGGAGGCGGGAAACGGGCGAGGGCAGGGGGGCGAGGCCGTGGGTCAGCAGCGGCGGGAACAGGGAGAGGGGAACGGCGAGGGTCTGCGAGAGGGGCCGTGAACAAAGAGTAATTAACAGAATAATAAACACAGTGAAATGGCAACAGAATGATAAAGAACACAGTGAAATGGGATACAATGCACAATTTACAATAAAGAGAGCAAGTACGAAAAAAATACAACCAGGAGGTAACGATTACCGCGATGCGGCACGCAGGGCAGACTGCAGCCTAGAACCCCAGGCTGGGGGCTCAGCGGCGACGTCGGGAGCGGAGGAGCTGCCGGGGAGAGTGCAGGCCTGTGACCGGGGTCAAGGTCTTACTAGCGCTCCCCCGCAGCGGTCGGCATTTGTAGGGGAGGAGAGGGACACTGAGCTGGGAGGCGGGAAACGGGCGAGGGCAGGGGGGCGGGGCCGTGGGTCAGCAGCAAGTACGAAAAAAATACAACCAGGAGGTAACGATTACCACGATGCGGCACGCAGGGCAGACAGCAGCCTAGAACCCCAGGCTGGGGGCTCAGCGGTGACGTCGGCAGCGGAGGAGCTGCCGGGGAGAGTGCAGGCTTGTGACTTTCATCTCCACCACTGATTTCATGGAGGTCTTTCCTCCGTGAAAACAGTGGCGGAGATGAAAGAAAGGGTGCCTCACGCCTGGTGGATGCACACAGGGGGGCACAACATGTACCCCCCCTGTGTGCATGCACAGAAGTTCCAGCACAGCATGGACTTTCGAGTCCATGCCTTGCCAGGCTCGTGGTGGGGCGGCTGTGGCGGTCTTGCGACTGCCACATTACGACCCTAGTGGTCGTGCCCGCGTGGGACCACTGACTCCGCCAGGGAACTGCCGTTCCCTGGTGGTTGTGCGGCAGTCAAGAGGCATCTATCTGCTTGATGGGACCGCTGTGGTCCCGCCAAGCATATTACGACTTTCATCTCCGCCACTGATTTCATGGAGGACTTTCCTCCATGAAAACAGTGATGGAGATGAAAGAAAGGGGCCCTGCAGGGCCCCCTTGTGCCTCACGCTTGGTGGATGCACACAGGGGGGCACAACATGTATCCCCCCTGTGTGCATGCACAGAAGTTCCAGCACGGCATGGACTTTCGAGTCCATGCCTTGTTGGAACTTACTTTGACGTTCCCATTGCATGGGACCGGCATAGGAATCGCCCACCAATGAAAAAAAAAAGTCATTATTTGGCGGGCGGTTCTCGAGCGGGTTTGGCGGTGGGACGGTCCCACTGCCACAGCATCAAACTCGTATTCGGGCCCTTAGTGTATCCAACCCAAGTTCCATCGTAGTCGGCCTGAAATTGAAACTTTTACATTGAATATTTACTTTTCTTGGTGCTTTTTCCACATAAATCTTTAATAATTCCTATCTCCAGTTAACCTTAATAGATTTTCTTCATTTTGGTGTCATTTTGCTTATTACATTTTTCTCCCCTTTTTATAATTTGGAGTGGGATTTTTACTGTGTTGTGTCTTTGACTTTTTAACTGTTTTGGGTCTTCTAAATGCTTTACACATTTTCTTTAAATTAAGCCTGTCTTTTCTATGCCATAGCAACAAGGGATTGAGTTCAGGTTTACATAAATGAAACCTTTGATTGGTCTTAACAAGTTAGTTACATTATTTCTTGTGGTGGCCTACCATCCACCCCAATTAATAATTAACTTTTTTACAACTAGATGATGGTCCAACACTGTAAGTAAAAAAAGGTGTGTGTGGTGTGTGTGTGTATTCTTCATTTGCACCATGGTTACTGGCATGCTGCCAGATTGCCGGTGGTGCTGAATAACAGAGGCGTCCGCCCGGCCTCAAATATTGCACAACACGACTCCTCATAAGGACGTAGATGCCACTCTAAGTAGGATATCTCCAAGACTTCTTTTTATTATTTTACATGCACGGAAATTAATAAATCATCCACGCTTTCCGGCTGCCTCTCGCAGCCTTCTTCACGATGATCTGTATACACTATGGCCAGCAGCTAAGTTGTGGTTCTCAGTGGGCCAACAATACAAATTCCCAGGACTATCCAGCCATTGGTTTTTAGATTTCACCTACAGGCAGCTTTTGGCTGCTGTCTGTTATTGTTTGTTATAGAAAGACACAGAAAAAGGAACCTAGCTAGGGTGACGTGAGACCCCAACTCAAGTCGAGTTAGACAGTCTTGTTCAGACAAGAAGGAAAAATGTTCTTCTTCAGTTCCCTCACTCACCAGGGTTTCCCCTTGGTGACATGCTTCATCATTGGGGTCCTCTCAATCCGCTGCGGATTGAGGCGTGCTTCGACTTGCAAAATTACGTAGGAGCACTTACGTGAAAAAATGTGTTGTGCAGTGTTATGGAGTGGAAGAATAAAGATGTTAAAAATACCTGGCTAGTGGGCGAAATAATTTTATTCTAGCTCCTAGTCGGTATATTTAAATACAGGGGTACTAGAGAACAATGTAACCATGATGAGTTAAACGCCTCTAGTATTGGTCAACATGTTTCGAGCCTCCCCAAGGCTCTTCCTCAGGACCACACAGGAACCAGCCCTGTGCGTTCCACTCCTAAGTGACCTAAATGTGAGGTAAATAAATAGTTAGTGAAAAGTGATGTGCCACACCTACTGTGTGTACACTAATTGTTAATACATACGATTTGACTCAATGGATCGTATTATTTAATGTGAGGTTCAGAATTGCCCCATGGTCTGGAGGGGTTGAGGGGCTCGTAGTCACACTTTGAGCTGAGCACGCCTCACTGGTGATTCACCTACTCATACCGCATATTGCGGTCTCCAGTGGTACGAGTAGGTGAATCACCGGTGAGGCGTGCTCAGCTCAAAGTGTGACTACGAGCCCCTCAACCCCTCCAGACCATGGGGCAATTCTGAACCTCACATTAAATACTACGATCCATTGAGTCAAATCGTATGTATTAACAGGGCTGGTCCCTGTGTGGTCCTGAGGAAGAGCCTTGGGGAGGCTCGAAACATGTTGACCAATACTAGAGGCGTTTAACTAATCATGGTTACATTGTTCTCTAGTACCCCTGTTTTTAAATATACCGACTAGGAGCTAGAATAAAATTATTTCGCCCACTAGCCAGGTATTTTTAACATCTTTATTCTTCCACTCCATAACACTGCATGACACATTTTTTCACGTAAGTGCTCCTACGTAATTTCGCAAGTCGTAGCATGCCTCAATCTGCAGCGGATTGAGAGGACCCCAATGATGAAGCATGTCACCAAGGGGAAACCCTGGTGAGTGAGGGGACTCAAGAAGAAAATATTTCCTTCTTGTCTGAACAAGACTGTCTAACTCGACTTGAGTTGGGGTCTCACGTCACCCTAGCTAGGTTCCTAGTCCGGTATTCCGGTTTTTCTGTGTCTATTACTGAAAGGAGGGTGGACCTAGCTTTATACCCTCTAACTCCCCCCTATTTTTTGAGTGTGTTATAGAAAGACCTCATGTGGAACATACCAAAACTCACAGTAAGGCTAGAACCAGCCCTATATTACCACTCGTCGGCTCAATGGCCACTCTCATTTATTTGTTCGCTTTGTATTCACTGGCTTTCCTTTACCATCTTTTTAATTGGATGATTTGTATCCTTTGTGCTTTCTTCCTCCCTCTCTCCCTCATGTGCTAACCCCCCCACAACCCTAAAAACCTCCCTCCTCACTGTGTACTCTTTGTTGCTCCATCCTCCACTCATCCAAGGCTCATCATTATTTCTTCCACCACAACTTTTTACTTTTTTATTTTCTTGCACCACCCCATCAGAGTTCCTCCGTTATTCCCCACCCACTCTCCTTCTCGTTGCTCCCACCAGGGTGGACTTCTCCCCCACCCACTCTCCACACCCACTCTCTTCCATTGCTCCCCCTCACCTTCCTGACAGAATTTATTTTTCAATTTTTTTTAAAGTCCCGACATCTACCATTTGCTGCTGGGCCTCCTCGTTTTTAATGCTTTCGTGAAGGAATAAATTGATCTTTTTTATTTACTGCTCCATGTGGTGTCTGCCATCTTGAGCGGGAAATAAAAAACTACTTAAAATGGCGTCCGTGTCATGCTGTATGCGCATGATGCATGCACGCACATATATCATCATGCTTGGCTGCTACAGCATAACAACGTGCACATATCCATCACTGTGTCTTTTTTTTGTTGATGCTGCACAGCATTTGCAATGCAATAGGTGCTGCTTTTGTAAAAGTTAGAGCTATTGGCGTTATAAATTATCATTTTTTTTTTTTGCAGTGGCAGAGTAGAATTTTTCATTTGCCTACAGAGGCAGAAGGTTTTTTTGAAATTCAGAACAAGAAAAGAGACAACCGTATTACATTTTCTAAATGCCACCACAATGTCAAAAACCAATATGCGAGAGTCTAATCTAGAGAGGCCCTTGAAGAAGCAATTAAACGCACCTTAGAGGACCTGAAGCGGTCACGTGGGGTAGCAGCTTAGGAAGTCTTTCAGGGGCTAGTAGAAGGGAGAACTGCTGAGCGAGGAAATAAGGGTTTGTAGCTCAGGGACTGTGCAATGGAAGGCAAAGTTCGCAAACCAGGCGGGTGGGAACTATTATTAAAGTGAAAGCGCGGCATGGCGCACTGGTAATAAATAAATAGTGTTGAAAAAGTTGATTTGGGGGAGCAGCTCAGAAGAAAATAAAAGTGCGGCCACCATTTTAAAGATCGAGCGCAGTGTGCCCAAAAGCAAGGCGCGTGGCCGCTATTATGAAAGTGAAAGAGTGGCATGGCGCGCTGCCAAAAATAAAAAAAAGAATGTTAATAAAGTTGAGTCGGGCGAGCTGCGCATAAGAAAACAAAAGAGCGTCCGCTATGTTACAGATAAAGCGCGGTGTGCCGCGCTGGAAAAATAAAATATACAGGGGCATATGTACGACGAAGTGGCGGAGCGTGTCGTTAGCCTCTTGGGCTTAACAACACGCTCGGCCACTTCAGAAACGCAAGGTTGCACCATATTTACAAGGATGTGGTGCAGCCTTGCGTTTCCCCCTGCAATGGCGCTAAGTTTCACAACTTAGTGCCAACGCAGGCACCCTTGCACCAGAGTGCAAGGGTGTCTGTGTGCAGGGGAGGATTGGTTATGTGTAGGAAGGTGTCCCTTCCTGCACATAACCAATCCTAAAATGCCATTTTGTAACTTTCATGTGTGCTGCTTCATGCAGCACACATGAAAGTTACAAAATGGCATTTTAAAAGGTTTGTTTATGTACAGGAAGGGACACCTTCCTGTACATAAACAAACCATGGCATTTTGCTTTTCCATGTGTGCTGCACAAGGCAGCACACATGGAAAAGCAAAACGAGGAGAAATAATGCATTTCTCCTCGTTTGCCACCTTAAGACCAGGGTTTTCCTGGTCTTAAATTTGGCGCTGCCTCCTATGTACGCCACCCTTGTACATAGGGGGCAGCGTCAAATACAATGGGTGTTGCGGTGGAACGCCCACCGCAACACCCACTGCACGCCCCTTTCACGCTAAACATGGCGTGAAAGGGGGCCTTATGTACAAGGCAGCGTTAAGCCACGTTAAGTGGCTTAACGCTGCCTTGTACATAAGGCAAGGCCCCTATCGACACGGGAAAGTCACAAAAAGTGACGTTCCCGTGGTGATAGGGGCTTGTATATATGCCCCACAGTGTTTTACTCCAGGCACTCTTACTGAGCAGCGCACTAAGGGGAAAGTCACAATGCAGTGAGACATCAGGGCGGGTTGCAGGAGCAGGAGAGCATGTTGTGCCTCCTACAGCATCTACAAACAAAGCATAAATTAACTAAATATTACTCAGTAACAGTTAATGAAACAAAAACATTCTTAAAGCTAAAAGGTAGAAAAGATGAGACCTATTCATTGGCTTTATAATGCTTGTTTTGTAAGACCACTTCTGTCCAAGTGCTGCCAAGTCTAGCTCTCAAACCAGTTAAAAGTGAAAGAAGACACACTACAAAACATAAAGTGTATGAATTTGGGATTTTGTCAAATTTAATGCTAAAAAAAAGTGTTGGATTAATTGGGTGGAACATTCCCGTTAATGTCGCAAGGAAAGTAGCGATCATTGGAAAACTACGTAACACAAACTGGATTTCCTCATGAATAATTAATTTAGTTGTGTTTATGTGTATGTATAAATTGTTAGAGGACTGAAAAGGATTTGAACGTGTGATCGGCAGGTAAAATCCAGAACTCAGAAATAAACCCTCAGACCACTGAGATGTATACCAGCTTTAAAACCAGACCCTTTCCCCAATCATTAAAGTGAAGTTACTCATTTCTCATCAGTATGTAGTGGCTACATAGAACTATCTTTTTGAGCAGACATTAAAAACCAGAGAAATTCACAATACAGTTGGCAAATATAAGTAGTAGCTGTCACAAAATTCCTCATAGGTCTGCGGTGGATGCATCGACTTAACTTTTGCGCACGAACTGAACATTATAGAATTTATCTGTAAAACTGGCAAAAGTAGAGGACATTTCACAAAAATAGGAGTGGCTTCTTTACATTTTTTTTAAGAAGAAGCAGTTAAGAAATAGATAATCTTTTGGCTTGGTGAATTATATGTCCCAAATTGGAATCCTGGCATGGCCAACTCAGCCTTTCATCTTTCCGAGGGCGTAAAACAGAGTAAGATTACATTGATTAACAAAAAAAACTGTATCTCGGCGCTTAGAAATGAAGAAGTGCGCTATACAAAACAAGCCTTATTATGCACAGAGCTTATCTTTAGCACATAAATCAAGAAAACGAATATTAATTGTATTCATCAGTGCAATGCCATCTCACCACTTACCAGCCTGCACTTGGGTGCGATTTTGAGGCAGCTATGTACACCTTCTTGTGAGAGATTCCGAGGAGATGGGCAGGCGGGTACCAGCAAGAAGCGCCAGGTGGCGCTGGCGAGGCCCGCGCAGGTAGATACTGGACGAACTGAGCCTGCGAGGTGCCAAGTTACCCGGCTACCATTATGACTTAACAGAGGCTGCGACACAAGGCCGTTGTCTCAAGTGTATATGGTAATGAGGGGCCACCGCTGCCCACTGGTAAGGGCAGCAGAAGACCCCACACAGAAAAGAATAGAAGATTGGGCGAGACACTGTGAACATTTCGTACTCGACGATTTTTATTATCTGCCATTTTACTCCTCGGAAATTCGACAAAACAGACACTTATGCTGCCCTGTCTGCCTTTATAAACAGGTTTGTCGCGTTGGGAAGACATTTTGAGTAAAAGTCAAACGCTTCTAAAAAATTTCCACTGCAGCGAGCGTAATGATGTACAGATCTGGTGAGATTATCGCAGTTTACAAGTTTAAAAAAAATATATTCTATTATGATGGAAAGAGTATGAGAAGATCCCTCCTGTGCCTCTTGCCTGTGAGAGATTGAAATTAAAAACGGAACAGGTGCACAGAAAACAGTTTACCAGCTCTAAATGTTTCCCATTTTTCCTTTCACATTTATTTTGTAATGTATTTATTTTCTGTCCTAGGTGTTTACGTCTATGTAGTATTTCAATTGTTTATTCAACACGTGTATAAGACTTCCCCAGCTCTACCAGAACTTGTGCCATGGGGCGTATTCTAATGTCAGTGTGGGGGAGTCGAAGTGTTTCCTAAGAGAACGATTTGGGTTGAAGTGTCATGCATTGGAGCCTTTCCTGCTAGGATTGTGTCTTTTTCTACACCTTAATAAGGGTGTGTTGCTAAGAGAAAATTATTTAGCCTTAGGGAAGAGCTGGCTGGTCCCCTTTTGTAAGCCCTATGAAAAGAAAAAACAGCCAAACGTATAAAACCATTTTTTGAAAGTAAATTGTGCTATTCGCATAATCACAGTGTTAGACTTGTCAGTCTTAGGGTGGTCTTCCCCCAAACATTTTGCCTATTTACCTCCAATTGTTTTCTGAAATACGTTTCTGTTGGCCTGAGGACTCTGCACTTTACCACTGCTAACCAGAAATGCTTGTGCAGCAGTTCATGTGACCTCTGCAATGGAGGTGTGCAAGACTTGAAACATGTATTGTGTGTTTGCCCTAACGCAACAGTTGTAGATGCTAGAAAGCGGCTCTTAAAACCAATTCAAACAAAATGTAATAGCACAACTGTTCAGAGCTTGTTCTTGCTTTTTAAGTCACCTCCTAATGAATTTGTGTTTTATAATCTGTTTAAGTTGTTTAAAACTTTTTTTAAATTGTATTAGAACGATTACCTAGTAATTAAGCATTTTTAATGACAAATGTATTTTTATTCTTTTGTATAAATATTTGTTGTTCTCAGTAGAGAACTAAATCAAATAAATAAAACTTGAGCTTGTGCTCAGTCCGCTAAACATGGTTTGATTGTCACATACTTAATTGGCATATTTTATTTCTTTATAAGTCCCTTGTAGAGTGGTATACCATATACACAGGGCCTGTAAATTAAATGCTAAACCTATTGTGCCACCCACTCAGGTAGCACCTTAAAACATGTCCCTGAGCACAGCCCCACTTACACCTGAATAACCTGTGCTCTGCCTTCACACAAAGGGCCTAACGATCACGTATTGTCACTGCAGCCAGCTTGGAGCCAGGGCAAGGGAGTCAGGAAATTCAATTCACTTCAAGGAACCTCCTCCCATCTTCCAGAAGAACGGCACTAGGGTATATAAAATAGGACCTTCAGACCTACTCTTCAGTTCATTACTGGACCTGATGAACGACACTCAGGGGTCTGTCTACTGCTTTGACCTGCTGTGCACTCTGCCAGACTGCTGCTGTACCTGGACTGCTTTGCTGCCTGAAGCCTGCCTTAAACTCTCAGAGACCAGCCCTGCTTTTGAGCCCTACATCTACATCTGTACCCAGGACTACACGAAGTGAGTCCAAGGGCTAGTTTGCTGGCCTCCTGTTCAGAGCCACAGGTACATAAAAGGCTTCCACCAACTTGAACCCGCATCTGGACCAAGCCTGAGTGAGTCCTGAACCCCCAACATGTGTTCCGCCAGTCCTGTACCCTTGGTTGTGGAGCCCAGATGGACAATTCCCAAAACCGAGGACTTAGAAAACTTTTGGGCAAAAAGTCCTCTGAGAACCAGGAGGAGACCCAGACCTACCAGCCTATCAGCCCGGGTTGCATATTGTCAGATTGACTATGTGGCTTCTTCTGCTGCATTCTTCTCCACGGCAGCAAATCCTTTTCAGCAGTCCTCCGCCTAAGGGGTATTTGGCCTCCTGGAATTGTCTTGGGCTACAGCCCTCCGCCTCGTCCAGCTGCAGAATTTTGACTTCCATTTCAGAGACTTAGGGGCACATGCATCAAGCAATTTACCGGTCGCAAACGGGCTGATTCGCAGAATCGGCCCGTCTGCGACCGGTAAAATGCCTTTTCCGATGCATCAAAGGCATTGCATTTGCAAAATAGGTAATTGTAATTTTTGCGATTACCTAATTTGCGAATGCATTTAGGGAATCGCAATTTGCGATTCCCTAAATGCGATGCATGTAGCATTTCCAAAATGCGACTTTGCATTTAGGAATCTCAAATTACCATCAATTTCAAGTTGGTGGTAATTTGTGAATCCTTTGAAAAATGCAAAAAAGTGCATTTTTCATAGTGCCATGTGGCGCACACATGTGTGTGAGCCACATGTGTACACTTACTAATTTGGTATTTGCAAATTACGAATGCATTCCATAATAGCGAATCGCAATTTGCGCTTCGCTATTAGGGAATGTTAAGGATTCGCAAAAATATTTGCGAATCCTTCATGCATAGGCATTTGCGATTACCACATAGCGAATCCTTAAAATTCGCTATTTGGTCATCGCAAATGATTACCTTGATACATGTTCCCCTAAGTCCTTACATAGAAATCTTCACCACGGCTTCGACCAAGACTGTCCAGTGACAACTCTCCCTCTTCGGACACCTCCTGCAGCCTTGCCCGCTGAACTTTATCTTCCATAACTTTTTCTTCAAAAATTTTTCTAAGTCTGAAGGTAAGGGCTGACGGGACCCAATCGGCTTCTTGTATCTGAACCGCGCTGCATTGTGGTGGGCCATATTTTTCAACTTTGGCCCAGTCTTGTGCGACTAGATATCTATGGTTGGCACTTTGATCTTTTAAACACTAGTTTTCACAAAAAAATTTAAAAAATGTATAACTCTGCTTCTACTGATTGGATTTTTGTTGTTTTGGTGTCAAATAATTTATTAAAACGTACTCAATTGTTCTAGATTGGGTTGTGTTTTCACACTGTTACTGTTTGTGCGCTGCTTAAATACTTTACACATTCCCTCTAAGTTAAGCACAGAATAACTTAGTGACTGTTTGTGGTTCACCCTGCAAAGGATTGTGCCTGTTGCTTAACTAGGGCTCACACCCTAGTCAACCAACAACCAAATTTCTCACACACAGGGTTTGCAACTGAAAAAAGTTTTTTCCCCATGTACTAAAACTCCTGCTGCAATGTGTAAAAACCTTTCCAGATTGCAAAAGGGATTTTGAGATTCACAATGAGATGTAGCGCTGGATTTTGACAGCAAATTTAGAGATGTTCAAATAATCGCTGCTCCTAAACTCCATATCTTGTGCCCATTTCAGAAATACATAGGTTTCCTTGATACCCATTTTCGACTCTACATATTGCACCATATGAATTGGCGTATACTCAGTGCACAATAAAAAAAACATTGTACAGTGCAACTCAGTTGTTGGCTCTGGGTACCTTGGGTTCTTGGAGAATGCACAAACCATATATATCCCTGCAACCAGAAGGGTCTAGAGGACATAATGGTATATTTCTTTTGCAAATTATCCAAAGTGACGAAACATTACAGATAAAAATGTTGTCACAAATGGGCATTTTTTCGTACTTATTTTCAATATTCCTTTATTTCAGCAGTTAGTTTCTTTAGGAAACCCTTGAGGGATCTACACATCTGACCCTTTGCTGAATTCAGAATTGTGTCTACTTTTCAGAGATCTGTAGCTTTCCTGGATCACCTTTGAGTTTAACAATGGGGTGGACGAAACTCGCAGAGTTCCACTCCATGGAATTCTGCAGAGTTGCATAAACTCTAAAGCATTCCGCAGAGTACATTGAGCGGGTGGAATCGGCACGTTGCGCTGATTTTTAGCACCAGGAGCTTGTTGTGACAGCACATGGCGCACCAGAGGGTGCTGCGTCTTTGCTGCTGCTCAAGTAGATTTTCTACTTGAGCCGCAGCTTTTTCACCATGAGCGTCAGCTTTCACACCGTGAACTGGGGCGTGACTGCCCACATTGAGAAAATCGCCGGGTGCCATCCTAGCACACAAAAATCGCACTAGGGGATGCCAATTCTCGCTCGCCAAGTTAACACTGGCAAGACCCACAAAAGAAAAAACTTTGTACGCAGTGGTTGGCGAAGTTTTACTGGAACTCCAGTAACGCTGGTGTGGGAAAAACTCCACAAGCTCTGCCAGCGGAGCAGAAATTATCGCCCACCCCTAGTTTCCACCACAAAGTGGAAGTAGGTTGAGAACACAAAAATTAGGAAAAATGTCTACCTCTTTAAAAAATGCCAAAATTGTGGAAACATTTTTTTTTATTCAGCTCTATATTTTCCTGAAAGCTGGGAAGATGGTGACTTTAGCACAGCAAACCGTTCATTGATGCCATCTTTTGGAGAAAAAAAACAGACACTTTTATCTGGAGCAGTTTTTTCTATTTTTCCCCAAAAACTCAAAATTCAGCTATATTTTGCCTATTTTCTCGGTCCACTCCAGAACAATCCACGAACCCTGGGTTCCTTTAGAATCCCCAGGATGTTGGAAAAAAAGGACACAAATTTGGCATGCATACCTTATGTGGAAAAAAGTTATGGAGCTCTACAGGTGAAATACCTCAAATAGCCAAAAAAGGGCTCAGCACTGGGGTGGGAAAGGCCCAGCAGTTAAGATCCTAGTCAAAGATCTTCTGGACACATTGAAGTTGCTGTTTATCTTGTCTGCGTGGAAGCCACTAGTCAGCCGATGGAGTCCAGAGACATGGTCAGTATACCTTGACTCTCTCTCTACCTTCACCACAGGCTGAAGGAGTGCTACTCAAAAAAACCTGCAACGGCAATTGCAGATGAGTTCGGTGTTGACTCAACATAGCAAGTACTTCTATTCTTCAATGACCCTGTTCTTGTTGTGGTGGTCAAGCAACTGGGTGAACCTCCAGCTTGGCAGTTCAAGAGAGGCGTGCATGCTCTGAGAGGAGTCCTTTGCGTTCCCATTGGTGTCTGTGGTCCTGAGACCAGCCATTATCACCAAGGTTGGTCCCCCCTGACCTCCAGTACCCGCATATACCCAACAGCACTAACTCTAAACCCAGGATGTATGCATCCCTTTCTAGAATCAGAAAATGTGCTTTCTGAACTCAGTGAGCCTGTCACTTTGCAGATTACCAGACGCATTGTCTTTCTTTTACCAATGATTTTGCTTTGCTCTGTATTGTTTTAGGTGTTCACAGTGACTCTGATCACGTACAATAAATGTTACCCGCATGTAACAAAATAAGCACGTTTTGGCTTCATTTTCTAGTGGATGCATCATGATCATCGAGTGATTTCAATGATTGTATTGTTTACATTCTTTGTTTAACCCTTTCAATGGCTGCTTTGTTTTGATAGTGTGGTTTTCATTGCAGGGTTGCACTGAGGTTCATGATCATCAAGTGGCCATGAACATTGAAGTGCACATATCCGGGGTTTCTGGTTTTACTATTATATTGTGGTACATTCACTATGAACGTTTTATTGTGCATTGTGTTCAGCATTTTCTACAACTTGACTTACCATTTGTACTGTAAACATATTTATATTTTCTTAGGTTATTAAAGTGTTGTACACTTTATTGCAACTGTGATGATCGAGTTCTATGTATATGACTTACCAGATAGCACTTCATTTGAGCTAGGCCTTGACTTCTCATCCTTGTCCAGTCAAATAGTCAAGGAGGCTTTGTGAGACTAATTTTCTGTCAGAGTATCTGGAGCCCTGGTTAGTGGCAAACACTATTTTTAGAATGCTTGGTGGGTTCTTCACATGTGTCACCACTCCTGGAGGAAAAGCCTAAAACCACCACAGAAGCAGTCCACACCCCTCCCAGACTTCCACCACTAAACTCTTTCTTCTCACCTCACAGGCCCACTCACCGAACATCAGATCTATATTTTCCTTAAGTGCACTGCAGCTCTCCACAGTTCCCCACCTTATCATCAACACCCTATCCCTTCATCATCGATGCATACCAAAATGAAGGCTTGTTGTCATACAGCTCCTACCTCCAACATGGCCTTGCTACTCTTCACATCCCTGTTCTCCCCTTTGCTCCCCCGTTCAACCTCCCGTCTTTCCACCGTCAGCTCGGATCCCATCCAAATCTCCTAACAATTGCTGCCTCTTCTCTCCCACTAACTAGCCACCTCCTCCTCTTCCTTCCCTTTCTAGCCAAGAAAGTACCTTTTCCACCTCCTGAAGCCTAGGCTTGTTACTTTTATCTCCACATCTCCTCTAACTACCTCGCACCAACATCATCCTTCACCACTAGCACCTCAGCTGCTACCTCATCAACATGAGACCAATTAATTAAAATGACCTGAACATCCACAATCAGATTTTTCATGCCACCATGAACCTTCTCTTCATCACTGAATCATACTTGGGAGATTGCACAGCATCTACCTACCACAAGGCTTCCCACTTGGCTAAAAAATGTTCACTAGGAACCACATAATATGATTGATTGTAGCAGTTGTCTTGAAGATTACATCACTGGAGAATGCAAATCACTACTCACCACCTGCTTCCCTAATTCCACATGCTTGTGCACATTCCTACTGATACAGGCATCCACCAATTAACTCAGTACTTGTAGATACAATCATAAACGCATCACTGACATCACCATAAGTCTTAACAACTTGTGCATTTTCACGTCTACAAGCCCTCAACTTCTACCACATTTTCTCTGGTCCAAAAAACTCAACTAGATACACTCTGCATGCAATTTTCATCAAAACAAGACTGATCAAGATAATTGGAAAGCAGTCCTTCATGTTGAGAAACCACAACCTCATTCTACTTCATTTTGAATCTACTGGTCCTACCACTACAATTCAAGAAACTTCACACGGCCAGCGGATCCTCCAGCTCCCCTGCAAATGCTTAACTGCCTCTGCCATGGCAAAAACCATTGTAAATTAGTCCTTAACTTCTGGCAGTTTCCTCAGTGCCCTGAAGATTTACTACATCAAGATGGTCGGTCTGGCCCATTCCTCATAAAAACTCTTTAAAAGAGCTTCCTTCATCCAGATATCTGGTTTCGTGGAGCAAAATAACCTTTTCTCAGATTTCCAAACAGGGGTCTGAGCTAGTAAAGGAACAGAATCTACATTGAAACTGGATTTGAGATGATCTGAAAACCACTGTTAAGAGGAGTGGAGTTGCTGTACTATCACTACTGAACCTGTCACCTGCCTTTGAAACATTCTACCACTTCTACAAACAATGGCTAATTTCAGCTCTTGAGGCATTGTCAAGGACTGGATCTACTCCTACCTCTCTGATAGATCTGTTATTGTCTTGCTCCCACCATATTCCTCAACTCCCTTCAATACCAACACTGGCTTCTTGCTATATTCCATCATCTTGCCACTCCTTTTCAATGCATATCTCAGCCCTCTACAACACCTCATTGAATCCTTCTACAACTATGAGAACACCACAAGTGTGACTTATTCAGGAATTTCCACTTGTAGGGCAATTCCTACTCACAGAAAAAGCTTTGTGAATTAGGTCTGTGAATAAGCACATCTTACAACCAGGAAATCCATGAGTAAGTCACACTCAAAATTCGAGTAAAACACAACTTCTTACAGAAAAGCTTTTAGAATCAAGCCCAAAGAGAGATTAAGTGGAGATAGGAGAAGGTTGTAAAAGACCTACATTTATATTTCATAGCTATCTTCACATCACACACTTTCTCTTTGCGCCTTTCTCAGTGGTTACCCCAGACTCAAAGTATGTGAAATAACCATTAATATACAAATTTCACCCAGGAAGCCCACTTTTGGAATCAATTTCTCCACACAGCTGCTGCTAAAAAAGCATACAATACCATTGGCTCTTGTCACCCAGACAAGACTACCGCAGAAATCAAACACTGAGACCATGCTTTACTATAGCTGTGCCTAGCAGAGCTCAGCTCTTGGAATTTGGATTACATATTTTGACTTTTAGGGCTTTGCTTTCTCTTCCCTTCCCCGCTCCTCAAATAAAAGCAACAGTAGACAAGGAGATATCTTTATTCCTGTGGAAATAACAGGCTGATATCCTGAAATATATGCAGGAGTCCCATGGAAACATAGTAAGATGCATCTACTTCCATTACTTATGGGCTTTGGGATCATCATTTTATTGAAGACCTGGCTAGTATGGGAACTGAAGAATTGAACTACCTTTGGTAAACTAGCAGTGAATGGCAGGGAAAATTACTCAATAGCCCTCCAGGTCTCAACCTTGGTAGACATTTGCAAACAGGCCATGTTGAAGATTAATCTGATAACATGTTGGTACTCAATGTTATTGTGCTATCTGATTGGAGACACTGGGTTTTCTTTAGAGTTTCACAGGTGGCCCACTAGCCTGCCTAATTATCGGAGGAATTTCCTCTGCTCCCTGTGGTGCAAAACTGCCCACCATACCTAGAGATCCCTCTCAGACAGACATAGATCTCTTTGGTCTTTGGCCTTTGGCCTTTGGTGGAGTGAAGGCTGAAACTGTGCTAAGGACGCTCCATGTTCATTGCACTAGCTATGCAAAGTTTGTTTTTCAAAAACAAACCTCGACACCGGGATTTTGTATTTCAAGAACAAAAAACAAATAGGCCTACCACACTGGGAGGTTTAGTTCAGCGAGTAGTGGGCCATTTCTTTGGCTTCACATTCAAGACCGCTATCCTTTCCCTGGTATCCCAAACAGGAAAAATACACATTAGAGCTTCCACCCACAAAAAGGGTAGATGTCTGACCTAGATTGAGCAACAACCCAATGGCCATACGCCATTTCGTTGTTGCTCAATCTAGGGGTTTGCTGGTAGAGCCAACAGAGGTTCCACCTTCTGATAAAATGGTGCTTCCCCTGACTCTAAATAGAGTGGGCAAAATGCAAATCTGACGGTGGATACTCCGAATTCACCAAACTCTTAATGAGCTCCTCAGGATACCTTTGCTAATGTTCAGAAGAATTCCAGTTGTTGTTAGATATTGTGAAGAAAGAGGTGTTGGATCCAATACATAGAAAACTGATCCTTCATTATCTATGGTGATCTTAACGCAAAATTGGATACTCATTGATAGTAACCTGGATACATTAATTAAAGGAAATCAACAGCAGGAATCCCAAATGTTCCACATGACTTTCCTGCAAAAGGCCAGATATCACAGTAGTATTTCATTTTAGAAGATTTTGTATTAGCTCATGCTTCTTTTGAGCCTGGACATGCAAATCTCCCAACTAACACACTAAAAATATGTGCCTGAACTGAAATTGACAAAGTACTTATGAAAATCCGAGGATTGGTCTAACTTTGAAAATTTCAGAATTGAAAAATGTATAGAGAGTGATCATAGTCGCCCGATTGATTGAGAGGGGATCCAAATATCAGACTCTATCTACCATTGCCTTTTCAGGACATTCAATTGGAAAATGTAGGGGCATATTAGCAAGACCCACGTTAAAATTATCGCCATTTTAGCGGCAGGAAACTGCCGCTAAAACGGCGATAATGGGCTTGCTAATATGCGTTATGGAATTCCAATAGAAGCCCAGGTTAGATGTGCAGGACATCTAACCTGGGCTTCTATTGGAATTCCATAACGCATATTAGCAAGCCCATTATCGCCGTTTTAGCGGCAGTTTCCTGCCGCTAAAACGGCGATAATTTTAACGTGGGTCTTGCTAATATGCCCCCAGATCCTTTGTCAAAGTAATGTAGGGTCCAGATCTGAATAGCAAGATAGAGGAATGGTACAGTGCCAATGTAACCCTTGACTTACCCAAAGAGTCAATTGCAAGGGTTGTGCGCACAGGTGCAGTTGCACATCAAGGCTGTAACAATCTACTGTAGCTACTTCTGCCTATTGTGTAAAGAAACGCTCTGAGGAGCAAAAAAAACACAAGGAAACCTGTGACCAATGAAGCTTGATGATATGATGAAGAAAGTGCAAAAAAATCTGAAATGCAAGAGGACTTAAGAATGGGTTTCCTCTAGTCCTTATAAGAAATTTGTGAAAGGGATACAAAGTGCGGCTCAAGGACAAAAAGAATGAATTGTGGAGCAGTAGAGATAAGTTGGAGAAGGCAGCTGTGGAAAATGATCCATACATTTTGGAACTGTGCCATTCGAGGAATGGGAATCTTTAAATTAAACATTGAGGCTAAAAGTAGAGATATAAGCTGACCATTTTATGAAGATTTTCAATAACGAGTCTCTGCATGTCCCACAAAACATTAAGCTGAACATGATTTCTTCTTTCTTAGAGATGACAATGGAGAAATTTGTAGGAAAAGGGGCTTGACTAGAGGACGCATTCATGGAGTCAGTGTGGCTGAGGTAATATGCTAAATAAAGTTTGGAAAAAAACACAGGGCCTCAACATGATTCTACCAGAGCTTTTCATCTCCTTATGTTCTTGGTGGACACCACTTTTAAAGACTAGCTTTATTTATTTTTGAGTAACTAATGGTTTTCCAAAATCTAGAGAAAAACAACACTATCATTCCAATATACAAGAAGGGCAAACTCGGGCTCCGAAGTCATGTAGACCCATTCATTTGAACGACGTAGATTGTAAGTTGCACACAAAAGTAATTTTTCACAAACTGGAGCTGTGGATAAAGCAAACATGCAGGCTATTCACAAAGGTAACTTAAACTTACACATGTAAGTTTACTCTTACGCTGTTAAGTAACATTAGTACTATTGGCTATTCACCATTTACAAGTGTAAAGTTACTCAAAAGGTAGACTTACATGCCTTGCCCCCTGTCCCCATTCATCATGGGGTGGCACTAAATTTACAAGTGTAAAATTACTAATGGCAAAAATGAACAGTAGTGAGTCCAGCACCACACATGGCCAACCCCTGACACTGCAATTAAAAGTAATGTTGTTATATTTTGATGAAACAATGTTTTTTTTTAAATTAAAAAAGGTTATTACAATATTGTTACATAAAATATATAATATGTATTACTTTTAGATTTTTTTTCAACATTCAAATTACATTCATTTATATTTTCAACTAGTTTAAATAATGTAATTGAATTTAACATTATTGCGTATGGGGTTTATTTTAAGTCCATATCTCCATTATTTTCAATGGGGGGGGGTCCAGGGTTGTCATTGTGTGGTGCTGGACGTACTCCATCTTTGAGCTCCAGTACTTTGCTACTCCTTTGGGTTCCTTTGTGGCTGTAGTGACTTTAGAAATGCAGTTTGTGAATAGTGCTGAGTTTACTCTTTTGTGGGTGGGTTCATGTTCCTTAAACTCCTCCCAAAACCCCTCCTTACTCCTCCCTAAACACCTCCCATTTAGTGGTAAGTATGCCCCCTTTCCAGCCACTCCCCCAGACCCCTTCCACATTTACTACTACGTAGTAAAGTTGGATGTGAAAGTATCACCCCATAGAAAAGATAGTAGAGGTGAGGTGGAGATTTACACTTGTAGATTTGAAAATAGCCTTTTGTAGTACTTGCCCCATATTTTTAAAACGAGTGTGCCCACCTATGGAGTTCTTCTGGGCCCATTCCTCTCTCCATACGTATTAAACATATATTGTAATTGTAATTGCATTTATAAAGCGCTTACTATCCCTTACGAGGCACTTGGTAAAGCTCTAGTACAAAATGGGTGAACGCTTATATGTATGCAGCTGATACTCAGATTCTCATCCATCTTGATAGTAATCCTACATCCCTCAGTAATTTCCAACACACATTGTGATTTGCATGGAAATGGAGGAAAGCAACAAACAGCCGTAACAATGATAAGATGGCGGTTCTTCTAGTCAACAGACGTAGCAATCTATGTCAGGATTCTTAATGGCTAGAGGAACTTGGCTCTATCCCCTCTCCTACTAACTGTGCGAAGTGTCTGGGAGTAAAAACCGAGCCAACTATCCATGATACCACAAACTATCAGCAGTGGTCTCTTCCTGTATCTACCATCTTAAAATCTTGAGAACGACTCTTCCTTTTCTCTTTTCAGGTGGGACGTATATGGCAGTATCCGCCCTGATTGGTTCTCGACTAGACAATGCTTATTCATTATACTCTTAACCTAGCCTTTACTTGGGGCTGTTTCTTCCTTTCTGATGTTAGCACCTAGAAGCCTATTGTTGACTGAGTGCTATAAAAATGAATTTTATCAGCATAACACACCAGACCTTAGAATATCGTAATAGTCACATCCATACTTATCACATAATACTTCAATATATTGAAAGGAGTAAGCCCCTATAGCATCCAACACCTCAATTTATCAGTCACACAAGACCCCCATTGTAGAACTTAGAATAGCCAATGAGATATATGTGTCGACCCATCACTTCCCAGCCTCCTCCTCTCTTTCAACAGACAAGCCCAACACTCTATGCAAACTCGTTGTTCCTTCTAGGTCAGGGAGATGACACGGTATCCTGACAAATAAATATTTAGAGATCTCAATAAGAAAACTTTTACTTAGGGTATATTTAGTAGATCCTTTAAAATGTTTTAACTGGCTTCTTGTAATAATTTTACATTTTAGTAACATGTTTGGTCCTTATGTTTTATGCATTCTTGTGTTTTTATCTAAAGACTTTCTTTCTCAATCTTCCCACTACATTCCTTCCATTCCCCTGTTATTATGCTCTAATTAATGGCTTTATGGCTGAGGATGTTGAAGTAAGGTTTTTCTCCAGAGCTGTAGGAGGTAGTGTACAGGGGCCCTCTCTAATGCAGCACTTGTTTTTAGATAGGTCTTATCCAAGACCTTTTGATTTTATTAAAATTATATGTAATACTACCGTATAGCGTCTTTCCGCTAGCCCTCTTCATTCATTGGAGTTGTTTCATTCACATTTTTCTTACGCACACTGCAACATACTTCATGCGGTACTGGGTCTGCTCACTTCAACTACTCCCTGACTTCTTGGTGAGTGACAGCATTCCTCTGTTTCATAAGGAGCACTTCCGCACACAAAGTCAATCCCTTTAATGCCAGATGTTACTATGGCTGCATGTGCTTTTCAAGACCAAAGCTATATTTTTGCTTTTAGCTAAGTTTTTTAATATTGGCGAAAGCATGGCAGCTCCTCCCAATAAAAAGATTTTACAAAAACTGTTACAAAAAGAAGCAAGCATTGACAAAGCCCCAGAAGCTGGCATCCAAAGCCAGATTTATTTCCTTGGCAAATGCTTTTTTGTCTCTTGGTTTCCTTTTTATTCGCATTTTCTGGACCGGTCCTTCACAAATAAAAATAATGTATGTATTGTCATTAGGTGAAACAGTTCGCGCTTTATTCTTTTTGTGTTTTCTGGTTCAACAGAGATAAAAAAAGAGGACAAAAAACAACAAAAGACTGAGAAAAAGCAAATAGATCACATAGTGCTGGCGTGGGATGCAAATGGCTTGGCAGTAAAGGGGTTCAGAGCAATACATGCAGCAGTCGTTCCCTGCATCCCAGCAGCAATCTTGGTCACAGCTGTCTTGGTCACAGTTGCAGGTGGAGCAGGCTTGCAGCTTCGGCTGGGCCCGAGGATAACACTGATTTGCGGACAAACTGGAAAGGAACAGAGACTGAGATTTAGAAGGCGGGACATTTCAGATGGTGAATGAGATGCATTAAAAGCGGCCATTTTGTGAATGACGCTACAAAAAAATTTAAAACGGAAGCTGACCTAAACAAAGTAACATGTTTTCACCAGAGTGTCAGTGGCGATCCTTGGAGTGCACAGGCCAAAGTTCGACTCTATTTTTTGATTATGTGCCAACTCCCAGAGTTCTCACTGCTCCCCAAACTCAATCCTGAACATATGTTTTTATCATAAATAGGAGAGCAACAATGTAATCTTATTTATTTCCTTCTTCCTCTACAAATGGCCATTCGATTTAGTAGCTGTAATCACTCTTTCCAATCATTTGTGCCAAGCCTCCCGGTCGAATCAGACGAAAGATCAATAAAGGAGAGTGACCGGGATTGAAGTAATGGCTATGTAGAAAATGAAACCTAAGATAATTGCCCTGATGAAGTCCCTATAAGACATGAAACGCGTTGGCTGGGTCTGCACTAAAAAAGTGATGTTTGCGAATTTTATAAAGAACCTTAAGATAACGGACAACGTTTGATGATTTACTTTAAAGAAAAAACAAGAGGCTTGGCACACACGATTGGAAAGAGTGATTACAGCTACTAAATCAGATGGCCATTAGTAGAGGAAGAAGGAAAAAAATAAGATTACATTGTTGCCCTCCTATTTATTAAATAAACAAAGGAACATTTATAGTCAGAAAGCAGCATGCCAACTCAAAATGCTTTAATGGTAATAATAATATGTTTTTACTTCATATTAACATCTTTTTGCCTATATTTAAATCCAATAAAGAACAAAGAACACTACTGCGTAGCTTTAGGTACTTGTACCAACCTCAGAGTTGGACTTGTCGAGAATTCAACCATATGAGTTCAAATCATAGTCAACATTTAACGCACTGAGACATCTAATGAAAGCCATTGAAGTGTATAGAGGAGGAAGACAAAATGCACGAAGGGGGCCAGTTCCAGGCCTGAACATTGTGAACGCATAACTTAACTGGCACTGCCAGTCAATAAGTTAGCTTTTATATTGAAAGGCCTTGCGTTAAGAACGAAGTTGTATGTTCTGTAAAATTGTGAGGAGACATACGGGCCATTCCTGCAATATGAGGGTGTTAATGCAGTTTGGTGATAGTGCCAGGCTGTTTGGTAGGATGCTGTGCTAAATTGTGGCAACACAATCTGAGAGGGTGGCAGTGCAATGTTGTAGGGTGTTAATGCAGTTGGTTGCTAGGGTGGTGTTGTGGGGATGGTAGTGCAATGTTGTAGCTGTGGTGAGGCATGATAGTGCAATGCTAGTGGGTGGAAGTATTGTGGTAAAGCGGTATTTTGTGTGGTTGAATTATTAGTGCTGTGGTGATGTAGGGTGATATAGCAATACCAGCTGCCCTATGTCGGTGATTACTAGTATAGATGTAGTGGTAGACCATTGCAAGGGGATGGTATTGTACTGTTCTGAGATGGTATTGAGGTGTTAGAGCAGTGGTAGTATGTTCTGTGAATTATTAGTGTACCTAGATGTTGGTTGGCCATCAATATAAGGTCTACTCTGAAGTATAGATCAATTAGAAGCAGTAGCTGAAGTCCAGTTTGGCCAGTGCATGCAGCATGCATTGTCCAAGCTAATTTTCAGCCACTCTTTATAATTCAGATTTTCCACAGCTAGGATCATGATTTTATTAAAGACACGGAGGCTGATATTATGCATATCTCTTTAATTGCCAACTCACAGCAGCAACTACAAAACAATACAAGAACTTAGAATCAGAATGAATAAAAGTTCTAAATGCTATTTAATCCCCTGTGAGGCAGCCATCTTTCTTCTTTGTTGATGCGAACAACATCCAAATAACAAAACACGATGAATATATCAAATGCAATGTATTCCAGACGTGAAATCCGAAGAATAAATAACCTCCTTCCAGATCACTTCTTATAATCTCCTCCTGAAATATAAAACATAAACAAATTATAGGGTGGGAAATTCAGGAAGGGATAATATCAGCCTCCGTGTCTTTAATAAAATCAGGATTTTCTACCCACCTAGCTGTGGAAAATCTGAATTTTATGGCAAGGCACGGAGGCCAATATTATGCATGTTCAAAGCCTTTCCATAATATTCCTAACTGAAGATTCCAAAGGTTTAAAATGGAACTTTTTAAAAACTGAATCTGAAGACCAATCCGCCGCAGCTAAAATCCCATTGAGCCCACCGCCCAGAAGAAGAGCCTTAGACCCCATAGCACCCCTAGAGGAATGAGCCCCAAATTTATTCAAATTAATTCCTGCCTTCCCCATAACTTCTCTAAACCAACAAGATAAAGTTGGGGTGGAAACAGCTCTATGGGGATGTCTATAAGAAATTAACAATTGAGAATCCAAACTGCTCCTCACATTTTCAGTCCTTCTCTCATACTCACGAATACACCTCACAACACACAATTTCCTGCACTCATCTAGATTCGGATAGAAAATAGTCCTAGACATAGTCTTAGTCCTCCTGGTGATATAAAAGCACACACCCACCGGAACAAATCTTCGACCTGAAATATCAAGTGCCCTAACATCAGAAACCCTTCTGAACGACACAAGACATAATAACATAACCAACTTAAAAGAAAGTTGTTTTGGATTCAAGAATTCATTTTCAGACCAACTCATCAACTTCTTGAGAACAAGAACTACATCCCACACAGACGAATACCTAGGACCTGGGGGCACCTTGATTCTAATACTCCTTAAAAGTCTTTTCACAACATCATGCTGACCAACCGGTAAACTATCAATCAACTCATGCGCTGCTAAAATAGCCGATCTGCCAACATTCACAGTACTGTAAGATCTACCTTCAAGGAATATTTCTGTTAAAAAATTCAACACTTCTACCAGAGGTGCTGATACGGGATCCAAACCCTCGAAGAACACCAACGAAACCATCTCCCCCAGGCCAGTTTGTACGCCTTGGATGTTCCTGGAGACCATGACTCCTTGATGAGTTTCGAAGCCTCCAAAGATAATCCTGACACCTGCCAGATTCTCCCGAAATCAGCCAAGCCATCAGTCTTAAATGACCCTGAAGAACTAACTCGTGGTTCTTCCCTGACGCATCTGTTAATACATCTGGGAAGTCTGGAAGAAGAAGAGGGTCTGCAACTACCATCTCCATCACATCCGGATACCAAATTTGAGAACTCCAAAAAGGAGTTACTAAAACAATCTCTGTCGCTTCCCTTCTCACCTTCAGAAGAACCCTTTGAATTAACGCAAATGGCGGGAAAGCGTAAGCTTTTAAATCCCTCCAATGCTGTAAAAATGCATCTACTGCCAACGCTTGAGGATCCGGCCTCCAACTGAAGAACCTGGGGAGCTGAGCATTCACCCTGTTTCCAAACAGGCCCACCTCCATCGGACCCCAAACTGAATCTATCATAGAGAACACTTCCCTGTTCAAACTCCAATCGCTGAAATACCTCAGCTGTCTCGAATTCCAGTCCGCCACAGTGTTGCTCACCCCCGGTAAATACTGAGCTTGAATCATGATACTCTTTCCCAGACAAAAATGCCAAAATTCCTTCGCCAGGTCCGCTAGTGCCTTTGAACATGGACCTCCCAGTTTGTTTACATAGCTCACCGCCTGACTTGTCCATTTCCCTCCTGTCGTCACTGAACCACACCTTGCTCCCCAACGCTGAAGGCTGGCATCTGACTCTATGACCAAATCTGGATGCTCCCCGAAAATGGCCCTTCCATTCCAAGCCTCTAGATTATCTTGCCACCACCTCAATTCCTCCCTTGTCTCTGAATCTGTCTGAACTTTGTCTGAATATCTCAACCCCCTGTTCAAATAAGTCATCTTCAACCTCTGCAACGCACGATAGTGCAGGGGAGCAGGGAAAACAGCTTGAATTGAGGCAGACAGGAGTCCTAGTATCCTCGCAATCTGTCTCAGAGTTAACCACTCGCTTACCAAAGCTCTCCGAACCTCCCTGCGTATCTTTTTTACCTTGTCCATCGGCAACCTCAATACACAATCCAAGGTCCAAATCTGAAAATCTGACTTGGATCCAAACATGACTTTTTCTTGTTCACTACAAATCCCAAATCCTCTATCATTCGCACAGCCAGAGGAGTATGCTCTTAGGCTAGATCCTTGCTCTCGGCCATAATGAGGATATCGTCCAAATAGAATATGAGCCTCACTCCCCTTGTGCGTAACCAAGCTACAATTGGTCTCATTACTTTTGTAAAGCACCATGGTGCCGAGGTTAAACCGAAAGGGAGGCTTTTGAATCTCCACATGGAACCCTTCCATTGAAACTTCAGAAGGTCCCTCTGACTTTGACATACTGGAACAGTTAGATAAGCGTCTTTCAAGTCCAAACGGGTCAACCAATCCCCTTTCCTTAGGCGGTCCCTTAACATGTGAATTCCCTCCATTTTGAAGTGGTTGTACTCCACCCACTCGTTCAATTCTTTGAGATTTATGACAGGTCTCATACCCTTGTCTTTCTTTTCCACAAGAAATATGTTACTTACAAACCCTGCAGATGAATCGTGTGCCCTTTCTATTGCACCTTTCTCTAATAACTCTTGAACTTCATTTTCTACCATTTCTTCTTCCTTTTTTGAGAACCTCGACGGTGTCGGTCTTTTCTTCTGCACTGGAGTACTCACAAAATCTATCTTGTAACCACTTACCGTCAGTAACACCCGAGGATCGGATGTTATCTCCTTCCACCTGTCTATAAAACGGGTGAGTCTGCCACCCAATTTTTCCAAAATAGAAGAAAGGTCTTTTTCCAAACATACCTTGTCTTTGTCTTCTATCACCCCTGAACCGTCCTCTTCCTCGTTGCCTCTGAGGGTAGAAGCTGGGTGTGAATCCCCCTCAGGATTGGAAACCTCCTGGTCTATATCCACGTGAGAATTAACTTCGCGAAAGAAGGCGATCTTGACATCCCTTCAATCCTTTATCGAGACCCCTTCTTGGGTCTCTTCCCAACCTGTTCAGGAAAGTTAACATCTTGGCATCCAGTTCAGGAGTGAATGACACCTTATTCGCCAATGTAGGCCTTGGGCATTCTGAATGTAACCTAGTACGTACCTCCTTGGGCATTTCTCTCCGAATCCAGAATTCTACATATTCTGCCACATGCTTTATCGGTACCCACTGTGGGGATAGTGGGTGTTGGATAGTACTCGGATCAAACATGACTTCGCCCAGGGGATCCTTAACATGATCCAGTAGCGGCTCGTTGTGGGAGTGGTGCGGGGCGGTGAGACGGGCAGGGTGGGGGGTAGTAAACTCCGGCTTACGGCCGAAGGGAGTTAAGTAAATAAAGAAAGAAAGAAAACGAATGACATTGCGGCGCTGCAACGCCAAATCGGCGATGCAGCGCGCGCAATGTAATTTGTTTTCTTTATTTATTTATTTACCTAACTCCCTTCGGCCGTAAGCCGGAGTTTACTACCCCCCACCCTGCCCCTCCCCCGCCCCGCCCACCGCCCGTACCACTTCCACGACGAGCCGCTACTGACATGATCCACACTCTCTTTCTCACTCCTCTCTTTCTTAACCCTTTTTGTCTCAATGACTTCATCATCCGATGAGTCAAACTCAGAAGAGCAGGAGATAACAATGTCCCCACTACTAGAGGACTCAACACAGGCAATCACTCTGTGATCCCCTTTTATGGCCTTTATAGCCTTCCCATATACCTCCTTTGAGGCAAGTCTTTCTTTGCCTTTCTGAGTAAAGGCCCCTTTTTCTTTACTTATTTTTTCTTTAGGCAAATACTTCCTCTTCTGCGATGCCTTTTATCCTATACCACTACCCGACAGTACCTCCTCCACCGACCAGAATTGTTCCTCCTCAACTTTCTTTGCAAACCTCCCTTCTAATCTATCCATACAATCATCTACTTTTTTGCCTAACTGTGATGCCAGAACAGAAACAGCCTTGTCCACACATTCTTGGACTTTCCCCTCAACGTCTCCTTCAATACACCTTTCTTTCTCCATTTCCTAATCCAAAATTATTATTCTCAATAATATATAATTCAACCAAATTACACACCTCTCTATCCTAATCCAAAATTATTATTCTCAATAATATATAATTCAACCAAATAACACACCTCTCTATCCTAAATTTTCTCAAATATCCCAAATTTTACCTCCCTCTGATAATAAGTCAACCACCTTGAACTGTCACACCGAGGTAACTGATTTCCTCAGAGAAAAAAATGAATCCGAACAGATAAAACACCCCAAAGTATGTCTGCCCATTTACTTCCAATAATCCATTACAATTTCCCAATTCAAAATGGCAGTCACGTCACATGACGCCCTACGGTGGCTCAAGTGGTTCATTACAACAAAGCCACAACCCTGGTGAGTCTCAATGTGCTCATTTTATTACTTTTTTTCAATGTGCCCATTTTATTTGCCACTAATGTAACATGAGTCGTGCGTTCCTCTCAACACGCGCGACCCTTCATCAATAAACCTTTCCCTTCATAAACGAGTCGTGCGTCTTAAACTACACGTGACTCGTTTTATGCCTGAAGCGAGTCACGCAGCTAAGTTTCAGCGCGCGACTCCTCTCATACACCACAATCGAGTCGTGCTGCTCAAAAGAGCGCGCGACTCGTTCCAAATGCCACAAGCGAGTCGCGCAGCTCAGAGACAGAGCGCGACTCGTTTAAATAAATATATCGGCACCAACGGACAGCTCGAGTCCGCGTAGGTTAACGCAGTGGACTCGAGCCTGCCTGACACAAATAACAGGAAATCTACCACATCCCCCTCCAGGCCAAATAAATCTATCGCGTCTAATTAGAGCAGCGTGACCGAAATACGCTCGAAGAAGGAAAAGAACCTCTCATAAAGGGAGCACCAAAACGAGTGAAACCAACAATGAATATAAATTCATGCCCACGCTGTACACATACTCCTCATACACAAATAGCCAAACCACATCAGTCCATGTACCATCCAAATCCACCACAAAGTTTATCAATCACAACCAATAAAAGAACATGAAAGTGTGACTTATCTGTAGCTGTGAGCAGCAACAAAGAAGGAAGATGGCTGCCTCACAGGGGATTAAATAGCATTTAGAACTTTTATTCATTCCGATTCTAAGTTCTTCTATTGTTTTGTAGTTGCTGCTGTGAGTTGGCAATTAAAGAGATATGCATAATATTGGCCTCCGTGCCTTGCCATAAAATTGATTAAAGCCTAAGAGACATAGCCACCATTATAAAGCCTACCCAATTGATTTTTCTAATGGCCAAATAATAGGGACAACATTGAATGCTGTACCTTGTAGTGGTAACATTATATTGACTTGAAAGGAAAAACATTTTACAAGATGTGTGTTTTGGTACGGATGAAGGTGCTTTAAACAATTGTAAAGCACTGAAACATTTGTAGCCTTGTATTTAAAATCTGTTACAAAATATAACAGCCTGAAAACATGTGTATGTTAATTAAAGGTTCAGATTGAATAAACATATTTAGACGCATTTCTGAAAATGTAGCAGTACAGTGGTATCTTATCCTTTTCCAGCCATGACCTGTAAGAGTGAGGGGAGATATTGCAGAGGCAATTTGGGATGCTCAAGTGCAGAATTTATGTAGGTATGGCCTTATTTAAGTCTCACCGAGTTCACACCTAAATAAAAAAGGGTAGCAATGACTGCAGATTTGGAAAAGGTTGTTCAATTGGTTGCAACTTATAAATTCTTTAATGTAATTGATCAATGGGTGGACAAAGGAGAGTATCATAAAAAACTCTAAAAAGCTGGGGTTCTTTGATTCTTTCAGTAGTTATTTGCTATGGGCGACTTCTCTTCAACATAAAAATGAGCCTCTGCTTTTCTCAGGGTACAAAACGGTTGTAATTATTGCCCAACAAGTTATTGTCTGCTTACTATGTTGTACTGTGCTCCAAAAATGTTTGCTAGAGTGTTGCAGGGTAGGCTCTATGAGTGGGCAGAGGCTGCTGAAGTTACGTTTTGTCCCAGCCTGTAATTCGGAAACAGTGTCAACAATGCCCCATGAGATGGCTTTGACCTTCATTGCGAGGCACTGTTTAGCCCAT
Source organism: Calotriton arnoldi (assembly GCA_963921515.1). Classification (NCBI taxonomy): domain Eukaryota; kingdom Metazoa; phylum Chordata; class Amphibia; order Caudata; family Salamandridae; genus Calotriton; species Calotriton arnoldi. Next base: position 514,321 of record CAWUFW010011348.1, on the reverse strand, counting down.
GATTCCTTGCCACTGCATTGTGTGCTTGTTGACTATTGAATAGGTCTGAGGCTGTGGCTAGATCAATGCTGTGGGAAACATTCCTAAACAAGCATGAACAATGATAGGTCTGGCATAGACCCGAAGTACCCCTCCAGTCTCTGGTGACTTTAGGAACTCTATCGCTCATCATCTATGTCACTTATCTTTGCACTCATGCATCCATCAATCAACTGACTCTTTCTTGCACCCCCCACTCACCCAACCACAATAAAGCACAAACAAACTCAACAATCATATGCAAGATTTATTAAATGAATGCAAGCAGAATAAAAAAAAGCTAAGCATGGTGTAGCATTCACAATAAATCAAAATTAAACAAGGAAGCGGTCGGCCACCTTCAAATGGTATTGAGCACAGTGTATAGTGTATTAACAATCCACTCTTAAAGTCCTATTGGCTTTAACATACATTTTGTACGATGAATATTTTAGCTCTATTGGCTTTCACAAAAATAAGTACCCACTGCTGCAAATATGGCGATGGGGCAGGGAACAACAGCTCACAATTACAAAAGAGACCCCCGTCCAACCTTGCTTTATCATTCAATAACCATCGTTAGTTAAACATGAATGTAATAGAGGCTCAGTGTAGTTAAAATTCACATCAACAATATTTATTACTTAATTTCTAGTGATACATTAGATTCTTTTTTATTGTAGGATGATCATTTTCTTTCACTTTTTTCTCCACAAACGTTAGAAAAACATTTTCAAACACTCTCATTCACTCATTCAATCCACATTTGCACGTCAATCTCCTACATTCCTCACAACAGACTTCATAAATCACAAAAGATTGGTCAAATAATCTAATCCTTTGGGTCTGCTTGGTAATCAACTATTGGACTTGACTTCTGTTCCTCAATAGAACAAATCATGCATCAAAAGACATCATCTGGTCAATATAATTATACAGTCTGTTCCTTTCAACATTCTTGATTCTTCTTATTGCAATATTGTTATTTCTTAATGTGGCTTAGCCAATCTTCCTCAACACTCGTTTCGGCACAAGCGCTTTCCTCAGGAGTGCCACATTTATCAACCTCAACAACCATCCAAAGCCTGCAATACATAGAACATCACTGAGCGATACATTCAGGTGTGGGCACTATATATAAAGTGCTGCTTGCTTTTATTCCATTTAAGATATCATCCTCAGACCTTTGTAATTTTGAGCCCTGTTGCCTTTGTCATAACATTTCGTAATAAACAGATCAGACCTATGGCATCTGACATAACTTTTCCCGAAGAATTGCTCAGAACTTTTTAGCCTTTAATATTGCCTTTTCACCATAATCAGCTCAGGTCTACTGTATTGAACATATACGTACCCACTAGGCAGTCATTAGCTATACATTCATATAATTACAAATATAGTACGAAATTACACAATATACACTATACAGCCCTTCCTAAGAGGGCCTAACAAGGGTTCTAACAATGCAGAGCTTCTACCTAAAAGGTTTTTCCGACGAGATAAACAACACCACAACCCTTACCAATTACAGTAATCTATGAGCTTGCATGTAATAAAATAATTGTCTACAGCAGGCATCTCCAACAGGTTAATCTCGAGCTACCTGTAACTCTCTGGCTGCCTCTCAGTAGGTCATACATCTTAATTGTCTGTCGCTTCCTTTGAGAGTATGCAGCTTGCAGCACTTGGTTGTGTGAGGCCAGGGAAGGTATTAACACAGGCCCATGAAACCTACTCTCTTGTGAAAATGTGTTGTATTTAAGCATCTTCATTTAGCTCCTGCACTATGAATGAAGAAGCTAACGTGAAATCCTTGTAGTGTGTGCAAGAATGTTGGTTGTGCACCTGCGCTCAGTGCTAGGGGTTGTGTTCCTTTTTGTGGTCTGGGTTGACAGCGCAGCTGTCGCCAGACGATTGTGTGAGAACGCCAGGAGAGGAACTTTAGCTCCATCCACATGTTGGGAGCTAGGAGTATACGTTTTGATTGAGCAGAAGTTGTGTGATTCCACAAAAAAAGTGCAGGCTCTCCATACAGCTGTGATAATTTTGTTTATTTATCCACATGCCTGAGGTTGACCATTCAAGGGCACACATATGCTATTAAATTGTATTAGATAACTAGATAATTTATGGTGTTTTTCTCTGGCAGAAGCACAGATGGGAGGAGGGTGGTCATTAACCTACATGGAGTTTTAGGTCTGGCTTGCCAGTGCATCTGTCACATTACCTTTTGACCTACACCAACATTATACTACATTTCTTTGCTTCCACACAAATGCATATCTATTTCAATGCTATTTACTTGTAATGCTTCTCATTACCATACAACATTCTTTTAAAGCCAGACCTATTGGAATTGCCAATTCTTGTTTATTATATTTTTATAGTCTGGCTTGACGGTGCAGCTGTCTCACCCAGACAATTATGTGTCCATCACTAGAGAGGGGCTTCGGCTTCGCCCACTGGGAGCCAGGATTCATTGGGCAGAAGTTGTGTGCTTCTATAAATAAAAGTGCTTGCCCTCCACCAGCTGTGATTATTTTGTTTATTTATCCAACTGCCTAAGCATGAACTTTTAGGGGCACACTCAGGACATTGGAATGCTATTAATGTGCTTTAGATAACTAGATAATGTATGTTGTTTTTGCCTGTCAGCAGCCCAGATGGGAGGAGGGCCGTCATTAGCCTACATGGATATTTAGGTCTGGCTTGACAGCAATATTATTCTACAGTTCTTTGCTTTCACACAAATGCATATCTATTTCCATGCTATTTACTTGTAATGCTTCTCAGTACTGTACAACATTCCTTTAAAGCCAGACCTATTAGGATTACCAATGCCTGTTTCTACTTTTTCTCCTTTCCTTATCTTTTTCTTTTTAACCTTTCCTTCTTTCATTTTTTCCTTTTGCTCTCTCTTTCGCTTGTTAATTTTCTCTTCTCCCTTTTCGTGTCTCACTTTTCTCATTTCCGTCTCTCTTTTGCTTTACCCTGTCTTCCTTTTTTCCTTTCTTTCTCTTCTTCTCTCCTATAAATCATTTTCTTCTCTCTTGCTATATTCTCATTTCCACCCTTCTCTCCTCTATGTCCCCTTTTCCTTTTTCCTTCTCCCCTTTTCTCCTTCCCTTCACACCGCTCTTAGTCATTCTATTCTTTTTCTCCTTTCCTTCTATCTTTCTCACCTTTCCTCTTCCTCATTTCTTCTTGTTAGCCATCTCTCCTTTTCTCCTTTCATTCTCTCCTTTTTCTTATTTCCCTCTCTCTGCTACCTTTTTTGCCTTTCCTTTTCTCCTTTTCCATCTTTTATTAACACATCCCTGTCTCTCCTTTCTCTCCTTTTCTCCAGTCCTTTGTTCATTTCCTTCATTCATGTTTTCCTCCTTTTCACCTTACTTTCTTATGTTTCTTTGATTTTTGTTTCTTGCTTCCTTTCCTTCTTGCTTTCTTTCCTTTTTCTCTTTCACATTCCCTTTCTCTTTACCATGTTCTTGTTGTTTCTCTTTTTGTTTCTCTCTCTCTCCTTCCTTCATTCATTCATTCTTTTTATTTATGCATTGATTTTTGTTTCATAATGGTCTAACATGTATACCCTCAAGCTTGTGGGTGGCTACAGCGATATGTTTACTTGCTACAAGCAGAGAAATGTGAACGTACCTTGAAAAATGTATTGTTGCTAGGGTCCTATCTAGATGTGCAATAAATATGTAAAAAATACTTTCTGATTTGCTGGTTTGTTATGTTATGTTCTGTTATCTTATGTTAAGTTAGGTTAGGTTACGTTACGTTATGTTAGGTTACGTTATGTTAGGTTGAGTTATGTGTATTTGTAAAGCACCCTATCATCCACAAGGGGTTCCTGGTGCTGAGCAGGTTTGTGTGCCTAGCGCTGTTGCCCATATCTGCCCACCAGGGGGGCAGAAAGACTGTGCTAATTTTTGGGGGGGACGGTGGGGGCATCGGCATACCCCTTCAGCGCAGCCCCCACCCCTACACAAAGAAGAAAATAGTTCCTGGTGCCTAGTGGGCATTCTGTCGCCTTGTGGGGTGGTGCAGATCTGGGGCTATTGCCCCGATATGCTCCACAAGGGTGGGCAGAAGGACTGTGCACATTTTTGGAGGGGACATTGCCATGCCCATTCTGGGCAGCACCACCCCTACACTAAGAAAAAAAATAGTCCCTGATGCCTAGTGGGCTTTCTGGCCCCCAGGGAGGGGAAGCAGATCAGGGACTATTGCACCCATATGCCAATAATGGGGGCAGGAAGACTGTGCCCATTTTTTCCATTGGGTAAGGGCATTGACATGCCTATTCAGGGGAGCCCCCACCCCTACACTAAGAAAAAAATGAATCCCTGGTGCCTAGTAGGCTTTCTGCCCCCCGGGGTGCAGATCATGGGCTATTGCCTCACCTGCCCCCTAGGGGAGGCAGAAAGACTTCGGTCCCCATTTATGTGGGGTGGGGGCATGGCCATGGCCATTGTGGGCAGCCTACACCCCACTAATATAAAAACAAAAACCCCTGCTGTCTAGTGGGCTTTCTGCCCCCTCGGGGGGCAGAAAGACTGTCCCATTTGTGTTTGGAGGGGCATTGGCATGCTCATTTAGGGCAGCACCCACCCCTACATATTAAACAAGCATTGGCATAGCCAATAGGTCTCGCCTTTGGGACCTTATAAGTGTTTAGCCATGCAACAGTTGATGTTGTTGCACCAAGGATATTTTGCTGGATAACTAAACACTTATAAGGTCCCAAAGGCGAGACCTATTGGCTATGCCAATGCTTGTTAAATATCGGGTAGATGTGCCGTGTGGTTGTAAGTCACCGGTAAGAGGCGGACACCATAATATTTTATAATGCCTGTATTGATGACAATACTATAGAAACTAAATATATCAATAACTCTGCGAGAGATGCAGGAGCAGCTGTTTTATACTTCAAACCAGCACTAATGAAGTCGCTTCGATCCATACTGCATTACAATGCATTATTTCTGAATGCACGAGAAGTCTCTCTACAGCTGCTCTGCATAAATCTATAAGAAGGACGCAGCGCCCCCGAACAGAACCCAGCTCAACTGGGAAGAGGTTCCCATGGACCTTTCTTTAACGCAGACCAACAGAACAGAATGTCCTAGGAGCGGGCGAACACAGCGGAGCTGGTCCTGCTTCCTGCCAGGGGATGCACTTGGCCTGCGGCGGTTGCAGTGGCGTTACGTTATCAATAGATCATCAAACCTTCACAAGCGGAGCCAGAGCCAGCCCCCGTCTCACTGCATTGGATTATAGGAACAATACAGGAGCAGAGAGCGATAGCAGCTGGATGAGGTCCATCTTCAGCTCCAGAGCGGCATCTAGTGGGCAAATGGAGCGTAGCCGCTTGTGCCTGCGGGGTAGTGCTTATAAAATACGGCTTTCACAAACGTGTTAAACAAGCTAGTGACGACGGGTTCAACTGAAACGGGCGCATGCACGGGGAAGGGGTGAAGCGGGGCTTCTTTTCATGTATACATGGAAGCGTGTGTTTAACTGATTTTGTTTTAAAACTTACATATTCCGATGGTAGGAAACAGAAAAGTCAGCTCGGAGCAGACAGCCGAGTGTGCCTCGAACAGCCCTCTCTTCTCGGGACCAGGCAGCATCAGCACAAGTGAAGCGCTGGACAGCAGAGACGGCAGCGTCAGAGAGGAGCGGGGGCGAGCGAGCGCGGCAGCGTGCTGAGCTGACCACACGCTCGTGCACCATGGCCTATTGCTTGCGGTTACCCGCACGGGCGCCATGTGTTTTCAATTATCGCGCCCGCGTCTGGGCACGATAATTGGAAACAGATGGCGGCCGTGCGGGTAACCGCACGGAAAAGGCCATTGTGCACGAGCGTGTGGTCAGCTTTTAAAACCACCTACATAAAGTCTCGCAGAGCAGCGCATGCGCGCTACTCTAGGCTCGACCTAAAAAAAGAATCCCTGGTGCCTAGTGGGCGTTCTGCGGGGGCAGGTGCCCACTTCTGCCCCGGGAGGGGCAGAAGGACTTTACTTTCAATTTAGTTTGGGTGGGGGCATGGTCTTGCCCATTGTGGGCAGCCCTAACCCTCTTTTACAATAATAAAAATCGCTATTGTCTAGTGGGCTTTCTGCTCCCCCCCCCCCAGGGAGTAGATCGGGGGTAATAACCTAGATCTGCCCCCTGTCCCTTTTGTTTTTAGGCGAGTGGGGTATTTGCATGCCCATTTTGGGCAACTGCCAAATCGAATCAAATCAAATCATGGGACATTTGTAAAGCGCTCATATCACCCGAAGGTCTCATGGCGCTTACAGGCATCTCCAACTAAAACAGCTGATAGAGGATAACAGGGTGGTCAGTTGTCAAAAGACCATGTTTTTAGTTCCCTACGAAAACGGTGGTGATCAGCCATAGTGCGGAGGTGTAGTGGCAATTTATTCCAGAAAGTGGGGGCTAAGAATGAAAAAGATCTTCCTCCATTACGAGTTGTACGAATTCTGATGGAGGCAAGGAGGTGCTGGTTGCTGGATCTGAGGGGCCGGCTTGGTTGATGCCAGTTCAACTTTTTCCATTACCAAGGGCCACTGCCATACATGTTTTTGTGTGCCAAACAGAGAATCTTAAAACGCGTTCTCTTTCTCACAGGCAGCCAGTGAAGCCGTCTCAGGTTTGGGGCCGAGGGAGAACCTGACGGAAGATTTAAGACCAACCTAGCTGCATATTCAAAATAAAATAATCCCTGGTGCCTTGTGCTTTCTGTACCCCCGGGGGGTAGTAAGACTAAATATGCTCACCAATATATGGGGGGAGCAAAGGCCCTTGCACAAGGGGCCGCTCCCCCCTCCCTGGTGTCTCGTGGTGGATCCCCATGCTCAGGGATCAGCCTCCTGCGGTGACCCCCCTAGCAGGGATCCACTAGGGAGGGGTGCAATTGGAAAGGGAAGATTCTCCACTTTCCCATGATGCCTCTCCTGTGTGTTTCGGTGCTCAGGGTTCTGAGATAGCCCCTTGAGCACCCAAGCAGTGAAAGTGAAATAAGTTGATCGGCTCATTTCACGTTCACTTTCAATGTAAGGATGTCAGCGCGCCATGTGCGCAGATCGTCATTACATTGAATACAAAAAAATGCCTTGGTGGCTGGGGAAGCTCTTCCCCAGCTCCCGAGGCTGAAAAATAAAAAATAAAATCCCTCTGCTGAAAAACAGAAGAGGGATATCCTGGTCATGTGCAGAGGACGGAACGGTTCCGTCCTCAGCACACAACCACCGTGGTCCGTCCTCAGCATGGAAGGGGTTACTTTACACATTGCCTCAAAGTAAAGCCTTGCCAGGCCCCGGTAACAAAAATGGACCCCCAGGGGCCCAAAACCGGCCCCCACCCTGGGGGACAACTGGGGAAACGCCCGGTGCCCCCTACGGCCAGTCTGGCCCTGGGTGCAGGATAGGTATGCTAACATTGACAAGAGTGTCATCTGACCTGGCATAGTTGCTGGCTTGTCAACTGTGATCTTGCTGATTGAGGAGAAAATCGGGTCCAATAGGTGTCCGGCAGTGTGGGTGGGTTCAGTAACGTGATAGGTGAGTCCAAGGTTTCTACATTTTCTAAAAGGACTCTAAAATTTGGGTTAGTACAGTCTTGTAGGTGAAATTCAAGGTCTCCGATGAGGATGAAGGTGCTGGCGTCGATGATTGGGATGCGATGAAGTCTGTGATGATTCTGGCAGAATGTTTTATGGAATACATAATATCCAAGGGATACAGATGTTGAGTTATCAGCACCCTAAAATTCTTTATGTTCTTAATGATTTGAAATTACGTGCCATGCATTTTCCTGCAAATCTGTGAAGCAAGGTAGATCATTGTCATATGGCACAGAACATTTAACAATGTTAGGAGATAGAACAACGTTTAATGGAGATTCTTAAGATAGGGGAATGTGAGATCTATGCACTGTGTGTGCAGTAAAAGAACATGCACTTTAATTCAAACTGTGTACACTAGTACAACTTGTCACAGGAGCATTACCGTGTATTAACACAATAATGTTCGCAGGAAAACCCATTTCTATATTGTTAGAACTGGGGGTCTCTAGTTGGCAGAGGTAAGTACCTTTGTCCAAGTAGGGACCCTTACTTCTAGTCAGGGTAAAGGGGCACACGCTGTTGATAACCCCTGCTCACCCCCTTGGTAGCTTGGCACGAGCAGACAGGCTTATCCCCAAGGCAATGTGTAAAGTATTTGCACCAACACTCACAGTAACACAGTGAAACACCACAAATGGACACTACACCAGTTATTATAAAAATATCAATCTTTATATAGCTTTAGGTCAGATCAAAACGGTAGACTGCACATACATATAAATAAAGTGATTCTTCTCATAGGACTGTTCTTGATAGGTTTTTGTTAGCAAAACAAACTGGTAGGCTTCTGTTGTCAAAATTCACTTTTGAAATGCTTATTGTATTAAACGAAAGTTCAGTTCTGGTCAAGGTCTCTCAACACCAAATAATTCCCGGTAGTACCGTTCCCTCGTGGTACTAGTATACACCAAGAACTGGCCCAGCCCGTAGGACTGGACTCGCTGCCCCTTAGTGATGACACTCCCAGCGTAAGGAAAGCCTCCTTAAAGAAGATGGTGCCCTTATCGATAACGCTCCTTGCGTAGTGAGAGTTACTGTAACAATGGTGCCTTTGACAACAACCTGCCCCACGGGATGTGCTACGCGTGCTTGCTCAGTTTACCATCAGGCAATCGTCCCCTTCGTAAATGTGCCGGCGCGCGCCAATAACTACAGGAATTAACTGCTTCTGAGGCGGGCTGCCGGCAGCGTACTAGCACACAATTTCCCCCCTTTTCGCAGGCTCTGGTTACCTTTTAAATGCGGAGGCGCTTGGCAGTTCGTACGATTCTCCGGCGGGGCAGCTCTCTCCTCGGCAGCGCTCCCTGGCTTCCGGGATGGCTCAGCCCTTGATCCCGAGGGTGGGGAGTCCCGGTTGCTAGGGGACGCCTCGCGCTGCCTTCTCTGTGACGCAGCTCAGCCGGGACGAGCCTTCCTGCTGATAGGGGGAATCCACGATGCTGGAACCAATCCCAGCGCGGCTTTTCTTCTACGTAGGCGGGGACAGGGAGACCAACGCCGATAAAGCTCCCGGGCCGGCGGCGGTGATTTCTTCGTGGCACAGCGCTCTAGGGCAGAGCAGACACCCCGCAGAGCCTCAGCGGCGCGCTAGTCTGCTCAGAACGCTAAGGGCACGATCCTGGGCAGACTACGCTCGAGGCGAAGCAGTCCTCACGACAGGCCCCCAGCTGTGTGCCGATGAGCACACCGAGTCCGGAGCACACGGGCAGCTTCACGAAGGCACAGGCTCAGGAGGCCACAGTCAGGGTGCAGAGACACGCTCTCAACGCTGATTAAAACTGTTTCTTCTTGTAAACTTGGGTGTCCCTGTGTTTACAACAGGAGGCCAGCTCTTCCCAGGCCCTTGGAGATAGGGGGACTTCAGAGGGGGCAAAGCACACAGCACAGCTCCTCTTCAAGTAAGGGGGACACAGCACACAGCAGACAGTCCCTTGGTCCTCTTCCTCAGTAATAGCAGCAACTGCAGGTCAGCTCCCAGACACTCAGCAATGGCAGCACTGTTCCTCAGTCTTCCTGGCTGTTCTTCTTTGGCAGGGATTCCTTCTTGATCATGAAGTTTCCTAATCTAATCTTACAGGGGTCTCAGCTGTACTTTTATACCCCAAAAGTCTTTGTTCTTCCTGTGTGAGGGGTCCTGGACCCAGTCCAAACCAGTTCAGGGTGCATTCTGCCAGGGCACCTCTTCTTCCTTTGTGAGTGTGGGCCAGGGTCATCAGCCGCACCGCAGGAGGTGGAGCCAGCATTGTGGAAGGCAGGCACAGCCCTATTCAGACCCAGGTGCCACTCCTCCCACCACTCTACATGTAGATAGGTCTATTCAGCCTAGTGCTGACTCACCCAGCCTCCTGCAGCCCTCCCCAGCCCCGGTCACTCACAAACCAGACGGTCAATTCACAAACAGGCAGAGGCACACAGAAAGGTTGAACAAGAAAATAGCCACTTTCTAAAAGTGCTATTTCCAAACTTAGAATTTAAAAACCATCCTCGCTAAAAGATGTGTAATTAAATTCTGAGTTCAGGGGTACCAGAGTCCAACTCTCTATCTTGCTGCTATGGGAAGATATGCAGGTAACCATGTTACACAGCATTCCCCATGTTAACCTATGGGCAAGATAGCCTTTCAATAGTGAAAACGAAATTGGCAGTATTTCACTATCAGGACATGTTACCCACACTAGTACATGTCCTACCTTTCACATACACTGCACCCTGCCCAGGGGGGTACCTTGGGCCTACCATAGGGGTGTCCAATGTGTAGGAAAAGGGAAGGGTTAGGCCTGGCAAGTGTGTACACTTGGCCAGGACAACATGGCAGTTCACAAACTGCGTACAGGCACTGCAGTGGCAGGCCTGAGACATCATCTTAGGGCTACTCCTGTGGGTGGCACAATCTGTGCTGCAGGCCCACTAGTAACATTTGAATCACCAGCCCTGGCACGCTTAGTGCACTCTACTAGGGCAGAGGTCTTCAATCTGTGGGGCGCGACCCCCAGGGGGGCCGTGGAGTCCTGGGAAGGGGGTCGCGCATTTCCAGGCCTCACTTCTGCCTGGAATCTAAAACATGTGCTCTTCCTTGTGGAAACGAAACCGAAACGCTTCATTCCGTGTTTAAAATGCTTCAGCTGAAGTTGAATGTGTCTCCTGTGCTGTGAAAGGAAGAGGCTGGGCAGATAGGTAAAACAATCCTTCATGCCAGGTTGCCTGAATGAAATGCAATTGTGTGTTATGAGTTAATCTGCAAATGTAAAGGGTGCTTGGGAGCTATTCTGGCCTTAATTGCTTTGTGATGGCAAATATTTGGTTTTATTTTGAGTGGTAGTAGGAAGAGTTAACAACTGGGCTGTGAAGTGCATGCTCTTAATCATAATTTACACAGCGCTTAGTACCCTTGAGGAGGTGTTGAACGGACAGTTATGCAAAAAAAAAAAAATGCATCACTTATGCGCCTGTATTACTAATATTTACATTTTTGGAAGCTCCATTTTATCCTAAAACTATTTGCAGTTTGTAGCAGTCTATCTTATAATGTGTGTAATGCAAAAATAAAATAATAACTTACACATTAACAGTGCTTTCTGTCACAGGCTGTGACCTTGTAGCACTAAAATTACACGTCACTATTCTTCACTGCGCCAACCAAATTTAATTCTGTGGCTCTCTGGTTACACACAGACCTCTGCAGTGCATTAACTAATAAAGGTTTCATAATGTACTACAGTGCATTTCCCACTGAGTAACAACTTTTTAAATTTTATTTTTCATTTAAGCTACCCATTATTTTATATGTGCCGATCTCATGGTGAAAGACCTAAAAAACCGTGCAAAATATTTTGGGGCTGATTTATGAGAGGCTTGTGCTGCCGGAGTGTCACTTTTTTTTTAAGCTCCGGTGGCACAATCGTCTCAATCATATCCATGAGGCAACGAAAAGTCACCCTGCATGGCTTTACATGGCCTCATAGATATGGAGTAAGACAAAGCAGCGCAAGTCGCTGCCTTGCCTTAGTCTGTCAAGTAGGTGTTACATGGGCATTGTGGTGGGTGTTCCCACGCAACACCCATGGATTTTGACGCTGCCCCAGATTTACAAAACCATGTAAACCTGGAGGAGCGCCAAAACCTTACACCTCCCCCACAACAGGCGTAACGAGGAGAAATGTTTTCATTTCTCCTCGTTTTTTCCTCTTTCTATGTGTGTTGTATTCTGCAGCTCACATAGAAAGAGGAAAACGCCTCTCGGGATTGTTTTTGTGCAGGATGGTGCCCCTTCCTGCACAAAAACAATCCTGCCTACATTGGCGCTAGGCAGCAATTTGTGCGTCAACGCAGGGACAAAGGACAGGAATGCACCATATTTCATAAATAAGTTGCATTCCTGCCCTTTCACATTGGCGTAGGCCAGCACAGCAGGAAGACTTGCGGCGTTGACCTATGCCAATTCCTCATAAATGAGGCCCTTTGTTTTTAGCCACACCTTTGACAACGCTGCCACGCTCACTGACCTTTGGTGTGATAAACACTGTTTAATATTATTTCCCCACTGTAAAAATGATTTGCTATGGGAATTGGGGGCGTTTATGGTTGTTGATAGTTGTCAATGATGAGGAGTACCAAGTTCTAGAAATGTTTGTCAGGAGGGGGTCCTTATGCCTAAAAAATCTTGACAGGGGGGTCTCGGCATCAAAAAGTTTGAAGACCTCTGTACTAGGGACTTATAGGTAAAGCAAATATACCAATCATGGATAGCCAATCACAATAACAAGTTAACCAGGGAGCACTTGCACTTTGGCACTGATTAGCAGTGGCAAAGTGCCCAAAAGCATCTAAACCAGTAAAAACGAATTCCAGCACAGTGTCAAAAAAATACAGGAGGTAGAGGCAAAAAGTCAGGGGAAACCACGCCAAGGATGCCAGGTCTAACACGTGTCCCCTCCAGCTGAAAAGTGGGGGGAACTACCCATCCCCTGGGGAGTTCTCATCACTAAGGCGGAAGAACCTGGACAGACCATCAGCATTGGCGTGTTCTGTACCAGGGCGGTGTTCCACCGTAAAGTCCATTCCCTGTAGGGAGATGGATTACCTCAACAGTTTTGGGTTCTCACCCCTCTTCTGCATTAAACATCTGAGGGGCCTGTGGTCTGTCTGAACCCGGAAGTGAGTCCCAAACAAGTAGGGCCTTAGCTTCTTCAGTGCCCAGACCACAGCGAAAGCTTCCCTTTCAATTGCACTCCACCTCTGTTCCCTGGGAAGTAGCCTCCTGCTAAGGAAAGCTACGGGTTGGTCCAAGCCCTCGTCGTTCAGTTGTGAGAGTACTGCTCCCACTCCATGCTCTGAAGCATCGGTCTGCACCACAAACTCTTTGGAGAAATCAGGCGCCTTGAGCACGGGTGCTGTGCACATGGCAGCTTTCAGGGCATCAAACGCGGTCTGACAGGCATCAGTCCAGATCACCTTCCTGGGCTGCTTCCTTGAAGTCAGCTCTGTCAAGGGGGCAACAATGGTGCCATATCCCTTGACAAATCGGCGATAATACCCGGTGAGTCCTAAAAAGGCTCTCACCTCTGTCTGGGTCTTGGGGGGCTCCCAAGCCAGAATGGTATCAATCTTCGCTTGGAGGGGCGCCACCTGGCCGCTCCCTACCTGGTGTCCCAGATACACCACCGATCCCTGCCCTATCTGGCACTTACTGGCCTTGATAGTGAGGCCTGCCCTTTGCAGAGCCTTCAACACTTCACAGAGGTGTTGCAAATGTTCTTCCCAACTGGAGCTGAACACAGCAATGTCATCCAGGTATGCGGCGCTGAATTCCTCCAGCCCGGACAGTACCTGGTTGACCAGTCTCTGGAACATGGCAGGAGCGTTCTTCAACCCAAAGGGCATGACACGGAACTGGAAGTGCCCCTCTGGCGTTGAAAACGCTGACCTCTCTTTGGCCCCTTCAGTTAAGGCAATCTGCCAGTACCCAGAAGTTAAATCAAACGTACTGAGGTACTGGGCAGCGCCTAACCGATCCACAAGCTCATCAGCTCTGGGGATGGGGTGTGCGTCAGTCTTGGTGACCGCATTGAGCCCATGGTAGTCCACACAAAACCTGAGTTCTGGCGTGGTACCGGGTGCAGCAGCTTTTGGCACTAAGACCACTGGGCTAGCCCACGGGCTGCTGGAGGGCTCAATCACCCCTAGCGCCAACATCTTGGAAACTTCTTCCTTGATGCTGGCCCTGACCTTGTCAGCAACCCTGTAAAATTTCTGCTTCACAGGTAGGCTGTCCCCAGTATCTACATCATGGACGCACCAATTGGTGACTCCTGGTGTCAGGGAGAACAGGGAGGCGAACTGGCCCAACACATGGCGACAGTCCCTCTGCTGTTCTGGGGTCAGTGTGGAAGAGAGGTTTACTCCATCCACTGACCCATCTTGCTCCTTTGCTAACAGGAGGTCAGGAAGAGGGTCACTTTCCTCCTCCATCCCATCATCTGTGGCAAGGAGCATTGTCACATCAGACCTCTCAAAGTGTGGCTTGAGGCGGTTCACATGTAGGACCCTCAAAGGGTTCCTGGGAGACTGCAAGTCAACCAGATAGGTTACATCGCTCTTGCGCTCCACCACCTCATATGGTCCAGTCCACTTGTCTTGGAGCGCACAAGGCTCCACTGGCGCCATCACCCACACCTTCTGCCCAGGTTGAAATTCGACCAGAGTGGCATTCTGGTCATACCATCTTTTCATTTCTTCCTGGCTAGCTTCCAGGTTCGCCTGAGCGAGTTTCCTGAAGCGCTGAGTCTGGTTGCGGAAGGCCAGCACATAGCTGAACACATCCTGGGGGGTCTTACCAGGGGATTCCTCCCAACCCTCCTTCACCAGACTGAGAGGTCCCCTAACAGGGTGGCCATACAGGAGTTCAAAGGGACTGAACCCTAAGGACTTCTGAGGCACCTCCCTGTAGGCAAATAACAGGCATGGTAAGAAGACGTCCCACTTCCGTCTCATGGGCTCCGCAAGGCCCATTATCATGCCTTTCAGGGTTCGGTTGAATCTCTCAACCAACCCATTCCCTTGAGGATGGTAAGGAGTGGTAAACTTGTAAGTTACCCCACACTCCTCCCACAAGGACTTCATGTACTTTGAGATGAAGTTGGTACCCCGGTCGGAGACCACCTCTCTGGGGAACCCCACACGGGAAAAGATCCCCATCTATGCACGGCCCACCACAGGGGCCGTGATTGTCCGGAGAGGGACAGCTTCCGGGTACCTGGTGGCATGGTCCACCAAGACCAAGATAAACTTGTTGCCTAAGGCTGTCTTGGGTTCCAGAGGCCCCACAATGTCGATGCACACCCGCTCGTAAGGGGTGCTCACCACGGGAAAGGGTTGGAGGGGAGCCTTGCACTTCCCTCCACTTTTGCCACTTGCCTGGCAAGTCTGGCAAGTCCTACAGTGTGTACCAACGTGCGTCTTCATCTGGGGCCAGTAGAAGTGGGTGACAAGCCTTTGGTAGGTCTTGTCATGCCCCAGATGACCTGCGAGAGGGACGTCATGAGCCAGACCCATTAGGAAGGTCCTGAAGCGCTCGGGTACCACCAGCACACGGGCTGCACCGGGCTCAGCGACCTTAGGCTCACTATAGAGTAACCCATCATCCCAGTAAATGAGGTGATTCTTGGACTCGCCATCTGCTGCCTGGTCTGCGGCCTGTTTCCGCATACCAATGAGAGAAGGGTATTCTCTCTGCGCCTTGCAGAACTCCTCCCTGGAGGGACCTCCTTCTTGCTGCCAATGGGTCAGCTCAAGCAGGTCTCCCAGTTCGGCTATCTGTTCCCCTGTAGGTTCCAGGGCATCCCCCTCAGGTTCTGCCTCCTCCTGGACCGTGGGAATTGGGGGGGCTGGTTTCCCACGCCCCCTGCCCTTCCTCTTCCTGGCAGGTACCTGGGCCACTGTTTCAGGCTCCTGGTCCGCTTGGTTACCCCTACTGGCTGCCATTGACCGAGTGGTCACACAAACCCACTCAGGCAGACCCAACATCTCCAAATGAGCCTGGCGTTCCACCTCCCTCCATGGGGAACTCTCCAGGTCATTTCCTAGCAGACAGTCTACAGGCATGGATGGACTAACCACGACCTTCAAGGAACCTGAGACCCCCCCCCCACTCAAAAGGAACTTGCGCCACCTTGCAGAGGCGCACAGAGTTGTCTGCTGCAACTACAGGGTGAAGTGCATTGGGAATGACCTGCTCTTCAGACACCCACTGACACCTCACGGATGTCACACTGGCTCCTGTGTCTCTCAGAGCCTCCACCCTCCTCCCATTGATGGTCACCCACTGCCTGTACTTTTTAGTGTTCTCAGGCAAGTAGGACTCCTGGACCATCTCTCTGTCTCCTAAAGAGACAAGGGTCATCACTGCTTGCTCCTCCTCCCCACCGGAAACTAATTCCTCTCCCAAGGCTACACTCACTAAACCCGGTGACGGAGCACCAGTGGGTGCTGGGGATTTCTTGGGGCACTTAGGGGCAATGTGGCCCTTTTCGTTACAGTTGTAACACCTGGGGGGACCCTGAGGGTGACGCCCGCCCTTAGGGGGCTGCGACGTCTTAGGTTGGGGGGGCTGGGACTCCTTTCCCTCTGAACTGTTTTGGGGCCCTTTAGAGAACTCCTTTTGATTACCTTTGTCCCCCCCACTCTTCTGCTGAGGACCCTGCCCACCTTTGGCTGTGGTACCCACAATCCCCTTGTGGACCCTGGTGCTGGTCCAGCGGTCCGCCTCCTTAGCAAGCTCACTAGGATTAGTTAACTTACTATCCAAAAGATCCTGGCGCAGCTCTGGAACACATAGACTGCTCAAGTGCTCCCAACTAATTAGATGGCACAACCCCTCATAATCAGTAACTTTGCTGCCCTTCATCCAACCTTCCAATGCGCGGGTGTACCCTCTCACACATTCAACCCAAGTGTCTGAGTCATTCTTCTTTGAGTTCCTGAACTTCACTCTATACTGTTCTGGGGTGAGCCCATACTTGAGGCATAAGGCCTCCTTCATGTTGGCATAGGACAGGGCACCCTCCTTTTCTAAAGGTGTCAAAACTGCGGTCCCTGACGCCTCAAAATGCTTCCACAGGCCCGCCCCCAGCTCTTTTCAGGCACCTCATGCATCCTCAAAGACACCTCATATGACTCAAACCATGCAAAAATATCCTGACCCTTTTGGAAATTCTGCACTATATCCTTGGGGATGTATACTTTACCCCCTTGCACTGGCTGTGCGCTGCCACCATTTGAGCTGGACTCCAATTGTTTGGCCTTCAGGTCCAGCTCCCTCATGCTCAACTCATGAGCCAAAAGCAATTTCTTTTCTTCCAGGGCTAGAGTGTGCCTGCTTTCTTCTGCCCTCTTTTCACTCTCCAAAAGTAATCGCTTTTCCTCCATTGCTGCTTTTTGGTTTTGTAGTTTCAAAACTTCTAGCTCATGTTCCCTGATCCTCTGGTTCTCCTCCCGCTCTTCCCGGGAGAGACTTCCTGCGGAATGGACGCTGACAGCCCTGGGGGCTGTTCCTGGTACAGGCAAATCCTGTGACCCAAACCCATTCCCCTGGTCATCCACATCCTCATTTGCATCCTCTCTTCCTGCAGCTCCTTTGGCCTCCCACCAGGCTTTTAGGGCCTTTTGTAGCTCCTCTTTCTTAGCGCTACTCTTTGCGGGACATCCCAAGTCTTTGCACAATTGTTTAAGCTGGTCTACCTTGTAGGAATACAAATCCTCAATGTGGAACTCCAATTCTGCCTTTTCACTTGCTGCATTCCCCTTTTGCGACATGATGCTTGGATGACTTTAGGACCAGATTAAAAATAGAACCACAAAGAAAATACCGTATGTGGCTGCGTAGTGGTCTGCACTAATCTAGTGGTGTACACTGTGGGTCAAGTACAAATACACGTTCAAATCCTCACCGCTGACCACCAATGTTAGAACTGGGGGTCTCTAGTTGGCAGAGGTAAGTACCTTTGTCCAAGTAGGGACCCTTACTTCTAGTCAGGGTAAAGGGGCACACACTGTTGATAACCCCTGCTCACCCCCTTGGTAGCTTGGCACGAGCAGACAGGCTTATCCCCAAGGCAATGTGTAAAGTATTTGCACCAACACTCACAGTAACACAGTGAAACACCACAAATGGACACTACACCAGTTATTATAAAAATATCAATCTTTATATAGCTTTAGGTCAGATCAAAACGGTAGACTGCACATACATATAAATAAAGTGATTCTTCTCATAGGACTGTTCTTGATAGGTTTTTGTTAGCAAAACAAACTGGTAGGCTTCTGTTGTCAAAATTCACTTTTGAAATGCTTATTGTATTAAACGAAAGTTCAGTTCTGGTCAAGGTCTCTCAACACCAAATAATTCCTGGTAGTACCGTTCCCCTCGTGGTACTAGTATACACCAAGAACTGGCCCAGCCCGTAGGACTGGACTCAGTGCCCCTTAGTGATGACGCTCCCAGCGTAAGGAAAGCCTCCTTAAAGAAGATGGTGCCCTTATCGATAACGCTCCTTGCGTAGTAAGAGTTACTGTAACAATGGTGCCTTTGACAACAACCTGCCCCACGGGATGTGCTACGCGTGCTTGCTCAGTTTACCATCAGGCAATCGTCCCCTTCGAAAATGTGCCGGCGCGCGCCAATAACTACAGGAATTAACTGCTTCTGAGGCGGGCTGCCGGCAGCGTACTAGCACACAATTTCCCCCCTTTTCGCAGGCTCCGGTTACCTTTTAAATGCGGAGGCGCTTGGCAGTTCGTACGATTCTCCGGCGGGGCAGCTCTCTCCTCGGCGGCGCTCCCTGGCTTCCGGGATGGCTCAGCCCTTGATCCCAAGGGTGGGGAGTCCCGGTTGCTAGGGGATGCCTCGCGCTGCCTTCTCTGTGACGCAGCTCAGCCGGGACGAGCCTTCCTGCTGATAGGGGGAATCCGCGATGCTGGAACCAATCCCAGCGCGGCTTTTCTTCTACGTAGGCGGGGACAGGGAGACCAACGCCGATGAAGCTCCCGGGCCGGCGGCGGTGATTTCTTCGTGGCACAGCGCTCTAGGGCAGAGCAGACCGCCCCGCAGAGCCTCAGCGGCGCGCTAGTCTGCTCAGAACGCTAAGGGCACGATCCTGGGCAGACTACGCTCGAGGCGAAGCAGTCCTCACGACAGGCCCCCAGCTGTGTGCCGATGAGCACACCGAGTCCGGAGCACACGGGCAGCTTCACGAAGGCACAGGCTCAGGAGGCCACAGTCAGGGTGCAGAGACACGCTCTCAACGCTGATTAAAACGGTTTCTTCTTGTAAACTTGGGTGTCCCTGTGTTTACAACAGGAGGCCAGCTCTTCCCAGGCCCTTGGAGATAGGGGGACTTCAGAGGGGGCAAAGCACACAGCACAGCTCCTCTTCAAGTAAGGGGGACACAGCACACAGCAGACAGTCCCTTGGTCCTCTTCCTCAGTAATAGCAGCAACTGCAGGTCAGCTCCCAGACACTCAGCAATGGCAGCACTGTTCCTCAGTCTTCCTGGCTGTTCTTCTTTGGCAGGGATTCCTTCTTGATCATGAAGTTTCCTAATCTAATCTTACAGGGGTCTCAGCTGTACTTTTATACCCCAAAAGTCTTTGTTCTTCCTGTGTGAGGGGTCCTGGACCCAGTCCAAAGCAGTTCAGGGTGCATTCTGCCAGGGCACCTCTTCTTCCTTTGTGAGTGTGGGCCAGGGTCATCAGCCGCACCGCAGGAGGTGGAGCCAGCATTGTGGAAGGCAGGCACAGCCCTATTCAGACCCAGGTGCCACTCCTCCCACCACTCTACATGTAGATAGGTCTATTCAGCCTAGTGCTGACTCACCCAGCCTCCTGCAGCCCTCCCCAGCCCCTGTCACTCACAAACCAGACGGTCAATTCACAAACAGGCAGAGGCACACAGAAAGGTTGAACAAGAAAATAGCCACTTTCTAAAAGTGCTATTTCCAAACTTAGAATTTAAAAACCATCCTCGCTAAAAGATGTGTAATTAAATTCTGAGTTCAGGGGTACCAGAGTCCAACTCTCTATCTTGCTGCTATGGGAAGATATGCAGGTAACCATGTTACACAGCATTCCCCATGTTAACCTATGGGCAAGATAGCCTTTCAATAGTGAAAAACGAAATTGGCAGTATTTCACTATCAGGACATGTTACCCACACTAGTACATGTCCTACCTTTCACATACACTGCACCCTGCCCAGGGGGGTACCTTGGGCCTACCATAGGGGTGTCCAATGTGTAGGAAAAGGGAAGGGTTAGGCCTGGCAAGTGTGTACACTTGGCCAGGACAACATGGCAGTTCACAAACTGCGTACAGGCACTGCAGTGGCAGGCCTGAGACATCATCTTAGGGCTACTCCTGTGGGTGGCACAATCTGTGCTGCAGGCCCACTAGTAACATTTGAATCACCAGCCCTGGCACGCTTAGTGCACTCTACTAGGGACTTATAGGTAAAGCAAATATACCAATCATGGATAGCCAATCACAATAACAAGTTAACCAGGGAGCACTTGCACTTTGGCACTGATTAGCAGTGGCAAAGTGCCCAAAAGCATCTAAACCAGTAAAAACGAATTCCAGCACAGTGTCAAAAAAATACAGGAGGTAGAGGCAAAAAGTCAGGGGAAACCACGCCAAGGATGCCAGGTCTAACATATATGATGACATAGATGCTTGTATTGTGAGGCAATAAGTGTAGTTACACATTTGTATGTTTAGTAACACACATTTTTAGTAACATGACACAAACGTTCCTGTATCAAAACAGTATTTCATATATATTTATTGTAACACAATTGTGTGTGTGTGTTAAATAATATATGCATTTGAAGAAACAGAAACCTTCCAAGTGTTTTCTTTTCATGAGCACTCCAACCAAAGTGCTCTAAAAGCCCAGTAGAAAATAAAGTGCCACAGAGGTGCAGGTGTTTCAGTGACAAAAATTAACAGTGACACGTGCACTTATAACAGTAGTCCTGTCTGCCTTTGTCAACAACATGGCAGAACCAAGCAATTGCCCAGCTCACAAGAAAAACAAAAACTATTTTTTATCAGGAGAAGCGAAATATTATGTTGCTCACCACAAGTACACCAAACATCATGAAGCCAGTGCTGGATTTTAGCTTTAGAAATCACATTTATCAGGTGCATTGGTTCAAGAGGGCCTGTGTGCATTGCTGCATGTTTATGTGTCAGTCTCTGTGTATTTGTCTGTGTACATAAAGCATGTTTCCTAACTCTGTAAGGTTCTGATTCCACACTCTGTTTTATCTCCCTTAATTTCCACACCCTCCTCCTTCCTACTTCCTCTTTACCTCTCCTGTAAACTACTTTGACTCCCTTGCTGCCCCTATGATCAGAAGATGAGCAGGGTCGTGGACCCGACCATTCCTTAAGAGGAGATGTAAATGTTTTGGGGAAGATCTGTCCATTCACGGCACTCCTTCATCACTGCGTCCCTCTTCTTCTCTCTTTTCCATTTTCCTATCACCCCTAGCACAATAAGATAAGCTTAGAGAGCCACTAATCACTACACAAGCAACCAACAAAACACCTTTGTGTCCTCATTAGGTTTGGGCAGATAATTACCAATATGAGCTGTAACTCATGTGACATGAATCTTGCGTTTTTTTAATTGGACCTAGTATATACCAGGTGCAGTAAAAAAATGCATTCCCTGTGGAAATTTCAGCAGGTTAAATCTGCCCTAATGTAAAGGGAGGAAAATGCCTGGTAATTACCAGGACATGCAAAATTTGGTGTGGAAAGGACCAAAACGTACATGTTATGGCCCATTTCAAGGGGAAAATTTGTAATAGGTGCTGCTTATCACCCCCCATAAATAATGTAGTCTGCTGTATCATTGTTTATTGGATGCGATAAATACCGCACCTAACATCTGGCAGGTAGTGAGAGCAATACTGGATGTGTTCATGGGTGGATTTAGTTCTGTGTACCTGTAACTGTTTGTTTGCAGCTCTGGATGTTTGAGTGTCTTTTGGTGTGTTGATCTATGTGCATGGATGTCCTTAGGCATGTTGCACTCTCTGGCTATGTGCATGAGAGGATTCTGTTACATTAAAACTGTGTGTCTAAAGTTATGAACATTTTTGCACTAAAAAGGAAAACGCTGCACTTTGCAAATTTGTGTTTTCTTGTGCTTGACTAAACTAGTCCTAAACTCCATCTTGAATCCTAATGCAGCCATGGTGTGTGTTTTCATTCATCCTCTCATTAAATGTAGCACAATGTGCACCATGAAATCTTCTGTATTGACATGCTGTCAACTCTGGAGGAACCCTTTCCTACATTCAAGCCTCTCCCTTCATGTGCTACTGGAAGCCTATTATTAATTACAAGACGGTCATGTTGTTTTGAGTGTAACAAGATTTGTATTGACACAGCCGATGACGACATTAGGTCAAAAGGGGTTATATTAATATTTATTTTGGGGATGGTGTTAAAAAGGCCTCATTACGTTTTGTATTCTTATCTGTCAATTTGTGTAATGATTCAATCACTTAAGCTGATATTACAATTTTTTAATGTGTAGTTTGTTATATCAGGGATCCATTTGTGAGGTGAGTCAAGTGTGGTAGGGCCTGACTTTAAAGAGCGGACCCACACTAGCCTGTCTTTTCTTTAGGACTTAGAAATATTTTATTCTGAGACACAACTTCATGCCCTTCTGTTTGCTGAGTTTGATTGTGCCTTACGCTAATTCCCTATAATAATCTACCATGCATTTTGACAAATGTTTGTGTTTTTTGCCTTCTGTATTGCACTTTAATTATTTAATTAACTTTCATGTTTTTCTAAACATACTTGACTTGATCCTTCTTGATTTAAGGTTTATATAACTGCCTATGCTGATTCGTTTGCTGTCAAACTGTTATCTGTAGGGACACATTACTCTCTATGATCTTAAGGTTAACACCGTCTCAGATTATACACAGAGGCTTTATCGTAGATGATCTGATAAGACACCATCAACAGTTATTGATCTCTGTTAATGTGTGCATGTTTGTGGTATATTTGTGTGTAAGTGGGAGTGCATGTTGGAAATAGCCATCCTTTGCCTGGCATTCCCCCAGGTTATTGCCATCTTTTGCTGAACTCATTTTTGTTGGCCCTAGGCCTGCACGCTTTACTCCTACTATCGAGTGGCAAAGTGACTGTGCTCTCCTTCCTAAACATGGTAAAAATTGTATGTACACGTTTGGCATATTTAATGTATTCTAAGTCCCTAGTATATGGTACTACATGTACCCAGGGCCTGGAAATGTAATGGTGCTCATTGTGCCACCCACTCAAATAGCCCTGTAAAACATGTCATCAGGTCTAGGTGTGCAGTTTTAAACTGTTATTTTGACCTGACAAAATAAACCTTTTGCCAGGACCATACCTTACTTTTTAATACTTAAAGGTCTCCCCAAAGGAAGGCCCTAAATGTTTATAAGGCAGGGTACATTGTATATAAAAAGTAGGAAATTTATATTTATTGTTTTACATGTACTGCCACTGAAAAACCTACCAAGTCATTTTTCACTGTGGGAATGGTTGGTCTTACATAGGTCAACACTGGTTTGCACCTTTAATAAGTGCTATATTCAGTTTGGGAGTAGCTAGAAAATGGTTTGAGGACTCATTTTAATAGTAATTTAATGTCCAAGTTGGATTTTATATTACAATTTTGGAAATTACACTTTTAGAAAGTTGTCATTTCCCTGCCTAAATCCAAAATGCTTTCCTGCCAGTGTCCAGCTGTCACATGACCCATGATGGTATTCCTGTGGTGGGATATGTATTGTTCCTAGGAAATGTATAAAGGGCCCTGAGAGTGTGGAGGCGGCTGCTCCCTTGACTGGACAGCATGGGGGCTCTGCCCAACTCCTTCTTGAGCTTCAAACAATGCATACCTTGTCACTGGCAGATGAAGCCTGCACCTAGGCCTACCTCCCCTTTGTCTCTCTAGTCATAATGGCTTCAAAACAAGTGAATATTGATGAACTGACAAGAACTGGTTTCGGAGGAAGAAAAAGGCTTGCCCTCAACCCACAGGCTGGCACTGGGCATGAAAGTGGACCTCACAGACTTCTCCTCAGATCACTCCTGAAAATGTGAAGAATCAAAAGAAGGACTGTAATGCAATCTGAAGAACATGAAGGAAGACTAGAGTTACTTGCCTTGAACCCAGGACTAGGCCTGGGCGGAGTTCGGGGAGTTCTGCTACACGGAACTCCGCGAAGTGACCAAAAAACTCCACCGCGCTACGTGGAGTTCCGGAAGCGGCGGAGTGAATTAGGTTGCGCTGTTCGCACTGATTTTGAGTGCCAGGTGTTTGTCCCGCACTGGAAAATCAGTGCGAAGGGCACCATGCACAGCACAAGAGGGCGCTGCTTCTTTCTGCCGCTCAAGCAGATTTTCTGCTCGAGTGTTATCTTCCTCAACGCAAACGGATGGTTTCTCAACACGAGCGTTCGCGACCGCCCGTGTTTAGAAATCTCTACTCGAGCGGCAACTTCCTCAACGCGAACAGATGGTCTCTCTCTCTGGGAGGTGGTCTAGCAGTGGATTTTCCGGAAATCTGCGTGCTCTACGGAGTGCAGAAAACTCCACAAACGGAGCAGAGTTCACTGCCCGGGCCTCCCCAGGCCCCAAGAGGTGACTCCAGCGGTCAGTTGGCTGGCCTCCTATTTGAGCTACATGGACACAACAAGCTTCCAGATGCCCTTTTCCTGCAACTGCTCAGCTGACCAGTGTAGTGTCCTGCCTGCTTAGGCACTCGCTAATAAGTACACCACACACGGAGAGTAATTTTACACGTCTTATTTCCGCTGCATGTAAAGTCAGAACTCAACATTCTTAGTCTGCTTTCACTCATACCTCCCACGTTTATGTTACAGGCGTACGGTGTACAGAGGGAACCAAAAGAGTTCCATCAATTTTTTATTACAAAACACTACAGCTCATGCTTTGTTAAATAAAAAGTTAAAATTTTCGAAAATTGTTAAATAAGTACATAAATAAATATATGAATGCATACATTAATAAAAACATAGCTACACAAGCAATTACAATTCTTCAATTAAGCGTTGTGGCACCTGAATCACATGTCCTGATTGGGTCACTGGAAACCGGGAATTGGCATTCAAACTGTCAGTGATCTGCACAGGTGAGGTCGAATTACCAGCAAAAAAAGAGTCATCAAAAGTCTGTCTAGACCCAGTCTCTACTTTAACATCGATGTTGGGTGAGTGATGGGCCACATGTCTAAAATGAGAGGAATCTCTCGTAAGGGACTTCCCAGGATGCTGGACTGTCACCATGTGTCCTTTGGTATTGGTGATACTAAAGGGTTCAACCTCAAAAGGAGCATCAGATTTCCTTCTTCTCTACTGTCTAGCAAGCACTCGATCTCCTCTTGTAAAAGTGATGTCCTTTGCATGATGTAGTCGGTCAGCATATATTGTCATTTTCTGTTTGCGACCAAAGTCCGTAGTGTGAATGTCTTCCTCATTCTTAGATCTGAGGTTGAGCCATTGGGGCAGCTTGGTCATCATGGCTCTTCCAAAAATGAGAATGGCAGGGCTTTCCCCTGTTGTTGAGTGAGGGGTCGAACAGTAAGCTCAAAGAGTGGTGTTCAAAACAACTTTGAGGTCGAACTTCTCCAATGCAGCAGGCTGGACAGCTTTCTTTAGAGTACTCATGAACCGTTCTAGCAAAGGAATGCTTTTTTGATGCTTTATACTGAGGTGATTTAGAAAGGTGGGCCATTGTCAGACTTTAATACTGCAGGTACACCCCATGTTGCAAAGATGTCATCTAGTTTTTGAGTTGCCTTTTCATGTGTAGTGGATGAAAGGTCTTCCACCAATGGAAAACGGGAGTATTCATCAACAATGACTAGAAGATGATGTCCATTCTCAAGAGGACTAAAGAAATCAATAGCAATTCTCTCCCAAGCATGATGTGGCCAGCCGGACATGTTCAAAGGGTGCTGAATGACTTGAGATGAAAGAAAGTTGCATATACGGCAAGTCTTTAATTCTTTTTTGACCCTTTCATTGAGAAACGGAAACCAGACTCAGTCACAGAGAGCTCTTTTGGTGGCTACTCCTCAATGTGCCTCATGGGCTACATCGATTACTTGTGGTAGATTCTCAGGAATAAAAATTTGTGTACCTCGCAGAATGAGGCCTTTTTGAGTCACTGAAAGTTCATCTCTTACATTTTTGAACTTGAAATACTCATTGTCATTAGTGAAAGGTCTGGAGTGCTAGTTCCATGAGTGATGAGCAATAATGTCTTTTAATCTTAATATGTACTATCTTGGCTTGTGGCAGTGACAATTTGTTCTAAAGACATGGCAGCTGGTGTGCTCCATTTCACAATAAAATTGATATAGGCCTCCGCTGTATTAGATGGGGTACTAGGGCATTGTAATGGCACTCATGAAAAATAATCAGCCGGATTCTGATCTTTCCCTGGACAATGAAATTTTTTTATAGTTGGATTCTTGTAACCTCAAACCCCAACGTTCAATTCAAGGAGGCATTTTGGCTTTGAGATTGTCAATTATCGTCAACAGTGCTTGATGATCAGTCACTACAGTGAAAGACTTTCCGTACAAGAAAACATGGAAATATTCACAAGCCCAGACCACTGCCAAACTTCCTTACACAGGTTGTGAGTAAGCACGTTCTGTTTGTGACAGACTCATACTGGCATATGCCATGATATGTCTCCAGGCATTTGGCTGTCCGCTGTGCTGTGCAAGGATTGCGCCCAACCCGACAGGGCTATTGTCAACTACAAACTCTGTATGAAGTTTGGGATCAAACTAGGCCATTACAGTGGCACTCTCAATGGCTTTCTTGATGTGTTGGTAGCTCTTCTCACACTCACGAGACCAATGAAAAGATATTTTCTTTTTCGAAAGTTCTTGTAACGGTGCACTGACCATAGCATAGTCTTGTATATATCTCGAACAGTAACTGGCCAGTCCAAGAAAGGATCGTAACATAGAAATGTCTTGTGGACGATTTTCAGTAGAAAATGCTTGCACTTTTCCTGGATCAGACTTCATACCTCCATCAGTAAAGACATGGCCAAAGAATTTCAAGCTTTTCTTGTGGAATTCACATTTGCCGGGATACAGAGTTAAGCCTGCATTGGTGAGCAAATGACATACTTGCATGAGAGCTTTGTCATGTTCTTTCAGTGTGGCTCCGAAAACTAATATGTCATCACTATAGTTAAATGCATTTACTACAGGCTGTATGAATCGTCGAATGACGTCTTGGAAAAGTTCTGCAGCAGAGGATACACCAAAACTCAATCGCTTATAGCAAAACAGACCAATATGCGCAGAAAAGGTTGTAATGTACCTGGATTTTTCTTCAAGCTCCAATTGGTGATATCCTTTATTTAGGTCGAAAATAATTTTGCACCATTCAGTTGAGTTATCATATCAGCAATGTGCGGACCGGGATGTCTCTCTCTCAATTGACTTGCTGGCCTGACACGTCAACACATTTGCATACAGCTCCTTTACTGTCTCTTTTGAGCACGACTACAATAGGAGAAACCCACAATGTCGAACCAGAGGAGCGTTTGATCATGTTGTGTTTAAGTAACATGTTAAGTTCCATTTCAACGGCATCTAGCAACTGAAATGCAATTCATCTGTGTCATTGAGCAACAGGAAGAACACCCTCATTTACGTGTAATTTTACTTTAATTGTTTTGAGTTTTCCTAGGCCATGAAATAATGAATGAAATTGACTTACAATTTCATGATGAGCATTCATATTGTAGTTCACTGATATCTGTCCCATATCAGCAGCAGTATTACAACTCAGCAAACAGGCCCTTGAAGCTGTTCATTGAAGTATATGAATAGATGCTTGTACCACATTTTTCTTGAATTTCATTGTGGCTGTAAAGGATCCTTGACTCTTTAAGGGCATCGAAGCAGCCCATGTATATACTTTTGTTATTGACTTAGTAAGTTGTGGTAACGAAGACAGTTCTTGATACTTCTCCTCAGGCATGATATATATTGATGCACTACTATCAATTATGAATGGTATCAAACACCCATTTTTTAGAGTTATCTTCGGACAATGTTCGAATGTGTTTGGTGCTTCTTCATGTCGATTTTTGTTCACTTTGAATTTTTTCTGACATTTGACCAGTCCACATGTGCATGCCTTTCTGAGGTAAACTTCAACATCGCACAATTTTCATTATCACTTTTACTGGAAACTGAGACTGAGGAACTCTTTGTTGATGATTTAGATGACGATCAACTTCATTTGATGTCGATTTGTCTCAGTTGGTGTGACCGTTTGGCCTTGTGGGAGCGCTTTGAATGTTGCTGAGGTAGAGTTCAGTCGGACATTTTGGGGCAGATTTACAATAAACATACACAGCGCGGTGCAGCAAGTCATTTTGCTGCGCTGCGTTAGTTTGGAAGCACAGGGACGCGACATATTTACAACATGTCGCATCTCTATGCTTCCCCCTGCGCTGGCACACAAACTGCTGCAATGCGCCGATGCAGGCACCCTTGCAAGGGTGCCTGCTTCATGGGGATGATTGTTTATGTGCAGGAAGGGTTCCCTTCCTGGACATAAACAATCAGAAATGGCATTTTGCAACTTCTATGTGCTGCTGCATTAGCACACATGGAACTTGTAAAACGTCTTTATTTAAAGGATTGTTTATGTGCAGGAGGGACACGTTCCTGTACATAAAGAATCACCAGAGGTGATTTCCTCTTTCTATGCATGCTGCAAAATGCAGCACGCATAGAAAGAGGGGAAAAAACGAGGAGAAATGAATACATTTCTCCTCTTTGCGCCTCCCTATTCCTCCCCTGGGGAGGCATAGCATTCAGACGCATTTCAAGATTTACGATTTCTTGTAAATCTGGAAATGTGTCTGGTTCCATGGGTGTTGTGTGGGAACACCCACAGCAACACGCATGGAACGCCCCTTTCACGCAAAGTGCTGCATGTAAAGGGGCTGTATTTACAAGGACAGGAAAAGCCACGCAGGGTGGCTTTTCCTGTCCTTGTATATATGGGGCAGAAAAAGGTGCTGCCAGTGCGTCACAAAAAGTGACGCACTGGCAGGGCAAGGGGCTTGTAAATCTGCCCCTTTGTCTTCACGCTTTGACGCACTAACCTTTCTCTTCGCCCTGCAAGTCATCACAAAATGATTCGCTTTACCACAGCCGAGACACGTTTGTTCAATAGCGGGGCATTTAGCTTCATGTGGAAATGACAGTCCACGTCTGTAACACGTTCTCTATTTCTGAGGAGACATCACCTTGTGTCCCTCAGCCTTGTGCCTTGGCTTACTTTTCATGCTCATGACTGATGCACTTTTGGCGCCTCCGGCCTCCATGTCAGTCACTTGATGATCAGCACACTCTTCAGCGCGAGCAGCCTTGAGGACTTGTTCTAAACTCAGAGTTTCCTTCAGCATTCTTCATCAAAAGGAATCTGGCATACAGCCGTCGATTACTCTGAGGCGGGTAGATTCCTCATCATCAAATTCATTGAATTTACAGTGATTCACCATAACATCCAGTCTCTCCTCAAACTCATCGATGGTCTCATCTGGTCTCTCGCGCTCTTGACTGAATATGTAGCTTTCATAATCCACATTTGGCACTGGATTAAACTTGACATTCAAGGCTGTTTTGATTTGTCCGTACATCACTTCAACTTCTTATAGTATTTTTTTAATGGCTTCTTTCACTCATTCACTACCCATGTTCCTCTTTTTATCATTTTTTTAATCTATTGCATCTATGAAATCTTCAAAAGTCTCTATCCGTGCCATCTATCTATTGCCAATATTGTGTTTTTGGCAGTATCAAATGCAGTTGGCGGTTTTAAGAATGCACTGAGACTCCACCTGTGCCAGCGGCTATTCTTGCACTTTGACTGCGGCACACTTGGCTCGCACAAGCAGTTTGCTGGACCACGGTAAACTGTCTAGAAAAGCGCTTTCAGTGTACAGGCTTCAGATCCCCAGTCTTCTCGCCAGTTGTAGCATCCTGGCAGCCTATGCACTCGCAAATAAGTACTTCACACACAGAGTATTTTTGCACATCTTTATCCCACTTCGTGTAAGTCAGAACTCATCATTCTAAGCCTGCCTTCAACTCATCCCTCCAACACTTACGTCTCAGGCCTACAGTGTACAGTGGGAACCAAAAGAGTTCCAGCATTCTTTTATTACAAGACACTACAACCAGTACCCTGGACCCTGCTGCTGGCCTCTGTTGGTCTAAGTCCTAACCCTCAAATAATGCTCCGTAGGTCTTAGATCCTTGGCTGGTGTTGGAGTGTACTCCTTCTTTCCCCAAATTGCAAGAAGTGGGACTTAAAAACTTTTTGCCAACTTTCTACCTGTAGAATTGACGGAGACCAAGATCGCCACCGAAGCCACACCCGTTCGACATTGAATCGCTGGTCTGCCTGCTTTTAACTGATGAGCAGTGGGGCAGGAACTTTGAATTAAGCAGGAAGGTATCTATAAACAGTAAATGTATATTGACTTTAGCTTACCTGGCTGGGCAGTGGTGCTATTTTAAACATTTTTTTAAAACCTTATTCCCTTGTATTGATTTTATTCATGGTGACCTTTTCAATTCTTAAAAAGTTATGTTTTCTCATATTGATTTCATTAATGAGATGTTAGTTACTAAGTTAATGTTTTGTAAGTCTCCAGGAAAGTCTAAATCAATAACGTTTGACTTGACTTGACATTGATGCCACTTACATGTCTGTGCCACACATTCAATACAACATCCCAAACAAAAATGTGCAGCTATTTTTTCAGGGGAAAGACAAAATGGTCCGTCAATGTAAATTTTGCAAAATGTAAATAAAGTGTTTACAAATGGGTGTGCATATAATTATAGGAAAGACATTTCACATGTTTATGCATACTCACAAAGTAAGAAGTATTTGGGTTTTGCAGTGGAATTTGGCTTTTATAAGCTATTTTTGAATGCAAACCTGGGTTTGTGAATCACTTGTCCGTTTCTCACACAGTTTGATACTTCTTCCAATGGTAAGTCTTGCATAGGCACAGAAAGTGTTTTTTCTATTGGGCCTATATAGCATTAAGAGCTACCATATTCTGACCATACCCTCTTAAGTGCACAGAGGACAGCCACAACTCACATGGTAAACCATATAGTCATTAATAATTATGTGCCAAATGCTCTAATATAATTGTGTGTTGCTAAGATTTGTTGCAGGATAATCAAACAAAACTTGGTAAATTGCAACTTTTGGGATAACAATATCATAGTTTAGAGGACACCATTTTATATTTCATGATTGTATTGATGTTGTGTATGCTACGAAATGTATTTGATTGAATTGTTATGCTTTCTGTTAAATGAAATAACAATTAACAATCTAAAAAATTATTGCCAACAGATTACCAAAATGTATACAACATGACATCATGATGATTCGCATTGGTCTTGCCATGATTTAATCCCATAGAATCAAACACATCTTACCTGTTCTTAGTTCTATCAGTATGTTTATCACAGTAGCATCCTTTGAGCCCAGGTTTGGACATCGTTCCTTTTCTTCTTTAACATTGCATCCAAGACTGTTCAAGAGATCCCAGAGTGGAGGACCCTGCAGCCTCCATCCCAACCATCCACTGAGAGACAGCAGGAGACAGCTGCTGTCTCTAGTGGTAACTAGGCAGGCAAGGGTAGGACACAAAACCTTAATGATGTCACAATGACACTACAAACCTAGAGGTTTATATGATGGTCTCCTAGAGAGCTAGTCAGTGACTGCATCATGCAATAGCGTGATGAGCCCGGACAGCCCTCAGCTCTTCCTAGCTACCATTCAATAAAAGACAATAGTTTAATATTTAGTGTAACAGGTGCATGACCATAAACACTTGGAGTTAAAGTGTGGTACAAATAAGCCAATGAAGAATAGCACAAGATAGTGTGATTAATGCTTCTGATTTGCTGTCTAGACAACCAAACTCGGACATCAAAGGCCTTGTAAAATAAGCCTCTCCATATCCCCCTCAGCTTCATAAATATTCAGAAGCCTACCTGCTCCAACCATGGTTTGGTCTTTAAGATAGGCAGATAGCAGATCCACACGGCCTTCTCCTTTTGGTCTAGTTGTGCATTGATACAATGCCCGTCTACCGTGTACAGTGTAACATGGAATGGGTCACTAGCAACAAGACACAGACCAAACAGAAGAGCTTTGAGATCCACAATTCTCAACGCTCTGGTGACCAATTGGACTGCGGGTTTTAGAACACAGCCATACTAGAAAAATGCTGACTCACCAGTGTGGAACGCCACTCAAACAGGCCACTGGACCATGTGTAACAAGAGACTGTGCATCATGTGTGAGGCTCATGCCCAAGGAGCGAAGAATGAGCTGTGGATATCAATGGATACACATGTTGGTGTCTTGCTATTGCAAATGAAGCTAATGCAGAAGGCTGTAAATGCATTTCATGGTCTGTCAAAAATATTATTGGTTTACATTAAAAAAGCCATGCAAAACTAGATGTGATCTTTTTAGTTTCTAATCAACTGTGGAAGTATGGGATTCTACAATAATGCTTGATACACAAACACTAAATGCATCTGAGCCTAGATGAGGTTGGTTCAACATTTGTTGCTTCACACACTCACTCACCTGTGGTGGTGTGAATTTGGTATTTATTTTAAATTCTATATTTCACAATTAATTTCACATTGTATATGTTAATGCATTTTATGTATGTTGCATTGATATAGTATTTCTGTAAAGATGGCTGCTGCATCCATGTGTGATGATTTATTAGAGTCTCCTGCAGCATACACAATGATCTGACAAGCAAACTTCCTGAAAGATTCCAGGGATCGGTGTCAGACCTTCAGTAGGATCCTTCTTGATCTCTCAGCAGAATTTAATACAGTGGACCATAATGCCCTCTGCCATTTAGATAGTATCAGCGGAGACTCTGTTTAGCAGTGGTTTAATTCCTTTCTGTTAGACCACACCCACTTGCTGAAACTTGGAATTTTTCAGTCGCAGAGCGCTACCATGGGTAGTGAGGCTCCACACTCCTTGTGTTCTGTCATTTTTTTCTATTATACTCGTCAGTGGCGGCTGCTGTTAAAGGAATGTGGTGGGGCAGCACGGGGGAGAAAAAAAATAAGAGTACTTACCTGCCAGCCGCTGCCTCAGTGCTCTTCTACTCCTCTGCTCCTGTCAACGTCCAGCAGTCCATGGGCTGGCGCACAGTCTCCCAGACTCCCCTACATTAACCCAGATGCTGCTCTCATGCTGGTAAAATTGCTCCTCAGCATGACAGAAGCAACAACATTGGTCTGAGCGGGCTGGTTTTGCGCTCAGTCATGGCCTGAGAGCCTGTGCCTGTTCTCCAGCCAGCTGTGAAATACAGCTCGGGTTGGAGAAATCTAAGTGAACATGCCGGTTTGGCCATCCTAAGACTGTTAGCCAAACCGACATGTGCTCTTACAGTGCCCACCACTCCTCCTCCATGCTGCTGTCCATCAGGTTGGCCCACCCCTCCCTAGACTTAACTTTTCGTGATGAAAAATAAATGATAATAGCATAGTTTTAATATCATTTTGTTTTGTATGTTTGCACTGCTGAGAGAGCAGTGGGGCGACGCACCTCCACCTTAATGGAGTAACAGCCGCTGGTACTCATAGTGAATAAGAGGTTATTATTCACTGTTAGTGTAATAAAAAAAAATGCTCATGCAGATCGGGCTGCCCGGTCTGTTTGGTGGCCGGCGCTTGTGCATAAAGCCCCCTGCTTCCAACAGATTGTCCAGGGCTGGTGAAGACCCAGACCTGGCCTAAGAGGCCTGCCATTCCTAGGCCTCCCCATTTGTGATGCGCTACATTGTTGCTGGTAACAGAAGACCCAGTTATTCTGGCTTCAGTTCTGTAATGCTTGGGGCAACGTGTCAATCAGCCTATCACCTCTGCTTTTCATCACAGGGTGGGGTAAGCATACTTCACTGACTCCACCCAACCTTGTCACCGATTGGGAGAGGGCAGAGTGAAAAAGCAAGAGTCTGCCAGGCAGCTAACTGAAAGTGAAGCCAGCACAGTTCATCAGCATGGTATATGCACTGAGCAGTCTCCAGCTTTCAGTTTCCTGCTTTAGTGCTTTTGTGTTGGTTCACCAGAACCACTTCACATGAGTTGGACCTGAATGTCTGCCCAAAGGCTAGAGTTTCCATGTACCACCAGCTGCACTGGTGGAGAAACAGCTGAAGGAGGAGATGAGGTTATGTAAAAATAGCAAATCTCAAAGTAAGTGTGTGTGTGCGCGCATCTGTTGCCGCAACCTAGCCGCCAGTGGCTCCATGGCGATAGCGAAGAGGAGGGGTGAGAGCGGACACCCCTGCCTCGTGCCACGGGCCACAACAACTCAGGGGGAGATTACCCCATTTATTCGTAGACGGGCTGTCGGCGAGGTGTAGAGGAGTGCTATTTTTTGGAGGAAGGCTGGGCTCAGACCAATGCGGGCAAGGAGCGAGAACAAGTATGGCCACTCCAGCATATCGAACGCTTTAGTCACGTCCAGAAAAACGGCGGCTGCAGGCACGGAGGGGTATATCTCCTGCATCACTGCAAAGAGAGTACGGAGAT
The DNA here is from genome assembly GCA_963921515.1 of Calotriton arnoldi. Lineage (NCBI taxonomy): Eukaryota > Metazoa > Chordata > Amphibia > Caudata > Salamandridae > Calotriton > Calotriton arnoldi. Next base: position 479,915 of record CAWUFW010011348.1, on the reverse strand, counting down.
TATGGGCAGTGCTCCTGCCTGGCACAAAGCCACACTGATCAGGCCGGAGTACGGTAGGGAGCAGTGGAAGCAACCTCACAGCCAGCATTTTAGCAAGAATTTTATTGTCTACATTGACCATCGACAAAGGTCGATACGAATCACACAGTAGTGGGTCCTTATCCGGCTTAATGATAGTCACGATGAGCGCTTCACGTAGGGAGGGAGGGAGAACGCCTCGCTCAAGGGAGTCCTCGTACATGTTGAGGAGGTGGGGAGCAAGAAGTGGCGCATACTCCTTGTAGAAGGCGGGGGTGAGGCCGTCCAGCCCCGGCGCTTTATCCCCAGGCATGGCTCGAATCACTCTGACCACTTCCTCCACTGAGTATGGCTCATCCAGGTACCTTCGGTGCGCATCACTGAGCCACACCAGTTCAATGGAGTCGAAAAAAGGGAGCAAGTCAGGAAGGGCCTCCTGCTGTCGTGCCACATACAGTGAGGTGTAGTATTGAGTCATTTCGGCCTGAACAGCTTCCTGCCCAACCACGACCAGGTCCTCGTCTGTGCGTAGTTCGCAAATATAGTCATTGGCCCACGGCTTTTTAAGGAGACCCGCTAGAGTTTTGCCAGCCTCACCGAATTGGCGAGCGCGCCTCTCTATGCGCAGCCTCTTCAAATTCTGCTATTTTAGCCGTAATCCGCTCGAGAGACGAGAGCCGGCCGGATGCGAAGAAGTCCGACTTGAGAGAACGGATCTCCGTCTACAACCGTCGCAGATCGCCCCGTAGCGAACGCAGGATGCCAGAGTGTTTGGCGATACACTGTCCCCGGATGACAACCTTGAACGCCTCCCAGAGTGTGGACGGGGAATCTATGGAGCCAGCATTGGTGTCAAAGTAGTCGCTGATAGCAGCCCCAATCTCCTCACGGAACACCTGGTCACGGAGGGCCCCAGCGGGGAGTCTCCAGCTGAAGGCCCTGGTCGGCGCATCCGGCAGAGCGAACTCCAGCAGCACCCGAGCATGGTCCAACAAGGTTCGAGCAAGATGAGCACACTCGCGAGACCACAAGTTCACGTCTCAGGAGATGAGCCAGTAATCAATTCTGGACCACGAGGGTCCCCTCACGGCTGGAGGGATGACGACGCTGCCAAGCATCGATCAGATCCTGATCCTCCATAAGGGCTTGCAGTTGTGCCACGGCACAGGGATGGGGTCTGCGAGAGGCGCTTGATCTACTGTGGTCGGAGTCGAGCTCCACGTTAAAATCACCCCCCCCATATCACCGCCCCGGGGCCAAGAGTGTCAGCCAGCCGCCACACCTCACTGAAGAACTGGGGGTCATCAGTGTTGGGGCCATATACTGAAATAAGTCGCACTGGACGTCCGCCGAGGATTCCCGCCACTATCACATATCGGCCCTGGGGATCACATATTGCGATGCCCGTGTGCCAAGGGAGGCCCTTTCTAAGGATGATGGCTGTGCCCCTTGCGTAATTGGAGTGACCTGCCATAAACTTTTCGTCCATCCCTCCCGCCCGCAAGCGCGAACAGGAGGTTCCCATAAGATGTAGCTCCTGTAAAAAGCAGATATCTGCCCCACATCGATTGAGAAGTGCTGCTACTAATCGCATCATTCTTCCATCGTTCAGTCCCCGTACATTCCAGGTTACGGCTTTTATTGCGCGCATCTCAGCAACGGTCGCAGTCATCCTTGTACAATCATGCATCCATGCACGCTGGGGGGGGATGGAGGAACCACCTGCCTTGAGCTGCTGTGATGCGCACACACCGTGGGGGGCCAGTCGCTGAGAGTGAGGGCCTCGTCACTGACAACGTCAGAGCAGCCTGCAACATACCGTCCAACCAGCATGCTCGCAAGCAGGCACAGACAACAGGCATCCGTCAGGTGCAACCTCTGCGTGGATCCAGCGCAAGCTCCATAACGTTGAAAGAGCGTCACCAGTAATTGCACCATGCTGACATCACACAAATCGCACACACTCCAGGCTGCCGGCCCATGCACGCATGTCTCAGCAATTTCAGCACCAATATCCGCACTGACATTTGAGCAAACACTTAGAGGAGGGATCATGAGTCAATGGCATTAAATGTGAGCGCAGGTCGTATGTTTGGCCAACCATGCGCTTTCCATTTTCCTTGTGCACTCGGAGTAACATAGAAAACAACTTCCCTTGGTTAGAGGCCGGGGGGGGAATAAAAGGGGGAGAGTGAGGAAAGCACAAGGAAAAAGAGGACAGCAAGGGGGAAAAGAGCAACGCAACACCTGCAATGTACCTACCACCCAACCAACCCACCCCCCACCCACTACAGCCGCCCAACAAGGCTGGAGAGCAGAACCCCAACCCCAACAAGGCCAACAGAGGCCAACAAAAAGATGCAGTATGGGGCTCATCCCAGGGGAAGGCACTAGGGGGCTCGGTGTTTCCCAGCACTAAAGCGCTGGGTGGCTGGACAGAGTGTACCCGTAGCGGGCACACAATCGGTTAGTCAGGCTAGCAAGTTCGATGACTGTCTATCACCATGTGCACAGTGGAGAACAGTTGCAAGTAGGCACATGAGCTGGTCCAGTCCTGTCGGACGCTGAGTGCCCCCCAGTGCAGTGAGTTCCATAGATCAACGGTAGGCCATCAATCGTTTTTGTTGAAAGGGTTTTCCTCCTGCAAATCTCTATCCACCGGGGCTGCCGGCCGCGAGCACTGAAGACTACGCGCAAATTTGGCAGCGAGTTTGGGATCCGTGAAAAAGTAAGTTTTGCCAGCGTGAAAAATGCGAAGTTTCGCAGGGTATAGCAAGGAGTACTTGATGTCTTGTTGCTGCAGCAGTCGTTTGACTGCCACAAATTCTCAGCGGGCCGCCTGAACAGACATGGTAAAATCAGGAAAGAAGGAGATCAAATTGCCCTGGTATCTGGTCTCTTGCAGGTCACGGGCCTTGCGCAGCACGACGTCTCGGTCCCTATAATTTAAGAGTCTATCGATAATTGGCCAAGCCGGAGCACCCGGGGGAGGTTTCGGGCCAAGAGATCTGTAGGCGCGTTCCACGATGCACATTGCCGATAGAGCCTCACCAAAAAGAGATCTCAGCATTTCTTCAATATAGTCCTCCACGTGGGCCATCGCTGTAGTTTCAGGGACCCCAAGAATGCGCAAGTTGTTAGGCCGGGACCTAGCTTCAAGGTCTTCATTCTTATTGTGGATGACCTCCAACACCTTCTCCATGCGAAGCAATTTTTCACGTGTTGCTACTCCATCATCTTCCAGCGTGGAGGTCCGCTGTTCGACCTCCGCGAGGCGCTCATCATGGTTGGATACTTTATCGCGGAGCCGGTCCAGTCGGTCAGACATTGAGTCTATCTTCAAGTCAATTGCTGACAGGGAGTGCTTCAAATCCGCGAACATTTCCCGGATATTTGGCTCAGGGTTCGATGTAGATGACATGCTTGCTTCAGCTTGCTCCTCCACTGGGGAGTGCTTCCCTTCAGGTTCCTGCGCGAGTCGAATGATATTTTGGACTGCCTAGTGTCTGTCTTGCCCATGGTGTGCTGCTAGTGCGTGCAGCCGGGGGTGCTCTCCTTCGCAGTAGTCCTGCCTGGTCAAAGCCAATCTGGGTCCAATATAGGTGTACGTGGGGGGCTGCTCGATGGTGGGGTGATTCTAACTCCCCTCGTGGGGCCAAGGGCCGGCGATGAGGCACGTTCGCTGCTGTGGGCCTGCGGGTCTCCACCCCTCTGACTCAGTGTCCTTCCTCTGCACCCCTCGCACTGCCCAAAGTGTCTTCGGATATGCAGCCTCAGCCCTCGACCCGCGAGCTCAGCAGGGGCCCACCTTTCAGATACCAGTAAAGTGGCTCTTCCGTTTTATATAATCAAAACGTAATTCGGTAGCTGAAAGTATGAATCTAGAGTATGACTCATGCACATCGTTGTAGACATTTAATGATAAATGCGCCTTTGTTCCTGAATGCCAATGTGGAAAGTGGTTTTGAAATGTGAAGTTCTACTGTTTCTTTGCAGGGGGTATGGATTACAAAGACATGGTACTCCGTGGCAGTCACCCCCTTGCAGGACCGTCACTGCCCGTGTCCGGGGTCCTGCGCTGCTACCCCCAGCACCGGTAGGGCCGAGAACTCTTCACTAAGGGGCCAGCAAGGCCCAGTCTGGGTCGATCCTCTGCGCTCCCGGCCCTGCTACAAGGCTGCACCGGAGGGGGGGGAACACGAGGCCCACTAAAGCTTCAGGCCGATCGGGAGGGCCCACCGATGCACAGCAGACAGCGGGGCATGACAGTTAGTTGATTAGGGGGCAGCTCCACCCTGATGGGCACACAGATCGCCAGGCGCTCAGCATCCCAGCTCCCGCCACACCAGTGCTGGCCGCCACGGGTCCCGCAGCACAGGGACCAGCATTCCCCGGCCTGCAGCGGTCATTACAACCTCGCGGCTAGGCAAACCTCAGAGGCAGCGCTCCCGTGAGCCGACCTCAATCCCCCAACCTGGAGAGGGCCGCTCGGGCCCAGTCGCAGCCCCACTGCCGTCCCGGTCACCGATGTTGGGCGGGCCGGCACCCCACTGCCTCGGCTAGTTGCCGCCGGGCGGCTTCGCGGCCAATGGTTCCATGCCTAGGCACACCTCCGCTCACCTCAGCATCAGCAGGACCAGGCAGCGTCCGGCACTATCCTTGTCTCACTCTCCCGCAGGGCTCGCCGTCAAGGGGCTCCTCTCAGTTGCCAGCACACTCGGGTCTCCAGCTGCCCCCGTCAGTGATTCCAATCAGTACAGCAGCACCTCCGCCCCTCAGTCGAGCATCCGTGCGGCCCTGGCAATGATCACGCCGAGCGCGGCAGCGTCCTCTGCACTGCAGCTCAGGCCGGGGCCGCCATCTTCTCTCCACAGACCGCCCCGTGCCTCCGCTCGAATTGAGCTCTGAATGCAGTACGAGCCCGGCAATTTCCCAGCCAGTGGCGGCAGCAGCTATCCGGGAGCACCTCCTCCCGTTCTCCGGCCACGATAGGCGCCCTGACTGCCTGATAAATAACGGATTAGCAGTCCAGCCTGCAGAGCCTCACTACGTGGCGGCCATTTTGCAGCCGGCACACTAGCGCCCCCCGTGTGCGCGCATCTGTGTGTGCTTTTCCTGAACAGAATTTCTTCAAGGTGGTTTCAGATTTGAAGCTCAATTAAAATGAGGCACAGTGAAGTAAACCAATTTGCCTATGATTTCACAATTTAGTGAAGTGGGGAAGCTGGGATTTGAGCCCAAGTTCCCCAGTTACTCATCATACAAATCTGCCAATTAATGAATATTTCCTTCTCAGCGGCGTAGCATAGGCCACTGCATCCTTCTTGTTTCGGGGGGCCCCCGCGCTCCCGAGGCCCCCTCCGCGGCCGCGCAGCCAGCAAGCATAACACACCTCCGTTTGGGATGTGTGTGGTTCGGTGGTGGTTATGTTACACTCGCCATCGTTGCAAAGAGGTTCAGTCATAAATTAAATGATGCGCAGTGCGCAGATGCGACAGCGCCTTCTGGGTGGTGGTCTTCTTCACCCTTAGGGTGGGGCTGGGCTCAGTGACATTGTCATGCGCAATTAAAAGTGCATGTGACGTGAGGCGTCCAAGGCGGCTGAGAGGGACCGTGCAGCCATAATTTAATAATTGCTAGCTAGCCTAGCCTGGTATTCAATCTGCCGCCGCCTGCGCCTGCCACCAAAGCTGCAGGCCTCAGGTGAGTCAGAGTCTCTCAGTCAGAGGGTGTAGTGGGCTGGGCATACTGGACTTGAAGTTGTCACAGTCACATCATGGGCATAAAAAATGTAACATAGGCCCCGCAGCCCCCTCCAGCCTCCAGGGGCCCCCTCAGCCATCAGCGCGCAGTAGCTGTAGCGCACACAGCACTACACTCTCTCGCCGGCGTTGCACCAGTTGCTGTCTCATAAATTAAATGGTGCGTGCGGTGGGTGCAGGTGGTGACCTCAGCTCCCAGCAGCAACATAGGCCCCCGCACTCCAGGGGCCCCCTCCGCGGCCACGCAGCCAGCAAGCACTACACACGTCTGCCTGGGACTTAGATGTGAGTGGTGGTTATGTTACAGTTACACTCACCATCGTTGCACCGAGGCTCATTCATCATAAATTAAATGGTGCACAGATGCGTCAGCGCCAACTGCGTGGTGGTCTTCTTCACGTTCACCCTTAGAGTGGGGCATAGGGTGGGGCCGGGCTCAGTGGCATTGTCAGGTTCAATTAAAAGTGCATGTGATGTGAGGTGGCTGAGAGGGACCGTGCGGCCATAATTTAATAATTGCTAGCTAGCCTAGCCCAGTCTTCAATCTGCCGCCCGCTCGCGCCTGCCACCGAAGCTGCAGGCCTCAAGTGAGTCGGAGTGACGGAGTCTCCCTCAGTCAGAGGGTGGGGTGGACTGAGCATATAGTACTGGACTTGTCACATCATGGACGTAAAAAATGCAACATAGGCCCCGCAGTCCCCATGCTCCAGCCTCCAGGGGCCCCCTCAGCCATCAGCGCGCAGCAGCTGTAGCGCACACAGCACTTCACTCTCTTGCCGGCGTGGCACCAGTTGCTGCCTCATAAATTAAATGGTGCGTGCGTGCGATGGGTGCAGGTTACTTGAGCTCCCAGCAGCAAGGGGGTTGAAGGCAACTGCCTCGAGTCCAGGCCAGAGATCTCTCTACTCCTGAAAGAGGTCAATGTAAATATGGCAAATGTGCACTCCTACTGGGTCACAAGAGGGTCAAGTTGGGAATGTTTCAATCTCCCAGCCAACTCAGGACTTTTGTTCTCGCTTCTCTGCATTGTTACCCACTTCTGAGGCTTAGGTCAAGTTGTGATGGCCACTGGGGAAGCAAGGGGCAAAGCCAATCCATGGGCGTGAATGGGCAGAGGTGTGCCACACCCATTTGATCTCCATAGTATAGATATGTGTCTATCTCTGAACATCATCAGGTGATATTCGAGTATTTCCAGTGCTACTTTCTGCTATGTGGAAGAGACCTGCGAGTTCTTTATCTTCTTGGATTGTAACTGAGATGGACTGTTGGCACCCTGGGCTGATCAGGAGGGAGCCTAGTGGGGATGTTTCATTTGTTTATTGTTCTTGGTGTTTGTATAATGTGCTTGTGTGCCTCAAGGACACAACGGTGTTCAGTGAGAAGTGAAAGAGGGAATTTAGTCTCAATTACAAAATCTCACAACAAGTGGGACTCTTTAAAAATAGCTCCTCCCAGCACTAAGCACTACATGAAAAAGGGACTGAACTTTCCCAGGGCCAAATCAATACACTAGGTGATGCTAGTTCCACACATTATCGTTTGTGTGCTGTATAGTTTTGTCAGTAAAGCTGTATGCCTGTGCACAAAAATGTAATGGTAATTTCACTTGAAATTGTATTGCCTGTAATGGCAGTATGCTACCACACTGGACATGTCACATGGGCGTAAAACGTAACATAGGCCCCGCAGCCCCCCTGCTCCAGCCTCCAGGGCCCCCCTCAGCCAACAGCACTACACTCTCTCGCCCGCATTGCACCAGTTGCCTCATAAATTAAATGGTGCGTGCGTACTGGCTAGGGTGGGCAGTATTGAATGGAAATTGCAACTTATTGCACGTGAGGCGGCAGGTGGGTCCAAGACCGCCGCGGCACTGAGGACTCGAGTCTGTTTTCAGTGTCAGTAATTTATATGTTTAAGAATCACTGGGGCAGCATATTAGCAATAATTAATGTTTATCAGCCTGTGTGCCCTAATGTAGTGTTGCGGTCTAGTCCTCCGCTGTCACGTGACTCCCGCATAGCACGCTGAGAGTGACGTGGCGCGGGGACAGGCGAATTGCAGATCGTGGCGCGAACGGAGTAGACGGCTCTCCCTAATGCCGATTAAAGAAAGTTAAACGCACATGCGTTCCGTGTCCTCATTCCGGGGGGGCAATTAGCAACTTTACAGTGGCGACGAGGCGGCAGACCCATGAGGCCATTTCCAGCCGCCGTTTCTACAGGGAGAGCCGATTAAAGCACGGCGGCGGGCGCAACCAGTCCAGCAAGGGGGGATTGAGGCGGAGGCAGCTGGTTCTCACCTTGTGAGGCCCTCGGCGCGCACATCGGCGCGTGCCTCCTGCCCCTCCCCCATTCCTCAGCACCTGCTTCCACTACCGGCCCCAGGGGGCTGTGAGGTCATCACCACACCCCCCACGCACTCCACAGCCTCACTCCAGGCACTGCAACACCGGCAGCACGCCAGCCAGCACGGAGAGTACCTGGCCCTCACACCTGCATTGCCAACCACGAAGCAGCAGCGTCTGTGAGTACACCGCAGCTAGCGAGCCAGCACAGGGGGCACCCTGCTCACAGTAACACTCCCCCGACTGCGAGGCCACCAGCGTCAGTGAACTGCACCGGGGGCACATCCAGCCTCATCAGCCCCAATGCAAGGCACCCCACCCTCCACGCAGCCCACACCATGTGCGCACAGACCTTCTCCTTAACTAACCCAGTCCCCTTCCTAACTAAACCAGGGGAACCAGCCATGAAATGGGCCGACTGGAAGGGGTATTTCCTTAACTACCTGTCAGCGCTGGAAGATGAAGGCGAGGAAGCATTCTCCAGCAAGCGCAGGAAGAAAATCCTCCTGCATAATTTGGGACCAGAAGGCCTGCGCGTCTACGAAAACATGGTGAAGAAACTAAGGACTTCTACTGACGACAATGTCTTCCAACATGCATTAGAAGACCTAGACAACCATTATCAGCCAGTAATTTGCACAGCCATCGACCGGTACCATTTTTTCCAACGCAAACAGACCGAGTCGGAAACAGTGGAGGACTACGTAGCTGCCCTTAAGAAGCTGGCCATCAACTGCAAATTTGGGACCCTGCACGACGATCTCATAAGAGACCAAATCATAATGCACACTACCCACTCCAGCGTCCAGGAGAAGCTATGGGTCAGTGGCGAAGCGTCCCTCCCGGAGATCATCGCAATAGTCAAGAGAGCCGAGTTGTCCAAACGGTGCGCACTCGCCGCCAAGAAAGAACCTGTCCAACAGCCCACAGTGTGCAAAGTGACAGACCGGAGGGTCCCGAATGCAAAACCCACGGCCAACCCAGGCTCAGCCTCCAGCAGGCAACATATGCCCAAATCCAAGGGACCCAGCCGCACTTCGGCGGACAAGCAAGGAACCTGCTACAGATGCGGCAGCCAATCTCACATGGCAAACGATCGGAAGTGCCCGGCATTCCATGTCAAATGCTCATTCTGCAGAGTCACTGGACATTTCGGCAAAGTCTGCAGACGGAAGCCCAGAAGCGCCGCAGTCAAATATGTTCAAGATGACTCCGACGAACAAAACGGGGCGGACCAATCCGACCAAGATTGCATCCTTTGCATCGAAGACCAAATCCTGGGCATCGGTGGAGTTGCCAAGAAAAAACCATCCTGCATGCTACTGATAGGGGGCGTCCAGATCGCCATGGTGGCGGACTCAGGCTCTCCATACACGATCATCCAAAAGCAGATATGGGACAAAGACTTTGCCCAAGTGGTGGGGGACCACCTTCATCCCACCGACGTTCACCCAGACACGTACACAGGAGAGAGGATTCCAATGGTGGGGTTCCGGCGGCTCCCGTTTGAGTTCAAAGGCAGGCACATGACAGCAAAGTTGTACGTCGCGCAGAAAGGCCCATCCATCCTTGGGTGGGCGGACCAGGGAGCGCTGGGAATACAACTCAACCCAGGCGGGGACACACAAGTGCTCCTGATGGACGACCCATCCACGCCAGCCTCGTTGAAAGCGGAGTTCCCAGCGGTTTTCAGCGACCACATCGGAAAAATGTCTAAATTCACCCACAAGAGCATGCTCAAAGAAGGAGCCGTGCCAGTCTCCCACAAAGCCAGGAATATCCCATTCAACTGCAGAGAGGCCGTACAGCTAGAATTGAAACGGTTGGAAGACGACGACATCATTGAACCAATAGAATGCGCCGAATGGCTTGCGCCCTTGGTGGTGGCGCGCAAACAGAACGGGAAGATACGTCTTTGCATTGATCTCCGAGAACTCAACAAAAACATCATCGTTGACAAGTTCCCGTTGCCCAAAATAAACGAACTACTGGCACAGACCAAGGGGGTCCAATGGTTCTCCACCATCGACCTTAAAGCCGCATACCACCAAGTGTCACTCCATCCGTCGTGCAGATAGTTCACCTCTTTCATCACGCCCTTTGGCTGCTATAGGTTCAGACGGTTGCCCTTTGGTCTCGCATCTGCGGCGGCTGTCTTCCAAAAACTCATGCACACACTCTTCAGAGACGTCCAAGGCGTCCTCTACTTCCAGGATGACATCCTCGTTATGGGGAAGACCAAAGCCGAACACGACGACATTCTGCACACCGTACTGCGCACGCTGGCGGCCAAAGGTCTCACGGCGGAACTCGAGAAGTGCAAGTTCGGCCTACGCAAAGTGACCTACCTGGGACCCGAGATCAGCGACGCAGGCATCTCCCCGAAAACGGCAAATGTAGAAGCTATCATGTCCACGCCCTCTCCTAAAAGCAAAGAGGACGTCCGCTCGTTCCTGGGGCTGGCGGAGATTTATAGCAAGTTCATCAGAAACTTCGCGACCAAAACGCACAGCTTACGTCAACTGCTGAAAGAAAAGAACGCCTTTTCCTGGTCCGCAGAGTCGGAAGCGGAATTCTCTGCCATCAAAAGAGACATTTACGGGGCGATTCCCTTACACGGATTTGACGGCGCCGCACCCAGCATCCTGACCACGGACGCCAGTGACAAAGGGTTGGGAGCAGTCCTCTCCCAGAGAGCAGCGGATGGTACAGAGACCACTGTGGGGTTTGCCTCGCGATCCCTCAGCCCCTGTGAGGAGAAGTATAGCGTGATCGAAAAGGAGATGCTGGCATCCATCTGAGCGATGGAAACATTTCGACAATATCTGTGGGGATCAAGATTCACGCTCCGCACAGACCACAAACCCCTAATCAAAGTCCTCACTTCCAGCGGCAACGTGACAGCCACACCACGCATCGCCAAAATGACACTGCGTCTTTTGGACTTCGTGTACGAAGTGGAATACATCCCGGGTCCCCAGAACAGGGTGGCAGACTTCCTCAGCAGGGCAGCGGCCATGGAAGGAGCAGTCACACAGTCGTACTGGGACGAATACAGCGTTGCATTCATGACGGATCACGAACACACCATCAGTGCCCAGGACTGGGAAGAAGCCTATGCGAAGGACACAGAACTCTCACAGGTCAAACTGTATGTCACGCACGGCTGGCCAGAGAAGAAGCACACAAAGGACAACTTCAGGAAATACTGGGAGGTCCGCAACAAACTCTCTATTACCGATGACTCGGTATTTCTACTGCGAGGCGACAGAGTGGTGCCCCCGGAAGGGTTGATCAACCGCATACTCCACGTCACCCACGAAGGCCACCTGGGCATCGTAAAAGCGAAGAGAAGAATGAAACTACTGTACTGGTGGCCAGCCATGGACAACCAAGTGGAGAGATTCGTGCGAGCATGCGAGCATTGTGCCAGAGCTGATAAAACACTCACCACCATGAGACCCCCCATGGGGGAGTTCAATACCCCCAACAACCCCTGGGAGGACTTGTCCATTGACATCGTGGGTCCCATCCTGGATTCCTGGGGCACGCCTAAACACCTCATCGTCTTAGTGGACCGATACTCGAAGTGGCCTGAAGTCGAAATCTGTGAATCAGTAGACTCTGACACCGTCATTGCATTCCTCACCAACATCTTCCTGAGGGAAGGCATTCCCAAAACCATCACCAGCGACAACGGGCCCCAGTTCACTTCGGCCAAATGCACAGCTTTCACCAACCGCAATGGTATCCAGACTAAACATACCCCCGTCTACCACCCAGCAGGCAACGGACAGGTGGAACGCTTCAACCGGGTGATTATGGGCTCGGTACAGGCAGCCATCAGTGCCGGAAAGAACTGGGAGACCGAAGTCAAGAGCACTGTGTGGGCATATCGCATCACTCGCACCCTCACAGGCTACAGCCCGTTTAAAATTTTGAGTGGCAGAGAACCTTTTACCAGAGACAATACAGCCTGGATGAACATGCGGCTCCAGAGCAAATGGTCCCCGGCCATAGGCCGGAGTAACATCGAGAAAGCCCAAAGCATCTATAAAGCAAATTACGATAAGAGGCACAACGTGCGTGACGTCACGCTGACGGAGGGCGACTGGGTCAGAGTCAAACGGGGCCACCCAGGACAAAAAGGAGACAGCAAATTCAGTGAGCCCCTATGAGTTATGGACCTGTACACACGATCGGCTTTGTTGAGCGACGGCAAGGTGTGGTCACAATCCAGAATGGCCAAGTGCAACAAAATCCTTCATTGGGGCACGGACAGCAGCAACACCTACACCAGCGATATTGAAGAAGGAAACAGTACCACGGGGGAAGAAGCACCGACCACAGAACCAGTGAGAGAGGATGTGGAGATTGCCAACAGAAGTGAGACCGGCACCCTGGAAAACGACGAAGGACGGACAACCAAGCGGCAAACACCGTGCCTGCCCAGCCAGGACATAGACTGTGCCGGTACCTCGCATGAGACATCCAATACCCAAAGTAGAGCCCAGGAGGAGAGTACGAGGACGGCCGGATCCAGTGGAGGAAGAGAGCGAGGGATCTGAGCACCCGTCACACACACCCGCACGGGCCGTACAGTGAAGCTTCCGAAACGGTTCAGTGAATTTCACTTGTGAACTCTCTCTCTCTCTCTCTCTCTCTCTCTATCTCTCTCTCTCTATCCTGTCTCTCCAGTTACAGTTCATATTGTCATTGTTGTTAAGGGGGAAGATGTGTAGTGTCGCGGTCTAGTCCTCCGCTGTCACGTGACTCCCGCATAGCACGCTGGGAGTGACGTGACGCGGGGACAGGCGAATTGCAGATCGCGGCGCGAACGGAGTAGACTGAACTTTACACCTAACAGGTTTCAACAAACCATTTAACACCGAAGCAGGAGTGGCGAAGATTGCTACTAAATGTTTGGGGGGAGTGCGGTGCGTTTCTCGCCAATTATTTTTATTTCTGGCGTCCACGTTTTAAGGGTGGATTTAAGAGTCAGCACACAGGGCGTCGGTGTGTGTTTTTCTACATCCCAGACAAGTCAAGCCTCTTGTCGGCTTCACATAATATTTGAAACTGAGTGAAAGGTGTTGCTCTGTGAACACTGGGAGATGCAGTCTTGTATCTGTCAGGAACACTGAACTTGTACAAAACAAGCACTGGCACTGCCAACTTCACCCACACACAAAATATGTATTCAGATCCGGCTGCAGCAATTCAAGCTTCTCTCACGAACAACCCACGTGTTCAAAGCAGCCACCAGCTAAGCAAGCTTTCCTCTCATGCGGAATAGAAAAGGAACAGCGCCAGCAACGGCCTTGCAATCTTCACTAACACAGACACATAGGTACATCACGTGCAATACAAGTGTGAACTTCCATTACATACAAAGTACATACAGGATATACAGCAGCTGTGCAAACTTTACTCACACATGCAGAACACGAAAAACACATGCAACATTGGCACGAGCTTCACTTGCAAAAACACATAGGTACATAATGTGCAACATACGTGTAAGCTTACATTGCATGCAAAGTGCATACAGGGCATATAGCAGCTGTGCAAACTTCAGGGAGACATGCAGACCAGGAAAAAACTTGCAACCATGGCACAAGCTTCACTTGCAAAGACACAAGTGCATCACGTGCAACATATGTGTAAACTTCCAAGTCTTCCATTGCTTACAAAGTATGTGCAGGACATGCAGAAGTTGTGCAAACTTCACTCACACTTGCAGAACACGAAAAACACTTGCAAAAATGGCACAGACTTCACTTTCAAAGACACATGGGTAGAGGACCCCTGAGGCCATAATTTAATAATTGCTAGCCCGGTCTTCTGCCTCCCGGCTGTGCCTGCCAGTGCCACCCAAGCTGCAGGCCTCAGCCCTCAGGTGAGTCAGAGCCTCGGACGGAGACAGATTGACTAGCCCAGGGTAGCAAGGGGGCAATTTTATTTTTAAAAAAACAACTCTTGGCAAGTCAATATCCACTGCTTTTTACAAATCAATCAAACCATAAAACTTCACCAGTACTGAAAAGGAAACACCAAGGGGATGTATTTATCTATATCTTTTTTTAATAAATTAAAACATCATCAGAATGTACATTACATTGTTATTAAAAAACATATATCAGACAATATTTACACAATATTATTAAAAAACATCAGAGAGACATAGAAACAGATATAAAAATTAATCTTTGACAATGGTTATTCCAACTGAATCGACAACAGTATTGACAATGTTTAATTTCTTTATAATCAATGCTATTCGTTCATTGGATGTAACCTCTAAAAAACCAGCGTCGACGCGTTTCGGTGGCACCCAACCAGCATAAGACCACCTTCTTCAGGACAACGTATATTCTATCTCTCTTTCAAATTCATAGCCTGTTTTAAAATATAAATCAAATATAAACTCCACTCTATCCAAATACAAAATAATTATAATCTTGTTTACACTACATTTATCATCATGACAATGACAAACTTAATGATTCTGGTGCTGCTTTAATAAACATAACCACACCACCCCTGTTCTCCTATTTCAGACCGTGAAGTAAAATTATCTATCAATCTTCCATTCATCCCTTATTGTTTATGTAATATCTAAAAAGATCTTATTGAAAAACTCACCTATATTATTAAGGTGATAATCACTTAGGTGAATCGTTCTTTCTGTATATCCTTGTCAATAGGAACACCTAGGAATTAGTAACAAATCAAAATTATCTATTGGAGAGATGGATTTCTATTATAATATTCACACCTACTTATATCTGAATTCGATTTATCCTTACTCTTATCTGGTGTCTTTTGATCTTGCCCAACTCTTATTTCAGATGCGTGAGTGACATCATATTAAAAACAAACAGGTACCGGTCAACAGTCGGTCCTATAATTACCAATATTGGAGAAAGGCATTAGTGTTAGTGTTGTTCTTTGACAAAATCTTTTGGTTTTTCCATTTTTAGAATATTAATTCAAAACCAACCTTCTATTCAGTATTTTTCAGAAATAAAATTCTCAGCCCAACTCTTGGCTTGAACATATGAAGCTGCAGAAGGCTTCCGTATGCCATATCTTGGAGAAGAGTGGCCCGCAGGGTGGCTCTCGGTCTGGATCCAACCGATTCAGTTGCCCTGAACAGCACGGAACTGGCCTTGATCAAGGCCACTGAGGAGGTTACAGTTGCGGTGGACCAGGGAGGGGTGGCTGTCCTGATTCTGTTGGACCTATCGGCAGCCTTCGACACGGTCCATCACGGGGTGCTGATGGACCGGTTGTCGAGGGCGGGGGTGGAAGGCACTGCCTGGAGCCTCCTGAAGTCCTTTTTGGCCGACAGAATCCGAACAGTAGATCTGGGGCTTGATAAATCCAAACCTTTTGCCCTCCCGTGTGGGGTACCGCAGGGGTCTTCCCTGAGCCCCACGCTTTTCAACATTTATGTCAGCCCATTGGCGGCTTTGATAAGATCCTTTGGCCTGCAACTCACTTCCTATGCAGATGACACACAAATCATGTTATCCATACAGCGAGGGTCTCAAGTGGATATGGCCGCGAGGTGCCATGATTGCCTGAAAGATATTGCGGGCTGGATGGCCTCGAATTGCCTTAAATTGAACGCAGGGAAGACCGAGGTCATGATATTCGGCAACAATCCTAACATCTGGACTCCAGATATGTGGCCTGATGCTTTGGGGAAGCCACCAGTCCCCACGTGCACGGCAAGGAATTTGGGCGTGATCATGGACCAGAAACTTGATTTTGGGGATCAGGTTAGCGGAGTGGTTTCGACATGCTTCCATATCCTTAGGATACTGAGAAAAATTTAATTTTCTCTTCCAGCCGATGGTTTTAGGTTAGCAGTCTCAGCCCTTATTCTGTCGCGCTTGGACTACTGTAACAGTCTGTACCTGAATCTGAAAAAAAAACATCTGTACAGATTACAGTTGGTACAAAACGCGGCGGCGAGACTGCTAACAGGCATCCCAAGGTTTGCCTCCGTTCGAGAGGGACTTCGGCAACTGCACTGGCTGCTGGTATCAAGACGAGTTCAATTTAAGGCTTTGTGCTCTGTTTTCAAAGCATTGAAGGGCAGTGGACCAGAGTTCTTGAGTCGGTGCTTCAATTGGTATGAGCCAGGGAGAGCGTTGCGCTCCTCCGAAGGCAGACTAGTTGCGGTGCCCCGAATAAAAAAGGTCAGTTGGGGAGGAAATAGCTTTTCATACTGTGCAGCGAAAGTCTGGAACAGCCTGCCGGCGCATATCAGGAATGCTGAGGAGCTCCTCTCTTTTAGAAAGGGGCTGAAGACTTGGTTATTTAGGGAATAGGCCCCTCGTGCTCCAGGGAGTCAGTGTGCAGCGCCAGGACACCTTTGGGTATAAGTGCGCTTTATAAGCTCATAAAAAAATATATATATCGGGAGGCCTGCCAGCACATCATCACCGTAATGATGTGTGATGAGCAGACGGGTAGAGCGCCTCCAGACCTAGCCCAGGAGCATCTGAAGGTATCAGGAGAAGGGTAGGATACATGGACACAGGCATCCATGCTCCCAGCTCAATGCTGGAGGGCCGGGTGTGCAGCTGGCCACGAATGATAGGATAGGAGAGTCAAGATGCGGGATCCCAACACATTGTCACTAGAGGAAGTGATGGGGCAGGTGCTGCAGACCCCCAGAGACGGCAAGACGAATAGTAGTAGTCCCATGCCCTCACTGACTATTTATTTTGTGTACTGTTGACTTGAGTACTAGTTGAAATGTTCTCTACTTCTCTGCGGTGGGGGCTGCTTTTATTTAGGGCCCCCGGCCTGCTTGCGTTGTGAAACTCGGGCCACTCAGCAACAGCCATATTTAATAAACCTTGTCCTTACCGCACTTTATTGGGAATACATTTTGCGAGCCTGCCTGCATGCGGCCCTTCGAGCGAGGGCATTGGATTGATTGATGATTCTTTAATGGAGGGTCCAGTGACTCTGGTCGCTGCAAGGGAAAGAGAGGGGGTGGGGTTGAGTTCGTATTGGGGTTGTGATGGCACTGCTGCTTTTTTGGGGGTTACCGGCTGCTAGCTCCATCGGAGGGCCCCCGCCTCAGTATATGTCTTTTGTGCATTTGTGCGTGGGGGGGGGGCATGGTGCTTAGTTGCACAAGCCTGTTATATGGGAATGGAGTGTATTGGAAAAAAATATGTTTGCACATATTTTAAAAGCAAACTTCTAACTAGTTACTATTCGTTAGAATTCATGTGCCACTTGAGCAGATTTGAATGCTTCTCACTGTAATGTACATACCTTTGGTTTTCCAAGTTGTGAACCAACGCGAGGGGCTGCAAGACATCTTTTCAAATTATTTATGTGCATGGGTTTTGGTGCCCCTTTGCCTGCAGGACTGTCTCTGACCACCCTGCTACTTGCATTTACTTGCCCACCATTTCGTGATGGGCTGCTATCTTCCCTCACACTTCCTTTCATGCACAGTAAATTCTCAACTCCTTTTTCATGCCAGGGCCCAGACCTGATTCTAAGTGCTCTGCCACATACATGTTTATCGACCCATATCCTTGGGCTCGCCTCTTGCCAGGGCCTCCTTTACTTTCCCCAGGTCACAATTACTGCCTCTTAAGCTGCCATTACTGGATGGGAGATTGTTGCATCCATTAAAGGCAGATGCCATCCAGAGACGCTATAAGGCATGGGCAAAGTGGGCTCTGGTCCAGGGCCCCAGACTTTCAGGGGGGCCCCCTGATTAAAACCAGCTCTGTTCTGCAGAGTCTTGCCCCGATGGCATTACATGATTCTTAAACAGATTGTTTTAAATACCACTTTCCTTTGCTTTATTTTCAATATTGGTGATATGTGTGCCTATTACAGACATTTTGTAGAGGGATGTTGTGTTTATGTTTCATTCAAAATCCATAAAATAGTTTCTTTTGGCTCAAATCAGGACCTCACACATATAAGAAATGGGAGTGTGTCACAGAGATTATTTGCAATAATATTAGGGAGCAGCTGCTGTTTTACAATATTGAAAACACACATCACTATCCCTGAATATTGCATTTAAACATATTTAGAATTTGGACGAGTGTGTCTGTGCACTGTCTGTGACTCAGCCAAAGAGAGCATGAAAGAGTTATTTACGTGTTAAAAATAAGTTGTATGAACTTGGGCACTCCTGCAAGGGAGTACCAGAATGTAAATAATGTTAGCCCAGCACAGTGTCCTGGAAACCTGAGGTCAAATGGGTTGTAATGAGGCACCACAACACTGCCTGGCTTCCTTACATTTTAAATACATTCCAGGCATTAATGATGACAATCAGTTCCGTTGAGCTGCTGGCTGCTGCCAGTAATTTGGGGTTTTCAGAGCTGCCTCTGTCATGGTACCCTCCTAATAGCTAAAACTTCTCGATCTCGGAATTTAGAGGGTCAGCATGAATCATGCTGTGTGCTTCTGTCCTCCACTTGCCATTATCATTATGTTAACTTTCAATGAGACATTAACATTAAAGAGTTTCTAATTCCATCAAAGTGTCTCCTGCCTGCAAAGCAGCAAAGAGGGAGAGAGTTAAATAAATTATTTTCTATTTGCCTGAGCCATCTTTGTCTGTTTTCTACAGTTTGTAATCCAGAAATTTCTTTAGGAGGCAGTGTTAAGAGCAACTTGCGCTTTGAACGGATTTGCGTCAAGGGGGTGTACCATGAGTGGTTCCATGACTGGGTGGTTCATGTGCAGTCCCAGGCAACCAGTGCTTTAAATGTGCAGGTACTGTCTGGTACTGAGTGCCTTCACTTCTAAAATTTGAAAGGGAGAGTACCTGAACGTCTCAGCACTGGCGCACTACTTTTAATTGGAGAGTACCTGCACTTCTCAGCACTGGCACACTACTTTTAATGGTACAGTGCCAGCATTTCTCAGTTGAAAACAGTCACTCTAGGTCATAAAGTACTTACGCGTTTATATTTCCATTTCAAGCATTACAAGCATTCAGCCATGTTTTTGGGCAAATTCCTATGTACTAACATATTTGTGGCTGGGGATTTGCACCTTAAAAAAATATATATACCTCCTTCAAAGTATCACTCACACACTCATCTTGAACTCACTGGTCTCGTGCAGTACAGCGCTCACACAATCAATCAATCAATCAATCACAGAATTTGTAGAGCGCACTACTTACCCGCGAGGGTCTCAAGGCGCTGGGGAAGAAAAGGGGGGGGGGTGCCACTACTGGTCGAACAGCCAGGTCTTGAGTAGCCTCCTGAAGGTCAGCAGGTCTTGGGTCTGTCGTAGGCTGAGTGGAAGGGTGTTCCAGGTCTTGGTGGCGAGGTGGGAGAAGGATCTGCCGCCGGTGGTTGTTCTTCTAATGCAAGGGACGGTGGCGAGGGAGAGGTCGGCGGAGCGGAGCTGGCGGTTGGGGACGTAGAAGAAGAGTCGTCTGTTGAGGTAGGCTGGGCCGGTCTTGTGGAGTGCCTTGTGTGCATGGATGAGGAGTTTGAAGGAGATTCTCCTGTCGACGGGGAGCCAGTGCAGGTTTCTCAGGTGGGGGTGATGTGGCTGTGGCGTGGTACGTCGAGGATCAGGCGTGCAGAGGCGTTTTGAATGCGTTGCAGTCGCTTGATGAGCTTGGCCGGGGCTCCCGCGTAGAGGCGTTTCCATAGTCGAGTCTGCTACTGACGAGGGCCTGGGTGACTGTTCTTCTTGTATCTGTCGGGATCCACCTGTAGATCTTGCGGAGCATGCGGAGGTTATTGAAGCAGGAGGAGGAGACTGCGTTGACTTGCTTGGCCATGGAGAGCTTTGAGTCGAGGATGACTCCCAGGTTGCGTGCGTGGTCGGTGGGTGTCTGGGATGCCCCCAGTGTCGTTGGCCACCAGGAGTCATCCCAGGCTGAAGGGTTGGAGCCGAGGATGAGGACCTCCGTCTTGTCCGTGTTCAGCTTTAGTCGGCTGCTCTTCATCCAATCGGCGACGGCCTTCATTCCTTCGTGGAGGTTGGATTTGGCGGTGAGGGGGTCCTTGGTGAGGGAGAGGATCAGTTGAGTATCGTCGGCGTAGGAGATTATGTTGAGGTCGTGCTGTCTGGCGATGCGTGCAATCGGGGCCATGTAGATGTTGAACAGTGTCGGGCTGAGGGATGATCCCTGGGGTACGCCGCAGATGATCTCGGAGGCTTTGGATCGGAATGGGGGGAGGCGGACTCTCTGGGTTCTGCCGGAGAGGAAGGAGGTGGTCCATTCCAGGGCCTTATCTCGGATCCCTGCGTCGTGGAGGCGTGCGCGTAGAGTGCGGTGGCAGACAGTGTCGAAGGCGGCGGAGAGGTCCAGCAGGATGAGGGCTGCGGTCTCACCGTTGTCCAGCAGGGTCCTGATGTCGTCGGTGGCAGCGATGAGGGCAGTCTCGGTGCTGTGGTTGCTGCGGAACCCTGACTGGGATGGGTCCAGGATGCTGTTTTCTTCAAAGTATCGGGTTAGCTGTCTGTTGACAATCTTCTCATCACACTCATCATTCATCCTCACCTTGAGTAAGCTCACGGCCAGTCAGCTGAACCTGCTGCAGACGTGTTATGCAGCACAGAGATTATTCTGATCAGATCCAATTAGCTACAGGTGACCACTTCTTGACACCTCCCAATGACAATCAGATATGGGATGCCCCCAGTGTCGTTGGCCACCAGGAGTCATCCCAGGCTGAAGGGTTGGAGCCGAGGATGAGGACCTCCGTCTTGTCCGTGTTCAGCTTTAGTCGGCTGCTCTTCATCCAATCGGCGACGGCCTTCATTCCTTCGTGGAGGTTGGATTTGGCGGTGAGGGGTCCTTGGTGAGGGAGAGGATCAGTTGAGTATCGTCGGCGTAGGAGATTATGTTGAGGTCGTGCTGTCTGGCGATGCGTGCAATCGGGGCCATGTAGATGTTGAACAGTGTCGGGCTGAGGGATGATCCCTGGGGTACGCCGCAGATGATCTCGGAGGCTTTGGATCGGAATGGGGGGAGGCGGACTCTCTGGGTTCTGCCGGAGAGGAAGGAGGTGGTCCATTCCAGGGCCTTGTCTCGGATCCCTGCGTCGTGGAGGCGTGCGCGTAGAGTGCGGTGGCAGACAGTCTCGAAGGCGGCGGAGAGGTCCAGCAGGATGAGGGCTGCGGTCTCACCGTTGTCCATCAGGGTCCTGATGTCGTCGGTGGCAGCGATGAGGGCAGTCTCGGTGCTGTGGTTGCTGCGGAACCCTGACTGGGATGGGTCCAGGATGCTGTTTTCTTCAAAGTATCGGGTTAGCTGTCTGTTGACAATCTTCTCATCACACTCATCATTCATCCTCACCTTGAGTAAGCTCACGGCCAGTCAGCTGAACCTGCTGCAGACGTGTTATGCAGCACAGAGATTATTCTGATCAGATCCAATTAGCTACAGGTGACCACTTCTTGACACCTCCCAATGACAATCAGATATGGGATGCTTTTACCAAAGTTCATTCCAGCAGATATCTCCACTAATCCCCACCCTTTAATCTATGCCTGTTCAGGACCATTAACTTTAAACAGTAGAGCCAGTATTTCAGAATGGATAACTTCATGCAGTAATCAACAAAGTGCCATTATGAACAAAAGAAATACCATAAATGTACCTGCAAAGAGATGAATAACAAAATAGTGTGCATATCTCTCACCTCCTAATCCATCAGATTGCTAAACCCTGCATCCTATTGTACAATAAGCTGCACGCACCCAGTCATTGATCCTCATACACCACATGGAATGCAGCACTTCCAACATAGCATCAAAACAAACACAACGCCCTCCCAACCACACACCCTACACATATGGTAGCTTGCTACTCATGTAGGCAAGCGCTTCAGTGCTCCACATAGAGGTAGTAGGCCCTCTATAAATATAACAATACAAGACATTCAAGACCGCTCCATCCCCTGTCTTCTTGGCTCTGTCCTTTAGCTCCTGCCTCCTTGCAGGCATCCATTCAGTTCAAGCCTTCTTGCATCTGCCTTCAACTCCTGCATTCTTGGCTCTTATCATCCTCATCCAACTATTGAGTGATTACCTCCTTAATCCCATCCCTTCTGCTATTTCCTTCTTGTATCTTTCCCTTGAGTACTTACCTTCTTGCATCCATTCCTCCAGTGCCTGTCTTCGAGTATCCCTTGCTCCAACTCTTTACATCAATAGTTGGTATGGTATGTTTAAGCCACCGTAGTGTTTAGTAATAATGCTTTGTATTTTCCTTCCTTCTAGGCAGTATTGGTGGAACAAAACCCACAATTACAATCTTTGTGGTGTGCTCAAATTATTCTTACTGCTACCTTCATAGTCGTGCACTCTACCACCACATTGACTTTCTGCAATTACATTTTACTCAAAGAAATGAGCAAACAGCCAAGAAAGTATTTAAGGGGTGCTCAAATGCGGCAAATTAAATAAAAACAAGAGCAGTTTAAAGGCAAATTCATGAAAATTGACTCCATGTTTAGGTGTCCTTGTGATCAAGATGCACCATAATCTCATGCATTATTACCAGAAGGTGATGCAGCTGCAACATCAACAGGAGACAAAGCATCATTGCCACAATCACAATTGGTCCCACCACATGACCAAACATTATGGTGCTCAGATCAAACCACAGATGTCCCTTGTAGCGTTGAAGCACCAATTGCGCCAGCACTGCAGGCAACAACAACTACAGTAAGCGTAGAAAGTAAAAGTAAAAAAGCTGTGTCAGCAGTGCCTCCATCCATTACAGAAGGAGTGGGAGAAATTACAAGTACACCAGCTAGGCCTACTCTGCTACCAGTGACTGAAGGAAGTTCAGAAACTGAGAATACACCATCACCAGATGAATCTCTGAGTCTACTATTACAAACGAGTGAAGGAAGTGCTGAAATTGTAAGCGCACCAGTGGTGTCACTGCTGCTACCAGCGGCTAAAGAAAGTGAAGAACCTACAAATGTGCAACTTGTTTCAGTAGTATTGCCAAACATTGAAAAAGAAAGTGAAGACATTTTGAGTGAGGATGTGGAATTACATTTAGAAGAACTAGAATCAAGCAATAGTCAGTTTTGCAAAGATTTGTACCCGAGTGATAGAGGGAACTTTCTAGACAAACCTTGGCATGATACTGAGTTATGAAGGGTTGTCATTAGAAGTGGCCCATGCAAGCCTAGAGGACCCTTTCCACAATATAATAAAAACAGGTGCTTTTCCACAAAGTACTACTACAAGTCAAATAGGACTGGAGATACGACTCCAAGACTGTGGTTGTGCTACTCTTTAAAAATGGACAGTGCATACTGTAAACCTTGTTGGCTCTTTGGAGATAGAAAACTGTTATCCTATCAGCAAGCATGGGCTAATGGTATAAAAGATTGGCAAGGCATGTCTCGAAAAATTAAAAAAAACATGAAATGACGCGCTCACCTTTAGCGGCTTGTGCTGTACATGGAAGATGGAGGCAGGATGAGAAGATCGATACACAACTGTAATCAGACTACAAAGAGCAGGTGAACTATTGGACACAAATTCTGAGGAGGATCATCAATGCTACACTCCTGTTGTCAACTTGCAATTTATCTTTCAGAGGACATAGGGAAAAACTGAAAGAAAAAGATGGTGGGACCTTTTGGCAGTCATTGAACTTTTGGCCAAATATGACCCTGTTTTAAACCATCTGATTACAAAAGAGCGTAGAGTTAAATACTTGAGTCCTGCTATTCAAAATTAGCCTATTGAAATGCTTTAAAATAAAGTACAAAATGAGATAGTAAGTGAAATAAAAAAATGCACCATTTTACTCTGCTATAATGGACACAATGCAGGACATTAAAATAGAAGACCAATTAAGCCTTGTTATCCGAAATGTAACACTGTGCCTTAATACTGAAGAAATTCTAACCGAAGTCAAAATTAATGAAAGTTTTGTTGGCTTATTTAAAATTACAGACCAAAGTGCTGAGGGGATAGCAACAGAACTTGTAAACCTTATAGAGGACAAAGGCCTAGTGCTTAATAAATGTAGAGGTCGGGTATATGATGGTGCCAGCACAATGAGTGGTATATATAGTGGAGTGCAAATAAGAATAAGACAGAAAGAACCCAATGCAGTCTATGTACACTGTGCTGCTCATAATCTAAATGTAGTGTTGAATGATGCCCGCATGCACATCCCTGAAATTGCAGAATTGTATGACATTCTACAGAAAGTATATTTATTTTTCAGCCGAAGCATCAAATGGTGGGAACTACTTACAATTACAAAAGAGAGCACAACTCATTCAAAGCCAAAGCTGAAGAGACTCTGTCCAACACGTTGGGCATCCAGACATGATGCTCTCCATGCTCTACGCTATCATTTTATGGACATCATGAAAGCACTCACTACCATTTTACTGCAGTCTAAAAAGGTTGATGCGATACAAAAGGGGATGATGGACGGAACGCTTGAGCCAATCAAACACTCACCCCCAGTCAACTGATCTGGGTTTAATCCATCATCATTCTTTAGCTCACTCCACCACCCCAGTTCAGACATGGCCATATGCAAATCAGTCTGACCCTGTGCCTCATGGGAACAGTCCAGCCCGAACTGCCAAGCCATGTCTTCCCTGGACCGGAAACAAGCATCCTAGGACCGGTTTCTGGCATTCCAGCCGTCATCAGCCAGGCTTGCTTGAATCCAGTGGCAAAGTGAGCAAGGGACCCACGTCTGGGCATACCCCCGCCAACTTAGGGCGAACAAGCGATACAAAGGGATGATGGACCGGGCAGCTTGAGCCAAACAAACACTCACCCCCAGTCAACTGATCTGGGTTTAATCCATCATCATTCTTTAGCTCACTCCACCACCCCAGTTCAGACATGGCCATATGCAAATCAGTCTGACCCTGTGCTGGTTGATGAGCGCACAGAAGCTCAGGGTCTTAGGAAGTGCATAGAGACTTTCGAGTTTGTGTTAATGATTGTTATCCAGTCCAAAGTGCTGGAGACAATGAATATTGTGCCCAAACTGCATCAGTCTAAAGATCTGGACCTTTTACAAGCATCAAATATGTTAAGTAGCGCAGCTAATACATTTGCCAGTTTCAGAGAACAGTTTGAAGATGTTAAAAGCTTAGCATCTTCATTTGCAGCTGCATGGGAAATTCAATTGTATTTTACACAAAAACGACCAAGACGAAAAAAAAGCATTTCGATGAACTATGTGAAGACCAAAGGTTATGCAATCCCGAAGACAATTTTAAGGTGTCTGTGTTTTATGCTGACATAGATATTGTTGTTAATCAGATAAAAACACGATTTGCTGGTATGAACACCATAATCCAATGCTTTCATTTCATGATGCCTTCAGAAATCCTCAGAGCCAGTGAGGAGGAGTTGTTTGAAGCAGCCATGACCCTGGCAGCTCATTATGAAAAAGACTTGTCCCTAGAGTTTCCACAACAACTCATCACATTCAAAGCAGTGTTGAAAGAACAAATACAACTTATCTCCGGTGGCACAATAAAGGATCTGGCTGACCTTTTATTTTTGAGAAACAATGCAATTCTGCCCAGTGTCTTGGATGTTGCAACAGCACTGAAACTTTTTCTTACAATTCCAGTTACTGTGGCCAGTGCAGAAAGGTCATTTTCAAAGTTAAAAATTGATCAAGAACTATCTCCAAAGCACAATGGCGCAGGAAAGGCTGTCAGGACTTGCAACTTTAAGCATCGAGAGTGATCTGGCAAAAAAATTCAATGTGAAAGCCCTAACAGAAGAGTTTACACGAAGAAAGGCAAAGATGCAAACATTCTTTCGGTCAAGTACATCTCTCCAATTCAGTGAACCAAGCAGTAGTAGTCTTCAGCCACCACTCTAATTTGCCAGACATGATGGTAGAAATTGAAATTGCTTCCTCAGTTTACATTATTATCATGCACAACCCTTGGCAGTCGCAAGTGTGTGGCATGCAGATAATTCACCAGTCTATTTCTCTTGGATTTCGCAGGATACTGAGTTATATCTTGTGTACTTCTTATGTATATTGTCAGTCGAGTCTATGGAATTGCAGATTTGGGTTTGTCTTTCAAAGTTTCAAGTTATTGTCTAACGATGTAAATTCTAATTCAGACCCTTCATGGTTGTTCTTTGATCTTCAGCGATAGGCAGTTCCTGAGACAATAGGATCGCTCCTTATTGTTGCAAATGGCGTAGCTTATATGTTAAGAGTGTTTCCCACTTTCTTATTAGAACTTTGAGCAAGACAATATAGAGGCATTACATGAAATGTTGGAGGCTTCAAATCAAAATATACCAGATTTTTGGGCGGTGTGGCAAAAATGGTAGTCTATGGGCCAGGCCGCCGGGGGTGGGTGGGGTGGGGAGGTGGAGGGTGGGCCTCCGTGTGCTTTGCAAGGGGGGGCCCTCAAGTTTCGTTACGCCCCGTTCCTTCTCCATTTACTACCAATGGACAATGTATAGTAAATAAGTCACACAGTTGTCGTACTTATTGCAGGTTTATTAGCTATACAGAGACTGCACATGATGACATCTGAAGACAACCCCGGCTCACATCCAACTGCCGATCTATAGTTAAACACCCTCTACATTCCAACCCAGAACACAATGACATCATAAACCCATAAGGACCATAGTGAATATATAATGAGATAGCCAGTGCAGAAACACAACACTGACTACTACACAATTCTTTGCGTTCAATTGTTTTATGACCTAAATTAGTAAACTATCTAATAAATACAAAAATCACGTTGATTCAACCTGACATTATATAAGTTTTAAATGGCAAAATGTCCTTCTGGAGCCAAGAACAAAGTTAAATGCAAAAGAAGGCAGCGCAATAATTTAATGTTAATATCACTGCCTGCCCCTGACTAACTTACACAAAAAGAGTGAGAGAGTCGGCACCTCAGTGATGGCAATTACAGTGATTAACAAAATAAAAGGAGTGGCATGCAAAGGGCAGTTCCGTTTATCTTCAGACACGCACAAGCACCTTTATATTAGAGTTTGTGTGCTCTGCTGGACAGCATCTAGTGGTGTTATCTTTTTAAACTGCAATAGGGACGGAAAAAGAGTGCCTAGGATGCTTGGCTCAGCTCTATTTTAACTCACAAGTCCCATTGGGACATCAGCCGAGGCAAAGCCATATATTACCTTGAACCCAGCTCGAGGTTTGCTTGGCTTCTCACCTCTAATGTGTTTGTCTGTTTGAGTGAGTGAGCTGGCTCGATCCTGGCACACTGGTGGCAATTCTAATCATTTGTTTGCCTTGGTGCTATCAGTGGACAAAATATTGGCAAACCTTAACATCTTGGAGTTATGCAAGACAAATAGTGGATTATCTTAGAGCACCACTTCCAGGACCAGACTGGCAGTTACGGGCATCGGGCGTTTCTCCGGGAGGCTGGAAAGGTGGGGGCCGGTTTTCCAGCGGTGGAGTCCGGTTTTGTTACTGGGGACGGTTTTGCAGGGGTGCTGCAATATTGGCCCCAGTAACAAAAGCAGCAAGCAAGCATTTCCAGTCTCCCGGGCCAGGCAGTGCTTCACCAGAGGCTGGTCCGAGAAAATTGCCAAGGCTGCTTTGGGTTCCCAGTCCGGCCCTGACCACTTCTGGGGAGGGTCAGGTTTAGTTGGCACTCAATGACAGTGATGGGATATTTCATGAGTACCCTTTCAGAGCCTTTGCCTCGCAGAAAATGTTTATGACAAATGCACTATTAAATACCATTTTATCAGAATTTTCTCAGGAATCCACCAGGACCACCCTAAGGCTGTCAAGCTCACTCGCTTAGCTCACTTACCCACTGTGATGTGGAGCAGGAGTTATGCCCCACCACTTTCAAAGATCAGCAACCATCATTGAACTTTCCTATAAAAATCTGTCAATTGCCATTGACCAATGTCCCAAGGATCTATCCTTTTACTCCCACTTCTATGCCTACATATACCCCTCTTACTTATAATTTACAACCACATTGGATAACATATGCATGCTGATAACAGTGGCATATTAAGATGGCTGACAACCGCATAAACTGGCTTGGGGTCCTGGACAGCCTCGTACATGCCAAACGATGGAAGAGACACAACTTGCTGTGTCTACGTGCCTCAAATACAGAGATGCTGCTAATTGGGATTATCTTTTCAGCCATAGTAACCATTTGACAGGCCTCCATCTAGGGCTAGCACGAGTCTCCTCTGTCAAGGGGAATATCAGTTATTTCGCCAACCTTTCCATCAGGAATCATTATATCGAGGTAAGCACATCAGGAGCACATTTACATCATCATTTTCACACCAGGAAGTCCTTTACTTCTCAGGTTTGTAAGTGTAATTTATTTATATATATATATATAAAATAGCCCTGCGTTGCTTGGTAAAATTTGGAGTAACACAAGGAAGTGCAAGTCACTGCCTTGCATTACTCTGCCCTGGAAGGCGTTCCATGGGTGGAGCATGGGTTTTGAGGCATTCCCAAATTTACCAACACTGGTAAACCTGGGAATGCATCAAAATGCTACACCTTCCTATCAGAGGTGCAACGAGGATAAATATCTGTGTTTCTCCTTGTTGTTTCCTCCTTATAAGTGTGCAGAATTCTGCCACACATTTATCGAGAGGAAAATGCCTCGGAGGATTATTTGTGCGCAGAAAGGCATCCCTTCCTGCACAAAAACAATCCTACCTGCAACGCAGGCACCCTTGCACCGTGGCGCAAGGGTGCCTGCATTGGCCTTAGGTAGCACATTGGGTGCCAGCACAGGGAGAGAGCAGAAATGCGCCATGCCTTGATTGATATGACGCATTCCTGACTATCATGCAGTGCAGCACAGCAAGGTGTCTTGATTCGTTGCATTAAATAAAAAAATGAAAAATCTGGGCGTAGATACATAGGACCCGATTACGATGCGGTTAGGAAATCTTCCAGATCGAATCGGTTTGGAAATGGTTTCCGACCGACTCGGATCGGGAGAGTCCGACCGACCGAGTATGATGCATCCGGATGCTTCCAGATACGATTTGGTTGGACTCCCATTGACTTCTATGGGAGCCTAAGTTCCTAACTGCATTGTAATCTGGCCCTCGGTCAGGAAGACATGTTCCCGATCCGATTCGGAAGGAGAAAATGCCGTTAAGAGGCCTTCCTAACCGCATCGTAATCGGGCCCTAGGTGGGAATGCTTTCCTAACCGCATTGAAATCGGGCCCATAATATTATTTAAAACATTAATTGAATTTCTATTTATGATTTATTATTAAAAAAATGCAATCATAATATTAATTCAGATGTCATTTTTATATTTATTGAGTTCAATTAATTCAAATATATTGCACTTTAAATTACCCATCCCAAAACTCTAAAAAAACCTTAATCCCCTTTAACACCTCCTTCCCTAAACACAAAAAAACTCCTTACTACCCTTACACACTACCAATCCCTGAACTCTAAAAACCCTTACTACCCCTTAACTCTTCATTTCCCTAAACACTAAAAACTATCCCTACACACTACCAATCCCCGAGCTCCTTGACTCTACTGTTTCCTCAGCCTTAAAAACTTCTTACTATCGCAAACACTACCCTTTCCTACCTTTAAAAATACTACTCATCCCTGAACCCTAAAAACTCTTTACTGCTCAGAACACAATCCATCCCGGAAACCTAAAAGCTCCTTGTTATCCACCAGTGCTTAATTTGTAAAAGAATAAGTGCTGGGGCCAACGTTTGGCTCAGCAGCCCATGGCTGATGCTATTCAAGGTCGGGTGCCAAAAGCCAAGGCTGCGCAAACTTGACTCCACCTCAGGCCTCTTCAATCCACCACCGTCAAACATGCAAGAACCTGCTATGAACAAGACTAAATCGGCTTTTTTATTTTTTTGCAGATTTATATAGCGCGAACTCGACTCGAAGGTATTGGAGCACTTTACATGAGCACCAGTTACGTTACACAAGGACACATTCATTATTTGGTAGGCGCGGGGAGAATAAGAGATTTGCCCAGAATCACAGGATGCTAAGCCGATGCCGAGGCTCGAACCCGGTTCCCCAGCTCCAAAGCCGTCAGCTCTAGCCATAAGTCTACAGCCTCTCACACCTTTCTTCCACCTGTACCCTGTATTTGGGATATTATCGCTCAACTGGACCCTCCTCTTCACAGTTTTCCTGATGTGCAGTAAGTCCTCCTGCAAAGGCCTCCCACAAACCCTGTGCAAGTTCTGGACGGTGTAGAACTGCAAGGATCAATAGACCTATAACCCTCTGACCACAAGCCACCTACTCTGCTATCATATCACTGCCACCGGCGAAGCAGATGGTGTACAAAACCTTGTGCCTTGCATAGCATAGGAAGCTCTGCATGGTCTTTCAGGGGCCTATTTACTGAAGCTGAAACTAGTGACTTTGTACCAGCCAACCTGGTGCCTAACACCGATGACAGAACAGGCTGTCATGATACAAATATTTTGGTGGGAGATTGTTTCAGACTGAGGGGTACTGCCTTCGGAACGTTCTCCTTCTGGCTCTACGTCATACGCCCACTTTAGAAAGTACCACCATGTTCTGAAACCCTAGGGGCTTATTTACAAGCAGGCCCGGTTCTAGCAGGGGGACCGGGTGGGCCAGGCCCATCCAAACATGACCTTTGGCCCTCCCAGTCAATGCAGAAGAGACCATGGAGAACGCACTTGTTAAGTGCTTCCTCCATGTTGATGGCCGAACTTATGATATGTTTCAGTTTTTTTACTTTAACTATCAGTCAGCGGTCATTAAAGTAATCCTAGAACACATTTTAAAATGCATAGTTTTTAGGTCGAGCCTAGAGTAGCGCGCAAGCGCTGCTTCTGGCGAAGACTTTATGTAGTCGGCATTTGAAAGCTGACCACACGCTCGTGCACAATGGCCTTTTCCCTGCGGTTACCCGCACGTTTCAGGCACGATGCACGAGCGTGTGGTCAGCTCAGCAGGCTGCCGCGCTCGCTCGCCCCCGCTCCTCTCTTTAAAGCTTTGTTGTAGTTGCTTTCACTTTCGCGGCCGCCGCATTCTTACAGCGCGCGCACCACTCGCGTGCTTGTTTTTAAACGTTCCTTGCTCTGCACCGTTTATTACATCACGGCGCATGTCAAATAGGCCACTGCACTATAACTTTGTTTACCATCAGGGCACTGGTTCCACGGACCACCGCACTAGAACATTTAATTTACCATCACAGTGCCCACTTCACGGGCCACTGCATTGGGCTAAGGGACGGGCATTCGATGTATGGCGCAGAGGACATATTCTAAATAAAGGTGTGCTTTTACCTAAGTCTATTGTGCTTTTACGCAGCGAAATTCAGCAACAAGGATGGAATGTGACTACATCCTCCAATGGTCAGCGTGTGATAACAGTGCGATGTGTTGTGTGAGGTGCACCTCCATGACATGCTTGCCTGAGGCCCCACTTTCCACCGATCATACATAACTCTTCACCACCCATCGTTGCAAGTCTCTGTCCTTTCCGAAGACCTCACCTCTTAGGCTCTCCTGAGCTGTTCTCGGCTACATGATCTGTGCTGGGTCGGTCTGTTCTCTGGCCTCCTCGAGCCTGGACACGTTTCATGGGGAGGTGCTTGCCAGCTATTACACTTCAGTGTGCTCTCGGAATGATAGTGGGCGGGGCTCACCACTATCTCTTAGAACGCAAGCATGCTCATTGTGGCGAGGGTTCAATGCATGTTTGCATGGCTTACGCTCTCCTCCTTTTAATTCGCCTGCGGGAGAGGTTTTGAATACATTCTATCAAAATTTCCAGCGTGCAAAATATGCACACAACATGCGTAGCAACCTGTGTAGTACTGCTTTTATTTTCACTGTTCGCTGAGGGGTGGACTGCAGATAAAGTGTTAGTGAAATGTATACGGTGTGCAGTTTTTATGACTTACCCCCACCCCAACCCATCGTGCTAGCCCTGTTTTTGCGTGCCTCGTGCTTTACAGCTATTGCCATGCATCTAGAACTGATCTGCAGCCAAATACATCTTTAGCAGTCTGTTTTTAGTAGCGAAAGGAAGGGCATAGGGTATATATTGTACCCCAAAATGCCCTTTCTATTGATTTTTATGGTCGTTTCAGGTTGTCTAGTAAATCTGCCGCTCATTGTTTGGTTCGGCTGTGTAGTTCCTGGCTCTGTCTTTAGACACAGAACTAAAATAGTTTGTATAGTATGTACGAAATATAGAATTGTTTCATAACCATTTGATGTAACAAACGAAAATATTCATGATGAAAGTAACAAGCATTTGCAATGCAATAGGTCTCGCATTATTGAAAGTTTGAGCTATTGCGATTGCAAATAATGCAACGGCAATAGTTTAAACTTTCATTAATGCAAGACCCGCCTTTGGGACCCGCCTTTGGGACCTTATTTAGTTATGCAGCACAATATCCTTACTGCAACAACATTAACTGTTGCATGGCTAAACACTCATAAGGTCCCAAAGGCGAGACCTATTGGCTATGCCAATGCTTGTTATAATTAGTGTTTTAAGTATGTACTGATAAGGGGAAATAATACTGGAGTGAGGTGATTTTCGCTATTTTTGTGCTGGCTCAGGCATTAAAATAATTATCATGCCGGTAAAAGTAAAATAAAAAGGCCAGGTGGCAGCCCTATCTCATGCCTGAAGCAAGCTGCTGTTGGGTGGTGTGTGTTGGGGTACTAGGGACAGGGTTTTACCTGCCAATGATGTAGCAGGTGCAGTGACACCAAGGCCCATGGCTGTGAGCGGCCTTCTGCACCTCAGTTATGGCTGTTTCTGTTTAGAGAGTTTTATGTAGTTTAGTCTGTGTACCGTGCACAAAGTAATATACTATAGAATGGGGCATACATTATACTATTCAGATAGTGGCAGTGCATACCTTAACGGGTGAGCAGCCACAAGGGAATCATCAAAGCCTGCCCTTTACCAAAGAAGTAGGGCCTGATTTAGAGTTCAGTGGATGGGTTACTCCGTCACAAACATGATGGCTATCCAGCCCGCCGTATTACAATTTCCACTGGACATAATGCACTTGTAATACGGTGGATGGGATATCCGTCACATTTGCGACAGAGTAACCCGGCCGCCGAACTCTAAATCAGTCCCTTAATGTGGAGTTACAATGCCTACTCAAGTATGTTTGTTTGTCCGTTCTCTGCCACATGCTCTCGTAAAGTAAATAACTATGTTATCTCGAATAAGATATTGTTCTGGGCCGAAGTTATTCTCAACAGTAGGGCAGGTTGAAAAATGTGAGCATTTCATATTCTGATATCTTGGTACCATACATTGCACATTACCAGGTTATAGTCAGGGCCACTGAAATTATCTAATTTTGCGGCTTTGGTGTTTTCCACATAGTTATGGACTTGCTGTGTTTCTCACATTATCAATCTTAAGCTGCATAATTGCAGATTTATTAAAAAAAATTCTAGTTCAAATGGATAAAAAGTTACAAAAAATGCTGCAACATGTGTTGCCCTGCAGTTGAAGGCCCTTCGCAATGGATGACTGGTCACCTTTCCGTTGTGTACTGCTATACTTGGGTGTTAAACTTGTACTAATGAGGTGCAACCTATGCCAAGACAGTGTTATCAAGTGTAAAAAAACAAATGTCAAAATAATTGAGTAATACTATTACAAAATGGGTCATATTATGCTGCATAATAGGCCTTTTCTTGTCACATAATTTAACCAACCCGGCCACGTAATTTGGTCCGCCCTTGCCACATAATTTCAGTGGCCCTGGTTATAGTGATCTTGCTCTTTGTCTAATCACATCTACTAACAATGGGACTGATCATAATTCAGTTCAATAAAAGGCTAGCAAAGATTATGCAACCTGGCCTGATAAACACACAGAGGTGTTACTGCTAATTATCCAAACTTACCTCAGCACTAAATAAGTCATTCACAGGTATTTTTTTAAATGGGCATCTCTAAAGTTTTGCCACAAAATATTTTAAGAGAAATGGATAGCCTCTGCGTCTCGCAGCATAAACTTTATACAGCCATATGAAAAACAAATATATATTTTAATACAAATTTTCATCTATTCTATTTGGTCACATTTCATGAATAGTGTTTGTTTACTTTTTGCTTTTCACTGCATAGGACTAGGGGGCATATTATCAAGAACGGCGTTAAAATTATCGCCGGTTTAGGAGCAGAAAACTGCCGCTAAAGCGGCGATAATGGGCTTGATAATATGCCCTGGAGAATTCCAATAGAAGCCCATGTTCACACCAGAACATGGACTTCTATTGGAATTCTCAAGAGCATATTATCAAGCCACATTATCTGCCGCTAGCGGCAGTTTTCTGCCGCTAAACCGGCGATAATTTTTAACGCCGTTCTTGATAATATGCCCCCAGGTTTTATAGGCTCCCTGTTAAAGTGAGAGGTCACACAGTTGATGATCCATACAGAGTATGTGGTCCCTCGACCTTCCGGGCCCAAAGCTGCATCACATACATATCAAGAAAATACATGAGGTTTGCTCCCTTCAAATACATTATTGTGTCATTTTAGCAACATCATTTTGCAAATTCATCAGGTGTTTAATTAACATAAAACACACCACATACAGGCACCGACTAATTATGCCCAAGCTCATACCAGTCTCAAACCAACACTGCACACAGAAACACCCACACTAGAATGGCCATGCACTAACACACATGCAAAAACACCACAGGCGCACTCACACACACAACACTCACTCAAACTGCATATATATGTATATGTAGATTCCGCACGCAAAAGATACACAAGCAGAAACTTTCACCATTCACAAACCAGGAATGATAAATGGAGCCCAACTCCCTGATAAATGATCACCGACAACACTGAAGTTGTGATCTTTGGGGAGAGCAACTCTCCGTGCAACTCTCCCTCATGGCCAACAGACCTAGAATCTATTCCCAACCCCACCATCGACACCAAGGACCTCTGGATCTTCATTGACTGCAAACTTAACAGCACAGCCCAAGTCAACACCATTACTCCCTCATTCCTTCACACCTTGAAGATGCGGAGGAAGATTTTCAAATGGCTCCCAGTCAACACCCGAAAACCACCACCCCAACTCTTGTTACCAGCAAACTAGACTACAAGAACACCCGCTATGCTGGAATCAATAAGCATCCCATCAAGATGCTGCCGAACATCCAGAACCTGGCGGCCAGAATCACTCTCAACCTCAAAGAAATAGGTGTTAGGCAAATTGCAAGGAATAAATCTTCCTAGTGTGAAGCTGTCAAGGCTTGGGTGTGGTAACAAGAACTTCCTTAAGTGTGCACAATTATTTCAATCTGCTTGGTATCCAGGTGCTTATGTTGAAGTCTGGCCTGCTGTACATTATAAGGGTTGAGGCGGACCAGTATATACATAAAGCTCTTACTCTCAAATAGCTCTCCACATGCTCTGTATTTCTGTAAGGAAGAAGATATGATGTAGATCTAGGGCTTGTAGGCGATCTCCCAAATCAACAAAAATTATAATTAGGCATAGATACATCCGGGGATAACGATTGTTTTAGTTTCTGTTGGTGCAGGAACCCGTTCTCGGTCTCCACAATATATTTGT
Source organism: Calotriton arnoldi (assembly GCA_963921515.1). Lineage (NCBI taxonomy): Eukaryota > Metazoa > Chordata > Amphibia > Caudata > Salamandridae > Calotriton > Calotriton arnoldi. The sequence continues at coordinate 444,173 of CAWUFW010011348.1, read as the reverse complement.
CCTTTTTTCCCTTTTAAGGGCTCCCTCCAGAAAAAGCGACCTTGTAGACCCTGTGTAGTCTTGTAAATTTTCTTCAGAAATAAACATCTGTATTTCCAGCTGTCTCTTCTAGAAACTGGTAAAGGTGTTCGTACTTCAGCGAAGTAAGCAACAAACGTCACCCAGCCACTTGGCATCCAGGACCAATGAGTGATAGGCGATGACTAACTCATTGTCTTCCATGCTTGTATCCAGTTTGAGGCCTACCATCTCGAGTGTCCTGCACGTCACATATTCGCACTGGGTCCTCCGACCAGTTCAGGGAGGCTCCTTGCATCTAGCTCTGCTATGAGCCAAGGACCACTGAAACACACAGGCCGCTAAGGTATGCATAAGGACATTTCTGGCCTCCTCACTCTCGTCTCTTCAGAGAACGTCCACTACTGTATTTCATTTATATAGTGATTTCTACCCCTGAGGAGGCATTGAAGTGCTTTACACCGAGCAACATGCATCCCTTGTTCTTTGGGATTAGTCATGCGCACTGAATGAAACTGTTCCATGCATTAACTCCATTTAATCATTTGGAGGTAGTTAGGGGTCGCATTTCTGACCTCTTGCTTGCTCCCTGCGACCCCTGGCCTCAGAGGAGGCAAACGTGTTGCCCCCTTTGAGGCCAGGGGTCACAAAGGAAATGCCAGGAGTAGCAGGGAGCAAGCTAGAGGTCACAGCTGCGACCCCTGACTACATCCAAATGACGTCCATGATAAACTCTTCGTAGATTAAAGAAATATGAGATAGGTGTGAGCATTAGTTGGGGGTACATGAGTTCATGCAGATGGAAGGTGGGATTAATAGATGAGCTAGATGAGCTTACGTATTGATTGCAGGGGGTATTATAAGAAGGAGAGGTTGTGCTCTTTAAAGTTATGTGTGGGCAATCTGAAGAAATGCAATAATAGAGTTTAAGGCTAGCATTCAATGTAGGGGCATCAATAACCCGGTCCCTATCTGCTCTCCACGCCCTAGCTCGGGCCTCTCTCCACTCGCAACTCCGCCATCTTGAGAGGAGGAAATAGGAGAAGGTCTATTATTATTATTAATGCATTTTGTAGAGCAGGTCTAGCATTTCAAGTGCCACCCTTCACAATACTACTTAAGAGCAAAAGCTGCGCATCTGTGTTCCAGTTGAACCCAATTTTTACTTTGTTTTAGTGCATCACACTGTTTGTTTTAGGGGAATTTTTACCAAATTAGAGTAATTTTAATGTACTGCTGAATTTGATTTGCACTTGCATTTTGACCAATCTGCACTTTGCAAAACTAGTCTCTAGAGGTGGGCGTAATAAGCGGTGATTTATTTTTACAAGTCCGCTCTCCACCTCTAGTTTGAGCCGTGCTACCTTTGCATCTCTGTCATCTTAAGAGAGGCGATAGGAGGTGGTATAGCGTTTCATGTGCTGCCCTCCACAATGCTGCTGATGAGCAACAGTTGCATGTCTGTGCAGCAGGCACGCCGAAGGCGCACCAAAGGCAAGCCCATCTGCACCCATAGCCATGGGCGTCCGCTGGGGGGGGGGGGCAAGGAGGGGCGCTTGCCCCCCCTTGGATCACCCAGCCGGCCGCCTTTTGTCCGTAATTTTGGCCTTTGGGGAACATCACTGTTCCCCTGTGAGAATCCTCAATGCCTTGACGGGCCGCCTTGCACTCCTCTGAGCGCAAGAGCAGCTCCACCCCGCCCATTGTAATTCTGTATGCAGCTGATTGCCACATACAGAATGACAATGGGCCAGTCTGGCTGGTAAAGCGTGTGGTGGCCTCCTCCAGCCTCAGGCATCCTGTCAGAAGGAAGAAATGTACGAAAACGCCCATGCTGTTACGAGAGAATCCAGTTAATCAAAATAAGGCGGTAAAAGAAGTAAAAAAAAAAGGGTTATAGGTCTTTCACAGTCTCATCATTTTAGAACTGAAGCATTTTCAATATTATATTCAACGAATCCATGGTTGCTGCTTTTTTATTTTATGCAACTAACAACCATTGACAAAGCCTATAGTTCTGGCTTGTTGTAGGTGTAACATTACCTGCTGTATTAGATATCTGAATGCAATGACAGAAGCAGCAAAATACCAGTCGGGCGGCACACTATGCTAAGCACAGAATTTTAGCTTAGGTGTTTCAAGCTACGCCCTTAATTAAATCGAACAACCCCTTTGGAGAGACCCCTCCCCACTTAAAGCCCTGGAAACAACACCATGCCACAGCCACCTCACGTCCTGGCACTGTGCATCATGCATGACTCATGACTTCCAAAGTTTCAGATTGACTGTGTGCAGGGGCGTCTTGAACCCCTCCCTTTGCTTTAGGAACTACAGCGAGGGGTGAGTTCCTGATGGGTCTCTTCTGTCTGCAACTCTGCAGACGAAGGCTCAGCTCATACTTAATGTGAAAAGGTGGGTGAGAGAGTAAGTGAAGGGATGGGTGGATGGCTGAATGGATTAGTGAAAGGGTGAATGGATGAATGAAAGGGTGAATGGATGGATAATGAGAGGAAGGATGGGTGAATGGATGAGTGAAATGATGGATGGATTGATGAATCGATAAGTGAAAGTGTGAATGGATGGACAGATGAATGAAAGGGAGGATGTAAGGATGGATGAATGAGTGAAAGGGAGGGTACATGGGAAAAAGGTTGGATAGATGAGTGAAGGAGTGAATGGGTGGATGGATGAGAGAAAAGATGGATGGATGATTGAAAGGATGGATGAGTGATAGGGTCAATGGATGGATTCATGAGTGGATGAGTAGATGGATGGTTGCGTGGATGGATGGATGGCTAAGTGAAAGGGTCGATTGAGAGAGAAAGGGAGGATGGATGTGTGGATGACTGAAAGGGTGAATGTGTGGAAGGATGAGTGACTAGGTGGATGGATGAGTACGTGAAAGGGTGGCTGGATGAGTGAAAGGGTAAATGGCTGGATGGATGAACAAGACAGAGTGGTCAAAAAGTTGCCAGATTGGTTTTATTCACACCCAAACACCTTAGCACCAACAGACTTTCCCAGTGAAGGCAGCATTACTTTCATTTTTCTCATCTTTGAATGGCATATTTTTCCTCAGGTGAGGAAGTTCACCATTCCTGGAGGTACTGCGATATCTGGTTAATGCGTGGTGTAGAAAATGTTTCATGTGATCCTTATCAGCTGTTTTCCTTTTAGTAGTTTATGAAATGTGCACTGCAGCTTTATGTTCATGAATGTGGTCTTTTAAAACCATACTCCTTATGTTTTGTAAGGATCTAAGCAATGGACATTGAAATGGGTCCCTTCCGGGCCCTGTAGTCATGTCCTTAGCTTTTCAGGCAAAAACACACATTGATTTCTGAATAACAAGTGCACCAGCATTAAGGTAAGCATGTTGTTCCATGCTTACATTTCACATACCTTACTTAGTCTTGCATTCCCTGTGAGTGTTTGCTTTTTCCAGGAGGTTGTTACTGTTTTTCAGACAGAAGATTACTCTTGTCTAGTGCATAATTTGAATTGAGTTGCTTCCAGGCGTTTATAGCGGGACACAATTGGATTGCATCTAAAGGCAGTGCGAGTTTCTTTTAGTGGTAGAGTATGGTGTTCAGTGGGGAGAAGATGTGGCACTATGGCCAGAGCTGCCGAATTTGGAACTGGGGTACAGATTCCTGCAGGCTGCTTTCTGTGCTTTGTGAAACTAAGTGAAGCTGTGGTTCAAATGGAACCTTCTATGGGATTTTTGGGGTAAGCGTTGAGCTTTGGCTGTGATTTAGGTTCGTGCAACCACATTTTGTGTGTGCGCGCAATGCAGTCTAGCAGTTTCTGTCTCTAATATATAGAACGAAGTGTGTTAATGTTCATACCACAAAGACCTTAGTGTCAGTTACATATAGCATTCAAACTCCAGTGGGTCACCACTTGCATTCATCCTTTTGAGGATGATATGGCACACATCATGTCGGAGGATGGTGATGGCGTTAACATTTTGCCCCCCCCTGGAAAAATTTCTGCGGACGCCCATGCCCATACCGTGTTAGGAGCACTGGATGCCAGACATGCTTCCTGTTTGACCAGCGACATCAAGTACTCCAGAAATGATCTCCTAAACCTAAGATACACATATAAAGGTAATGCTAGGTTATGCAATTCTAAACAGGTGGTAACAAAGGAAACAAGGAGTCATGTGCCAACCAGTCTTAACCTTGACGCAGAGTCCAAATTAAAATTCATTCATTTTAATTGCAGCTCAATAAACATGCCTACCTAATCAGTACTGAGAAGTTGGATATTCTCTGTTTAATATAGACATGGCTAAAAGCCTTCCCTGCCACGAATTTGTTTGCAGTAATCCCCTGGGTTATGACTTAATTAGAGAAGACGAGGAGGAAGGAGTAGGTTGTGGTTTGGCAGTAAATGTTCGCTCGCACTTACAGATTACTAATATAAAAAGGAAGATGCCAAGTTCCCAAGGGCAGAATCTTTGCTCTTCTCTATCAAAATTTTACATAAGTTTAATCTGACATGCCTTTTATTATATCGCCCTCCAGGATATTGTCTGAACATATAAAATTAATCTGACACGCATTTTAATATAACGCCTACAGGATATTATTAGAAAACATAAAATGAATCTGACATGCATTTTAATATATCGCTGTTGGAAAATGGTCCTCTTTGCAGGGTCACCCCTAAACCTTTCGCCTTCCTCCCCTACTTTTTCTGACCTCATTTTCCCTTTACCACTTTACCACTGCTAACCAGTGCTAAAGTGCATGTGATCTCTCCCTAAAACATGTTAACATTGGCTCATACCCAAATGGCATATTTAATTTACTTATAAGTCCCTAGTAAAGTGTACTACATGTTCCCAGGACCTGTAAATTAAATGTGACTAGTGAGCCTGCAGCACTGATTGTACCACCTACTTAAGTAGCCCTCTAACCATGTCTGAAGTCTACCATTGCAGAGCCTATGTGTGCAGTTTAAACTGCCATGTCGACCTGGTAAAATAAACCTTTTGGCAAGCCCAAACCTTCCTTTTTTATACGCATAAGTCACCCCTAAGTTATGCCCTGGACAAAGCAGATGGCAGGGTGCAATGTATGTAAAAGGCAGGACATGAACCTTTACGTTTTATATGTCCTGGTAGTGAAAAACACTTACATTCGTTTCTCACTACTGCAAGGCTTATCTCTCAATAGGATAACATTGGGATTACCTTATTCCATTGTCTAAGTGTAACTTCCAATTGTGAAGAGATAGATGTTTCAAGTTTGTCTCTCTGGAATCACAATTTAAAATCCAAACTTATGGGTGCAGTCAGATTTTAAATTGAAATCTGAAAATGCCACTTTTAGAAAGTTGTCATTTTTGCTACTTTAGTCATTTGGTGCCTGCTGCCTGTCTTTGATCACATGTCTTAGGTGGGTGACAGTTGGGCTTTGTGTATTCCCCTAGATACCCACACACAATGGGAGCTTAGCTGTGACTTGATGGGCCATCCTGGCAGGATGAGAGGAGCTGGACCCAGTCTCACTTACACCTGAATAGGCTGTGTCTTGTCCCCACACAAAGGGCTGCATACCCCCCTATGGTGAGTCTGGAACCAGGGCAGGAAGGGAAGACCTCTGTGCGCTTCAAAGGCATGTTTTTGAAGTCTCCCCCACTTCAAAGGCACAACTGAGTGTAAGTACTGGACCTCAGACACCACCACTTCAGTACACTTCTGGACATGTGAAGATTCTGCCAGGAAGGACTGCTGTACTGCTAAAGGACTGCCACTCTGCTGGGCTGCTGCTTTGCTTGACTCATGCCCTGGTGTGCTGCCCCGCTGCCTGCTTTCCCCTGCCTGGGTGGGAAGGACTGGACCTGCATCACTTGAACCCAGAGTGACTCCAAGGGCTAATTGGCTGGCCTCCTTATTTGAACTCTCAGGGACATAAAAGACTTCCAACCACCCTGCTTCTGCACCTGGACTCTGCCATCTTTGACTCTGCCCTGCCAAGGGGTGCCACCCCAGTCCTGGAGCCTTGAAAGTGGGCCTAAGGTGTTTGCTCCAGCATAACCCATGCATCTTCTGATGAACTGCTGTATCATCTTCGCTGTGTAAATCAGAACCGACACATTGTCTCTGTTGCGTGGATTGGAACCGGTGCATCGCCTCTGTTGCGTGGATCGGAACAGGTGAATCGCCTCTGTTGTGAGGATCAGCACGACGCATCGCCACAGTTGTGTGGACCAGAACTGGCACATCACCTCTGCTGCATAGATCGGACCCAATGCATTGCCTTCTGAAACACCACTGGGCAAACTCGCTCTAGCGCAAGGTCTGCTCATTCCCGTCAACAGCCACCTCGACGACGCAGATCCTACGCATCACAGCTCAACAGAGCCAACGAATCTCCACTGCTAAGCAGATTAGGACCAGTGCATCACCGTCGCTGCATGGATCGGCACCGACGCATCCTCTGGGCTGCACCCCCACACCCTCAATGTTGACGCAACCAGGATCAAGGTACTTTTGTTCAGTGGGCCTTGCTGGGTCTCTGTATCCAGCCCACATGCCATCGTGGTTGGCCAGAACTTTTGACTTTTTCTCAGTCCGGCGCCACCGAATATCCCAAATAAGCGCTTATTACTTCTAAGCGCTATTTTACAGTTTATTCTTTAAAAATTCATAACTCAATTTCTACTTATTGGATTTTTGTTACAACTAAAATAAGCATCAGGGCTAAAAGGGACATGAACGCTGACACAAAGCAAAACATCTCCATAACAGCAGATCTACCAGTAGAGATTACTGGAGAACAGAAGTTACTGACATTATTTCATAAGCTCAGTAGATGGTGGAGTTTATGAGAGAATTCATAGGGCATCGTCGAAGCAGAATTTCGGATGGAGAAGGTTAGAACTACATGTCCCATGAATCATTGTAGAGGTTAGTTGCTCTATAACCTTTTGTAATTAATGACTCACAATAACCCGGAAGAGCAATAAAAAGAACTTCCGCTTGAGGAACGAGGCAGATTTTTCTGTTTCTGGATCCTATTTGGTACTTCTGCTGTTTTCCTGAAAATCCTTGTACCTATGAGGTGGTAAGGGTGCTTGCACCGATTCCTGTTCATACATTTAAAAGGTCTAAGTCGGTGCTTTCTCCCTGATATTAGAGTAAAGATTTTTCTACAGAGTGCTGATTTTCTGAAAAGCTGTATTTAATTATATTCAGTTCCACAGAGTGTTTTCTTTTACATTTCCGAGTTCCTCAGTTTGAAATCAGATAAAGCTATAATTGGTGTGGAGGTCCCCATAAGAAGTCATAAATCTTGGAGGAGTTAATTATTTGCTGGCTTGCTTAAACTGCAAGAGTTGAACACTTTGGGGCATATTCTCAAGGACTTATCGCCGAGTTAGCGGCACTTTATCGCAGCCAAAGTGGCGATAGATTTATCGCCCTATTTACAAGCTGGTGCTAACAGCCGATATCGCCAGTTTTCCTGCGATAGCAGCCGCAAAAAACATCGCCACGGATGACACCGGCAACTAACGCTAATGAGATGCAGAGTAGGCGTTCCTGTGCAAAAAGCCACGAAAACACCCCTTCGCAATATTCTCTACGACCAGCCAGATCGGCGATAAGATCCCAAAACAGGCGATAAGGCGCGTTAGCAGCAGTGATTTAACACCTGCTCCTACCTGGTGTTAAGTCGGACGACAACCTGCAGCACAAAAGGGAGCCCAGACCAGAGCCACACCTGAAGAACAACAGATGCCATGGAGCTACTGATCATGCAGCTCGGAGCCCCAAGATGGCCACAACACCCACCGCCACCACACCCAGCCCCCCCCCCCTGCCCCCCCGCCCCCCCTGGACTACCACAGAGGCAGCGCGGACAAAGACAGCGGACCTTCAGAAAACACACCAGCCTCACAGACTTAACACCAGAGGATGTCATTGCCCACTACAGGCTCAAAAGGACAACCATCCTCTGCATCCTGACCATCATTGCCCACAGGCTGACGGTACCAACACAGCGGACAACCAACATCCCTCCGCAGGCAAAGCTGCTGGCTGTGCTGCACCTGTTGGCCTCTGGTACCTTCCAACCAACAACTGCCAGAGTCGGAGGAGTCTCACAGCCAGCCCTATCCAAGTTCCTCACACCTGTCTTGGATGCCATCATCAGCTTGGTACCCCAGCACCTTCACTTCCCACACACTGCGCAGGAACAGCTGGAGACCAAGCAAGGCTTCTACGCCATAGCTGGCTTCCGGCACGTGTTGGGGGCAATCGACTGCACACATGTACTCCTCGTGTCCCCTGCCGCCACTGCACACAATTACCGCAACAGGAAGCACACGCATTCCATCAATGTGCAGGCAATAGTGGACCACCTGGGACTCTTCACCAATGTCGTCGCCAACTACCCAGGCAGTGTGCATGATTCCTTCATCTTCCGACAGTCCATCATCAACCAGCGCTTTCAGGATGGCACCTATGGGAATGCATTGCTCGTTGGTAAGTACCAAATGAACACACCACACACCTCAACTCCACAGTCATGCAACTCACGACTCTGGGAATGCACATGTTACAAACTCACATACAACATGCCAAACAACATGCCCACCTACCAGACACAACAGCACAACTTACTGTGGTAACCTGGGCTAGCCATATACACAAGCCATCAATGGCATGGCACCTCAGCCACACAATAGCAGAATGTGGAGAGAGGTGGGAACCAGGCATGGGAAACATCCTTTACATCGCGGTGATTACACCGCGATGCATTTAGAACGCTGCCATTACAACGCAAGCGTTACATCGACTTGCACTGGAGGGCGCTATAACCTAAGGAATAGTAAGATTTACTATTCCAACACCTTCCCTACTGTACGTAGACTGGTGTTGGAATAGTAAATCTTACTACTCCTAAGTCCAGCGCAAGTCGTTGTAACGACTTGCGTTGTAAAAACTGCGATGTTACATACCGCGATCATTTTGATCGCGTTGTAACATCACATATTCCCAGGCATGTGCGAAGGAGGCAAGTGACCCGTGAATGAGAATGTACACAATGCCAAGTGTGGCGTGGATGTGCTGGCCAGACTGCAGCATGCAGACCACAGACATGTCCATGTCGACATATACTGCTGGTGTTTGGAGTGTAGTGGACAGTGGACGCAACCATGTCACCCCAGGCAGTGGGGAAGATCGCGGAAATGTAGCTTGTTACGTCCCCCCCTGTAAGCGTAAGCGGAGTAGGCTGGCGTGCGACAGTCCAGCGTAGGGGTGTGGATGATCAGACCGGGGCTCTGGGCGCTGCTATGTGTTGGCCTTGCCAGGGAAGTAACTAATGCGTGTGTCTCTGTTGTAGTGTCGGCGCCACCCGTCCCGCAATGGACAATGTTGCGTTGTAGCATGCCCCCGGAGTGCAAGCTCGGCCGAAGGGATAAATGAAGGAGCGCAAGCCCGCTCGGGGTCCGGGATCATACATGCCAACTGTTGTGTGTGTCGCTATTACCGCAGCATAGGCCATAGGACTACCCTCAACCGCATTGCGAGTTCAGCCAGCCATGAACTCTACATCGGTGTCTGCCCTATCCTTACCGTAGGCCTACACACACGTGGCCGCCCACCTTCAGCGCACAACATCACAGTGTCGTTGTCAGGCTTGTGGACATGCGCAGACAGGCATGACAATGGTGTGCCGTAGGAGTGCAAGTGATGCAACCGCGCTGCGCACACTAGTGAATAGGCTCGGGGGGAGGGAGGAGCAGCAATGAGGCTGCGTAATACACATTGATGCTGCTCATTTGCTACAAGCAGTACCTGTCAAACAGGAATCACTGAGTCACACATATCACACACCAATGAACTAGTGAGCCTGCCAACACATCATGCAGAACCAACTTTTGACTCATATCTCTCTGCACTGTCACAGGTGATCAAGGATATGCACTCTGCCCTTGGATGATGACACCCCTCCGAGCCCCGAACACACAGGCCCAGAGGCAGTACAATGCGGCCCACAAACGCACCAGGGGCATTGTGGAACTCACATTTGGCGTGTTGAAGTCACGTTTCAGGTGCCTGGACATCACAGGTGGAAGGCTCCTGTACAGCCCAGGCATCATGTGCAAGATGATCGTTGCATGTTGTGTGTTGCACAATATATGTGTACGCACCAATGCCCCATGGCTACAATTGCCAGATGCACCGGACGATGATGAGGAAGATGAGGCAGGTGGACCACACCCCACTGCAGCAGGAATAGCCCGTAGGAACACCATCATTGACAATTTCTTCACATGAGCACTTCACATTGTCACAGTCCTTAGCAATCATGGGACAGTACAAAATGACCACAGGCACAGCATGTGCAAATAAATTCATTACAACACACATTCCCTGTGTGCATGTTACTCCTCTGTACAAGCACATCACTCTGACAAGTGTAAGTGCAACATGTAGTGCTAACAATCTCATAAATTGGAAATAAATGGTGGGTGTGTCGCCTCTGTACAGAGAGGCTGTTTAGGGTGTCACGTATTCGAAATGCCATTTCTGTGTTTCAAAGATAGTACGGAATCCCACTCATCAGCGTTTCACATGTGTCCCAAATCATCACATGTAGGCTGTCATTTGTGACCTACAATTGACAACAGGGCTTCTTTTGGGGTCAAATATGTACCACCATGATGCAGGGATGCACCCTGTGACTCAAGTCCCACAACATGAGCTACATGGACGTAAGGGGGAATCACGGCCCCTACATTCGTCCATGCTTTCATACTTTATTAATCATAGACATGACACATCTGTGTGTATTAGAATGTATTATTCACGTTCAGTGGAGTGTTGAAGCTGTCTTAGTACTGGGCCATGCAGACAACACTTTACAATGTTGCCCCGTGGTGGGCCAGCCAGAGTCCTTTAGGGATTGACAAGTTACTCGGAAGGGGAAGAGTCAAGTCCGCAGGCTGATTTCTGTGTCATTGTTGAGCATGCAAAATATGGCAGTCCATGTCGAGGTCCAAGGTTAGTGTCGCAGAGTGTTTCGGGGGACAGTGGAAGGTGTTATTCCAGGGCATGATGCAGAGGGCAGACCCAAGCAGAAACAAGCCATATGGCAGAGATGAATGCTACTGCTTCCTCCTTACCACTAAGGCAGATTCATCCTCATCTTCGTTCTCTGACGTTTCATGTGCCTCACATGTGGGTGGTGGTGTTTGGTTTGCAGCACTGTGTGACACTGACACATCAGGGGCCGGAGATGTGGATGTAGAAGTAGCAGCAGCATTCACCTGTGCAATGTCTTGTGGCATCACTCCCATGATGAGGATCTGCAGGGCATGGAAGATCCCATCTACAGCTTTCTCGTGTGCAGCCGTGGTAGCCATTCTTTGCGCCTGCATCCGCTCCATGTTCTCCATGACCCTCCTCATGTTTCCCAAATCACGGATGACATCGCTGTAGCCACTCTGACTAAATAGTTGTTGTTGTCTCCGAGTCATGACTCCAGCGACTCCAGCCATGGATTGTTGGAGGGCATGGGGGGGACTGTGGGTGTCCGTTAGGGAGTGTAAGTGGTCCCTGATGGGACTTAGACACCCACGTATGGCATCTAGTTTGGCTGCCATGAGGTCGAACCGCACCTGTTCAGCCAGCTCCTTCTGGCAGTCTAACACACGGCGTTGGAACGCCATGTGTTCTTCGGCGAGGTGCTGGGAGGCAGGCGTGGTGGTGGGTGCTTCCTGCTGTGTGGTCTGTGTAGGGGGTGGGATCACCTCGATGGTGCTGGGCTGCCCTGCTACTGGAGGTGGGGTGCGGAGGTTGTCCATGAACCGCTGGAGTTCGTCGTAGTCGATATCCTGGAGGTCATCTCCATCATCGCTGACGTGATGTAGGGTCTGCTCTGCAGGAGGTGTTGATTGTCCCTCAGCAATGTAAAGGGGAGATGCAGTTTCACGGTGTGTTCCATGTATGTTGACGCATTGGCGGAGTTTACATACAGACTGCGTGACAATGTACTTTGTGACTGTTTGTGAGGAGATGCCTATTTGATGGGGCACAGTGGACATTTGTACTACATCACGGATGTGAGGTTGTACTCGTACATTGTCATCTCACAGTTTCCTGCTATGCCAGATGTGATTGGCCATTTTGTACACACATGCGGCACCAGTTGTGTCCTGTGTTCTGTTGTGAAAGTGTTGCAGTTTGAACGACATTGTTGTCAATGTTGAGGTGCTCTTAATCTTATGTGTGTGTGCTGCATTGTGGGTGAGTCACCCCTGCAGCTCTGATTTGGCTGCCCCTTATCCCTTTCAGGCGGTGTGCTTTTGACTTCTGTGCTTCTACAGGGCTGAGATGTTGTGGACTTGGGTAAATTGGGCTCTTGGTCGAGTTGTGACTCTTGGGCATGCTTTGTCCGCAGATGTGTTGTTGACGTCAGGGGTTGTTTGTGCACGTGGATGTGTCAGAGTGTGACCTGCTCCTTTCCGGATGTGGTCCACACTCAGTCACCTCAGTGTCGTGGCGTGCACCATGTCATGATAATTGGACTGCAGCCATGCTACTCGTCATGCAGTGTCACTTGCATTGTCAGTGTGGCTCACGGACCCGCAGCTTTGCTGGGTTCAGCACATGTGTATGGGTTTGTTGTGAGATTAGTGATGTGTGGGGAGGGCCCCTCCGGGCACATTGTCGACGAGGGCCTACTTGCTGTTTCTATGTGTGCTGCAGTATGCCAAGGAGATCAGGGACATGATCCAGAGTCATTGTGGGTGTGCAGTGTGCTCTACTTAATTGTGCATGTGTGCCATTGTGCCCATCTCCCCCGTCCCCTCAGTCCCTGGTCGGTATTCACCCTGTTGATGTTGTGTCAGGTCATGTTGAGCAGTGTCCGGATCCACTACTCCTGGCACCGTATCCCGACTGATGACTGTCGCCACCATTTTCTCCATGTCATCCAGCTCCTGGTGTGCCGCAGGACCCCCACCTCCAATCCGCGTTGCTGCTTTCATGTTGGCATCGAGTTTCTTCTTGGTTTTGCCCTTCACATCATTCCAGCGCCTCTTGACCTCTTCCATTGTCCTCCTCAACTCTGCAACTGCATTCACATGGTCCAAGATAGTCAGCCATGTTTGCGTCTTTGTTGCCAATGACACGTTGGAGGTGACGAACAGTTGTTGGTGGTGTTCCACCACCTCCGTAACGATGATCCTGTTTTCCTGCGGACTGAACCGCGTCTTCCTCTTCCTCTTCTCCTTGGCCTTCCCCGACCCCGAGGTTCCTTGCTGGTCGTCTGTGGGGCTTGTGGGGTTTGCGTTGTCCTCTGCACTCGGTCCGGGTGCATCCATGGTGCTACGCAGTTTCACTTTTTTTTGTCTTTTTTTTTCTGCTTTTATGGTGCATTTTCATGCATGACGCGTGGGAATTGCAGGCCTGTCACTGGTTATCTCTGATTTTTATATCGCGGTTTGGGGCATCGCAACTTTTTTCGCGTTTTGCATTTTTTTCTGCGTCGTGTTTATTTTAACGCGGTCATTTGGCGTGTTATCGTGCGACTATCGCCTGGTGCCGCCGGGTTGAGAATACAACGTTGCCACGGTGTTATTTTCCCGCGATGGACTGCGATGTGCAAAGTTGCGTTAAGTTAATTTTGCGATAATTATCACACATTCTTGAGAATATCCCCCTTTGTTTTCTACAAACTTTGTCTTGAAATAACATTCCCTTATCTATTTTTCTCGATCAAGAGGTCATATTATTGGAACAATAAAGGAGATATAACTGTTTCTTATGTTCTTTCGTGTATGATGAAGTATATGTGGATTGTTTACCAGAAGTAATTCATTTTTTTGGAACAGCGGTGCTTGGAAAACGTGTTCTCTTCTGAAGATGTTCACGTTTGGTTTCTTTTGTTTTGTTGTTTTACAAAAATTAACAGGGGGTCAAGTGGAGTCCAGGAGGTTTGGTTCCTCCCCTGTGAGGCACAGTTCCTATTTGTTTTGGATACACATACTACTTTTGAAACAGCCTCTTCCTCATCTTGGAATTACAAGAGCAGAAATATTCTTTTGTTTTGTTACAGGTAAAGCTTAAGGTATAGGGAACATATTTATTATGTTAAACAATCTGTGGAGTGATTAATGTATGTTGTGCTTATTCCAGGTCTCCTTCCCAGCTTTTCCCTTCCCTCACTTGATCACCTCAAACTTCTGTGCTATAATAGCAGACAGAATTGAGGCTATCGAGAGGTGGACCCTATTGTGCATCGAATCGATCCTGAGGGCATTGATCGTCATTGTTACAATTTTTGTTGTTTTGGTCCTGTTTTATTTATTAAATTAAGCTCTCTTTTTCTAACCTGGTGTGGAATCTTTTTGTGTGGTGTTGTTTTACTGTTTGAAGTGTTGCACAAGTACTTAACACATTGCCTCTAAGTTAATCCTGACTGCTCAGGGCCAAGCGACCAGAGGGTGAGCACAGGTTAATTCAGGGTTTGCCTGCTTCTTACCCTGACTGGTTGTTGCTTGCCTAAGGTTCATACCCCAGTCAACCACCAACCCAATTTCTAACATTGTGGGCAGCGGTGGGATAGGACTTGTGTTTGTGCAGTGCCATGCAGTAACTTGGTGTACACTACCAATCCACATCCAAAGACCAATTCAAATTTTAAATTCGCCCTAATAGGAATTTTTGATTTTTCCTCAAAATCATGTCTCTGGCTGTTGGACCTACAAATGTACCTACAAGAATGGATTTTGAGCTGGCCAACACAGATGTATTCACAGTGGCCCAGCTCAAGGACATCTGTAAGGAGGTTGGGCTTCCTGCCAAGAGCACCACCAGGAGGGTGGAGTTGCAAAAGGTGCTGAAGGCCTGGGCAGAAGCTCACTCCGTGCTGGGTGAGACCACAGGAGAGGATGACGGAATGGAGGATGACCCCTGTGAAGAAACCCCTGCAGTCGAAGGGGAGGAGTTGACCCCCTGATTTGGAGCTTTCTGCAAGGCCAATGAGCAGTGTCTCATCCCGTGGCCTGCCCCCAGAGGAGCTGGTGGAGAGGAGGGAGTAGAGAGAATTTAAGCTGCATATGGCTAAATTAAACATGGAGGCAGAGGAGAAGAAAAGGGCCCTGGAGGACAGAAAGGCTGAAAGGGCCTTAGAATGGATGGAGAAAGTTGCTGTTCGCTCATTAGAAGAGTCTAAAAGAACTGGATATAATGGCCAGACTGGTGGTTTCCAGCAGTGCTGGTGGAAGCATACAGGCAGTACCTGAAGGAGAAAAAAGGGTTTGCATACCCAAGGATTTGGTGCCCAGTTATGTGGGGGGAGATGACATTGACAAATGGTTTTCTGCCTATGAAGTTGCACTGAGGGTTCACATGGTACCTGAGGAGCACGGGGTCTGTGGAAACACATGCCTATTGTGGGGTAGGACATACTTCTGACATTAGAAGTTGGAGACCAAACCAAGTACACCCCAAGTACACCCCCATGAAGGCCATTTTAATTGCCAAGTTTGAGCTGACCCCTGAGAAATATCACCGAAGATTCAGGGACAGCCAAAAGCTTCCCAACCAATCCAGGGTAGATTCTGTAGACTACTCCAGTAGAGCACTGAATGGTTGGGTGCGGGGCAGCAAGGTTAATGATTATGTTTAGTTGTACATTTAATCATGAGAGAGCACATGCTCAGTATCTGTTTTACAGAGTTGCGCCAGCACCCAGTTGACTGTAAGCTGACTGACCCCAGGAAGCTTGCTGAGGAGGCGGACCTCTGGGCTAGCACCAGAGGGTCAAAGAAGGTACCTGGGAGGGACACCAAGAAGGGTGGTTCAGGTTCCCCCAGCTGAGTGAGGGGGAGGTTAAAGATGACGCATACAAGTCCCAGATTAAGGGGGAAGGAAAAGGTTCCCATGCCCCATATGAGAAACAGGCGGTGGTTCTAGTGGGCGGTGGAACACGGCACCCCATTTCCAGCCCCGCAGCTTTGAGTGCTGCCAGTTAGGACACAAGCAGGAGGGCTCTGTCTCTCCAAAGAAACCAGCCACCGGTGGGGCCTCTCCAGGGTTGTCCAATGTGGCCTCAGTGGTAAGTAGTCCCTAGGGGCAGGTCATAGACCATACCATGATCTCCCTTAGTTGGGAGATAGACTCAGAGGGTGAGCTGGTGATCCCTGAGGGTGGGAGTCATCACTTCCACCAGGTGAAAGTGAATGGAATCCCACTGCTCTGAGGGACACTGTGGCTAGCCAGACCAAGGTAGTGGAAGGGCTAATTACTCCAGAGCAGTACACCGGCCACGTGTGTAAGGTAACTCAGGCCCATGGGTAGGACACTTTCAGTCCTTTGGCCCTGGTATCCCTAGAATGGGGTGGGGAGGTGACCCTGAGGAGGGTCGTCGTTAATCCCCAGATGTCCATAGCCTCCATTCTGGGGAATGAGTTGCCCTCGGTGTCAGAATTAGGAGGGGTGGCTGCCAAGGATTCCCTGACAGTTCAGTTTTCTAGAGTACCACTCCCAAACGGAGGGTACGGGAGTGCAGATGGAGGGGCAGGGTGAGAGAGGACTCACCCCTGTCCCCTGTTCAGCCTCAGGGTACAGACCCTAGGTTGAAGGACCAGTTTCAGGATACCCCCCCTGAACTTGGAGAAGTAGGGTACAAGGCATCTGTGACTACTGCCCCCCACTCCGAGACACCTCAGAGAAACCTCAGGAGCTCCTAGGGAACTCCTTGCCAGCCCCAAGGCTGGAAGAGAGGCGTACCCAATATCCTCACTTAGAGCCTCCACCTAGCAGTGGATGGCTCGGGCCTGGCTCCTGACACTGAAACTGACCCTGACAGCTGTCATTGACCTCTGTTGGTTACTGTCCTTATGGCGTTCTTGAGTTGAGTTCTTGAGTTGGGACAAGAACTCTGATCCAAGGGGTGGAATGGGCCACATCACTTTTTTGGCCATGGTGGTACTGTCTGCATACAGGGATGCATCTGTGAGCAAGTTAAGGTTAGGTGCTTCACAGATGGGTTCCACAGATGCGGAGAAGGATTCCCCATGGGTCAGTTCAGTGGCTCAGGAGAGGATAGACAGAGGGGTCAAATTGGATTCAGAAAGGCATAGAACTGACAATCGCCTTTGCAGTGGAGGACCATTGTCCATGTTCTATCGCCTAAGCAGGGAAGTCCACCAAGGTATTGATTAGTCTACTCTGGCTTAAGGCTGGGGGAGGTTGTGTTGGAAAATGGCCCTCTCTGAAGGGTCAACCCCAAACTTTTTGCCTTCCTGCTCCACTTTTTCTGACCTTGTTTTGGTCTTGTTTTATTTATTAAATTAAGCTCCATTTTGACTAACCTGGTCTGGAATCTTTTTGTGTGGTACTTTCACTGTTTTACTGTTTGAAGTGTTGCACAAATACTCAACACATTGCCTCTAAGTTAAGCCTGAATGCTCCGTGCCAAGCTACCAGAGAGTGAGCACAGGCTAATTTAGGGTTTGCTTGCTTCTTACCCTGACTAGGATTGTGGTTGCTGCTTGACTAAGGTTCATACCACAGTCAACCACCAACCCCATTTCTAACATTCGCCCTCCAGGATATTGTCCAAATATTGGCTTTCATTTAGCAAACTTTAATCCACCATTCATTGTAAATTCCTCCAATCTTTGTGCGTTGGGAATTTAAATATCAGGTGGGATGCTATAAATAATATTGACAGTAAAGATTTTCAGTGCTCCTTAGCAGTGTTAAACATGGGGCAACACGTTTCACACCCTACTCAGGAAAAGGGGCTTGTGATTGATCTAATTTTTACTATGAAGAAGACAATTCAAGTGACAATACCTATCTAGATTTTATGGTCCGATCGTTTTGGGTTCAGTTTCAAATAAAGGGCAATTATGACGCTGTATCTTTATCGCACTTGAGACCATCTGTAGGGAGATCATGGTTAAAATTACCCGGACCTCCTTCAAAAACCCCATAGAGTCAACCCCAGCACCCTTCTTCAATTCTGAGCAAGATATAAACCTGATGTCAAGGGAGTTTAATGAATGGATTGGCCAGGCTTTAGACTCCATCACTCCCTTGAAGCCAAAAAGCATAAATAGGAAACAAACATCAGTTTTATGATATTCTACCGAATGTTCAAAACTAGAACAGAAACAGAAATGGAGGGCGACCTATTCCGAAGAGGATAAAATGAGTTACAAGTCAGAATTAAAAATATAAAAAACGTTACGCCGATCAGCCAGAACTACATATTTTTGAGATCAGATAGAGACTGCGAGAAACTCACAAAGAGAAGTTTTTAAGGTGGTGACGTCTGTATTTGACCTCCTCTACAAATGCTGAACTACCGGGATCAGAACAGTTATGTGAATCCATCTCAGAGTTCTTTCAAGAAAAGATGGAGATTTTAGATGAATTGGACCCTTGGAATCATCAGTATTAGAGACTAGTCTGATATCAACCCTATCCTCATTTGACCCATTGACATCAGAAGTAGTATTAAAATCTATGGCAGCAGGGGGCGTGGCTTGGACGGAGAAGATGGCGGACGCGTGAGCAGGGAGCTCCGCGCCAGCCGATCATTTCTCCTCTTGAAACCTGCGGCCGGGGCACACTACAGCTTCCTCTTCACCAGTCGGGTGTTGGAGGACATCAGGAGGGCACTCGATCCGCTTTTCACGGATCCCGGAACTACGTGCTGTCGGCCGCGGCTGCAGACGCGGCAGGGCTGGAGGCGGCCACGCTCGTCGACTCCTACGGCGGCCGTAGGATAAATTTACCTCCCGGCCGGACAGCTGCGCAGAGGCCGCATCGACCGGCAGGTGCCCCTCCCGGCGCCGGATGAGTGCGGTGGCACTCGGTGGCAGCATCGGTGGCCCGCGCACTGCCTATGGACCACGGAGGGTGCAGTGCTCCAGACCGCCATTATCCTAGGGTGGGGGCGCGGTTCCTGGAGGGCCCTGGGCCTACACCGGTGGAGTGCGACTGACGCGACGATGGTGTCGCCCTGAGCGAGGCACCAGGAGCCTGGCATAAACAGAGGGCGCTGGGCCGGATCGGGGAGGCAGGACCACTGTGCCCGGAGCGCGCGGGAGCGGGGGACACGGTTGGAATTTGGCACTGAGAACGGAGGCCGGTAAGAGTGCACAGCGGGTGTCCCCGTCCCCTCCGCGCTGGGCTGGGGTCTGCAGGGACCCTCGCTGCTTCCGCCCGGATGGACTGTAGTGGCTCCCAGCGAGTGACGCCCCGGGGGGTGACCGGAACTCCAGAGCCGACTGGGCCTAAGAGAACAGAGGTCGGGCCTACCACAGGGCGGGGGCCCCTTGGCCGGCCCTTGGAGTGAGCTGGGGTGAGTCTTTGGCCGCTGGGGACAGCGGGGGGAGTGGACCGTACCCGCCCTGCGCACTACAGTGACTGGCCCACCGCTGTGGGTGGCCCTTGGTGACTTGGAGCTCGAGGGTTGGAGCCCGCTGCAAGCGAGGACCCTCCGGGGACTATCGGCTGCCATGGGGAAACCTAGGAGTCGCCAAACTGGTGTCACAATGGACCCAGAAGATAGCACGCAAGAACAGTCCCTAACCAACTCCGATGACCCCACCCAGCGGCAGCTTAACAAAATCCTGGAGGCAATCGCAGACACCAAAGCGACCCTCCATCAGGACATTACTACAGTAGCGGTGGGACTTGGCCTGCTGCGCGAAGAACACAAAAAACTTTCGGAGAGGGTCAAAGAGACGGAGTCTAATGTAGCGGAGCTGGCACCTGCCCACAAGGCGTTGGAGCACCAGATGGGGGCCCTCGCAGACAGATTGGCTCAATTGGAACGCAGGGCGGAGGATGCTGAAGGGCGCAACCGGAGGAACAATGTACGTGTCCTAGGTCTGCCGGAGGGAACGGAAGGCGGAGACATGGTGGCCTTCCTCGAGAACTGGTTCAAATCTGTTGTGGCGCCGGAGGGCCTCTCCTCCTTCTACAGTCTTGAGCGAGCGCACAGGGTGCCGGCTAGACCTTTGGCGCCGGGGAGACCCCCGCGTCCGGTGGTGGCCCGACTGCTCCATTTCCGCGATCGTGATCTCCTCCTACAAAAGGCGAGAGTGGACGGCCCTTTCACTGTTGATAACAGTAAAGTTTCACTCTTTCCAGATTATACGCTGGAAGTCCAGAGGAAACGGTCTTCATATCTGGAGGTCAAGAGAGCCTTAAGAGAGGAGGGTCTTCAATACGCCCTAATGTTCTCAGCCCGCCTCCGTATCATATTGGATGGGACCACTCATTACTTTGATAGCCCTGATGACTCGTGGGACTGGTTGGAGGCCTACAGGGGCGGGCAGCCCAAGTCTGGCGGCCCTAGGAGTGTTGGACAGCAACCTAAGGAGCAACGGAAACGACTAAGACGGCGCATCCGCAAGGGGACCTCCAAGAAGCCGTCTACATCACAGACGGAGAAAGAGAGGGCGGAGGCTCTGCGGGCTGTGGTGGACCTGATGGGGTGCCAGGGCTCGGCTCCGGGTGCAGGGACTGGCACCCCTGGAGAGTCTGGCGAAAATGAGACTGACACCTCCCACAGCGATAGTGTGAAGATGCCTGAGGTGATGCCTCGCACGGCGGATGACATCATCTGATGAGTCTGGTAACCTGGGGCAGCTGTGCTAGCTGGAGACTTATTGTTTGAGTGTTGTCCGCCTCGGGCCCTGTGCTGTGTCTTGCTTATTGAAGGCTGGTGCGCTCTCCCTGAGAGGAACATTCCTTTTCAGTCCTCTTTTGCCTCTTTTCTGCCTGGCCTACCCCCCGTTGAGTGACTCACCAGGTTGAGACCTCACTTAGCACGTATTGTTACGTAAGATGTTTGGGCAGCTGACCGTTGTTGGACCACCCTGGGATCGGGGAGTTGAACACCATAAGGGTTTTTTTTTAATTGTTGTTTCTATGACCTGGAATGTTTGCAGAGGGATGAATATTGCATTGAATGGGTGGGCGGGGTGGGGAACCCGCTTGCCGAGAGGTTTCTTGATGTGCTACAGTAGGAATGGCTGGGACTCAACAGCATATACGGTTCCTAAAGTGGAACATTAGAGGGATCGCATCCATGGTGAAGCGTCATAATATCTACTCCTACTTGAGACGTAGGGACATACATGTGGCGTTCTTGCAGGAAACCCATTTAAGCCATGAGGAAGCTGGGAAACTGAAACGACGTTGGAGGGGTCAGGTATTTGCGACCACCTGTTTTGCCTTGGCTAAAGGGGTGTTGATTTGGGTGAAACCGGGAGTTCCCTTTGCAGCAAAGAGATCATGGGTGGATGAGGCAGGTAGATATGTCCTGGTGGCGGGGAGACTGGCAGGGCGTGAAGTTACACTTGGAAATGTCTATGCCCCTAATCAGGATCAGGTTGGCTTTCTGGACCTCTTTTCCGCTACCTTAGCGGGTAGCGTACAGGGCAATCTCATCCTTGGGGGAGACTTCAATTGTGTTGCGGATGTTGTTGCAGACCGGTCACACCCGCCTTTAATGGGGTCTCCGGCACGTCGTACCACTTTGGGGTTTCGGGCATGGTTGGAACATTGGGGGTTAAAAGATACGTGGCGGCTACAACACGATAGTCATAGAGAATTTTCCTTTTTCTCCCCAGTACACCAGGTGCATACGCGCCTTGACATGTTTTTATGCTCCCCCGCTTTTAATAGTACCATCACGTGCACAGAATATCTAGGCCGTACTCTGTCGGACCACAGCCCATTAATGATGACACACCAGCCGCTGGGGCGGTGCCCTCCTGTTCCCACTTGGAGACTCAACCCGGCATTACTGGACGATGACCCATTTCGGGCCTCGCTGAATACTCTTCTTGATACTTATTTCCCTATCAATGCCAACACTGCATCCTCAGTCCGAGTGGAATGGGAGGCATTCAAGGTGGTGGTGCGGGGCCATTGCCTGGGACAGGCGACGGGGGTCTATAGGGAGATTCGCCAGGAGGTCCTCACTTTGGAGGAGAACATTCGCAGGTTAGATAACATTCAAGGTACAGGGGAGGCGGCTCAATTGGCGCTGCAAGAAGCGCGGGCGCGTTATAATGTGGCCCTTGAACGTTTACGCCATTACAACTATAATGAGTACCTTGACAAAGTGCAGAGAGAGGAAGGGAAGGCGGGCCGTCTTTTAGCTCGATTGATCCGACCCGAACTGGGTGGCTCCCCTATTACGCAATTGGATGCAGAGGCTGGTGGGGTGCAGTACTGCCCTGATGACATCAATGATTCCTTTGTCGCATATTATGAACGCCTTTATACGGCTCCGGCGGAGGTCCCTTGTACTGTGATTGGAGAGTTTTTGGACTCGTTACCCCTTCGGGTGTTGGCGGATGAGGATAGGGAGGAGCTGGGAGACCCTATTACCCTGCAGGAAATTAAGGCCGCTATTCATGCGTTGGTAGCTGGGAAAACGCCGGGGCCGGATGGACTCCTGGCCGAATTTTACCAGTGCTTTTCTGATATATTGGCGCCACAGTTGGCCCGGATGTATGCAGATGCCTATGAGGCCGGGGTCCTGCCTGACTCCACTCGGAGTGCCCTGGTAATCCCTCTTCCGAAACTCAAGTTGCCGAGGGCCGGAGTCAAAGATTATAGGCCCCTTTCCATGCTTAACCTGGATTTCAAGATCCTGAGCAAGGTACTGGCCGGTAGGCTGGCTCCGCACATGAAGGCACTCGTGCACCCGGATCAGAATGGGTTTATACCTACCCGTAACACCTCCTATAACCTTCGTCGGCTTTACTCCATACTGTACCATGCTGATGCTCCGCTTCACCCTGGGGCCGCGGTGCTTTCTGTTGACCTGGAAAAGGCCTTCGACACAGTGGGATGGAAGTATTTGTTTGAAGTGATGAGGCACATGGGGTTAGGAGACGAATGGATCCGTTGGGTGCAGTTACTATATGCGGCGCCCACTGTCAGGGTCCGTACGGGTAGGACAATCTCCAGGGAGTATGGGGTGTTTCGAGGGACTAGACAGGGATGCCCCCTCTCCCCCCTTCTTTTTGCCTTGGCGATCGAACCTATAGCTGAGAGACTGCGTCAGGGAGGTACTGGAATTGGGCTGGATTCTGCTGGGCAGATGCATTACATTTCCCTATATGCAGATGACCTTCTGGTGTACCTGGGGGATGCTGTGGCAGGCGCCCCGACAGCAATGCAAATATTGGAAGATTTTGCTGGTCTTTCGGGTTTGCGGGTTAACAAAGCAAAAACGTACCTATTCCCTGTGGCAGGCCCCCTACCTAGGCCGGACGCATTGGCGCCCGATATCGTATGGGCTCAGAATACGTTTAAATATCTGGGTATCCAAGTGTTCCATTCGATAGATGACTTGAAGGAGGGTAATCTCGGAAAGGCGGTGCGATCCCTGCGAGGGAGTGTTCAGTTTTGGCGCACGTTGAAGCTGCCAGTGATGTCCAGGGTCTCTTTATCCAAAATGGTCATGCTTCCACGCTTGTTGTACTTTTTTGTCAATCTTCCTGTCCTTATGCCTAGCCGGTGGTTCCGCCCCCTGAATGCCCTGCTTCGGGATCTGGTGTGGGGAGATGGTCGCTCCCGGGTGTCACTGGCGACGCTGCAGCGCTCTGCAGCTGAAGGCGGCCTGGGAGTGCCGAATTTTGAATACTACATGCTAGCTGGTCAGTTGCAGTGGCTGTCGCAATGGATAGAAGAGGTAAATGAGGAAGGTACATTCTTGGCTCTCCCGGAAGCCCATCCTAGATTGGTAATGGCAAAATTGCTACGGCCTAGGACGCCTACACCGTACTGTTCCTTGCTACAGCGCACTGCCTTTCAGGCCTGGCGGAGATGTGGGAACCGAGGACGGCGGGCTGCTAGGTACACCCCGGTGCTGCCCCTGGTGGGCCTGCCGCATGGTGACCCCCAGTCCGTCTTTACCGATGAACAACTGGCCCCCTGGACAGTTGCGGGACTAGACGCGGTCGGAGATTGTTTTTTGGACAAGTCCCTAATTCCCTTTGATGTCCTGGTAGAAGATTGTGGTCTGCCCTCTGGCCAGTTCCTGCAGTATGAAGCCCTGACCCGAACTTTTGCGCAGCTGTGGGAGGTGGGTAGAAACGAGCCGGAAACGCATCCGGTGCTTCACGCCTTGTTCACGCTTGGAACGGCAAGGCACCTAGTGAAATTGTTCTTCGTGGCTCTCCAGGAGGCCTCGGTGCGCCCCTTGACCAGACTACGTGCTAAATGGGACGAGCTTGGGGGTAAAGAATTGACAGATGTGGAATGGCGAAGGGTCCTGCATTATCCCAAGAAAATCTCTCGAAACTCTCGCCTTAAATATATTCAGTTTAATTATACGCACATGGCTTACATGACCCCGCACCGACTCAATGTGACATATGGAGGCGAGGTTCGTTCTTGCCCCAGATGTTCTCATCCAGATGCGGACTTCGGTCATATGATTTGGGAGTGTGGTGCCTTGCGACCTTTCTGGGAAGCGGTCCTGGGGAAGCTAACTGAAGTACTGGGCAGAGATTTACCTCTCACACTACAATCTTGCATTTTGGGCTTTTTTCCTCGACCGCCGAAACGGAAGGTGGGGAACAGACTTATAGACCTAGCGCTGGGATTAGCGAAGCGCCGCATCGCACTGGAATGGAAGTCTGCCAGGGGGCCACAGTTCGCGAATTGGCATAAAGATGTAATTGTGTGGGGTGGAGCGGAGGGTAGAGCACTCAGCTGGGAGGAATCCAAAGGGATGAGGAAGCTCCCCATGGCTGGCCAATGGTGGGAGGTGCTGGCGACCTGGGAGACTCCAGAGAGGCAGGAGGAGAGGGAGATGGGTTCGGACCCCGAAGCAGATATGGATGCACACACGGGGGTGACTCGGCCTGCAACACCTATTGCTATTTGAGTAGGCTTGAGATCCTGACGGTGCACTATGTCCAATTGCTGAGTGAATATGAGCTTACAGAATTTGTGTAATTGGAGGAGGCACCCTTACTGGTAGCTATGGGCCTCTCCCTTATGTGTCAACCCACCTGCTCTCTGTTATAACTTCTTTATATAAACTTTCCCCACCACAAGCCGAAATAGTTGTACAAGATATGTCTCCCCCTCTGCAGAAGGTCTTTTGCTTGGTTTTCATTTTTTGCCATAGTTGGGCCATTTGGTTTGGATTCATTTTATGAATATGCTATTGGAATTCTGTTTTCCATAATTGAAGTGGAATTTCGTTACTCTGAATCGCTATTTGAGTATCCTGGTGGATTGGTGGTTAACCCCATGCTGCACATTGTGAAGTATTGAGTATGACGTGCCATGTAGTGGAACTTATGGCAAATATTCTGCTGTGTGGTTATCCTGATAATTGTACTTAGGACTGTTTGGAATGTGCCTCTTTTATGAGATTTGTATTGCAAAAATTGAAAATGTCAATAAAGATATTTAAAAAAATCAATTAAAAAAAATCTATGGCAGCAATAAAACTGGGGTCCCATATGGACCCTTGCCCGGCTTCGTGTTTCAATCTTGCTGCAAACACCTTTGCACCGGTAAGTACCAGACTGAGCAATATGTCCACAAATGTGGAAGGAGGCCTATATTCTTCCTATTTTAACAAAGCCCTAGGTCGGCCCTCAGCAGTTATCCAATTAAAGACCTATCTCTAGGCTACCTTTCCCAGTAAAACATTTAGAGAGAGAAATTGATGGACAACTAAAGTTTAACCTAGAAATAAACAAAGTACTTGATAAAACTCAGGTTGGTTTCAGGCCATTATATTGCACAGAAACTGCTTCAGTAACAGATCTCAATGAGATCTGAATGGTCTACCACATTGTTTGCAGCACAGCTCTAGTACTGCTGGCTCTCAGGGCAATGTTTGACACAGTTGCACACCCTATTCTGGTCACAAGACTGAACTCGATTGGGGCCCAGGTGAAGCTTTGGACTGGTTTACATCCTTCCAGCTAAACCACACCCAAATTATCAGAATTTATTCCTTTCAATCAAAGAATAGAGCCTCAGTTGCGGAGTTCCACAGAGTCTGATTGTGAGCCCCATTCTATTTAATATATACATCTCACCATTGGCCAAACTTATTAAGACATTTTGACTACCAGTAATGGCCTAAGCAGACGACATTCAGATCGCCCTGTCAATCAGAGATGAAAAGGCAGTGGCCACAAACTTCCATATTTGCACGCAACAGTAGCTCAATGGATGTGCAAGAACGCACTAAAGTTGAATGCGGATAAAACTGAGGTTTTATACTTAGGCACTTTGTCAGTTTCTTACGCACCAAACTGGTAGCCTCAACTCTTGGGGCAACATCCAGTGCCAACTTCAGCAGCAAAAAATCTAGGATTTATAATAGATAAGGACTTAAATCCAAGTAAACAAATAAATAAGGTCTCAGGATCCTGTTTTCTTTAGCTAGGAATACTGAGAGAGGTCCTACCTCTACTACCGAAACATACACCTAAACCTGTGGTCCAGGCTAATATTTTATTATCCTGCCTGGACTACTGAAACGCATTACATTTGGGGCTGCTGGCCAATGCTATTATGAGACTGCAAGAAGTCCAAAATAGGGCTGTCATGCTTCTGACCAGAATCAGTCACTACAATGCAGTGTCTCTAGCATTAAAAACTTTACACTGGTTAAAGTTAAAGAAGATAATTATGTTTAAATTCGCTTGTTTGGCCCACAGGGCTTTCTTTAATGAAGATCCTAAGGTTCTATCTGGAAAACTTCAAGCATGCAAGCCTAGTAGATCCTTGCGCTCGACGGAGGCTTGCTTACTTTGCCTGCCTCAAATAAAATTTGCTCATAAGTGAGGAAGAGCTTTCTTCTTTCTTCCGCCCATGACTTGGAACAACCTCCCCCTTTATCTGAGAGCTGAAACCAACCACCTTAGTTTTCGAAAAGGCTTGAAAACCTGGCTATTCGAACAATCTTAGCTCTCACTCTCAGTAAAGACTGGGCATGTAGACTTTGGTTTTACCAACAGGTAGTGCCTGGACACCACTGCAGGGTAACAGATGCGCTTTATAAATACATATCATCATCATCACCTGTCACTGGGGACGACACTCCCCTTCCAGCAACTGACGCCTGCCACCAAACCCTCCTCTGTCACTAGGGGGTTTCACAGCTCCCCTCTCTCTTTGGTTGGGGGGCCATCACAGACCCCTCCCCCTCCAGCCACTAGAGGGTGCTGCAGTTTCCTCCTATTCCTGTCCTTAGGGTCATCACAGTGTTCTATTAAGGGGGAGACAAGTGCAATACACTCACCTCCAAAGGGGGGGAGAGGAGGTGACCATAGGCTCCCCCATCATTGAGTGCTGGCTTTGTGGAGACATCATTTCTGTCGGGTGGTGTCGGGGAGAGGCGGTCTCCAATGGAGTGATCTGTAACTACCCTTGCTCACTGTCCTCGCGGCTCCCTGGCTCCTCCCTCCTTGTTAGGCCAACACCAGGGCCGGACTGGGAACGCAAACCAGCCCTGGCAATTAAGTTGAACCGGCCGTGCGGGGGGGTGGATGGTTGGGTCATGGTTCTGGTGGGATACACTGCTGCTGCTTTTGGCATGGGGGACGATATTGCAGCACTGCTGCAAAACCGGGGGCCCCCTGTACCAAAAACGGCGCCCACCTGTCCAAAACCGGCGCCCACCTTTCCGGCCCTCTGGGAAAACGCCCCGTGCCCGCTACGGCCAGTCCAGCCCTGGCCAACAACTGGTGTTGTTCAGAAAAGGGCACTGACAGAAAAGTGGGCCCTTCCCAGTACTTTGGTGTCAACACTTCCATGTAAGTTGCTTGATATGTAAGATACCCTGACAACAATACTTGAGCATGATGTAAAATAACTTTTTTAAATTCTCAAAGCAGCCCTGCTAAAGGACTATCTAAAGGTATCACACTTGACATAGATGCACCGTACATAGGGAGACTTGTATTAGTTTAATATCCTCCGAATGCCATGGGAATATGAATCACTTAAAGGGGCAAACAAGGGGACTGCTGCTGTAATGCCTACCGTGAAGCAGTATGCCCCGGTAGGTTTGCTGGGGATCTGCGTGATCTTTATCTTTAGGTGAGCAGATTAAACCAACTACGCAGCTTTGTACAGGTCACCTGTTTTTCCACCTTTTTTTAGGTCTAGCTTGATGGCGTATCTGTCTGCATTACCTACTGTTACCATATCTTTCAATTATACACCTCTCAACCCAGAGGAGTATTTCTTTCACACCAGAAGAAATTGACGGTTGGGTGTATCTTACTATCTCCTATGAAGTGCTTACATTGCAATGCATGGGGGGCTATTTTACATCTCGTAAATGCAGTGAATCCTAACACATTATGTTATTTATCTCATAATTGCATTGTTCACAGGAAACAATTGGTTTGGTTTAATTTATTTCACAGTGGTAAGCTTTGTTTAAATATTTTAGTTAGGACTCAAAAAGCAAGCTAGACATATTGGCCTTGCCACTGCTAATTAGCTATTCCGCTCAGGCATTTAAATCCTGTAAGTCCAAAGTGATTACACATGCACCAACTGACACAAAGGTTTGCAAGACATTCTTGGAGGACATTGTAGATCCTGCATGCTTTTCACTTATTACCTAAGGTAGACTTACAGGGGAAGTTCCGCTGGTACATAATAGCCAGGAACTCAAAATATATACTAAAATCTTAACCAAAGTGCAGATTTTTGGGCCCACACAAGTACTCTTTTACTTAATCTTACATGGCTTAGTGAATCCGGCTCGAAACGTCCAACTCCCTATTAGTAGAAGTGCAAAGTGGGCACTGTCTTGTCTGTTTGTCCTCGCTGTACATGAAGAGTCCCTGACTATTTCCATCTTATTCACATTTTAGATGTTTTGGAGTTAATTCACAAAGACATGTAAGTACATACAAGAATACTACAGGAGCACTACTTTACGTACTCCAAAATGCCTTTGTGAACAGGCCCTTTTATGTTTTGGATTAACTGCAGTCCAGGGCTACTCTCCAGAACTATTGCAGTGTTTTGTCCCAAGACATGGATCCTTTTGCAGGAAGTAGAAGATGAGCTCTTCACCCTGTTCGTTACATCCTGTCGCATATCCTTCCTCGGTGAAAAAAAGTGCTTCCTTTGCAGTGCATCGATGGTGTGCCATCCATTCATTGCAGCACGGATTGTCCTCTAATACAAATGCCTGTGGGAGTAGTCAGATTTCAGGTAATTATGCCGGTGTCCCTGGTGCCACACGTGGGCAACGCCAGTGCTGGTATAGATGGTGCTTCCTGGCAATCTATTCCATCTCTCTTGCCCCAATGACTTTATCTTGAGGAGCAACAACACCCTGTTGAAAGTAAACAATTGGAGTGTACTGGGGAAGCAACAGTGCAAACCCTTCAGGAGTTTATGCAAAGCCATGCAAAGGGGAGAGGATGTGGCAAAAAGGGGAGAGGATATGCCGTAACGGCCAGAGCTATAGTCTTTGGAGCTGGGGAACCAGGTTCTAGCGTCGGCATTGGCTCAGTATCCTGTGATTCTGGGAAGTCACTTATTCTCCCTGTGCCTACCAAAAATGAATGTGTCCTTGTGTAATGTAACTGGTGCTCATGTAAAGTGCGCCAATACCTTCGGGTGGAGTTCGCAGTATATAAAACCGCCCCAAAAAAAACTACGCTGGTGTCACTTGACTTTGCCTCGCATTTTAACACCAAGTTAATCCAGGTAAAAACAAGGGACACTCAGGATAGTACTATGTGTAGCTAGTAACTTCTGTGAAATTACACATTTTTTGTTGCTCACATTTTGTCAGTTGTCATTACATTAAATTGTGTACTGGGGCTGCACCTAACATGCAAATCTGCAAAGGCTTAACAAATAGATTACAATATCTACCTCTGGTAGGTACAAGTCAAATGAGTTAGACAGCTGCATAAGTATCTGTAATGTTAGGAAGTATCCCTAAGGACTGGTCTTCATCAGAAACACCTCCGGGAAAAGCGATCTACTTTGTACATTTGAAACAGTATGGCAGGCTTCTCAAATCACATATTCATCTATGCATGTTTTTCACAAGTGCAGTTTCTGTGCTCTCTCTGACCTGTGGGTTGTTCTTGCTCATGAGACTCTCTGTGCCTTGCTGTGCTGGCACTGGTGGGTTCCTTCCTCTTCTTCTTGATATGTTCCTGCTTCTAAGGAACGTGGTCCTGTGTCAGCTTCATGGTTGAGGTGTTGTGCTGTGTATGTTTGACAATGTCTTAAAGTCTTTTTCATGGGCTTTCTTGGTCTCTCTTGTACGCTTTGTTGGATCTGAGGGTGTTCTGCATTCACACCCACTTTCTTCCAGAAGAGCCTGTCATTTCCCATGGTGCACGCTGCCTTCAACTTGGTCTTCTACCGCTGTGTGTTTGCGGTGTGACTGTTGCGGAAGTTACACTGTGGTGCTGTCACCGATTCTCAGCGATTTTGGGAGTGCACCAAGTTGCTTTGTTGTATATTGTATTATATTGCAACATTTATATAGCGCTTACTACCCCTATGTGGGGCACTGCCTACATGAGGAGCATGCTGCACTATGTAGCGTGTGTGATTGGAAGTGTGTTTTCTTTATTTTGATCTTATGTGGGAAGTGTTTCCATGTTTTGTGTGATGATCACCGAGGTGCAGTTATCGTGCTATAGAAAACAGTGTGATGAATGAAGACGTGTGAGAGAGAGCAGTGCAGTTTATAGTTTTCAGTAAGGTAGCAGAATTTAGCAGGTCTGCAAGTCCATTTATAGAATTTCATAGTCCACTTAGCTGGTCACTTCACTGGGTTGTTCATTCTGAGATGCTTTGTGTAAAGTTTATGGTCCTGAGGAGGCAAAGGTTGAAGGGAGAAATGATGGAGTCCTAGTGCTGCGGGCCTTGTCTCTTGTCCTTGAGACCTGGATGCCTCTCTTGGTTTCGGTTCTGGTCCTCTCTTTTTTCCATGTCTGGGGTTCCTTCACTCTTTCTCCATGCCTGGGCAGCTCTATGTTTTCACAACTTGGTTAGGGTTCAATTGGGTGCCTTTGGGCTGCTATGGTTCTCTATTTGTCGCCCTGTTGGGGCTTCTTCTGCTTTTGCAGCTCTTATTGCTTTCATTGCCATGTTGGATGGCAGCTTTTGAGTGTCACATTACGGCCATTCCACAAGTTTTAGTGGGTGAAGGGCACCGATTTCTTAATTTTTCTTTCAAGGTTTCTTGGGTGGCTTTGCAGTCTTCCACCATTTCTGCCCTCCCTCTTTCATGTTCCAGTTAGTTGACTGTTTCATCCAGAATTCTCGCTATTATGTCGAATGTTGCCCCAGCTGCTGGCATCTGAATGTCTCCTGTGTGATGACTCAGCCCATGTGCTGAGACTAACGAGGAAACCTGGACTCAGAGTAATGAAGTTTACCAGCAAATAATTGGGACATTCCGTTCATTGGGTAACAAAGGATCACTCAACAGAACATCCAGAAGTACATACTGGCAACATGCGCATTAATAGCATGGGACACAAAAAAAGAACAAAAAACAGACGTAACTTAGTCAGCAAGATTTTTTTTTGGGGGGGGGGGGTTGAGTCTCAAATTTCCCAACTAAAAAACCAGTGGGCCACAGCGAGAATGGGTGAGATGACCATGACTGTTTCCATGAGGAGCAGGGTCAGTACTGATATGCTTTAGGTGGGCACTTGGGGCTGATCAAGAGTTTGCAGACTGGTACTCCATTTCATCAGCGACGAGGTACACTGTCTGCCAAACTTCAGGTAAGCCCACTCAATCTCTTGTTTTGCAAGTTTGTTTTTAAAAAATAAACTTTGGAAACATTTGAAGGCCATCCGCCATGTTTGACGGACCAGTTCGTCAAACTTTTCCTGCATTGGCAGGAACCACCATGACAACAGTCCGGCCAATGTATAGAAATGTCCGCGTGGGGTAGCAGATGTTTCTAAATTTGGTGGATGGAGAAAAGGCTGGATGGCAGACGTAAAGTCCTCTGCCACCCTGTCTGCCTTTACCTTATCTGGCAAATCCTAAATAAGGCCCTCCGTCGAGAGTGCACACTGAGCGAAAAACAATGGTTTGGAATGCTATCACGAGTGATTGTCAGTGGTTAAACTATTTGCAAGCATTCGTCTCATTACCTTTTGGGTGTTTGATTGCCAGTGGTATGCCTGGAAATCCGAGACTTATGTAGCTTTCCAAGACTTCTACTGCCAATGTTTGTGAATTCTAAAAAGTAGTAAATTTGCACCCATTCAAGAAATACTTGTACAGGTGCAAATTTGTTTCTTTTAGTAAGCCAGTCATTATACATATTTAAGTCCTGATTCCAAAAAATTAACACGTTAAAACCTCTTAGTGAAATCAGGGCGAAGTGAAGAACAAACACAGCAGTGGCGGCACATGCAGGTGATCGCGGTGAGGCGGGGCGGGGTGGGGTGGGTTGGGTGTGGTGGAACTGACAAACGACTGAATAGTGATAATAAAATAAATAAATAAATAAAACCACTTACCTGGCACTCGGCGATGCGGCCAGCGCCAGGTAAGTGGTTTTATTTATTTATTTTCGCTAATTCGTTTGTCACTTCCATCCCCCCCTCGATCCCCCCCTCCGCCCACCGTGCTTACTTGCACGGGCCGTAGCTGAAACACAGACATCGGAGACCCGACTCAGGGATCCCCAGACTCAATTACGTAGCCAAGAATACATTTATTTAGGGGGTGTCACACCCCAAACACACCCTCTGAAGTTACACCCCCTATATTTCTTTTTAGCAATGTTCTTTATTCTATTGAGGTGTGTTTTAGTTATTGCCTTTCGTAGCAATGTCTCTAGATGTGGTGGTCAGGCTTATTGCTCGCCCAAACTAGACTACGTTCTTGGAACTTTACATTATTAGTGGTTTGTGTTTAACAGACTATAAATACATGTGGAACAGCACGTGCACGCAGTAGTGTTGAAGGCTTGACGTGTTGTGCGTTGTTGGCAAAGGCACGCGCGTTCGAAGATAAAAACAAGCCTACGTGCTGTCGCTCGGCGTTTATTTATCCAGGCTGCTTATGTTACAGAAAGCTTGCCACGAGAATTCCTTAGCCACTAAATCGACGGGACTCCAACAAGCATTTAAATAGGCAGTCAGCAGTGTGGCCCAACGTCATCAACTATGAAGGTCGCTAGTCCTGATTTAAAGGTAATCTCAATTACCTGCGCAGCGTTTTCCTTTCCTAAACTCTCTCCAAGAGACAGTGTCCCTTACACAGCCGCGTTTAATTATAGCAGGAGAAAAATAAACATACGTGCAATTTGCATCAGGGCATTGGGGAATTATAGCAGGTTTTTCTTACCTCGCTGGTGCCCTTCACCTCTGGTCTTGAAGCATAGAGTAGATCCAGAAAATATATTAGTAACAATATAGCTTGGGAGATGAGAGAACCTCACACCCATTTTTAAAACTGGTATTATATATATATATATGTATAGTATTGGGGATTCTGAAGAGAAAACTCCACCTTTATGGCTGAAAAGAATTTCATCTCTCTGTCTCTCTGTCCCACACATCCCCTCTATACCTATAGTGTTCAAATTCCTAAAACCAGACACATTCACTGCCTCCTGAAGCACTGCAATATCTCAATTATCCTTTCTGAAGCAGTACATTTCAGTGCCCTCCTCTGCACCCACACACACAACCTCCACTGTGGATATTGGGAGGCCTCCCACTGTCCCTTCTACCCCTCAACGCATGTCTAGGAATGCATAGAATTCTCTTGCTGTGGAGAGAATGGCCACTTCGCTACCACCAGTTGCGATGCGCAGTACATTTTTCTCAGATCCCAAAATGCAGTGGCCCCATTGTGTGGCTCCTATGTAGTGTGGTCGATTCTGGTTTCGCCAGGCCTCTATTACAAAGCAATAAACAAAGTGCTCTGTCCAGCTTGTTGAATAACTCCACCTCTATAAATTAAGGGGCATTTTGCACAATTTATAACAAATGTAGGTAAGGAAATCGTTTTTATAGAAAGCAGACTGGCCTGATAAGGGAAAACCGTAATCTTCTCTAGTGAGGGCATTTTCATCTAAAATCCCCTCAGTACAAACTCGTTTATTTTCAGCACACGTGGTGATGTCATCATTAGTAATATAGATGCCCAACTATAGAAAGCCATTCCTGGTTACCTGGAGCATGCATATCAGGTAAGGGGGAGGGTCCCACCTTGCCAACAGCTTAAACTCTGGATATCTGCCACACACTTTTCATATTTAACAACCTCAGAAACCAGGAATTGGGTTCCGCAACATATGGTTAACC
The DNA here is from genome assembly GCA_963921515.1 of Calotriton arnoldi. Taxonomy (NCBI): domain Eukaryota; kingdom Metazoa; phylum Chordata; class Amphibia; order Caudata; family Salamandridae; genus Calotriton; species Calotriton arnoldi. Next base: position 409,829 of record CAWUFW010011348.1, on the reverse strand, counting down.
TTTACTCTTGCCTTTGACGTTGTATACAGAAGTCTCACCCACGACAGGAACTTTGATCACAGTCCCATATTCCGAATCAAAAGCCTTTTTGACATCAAATGATTAAAAAAAACTGTGCGTCCCCTGACTCATTTAGCTCGCTCCAGACAGCACTGCACTCTACACATGCAGAGTCTTGTTAACCAATGCAGCATAAATTCAGACTGATGGGGATGTATGAGTCCACTTTACCATGCCATATAATTGGTTGGCTGGTGGTACCTTTGCCAAAATGTTAACCTCAATATTTAGTGGGGATGTGACCTATGCAAGGTGCATTCCTCAGGAGCTTTCCTCTTTTATTGGATTAGTGTTATTGTGGACATACATGGCCAACCATAAGTTTGGCGGCACACACCCCATCATTCTAGCCTCCTCAAGCATACACAGGATATGTGCCGCCATTTTACTAAAACAGCCTATACCAGTAGCGGTCGGTGGTGGGAGTGCCGCCGGGCGCTGACGTGGGGCGGGGGTAAACTCACGGATTACGGCGATACAGTAGGTACACATATAAATAAATAAAACGAATTTCTGTTTCTCGCGTGCAGCGCCAAATGTGATCCAGCGCGAGAAACGAAATTCGTTTTATTTATTTATATGTGTACTTACCTGTAATCGCCCGTAATCCGTAGTTTACTACCCCCCACCCAGCCCCAACCCCGCCCCACGTCAGCGCCCGGCGGCACTCCCACCACCGACCGCTACTGGCCTATACATTTCAGCAGGGAACATATTCAGTCTCTGGGCCTTTCTTCCCTTAAATTGACTTATTGTCAGTTCTATTTCTTCACCGTCACATCCACTTCCAGCATTTTCCTGTCTTCTGCGCTCATTTCCAAAACTGGCTAGAACTGCAAAAACTGATCTTGGAACTGTCAAATACTTGGTCAGTGCTCATTTACAAATAAGTGCAAACATTTATGTCTTTTTATATTGAGAAGCATTAACTGGTTACTGCGTATTATGGCCTTTTTAGGTCAAGCCTAGGCTGAGCTTGCGCTGTCTGCGAGAAATGTTGTATTCAGTCTATGGGCTGTAAGCATGCCCATATATTGCTATTGCTTCTTTCTTGTGCCATTCCGAAATGCTGACTTTCTATTGGTTCATTGCTTTCTATTGTCCCTCCTTTGGGTGCTTGTTTCAGCCAAGGCAATTTCACTAAGTGGCTGTTTTTGTTGCCCATCGCACTCTTCCTCCTCGTGCAGCGCGCAATGGCCACTCCTCCCTTCTGGGCATCTCAGCCTGTTAAAGCCTGAAACTGTCTGTGTGGATCTGAGCCTAGTCGTGGATTTTTGGGTGGCACAAGGATCATTTTGGATGGCCATCGCAATGCACCCATTTGTGGCTCGTTCAGTCACTACGCACGCAACTTTTGACATTTTTTGGTACGTCCTCCGTTGTAAAAACAATAATCAAAAAATAAGTTTTAAATAGTCTTCTACCGAGCCATCCCGACCGCAAAAACAGTACGGTGCTTTCCCCCATTAACAGTCAAATATCCTCAAGTGACACTCAACAACAAGACCCCGAAAGTGAAAGAGCGGCGACTGCCCGCTGAGAGTCATGCGTTCAGATCGGCACTCTCCCTCTTTATGTAATCATAAATAATGTGCTTTATTCGCAGCTTCCGGCCTGGGCGGTGTCGTGTCGTTGGTCAAGCAGGAACGACACCAACTCATTTGTATTAATTATACGGGAGCTTTATTGGCATACATGTTTCTTCCCTCGTAATCCATCCCCTCACTGCCCTTCCTAGCTCCTCCCTTTCCGCTTCCCTTCTACCCCCACGTTTCCTTTCTCCGCAGGTGCTAGTGTTCTTACATGTATTCCTAGAACATTACATCTCCCCCCTTCTTAAACAGCTTAAATCAACTGGTACATTTACCACAAAGTAAAAGATGTGAGCATAGTTACAGTTCTTCAATGAGGCGGATGGGCCTTCGATGGAGTCGCTGTGACCTGCAGTCTACTTCTTGAGTGGGTTGCTCCCTCTCATCAAGAGAGATGGGAGACTGGTGCACATCTCCCATCCCGTGCGTGTCCTCCTTCGCTGCACTTTCTGGCGCAGCCAATGTCTCTCTTACAGGTGATGTGCATCTATGAAAATGCGCCACATTCCGTGTTATTCTCTTGTTGTCTGAGGCAGCCGTGATCATAGTTCCCTTTTGTTTTGTCACTAGCAGTGGGCGAGTATGGTATCGACTGTCAGCTTTTCTTTGTTGTTCTTGCCGTACAAGTACCCAGTCTCCTTCCTGGATGGATGATGGTTTAGCTTTCCGCCGACTGTCCGCATATTCCTTCATCTTGGATTTCTTGAATCCGTCTCTTGCTGCTAGTTCTTCATGATCTGAGTCCTGACGAGTACAGCCAGGCGAGTCTTTCCAGGCCGGTATTCTTGTGCGCACTGTGCGGCCCAACATCAAGGTTGCTGGACATCTGTCCGTCGTATTGTGTGGTGTGGTTCGATATGCTCGTAACACCTCGTTTAACGCCGTTTGAACATCTCGCCTTGATAGTTCAGCTTGCTGTATGTTTTTTTTCAGAGTGGCCATAAATCTTTCTACCATCCTATTGGCCTGTGGCCACAAGGGAGTGATCTTCCGATGTCTAAAGTTGAGATGGGTAGCAAATGCAGCAATCTCTTGTCCATTGAATGGCGGGCCATTGTCTGTTTTTACTACCTTCGGTATACCCCACGCTGCAAATACTTCATCCAGTACGGGTATGGTGGTGGCCGCTTTGGTTGATGATATGAGGTGAGCAATTGGAAAGCGGGAGTATTCATCCATTACGACAAGAATGTATTTACTTGATTGTAGCGGGCCAAAGAAGTCTACTGCGAAGTGTTGCCAGACGCCCTCCGGCAGTTCTGACATTTGTAGAGGTGCAGGTGGCTCTTCTCGACTAACTAATTGACACTGAGGGCAGTCTTTCAGTGTGGATTCAACCATCTGGTCAAGGGAGGGGAACCAGACCTGTTCACGCAACGCTCTCTTTGTAGCTACAACACCTCTGTGCCCTTCATGTGCTAAGTTGACAACTCCTTGGCGCAGCTGTTTTGGAATGATAATCCTTTTGTCTCTTAGCAGGAGACCATCTGAGGTAATGGATAGTTCATCCTTTACGTGTCGAAACAAAGTCAGTTCATGGCTGTCAACCTGTTTGTTATGTCCGGGTTCCTCCAGATGTCTCCAGCTGTTCGTCAGGATGCGGTGTTTCACATTTTGCAGAGTAACGTCCCCGTTGGTGGCTTCAAGAATGGCCTCAAGAGGGACTGCAGGTGGTTTAGCTTGAGCCACGACAAAGTGTATGTTTTCCTCCACTACCGACGGGTTTGATCTTGAGGATGTCTTAGGATGTAGCGACATGTAGTCAGCTGGGTTTGCTGCTTTTCCAGGTTTGTGGACAATTGTGTACATGTATTCTTGAAGACGGATACCCCAGCATTCTATTCTGGGTGGCATTTTGGCCCGGGGGTTTCCGAATATGGTTAGCAGGGCCTGATGGTCCGTGATGAGCGTGAAGTGCTTTCCATAGATGAAAATGTGAAAGTGCTCACAGGCCCAGACCACCGCCAAACTTTCCTTCTCGGGCTGGGAGTAGGCTCTCTCTGTGTCGGTCAGGTTACGACTGGCATATGCCACAATGTGACGTTGATCACCTTCCCTGTCATACTGAGCCAGTATAGCTCCGAGCCCCACAGGACTGGCATCCACAGTGATTTCGGTTTTCCACCGAGGATTGAAGTAAGCTAGATTGTTGGCCGACTCAACAGATGCTTTTATTGAGTGGAACACTTGATCACATCTAGTTGTCCATTGAAATGTGTGTCCTTGTTTAGTCAGTTTTCGCAAGGGGTAGCTGATGGTGGCATATTCCTTGAAATAACGTGCACAGTAACTTGCCATTCCCAGAAATGAACGCACGTCCCCAGCATCGCGAGGGCGAAGGGTATCGTTCAAAGCTGCGATTTTTTCAGGATCTGGTCTCATTCCTGTGCCTGAGAAAATGTGTCCGAAGAACTTCAGTGTTGATTTGTGGAATTCACTTTTGTCTTTATTGAGTGTTAGGTTTGCTTCCAAGAGGGCATGACATACTCAGTCAAGTGCCTGGTCATGTTCTTGTACCGTTGCTCCGTACACAAGAATGTCGTCTCTGTAGTTGAGGGTGTTGGGAATATGGTGAATTACCTTTATGATCGCTTCTTGAAAGATCTCAGCCGCGGAAGAAACTCCAAAGCTGAGCCGTTTGTATCTGAACAGGCCTTGGTGAGTCGAGAACGTGGTGATATATCTTGATTTTTCGTGGAGTTCAAGCTGGTGATAGCCCTTATTAAGATCTAGTTTGGAAAATACTTGTGCCCCATTCAACGACGTGATCATGTCACTGATGTGAGGTCCAGGGTGCCTCTCCCTCTCAATGGCAGTATTGGGTGCTTTCATATCAACACAGAGACGTACTTTGCCCTGTGATCCTTTTTTGGGTACTATGACCACAGGCGATACCGAGGGAGTGGGTCCCGAAGTTCTCTCAATGATGTCTGCCCGGAGAAGATCTTGTAGTTCCTCCTCCACAGACTGTTGAAGATGGAACGGTATTTTCCTGTGATGTTGTGCTATGGGTGTCACACGTTCATTTATGTGCAGGCGAACTTGAAAGTGAGCCATCTTCCCGAGTCCGGTGAATAGTTTTGGGAATTTGTGGACTATGTCAGGGTCATCATCCACTCGATATAGTATTTCCACTAGCCGAAGTCGTTCCGCTGTGAGCAAACTAAGGAGGCAGTCTGCTTCAGGCCCGACAATGACATGAATGCGAGCCGGAATAGTTCTAGCTTTGTATGTGAGATCAGTCTGAAATTGTCCTAAACAAGGAAGAGGTTCTTTCGACATCCATGTGTAGACTCGCACAGCAGCTTTGTGCAAGTGAGGTTGCGGATTCATTTTGTTGTACTCCGCAACTGAAATGTAATTGAGAGATGCCCCACTGTCCAGCACAAACTTGGCCAAGTGTTTGCCCATTTGAAGATGGAGTCGCAGGTATTTCTTCAGCATATCTGGATCCGCTACCATGCAGACATATTCGTCACTGTCTTGCGATACGGGCGAGAGTGACCTCGACTCTTGAGATTCTGAGCGCCGCAACCTGTAGGTGACGTGAGAGTGAAGGCTTGACTGTGATGAGCAGGTGGAGGCGTCCCTGCGGTCCCATACTGCCTTAGCATGGTGGCGAGTACTGGATTGTCTCGACTGCCTGTGATTGTCTTTGCGGGACGTTCTGCATACTTTCTCAAAGTGATTGTCTCTGCCACACTTCCTACATCGTTGACCTCATGCAGGACACTCTTCCGTGTGGGGAAAATTGTAACCACAGCGATAACATTTAAGTTGGCGCTCCCGTCGCTTATCAGTCCGGCTGGGACTGCGACGACGACTTGGACGTTGAGAATGAACCTTGGACCTTGATGATCTTTGACTTGCCGAAGAATGTCTGTCCGTGTAGCGAGATTGGAGCCGGAACGCTTGTTCTCGTTTTTCCCCTTTTCCCGCTTCCATCTTTTTTGCATGTTCTTCAGCCTGATCGTTGACTCTCGACATTTCTTCAATTTCATCGAGTGAGTAACTTTTCTTTAAAAGGCGTCTACGTAGGGACTCCGATTGGCAGCCTTCGATGATTCGCAAGCGAAGGGCGTCTTCAGTCGTGAAAGAGTCAAATGCACAGTACCGTGCTAAGCGTTTGAGGTGCGTAATGAACTCTCCCATGGGCTCATCTTTCTCCTGGGACGCCAGATTGAAGGTGTACCGTTCATAGTCAATGTTTCGTTTGGGAAGACATTTTCTATTGAGTGCGTCACGCACATCGGGATAGGAAGACGCAACATCAGCCGGAAGCTCTTTTATAATCTGACCAACATCTTTACCAATTAAATTGCGTAGTGCAATGAGTTGTTAATTCAAGTCAGAGACATGCGAGCCTTTCATGAAGTCCTCAAAGTCTTCCAGCCATTCTTGCCAGCGAAGACCCATACCTCCACCAGATGCAAGAGCCAGGGGTTCCGGCGGGCGCAGAAACGGGACTCCCAACATGGCAAGTTTGTGTCCTCCTGTCTGCGACGATGATGCAGGAGACTCAGGCTGGTCTCTGCTGCCACGGGAAGCATGGTGTTGTCTCGACGTGGGAGAGCCAGATATGTTGAAGAGCTATGCACACAGCCGGCCGGTAATGATCTGGTCTCAGGAGGAGCCACAACGTATGGCACGTGGCACTTATCACAGCGATGTACAATCAGGCAGAATGTGTGACTGAGGAAAAGGACTGAAGAAAATCCCAGAATGCCTCAGGTATAGTAAATATCCTGGGAGGCACTGTTAGCAATGATGGTGATGTACTTCCTGAAGAAGAGGAATGGAGGATAGACCGTCACTTGACTTTTCTTTCTCTCTTTTTTGTGTATGGTGCTTGTTTGCAGGGCTTTTGTATGGATGCCTGACTCAGTAATGGCCGCCCTGGAATCCTGGCAGGGGATTGGAGGAGACGCCTGACCTCAAGATGGCCACCGGGCGGAGCTCACTCCTCACGAGGATTCAGCCCTGGAGCCCAGGCACGAGGCAGCAACAGTTCACAGACTGCCCACCGAGCACACACATCTGCGCATACAGCGGGCAAAGCAGGCACTCAGGCACGAACCTGCACTTGTAGACAGCCGCCGAGGCAGGGACATGCGGCAGCGTGACTCGGGTGAAGACCACGGAGCTCGGCAGCACGGCAGGGGTCCTGCGCGACCGGGGTAGCTCCCGGGGTCGCGTCTAGCAGCAGGAAGGAAGAAACAGAGCGCGCGCTCAGGGTGGGCACCTGACGACGCGCAACACAGCAACAGCACCACGCAAACGGGGTGGGCTCCCGGGTCGCGTCTCAGCAGCGGCAGCTCCTAACACAGCGGGGGTCCCAAATTCGCTCCACCGTCAGCATAAGGTGAGCAGCAGGGTTCAGTGACCACTCTCGTCGCCAGCTGTCGTGTCTTTGGTCAAGCAGGAACGACACCAACTCATTTGTATTAATTATACGGGAGCTTTATTGGCATACATGTTTCTTCCCTCGTAATCCATCCCCTCACTGCCCTTCCTAGCTCCTCCCTTTCCGCTTCCCTTCTACCCCCACCTTTCCTTTCTCCGCAGGTCCTAGTGTCCTTACATGTATTCCTAGAACATTACAGGCGGCTGCTAATTAATGGAAGTGTGCCTTGTAATTTATACAGTAATAAACTGTACATTTAAACATTGTGGCACTTTAAGTTAATAATAATTTTTCCGCTGTAACAAATGATCCATTTTTCATCTGTCCCCCTCGGCCCCCACCTCCTGTGTTTGTGTGTATCCAGTGCATGGCTCGGAGCGAAGCCTCTTCATTTTCCCTTTCAGACATTCTGTGCTCGGCTCAGAATTGATTTCCATGGCATAATTGTTTTTGCAGCCCCTTGCCCCTGTGCAAAAGTGGGATGGGTATGCCCAGACGTGGGTCCCTTGCTCACTGTGCCACTGGATTCAAGCTAGCCTGGCTGAAGAAGGGTGACATACCCTGAAACCGGTCCCAGGATGTTTGTTTCCAGTCCAGGGAGGACCTGGCCTGGCAGTTCGGTCTGGACTGTTCCCATGGGGCACAGGGTCAAGACTGATTTCCATATGGCTGGGTCCAAACTGGGGTGGCGTAGTGGGCAAAAGAACGATGGATTTAACCCAGATCTTTTGACTGGGGGAGAATGTTTGCATTGTCAGCATTCCGTCCATCATTTGTTTGCTGTAACACCTTGCCCCTGTGGGCCTGCTCCGCTGCTCCTAGTGTTTTACTTCTCTCTCCTGCAGCCCATGTTTAGCCTTACCCAGGACTGACTGATCCTCTTCCTTTCAGGCCATCATTTTCAGTCCTGTTATTTACGCATTTTTGTCATTTTTTGTTGTCTTGCTGGCTATGTGTTTAAATATAAGGAGTTGCAGAGCCTTTGTTTTCGGTAACTAAACAGCTTTCCAAGTTCTCTGTTATGCAAGCAGCGCGTGCCCTTCCTTACTACCAAGCAATGATGGGAGTTGTAGTCCTTTCATGTTATACCCTTAACAGGATCTCCCAGGCTTAATCCTGGCAACGCTCGAATCCTTTGTTTCTTCTGTAGTTGTTGACCTGTCCGTGTTCACTGTACCCTTTTCAGGGACCACAATTGAACATTTTGTTGACAAGGTGATTCTGTGCAAAATGCTGGTGCTTTTTTATGACTGGCTCTGAATTGCAGTAGGTGGCTGCTCATTGTCGGAGGCAATTAGAGTACTCTGCTGAGATTTTGGCCTGTTTTTATGTTAGGTAGGTGGAGGCTTGCCTTAAATAATTGTATGATTTGGGGACTCATTCTGTCTGATGATGTAGTGGTTATGGGTCATTTCTAAGGGGAAAAAAGGTTGTTGAGGTATTTTTCTTATAAATGAGAAATAATGATCTTTGAGATTATGCCATGTGTTTTTTAAACTGCTCTTACTTTCCCAAAGGTTTGGCCCTGTTGCACTGGGAAAGATCTCTAAAATATGGTAGATAAAAGGAGAATGCCACTGTTCCAGAAAAATAGTTCTATAAAATAACGGCAGGTTGTTAGCTTAGTGTAAAATTGTAATTGTTCCTTTTCATTTCTTTATGTTATGCGTGAAAGGCGGTTTCTTCTGAGGGTTATTGGATCGTGAAATTTTTCTTAGAGGTTATGTACCATGCGGTTATGGGGTTTTAATTCGAAGTATGGTATAAGGTGGTAATTCCTCATTCTAAGTCCTCCAGGCAGTGCTGCTACTCTGGTCCCATCTGTAATTCCTCATTCTAAGTCCTCTACACAGTGCTGCAGTTGCTTCTCTGGTCCCAGTGGTAATTACTCATTCTAAGTCCTCTAGACAGTGCTGCTAGCTGTTTCTCTGGTCTCATCGGTAATTCCTCATTCTAAGTCCTCTAGGCAGTGCTGCAGCTGCATCTTTGGTCCTGCCAGTAATTCATCATTCTAAGTCCTCTAGACAGTGCTGCTAGCTGCTTCTCTGGTCTCATCAGCAATTCCTCATTCTAAGTCCTCAAGGCAGTGCTGCAGCTTCATCTTTGGTACTGTCAGTAATTCCTCATTCTAAGTCCTCTAGACAGTGCTGCTAGCTGCTTCTCTGGTCTCCTCTGTAATTCCTCATTCTAAGTCCTCAACACAGTGCTGCTACCTGCTTCTCTGGTCTCATCTGTAATTCCTCATTCTAAGTCCTCTAGGCAGTGCTGCAGCTGCATCTTTGGTCCTGTCAGTAATTCCTCATTCTAAGTCCTCTAGACAGTGCTGCAGCTGCTTTTCTGGACCCAGTGGTAATTCCGCATTCTAAGTCCTCTAGGCAGTGCTGCAGCTGTGTCTCCGTTCCTACATCCCCTACACTCCAAACCAAAACACATAGATAAAAGACATTGTCATTTACAGTGCCAATAGCTCTACCTCTAAAACATGTGAGACCAAATATGTGACGTTACAATGCGTACTAATAACACGCTTGCCATTACCACTCGGGTATCACTACGCAAATACTTTTACAACGACCTACCATTACAACGTAAACTTTTACCACGCATATGCCTTTACCACGCATGCCATTACAACGCAAAGGCATGCGTGGTAAAGGCATACACTTGGTAAAAGTGGTTAAGGTAGGTAAATATGGTTAAGGTAGGTAAAGTGGTTATGGTAGGTAATATATAATATATATAATATATTTTTTTAATACCCCCTAAAACCCTAAAATTACCCTTACTACCCAAATACCAATACCCCCATAAAACCCTTAAATTACCCTTGCCACCCCAATACCCATAAACCCTAAAATTACCCTTACCACCCCAAAACCCATACCCACGTGAACCCTAAAATTACTCTTGGCACCCCAAAACCCATACCCACCCTGAACCTTAAAATCACCCTTGGCACCCTGAAACCCATACCCACCCTGAACCTTAAAATTACCCTTTACCACCCCAAAACTCAAACGCACCCTGAACCCTAAAATGTCCCTTGGCACCCCAAAATCCAAACCCACCCTGAACCCTAAAATTACCCTTGGCACCCCAAAACCCAAACCCACCCTGAACCCTAAAATTACCCTTGGCACCCCAAAACCCATGCCCACCATGAACCCTAAATGTTCCCTTGGTACCCCAAAACCCTTACCCACCCTAAAACCTAAAATTACCCTTACCTCCCCAAAAACCAAACCCACCCTAAACCCTAAAATTACCCTTGGCACCCCAAAACACACACCCACCCTGAACCCTAAATTTACCCTTGGCACCCCAAAACTCTTACCCACCCAAAAACCTAAAATTACCCTTACCACCCCAAAACCCAAAGCCACCCTAAACCCAGTATGCTTACCCTATACTTACATGTAAAACACATATGCCTTTACCATTCATGCCTTTACAACGAAATTCGTTGTAAAGGCATGCGTGGTAAAGGCATATGCGTTGTAATTACATGTGTTGTAATGGCATTGCGTTGTGATGGCACTTGCATTGTGATGGCATGCGTTGTAATGGCATGCGTTGTAATGGCATGCGTTGTAAAAGTTTCGTTGTAATGGCTGTTTCCCTGTGAGACCTATTGCATTGCAAATGCTTGTTTATTTATGTATTTCTATAGTGCTGTTATATCTTAGGAGTTGTAAAGGGCATTTTGAGAAGAGCAAGAGAAATACAAGAGAGAGAATATAAGGATGCTGATACAATAACAAGGGGCATATTATTAAGCGGCAGCGATAATTATCGCTGGCCGCTCTTAGCGTGAGGATTTTTATCGCCGGCTATCGCTGGAAATTATCGCCATGCTAGCGCTGTATTAACAACGCATAGCGCAATGGCGATAATTATTCCAGCGATAGCGATGTTTTCCATGGAACATCGCTGGTTTTCCAGCGATGTTCCATGGAAAACGGCGATATCCTTGATGATAGGGCCTGTGGTCTTAGCCACACAATCCACCCCCCATGTTAGGTATGCCTTAGTTTCCTGCGTTAAGGCATACTTAACGCGATTTCAAATATCGCTACCCCTCCTTGATAATATCGCGAAGCTGCCTTCGCGATATTATCCCATGTTGTTTTCACAGCCACGCCTCCTTTGCATCTCATTATCGATGCGAGGCGAGGCGTGTGAAAAACGGGCCCTAACTCAAGGAATCACGCGCTAGCGTGTCCTTGATGATAATGCGATAAAATTATCGCCGCTTTTCACCCGAAAACGGACGCTAAAGCGGCGATAATTTTATCGCGGGGCCTTGTAGATATGCCCCCAAGTAAGTTAACAAGAGAGGTGGGAGAGTCACCCAGGATGATTTGCAAAAACAGTCATTAAGGTAGAGCCAGAACAGGTAGGTTTTTAGTATCTTCCTGATGGTAAGCAGATTGGATTTGGGTTCATAGGGACAGTGGAAGGGAGTTCCAGAAGCTAGACACGACACCAGTGAAAGACTTTTAGTGCCATATAAGTCTTCACCCCTAATTCCAACTTTTCCAATTTTGAATCTCAATGTCTCACTTGTTTTACCACCCTCCTTCATTGCCCATCTACATGTCATCTATTACCCACACAAGCATACATCAAAATTGATTGATGAGATCAGATAAAAGCAGTCCTGCAGCCTAATGATGTAAAAATAGCACTTTCACGGGTGATTTCAACACTGAATGGGGCATACCTAAATGCACATCATAACCCACCCTAGAGAGCATTGTGCACATCCACAGTCTTGTACGGCAGTGATACCAGCTGAGGAAGGATTCTAGACCCTATTATTGCAGACCGAGGAATGGTAGAATTATTGATCTTGCCAATATCAACCAGTCAAATGGTTTAACTTGATCGAATGCTTGTCCTCGATATAAACCGGTCAGACCATTTTCATTCTTTGATCTTCACTACATTATCTTTAATTGAACCCTAATGAGAAAAAAATGATTCTGCACTATGAAAAAAAGTGACATTTTAGGCTCCCAAAGATCTTCTGCATACAATCAGTCACATAATCTATCCACGCAACCAAACCATCGCACTAAAAATCCTTGGCTCAAATAAGCCATACAAAAGATAAAAGCAGAAATCACTGCACTGCAATGTCAGATAAGGTAATCCGACAACCAGCATGTTAAATCGCATCTCCAATGACTGAACAGGATCAACAAACCATACATGAAGAAGGTAAAGATATCAGTATTCCATCCATAGCACCATGGCCACATGCCCTACTAAGAAACTTTACAGGAACCTTAAGGATGTTCTCAAACAAGTGCACCATCACACTAGGAACGTCTCATCGAGAATGGTGTGGCAAAGGGCAGCAGAGACTGAAAAATTCCTTAATTTCTAATATCTTTTTTAGCCTACTTCTATGCACAGGCCATCATGGGGCAAATGATAGAAAGAGAGAGAACCCCAGAGAGACATTCTAAAACCAACAAAAAGAGTGACAGAGAAAGACACAGTAGCACTTTAAAGAGTAAACATGTTTTCCTGAGATTGTTGTTGCCTATTTCAATAGCTATTTCTGAAGCCACCACAAGGTCATATGAAATCACGGGGGGTGGGGGGGGTAGGGGGGGGCGAGAGATGGAGAAGTGTACCAGGAAAAAGGAAGCGAGGAGACTAAATAAAAAGAGCGAGGAAGGAGCCATTTTTATTGGAGTGATCTCTACGAAGAAACTGAAAACTCACCGCACAGTGTAACCGAGCTTTAAGGGGAGCTGGCCCTAAGCATCTAACCAACAGGCAAGAAGGAAAGAGATTCATGAAAAAATGGGAAGTACTAAAGGGCTGGAGAGAACAAGCGAGGGAAAGATGAAGACGTTAGGGGTGACTGGGATTTAGAAATAAGGTTCTACATGTATTCGTACTGGCCAGCAAGGGCCCTTGAGAGGCGACAGGCTGCCTTCTTGGTATCTACAGTCAGACCTCCTATGAGCGCCACGCTAATATTTAGATTTAGCAGTATGCCCATGTATGCAAATAGAGAGGGGCGGAGGGATCTATGGGAAGAAAGCCTCAATCAGGTTTGGGGATGTCAGGTCTATGACCAAGATATAAGATGGTGGAAAAAAATGGTTTCATTTAGTGGGAAGGGCCGTTCATGAATTGGAAAATATCAGGAGTAGCCATTTTGCTCTCTTGTAGTTCCTATTCCCTTTCAGAAGAGCAAATACTCAGAATTCAAAAATCAAATGAGTTTGGGCTTAGGAGTGCCATTGTGCCTACCTAATGCCTGCTACAAAACAGTAGAGGAAAGAATATTTGGAAATAACTTTAGTTCCCATGAAAATTCCTCCTGAGTGGCCAAAATCTTTTTTAATTTTATTTCTGTTTAGCTCCCCCACTCCTGCTAGTTGACAGATTTCATGCACTTACAATTCTTTTTGCAAAAACTTTGTTTTGCCTTTGCCTCACAAAAATTCCATAGAAATGCCCTAGAAATGTCATGGTTTTATATTGAGTTTTTCTTTAAGCATGGTTTCCAAATATTGTCATAAATTATATTACTATTTAATAGTCTGCTGCTACCAGTGTTCATGGCTATACTTCAGGTTTGAGTATCAAGTCTCTGTTGTGGGAACACTTTGGATAATCACACTGTGCACTCCTTGTTTGTGCTCCATGTGTGTTTCTACAGCAGTATCTTTCAAAATGTGGGCAACATTTTAGTTTATGGGAGTGTCCAAGAACCTCACTGTCAAAAATATTGATGTGAGTTGAAAAATATAGTTATTATGTAGAACCATCTAGTAGTGTGTGTTATAGAGCCTGAACATGAGGCACCCACCCACACAAGACTCCAAGAGAGCTGTCGCCTGAACTATCATTCTGTCTTAAAATGCAGTAAAGGTAGTGTATGCTGGTAAATGTAGTATGAGCAAAACATGTAAAGAAATGTGCTTAACTAGCACCAATTGCCACCACTTTTCTAAAACTTGATTTTGGGGCCAGGGTACACAAATATCTCCTAAAGGTTGCTTTTATTAAGCCCTTTGAAGGACGAGATCCATCTCTGCAATGGTTCTAGTGTGGTTTACATTACAAAAGATTTCCTGACGAACTAAAACTCGAAATTCCAAATCATACTAGTTCTGAGTCTCCAAAAAATCTTAGAATGCAATATTTGTAATGCCTTATGCTAACAATGTCTTGAGCAAGAACCCTAAATCCACTGTAAAAAAATGTTCTTGTTCTGCTGTAAACTATGTTATTAGTCCACTGTGCTTTAAGATTCAATAAACTCCACATATAGCCCAGAGAAATTACACACCATATTAAGCATTATACAAGAACAGTGAAGGAAGCCCCACAAATAATTTTCACCTGGGCTCTGAAGATGACTTGGCCCTAACTGTTAAAAGTTCTTTAATTGCAAAGGGGGACTACCAGCACATCATAGCAGCATACAGGTACTCTGGATTGCGAGTGCATGCACTTACATATTTTTGTTTCAAGCACTGCCACAGAAGCAGTAGATTTTACAGCTAATTCTATATTCATGGAAATTTGCAAAACTTCTACATCTAGCAGGGAGAATTTTTATCCACCCTGGAAAATCAAATATACCTACAAGAAAAATGTTGCCCAGTTCCTGTGTCTGCTTTGAGGCCTGGTTGGTTGGAGGGCTTCTCTGGTTATCCGCAGCCACTATCCCCGCCTCCACCAGGGGGTTCTTCTGCATCCTAGAATGGCCAGCTCAACCATGTAACCCGAGGAAATCACTGCTGTCAGTTAGTTGTCTATCTAGATATCTCTGGGCTTTTCTGTGGCAAAACACTTCTGTCAGGGGAATATGAGTAACTTAATTTTTTAGTTCACCTGAGGGCGTGCTTCCAGTGAATAAAAGTAAAGACCGATAGTAAAGACCTTCTATTAACTGGGTCAAAGAATTAGAAAAATATATGTATTTATACATTTTCTGTGCCACATGGGCAAACTCAACACTAGGTCTCCTCAAGCCAGGGGGTCATTCTCAAAGTCAAGCAACATCCTGGAGTGAAGGACAGCTTCTGGTCTGCTTTAAACTCACGTTAGGCACAAGAGCAGAATTCTGGGAGAAACTGACTCGCAAGTGACCAATACATTGGTGAAAGTCTTAGCAGAGGCTTAGAGAAGGAGGGGAGTCGTGATGGCTGAACCACATCTTGTTCAGGGAAGCTATTGATCAAGCTCTGGAATTGTGTGTTCTACTCGTGGCTCTGGTGTCTATCAAGTGTGCTTACAAGATTACCCTTGGACTTTTATTCTATTTTAAATGGCAACAGAAGAGGTGGACTGGCCGTTAACTCCATCTGGTGATCGCTGGGCTGAATCTAATTTTTGAGATCATGGCCCTCCTGGTTCAGAGACACTTCATAGCCGGTGTTCACATTCCACCTTTTTAGCACTACTAGAAGGTAAAAAAAAATTCTAAAGCTGCATTACAGCAGTACACCTTCTAAGCTGATGCTCCGTCTTCCCATGTACCATGTAAACAAACCTTGGGCCTACAAAGGCACCTCTGAACTCTCACACTGTACAGGGCTTCTTAAGGAACATTCAACCAGAACTGCACTGCTAGCCTACACCTGGTGTTAGTTGAACAAGAATACATTATAAGGATATTGCATGGCACTTGGCTACATGCAGATTGCCTCTACAAAGTGACATTATTCTAAGTTTACGTGCAATATACACTTACCCTAGAGGGTATTTTATTCCATATAATGGGCAGCATATATAGCCAACAAAGGGTCTCATATTTTAAGTGACAACTTTAACCAATTTGGAACCTTCAGATAATAGCACTTTGTATTCTGGGATTTGTAGATCTAAAATCCAAAGTTCCAAGTTCTAGAATGCAAGGAGTGTTTGATCAAAAGCCTGGAATGGTTAAACATAACACACAGGCTTGATGCTTCATGCGTATCCCCCTTTCCAGCCATGTAACTGTGGAAACGGGAAAAATAAGACTGTTTAAGGGGACCCATTTGGAGCATTTTGGGGCTCTACAGGCCAAGAGAGGTATACAAGTGCTATTTTCCCCATTGCTCATACGTTCTCCTTAGCATGCATTCCTACACTATATAAATTGATTTCTCATGTCAGTAAACGGGCAGAGTAAGGCATGCGATACCACAGATTTCCTGCTACTACATGCGCGGTAAAGGCCTTTGACAGCACTATTACCTGCTCATGACATGCCCTATACAGCCTACATTCCCAGCCCTGCCAGGACATTGTATAATCTCGACTGATACAGAGGGGCCAATTGGAGTGCTATTGTGTCCCTGTAGGAAGCCCGGCTCTTTGTATAAGGGTCCAAAAAGAGGTACACTGTGTAAAGAGTCCAGGCACACCCCAAAGGAATTACAGAGGCACAAATTACACCTCAAATGCTCTCTTTTGTGGTAGTGTGGGTGAGCAGTTAGGCATATCAGAGGGTAGTGCTAAGCATTTATTGCACACAGAAAGGCAGTAAGTGAGACCACACTCATTAAAGAAATCCAACACCAATTTATAAAAATAACATGTACTTTTATATGAATTTAGATACCAAGATCATCGGAATCAGGTAAGTACTTTGAGGTATGCCTTTTTACAGTTTTTAAAAATGGACTCAGTGCAATCGCTAAAGCTGTAATGTTATCCTGTGGAGGAAAGACATACTTTGCATACAGTTACTTCATAGCGACTTATGGGACCAATCTCCTGGACTTAAGGTGAGTATGTGGCAAGGTCCAAGGCCACACCAACAGGTCACCTCTGGAGGCTCTGGGGCGTCCGTGTGCAGAGGTGTGTTATGGTGCAGGGTGTCCCATTCACTTTAATGGGGAATGGTCTGGTTGCAAAGAGGCTGCAAGCTAGGCCTCAGTGACAAGTCAGGCTGAACCAACAAGGGGGATCACGATGCTCCCGGATGTGGGGACACCTTTGGTCCTCTTCTCCTCAGGCCAGGGCGGCCGGGTGCAAAGGTGTTCTCTGGCGCTGAGTTTTTGTCACCTGACACACTCGTGGTAGAGGGGCCTGCACAAAGAGGCTGCAGGCGGTATCAGTGAGTTCACTGTGGGCAAACCCAAGGTGGGCTTTGTCTCTGGATGGTCGGGGGACCAGGCTGGCACTGTTGGCCCACTTCAACTCAGGCTAGGGGGCATGGGTGCAGTGGTATTTTCCGGTGTCGAGTTTGTGGCAGTCCAGAGTCCTCACAGTTCTTTTGAAGTGCCTGCAGGATGCAGGAAAGCAGCTCCGCTACTCCACGGGAGTTCCTGGGTGTTAGGCAGGCAGTCCTCCCAGGCTTTTGGAGACACAGCAGCTGCAGGATGAGACGACTTTAGCGCAATCTGGCAGGAACAGCAGACAGGCCGGCTGGGCTAGCGCCTAGTCAGTTCTTTTGCTTCTCCAAAGTCCTTGCTTCTCGCAGCTCTTCGGTGTCCTTCTTCTTGAATAAATAAATACACATTTTTTAAAGTGCATAGCTACTCCTGTAAGGAATGTCCCAGCGCTGAGCAGTCAAAAGCAAACTGAAGAGGCAGAGGGAGGAGGGACCTAGAAAAGCCAGGTCTTGGGATTTTTGTGAAACTGAGGCTCTGACGGAAATTGCCTCAGCTGCAGCGAAAGGGAATTCCAGAGTTTGGAAGCGAGAAAGTGAAAAGATCTTCCACCAGCACGAGCTTTCTTGATTCTGGGCACTTGCATAAGTAGTGCCTCAGAGGACCTGAGGTACCTCCAAGGAGAATAGGAAACAAGAAGAGAGTGGAGAACAGTAGCAGAGAGCCTAAAAAGAGAGGCGCTTTCCACCGAGAGCCAGTGAAGTTTCTGAAGTGCCGTAACTATAGATGCACGCTTTGGGAGTTTAAGCACCAAACAAACCGCAGAGTTTTGTACTCGCTGGAGTCTCTTGATCCTAGCCTGAGAGGCTCCCAGGTATAGGATGTTACAGTAGTCCACCTGAGAGACCACTAAAGCCTGGATCACAGTTTTCTGGGCCGAGAATGGTAGGAGATGAATAAAATGTTTAAGAGATTTAATAATGCCAAAACACTTGCCTGCTAAGGTTATGATTTGACTCTCAAAAGTGAGTTAATCATCAAACCAGACACCCACGTTTTTGACCGTGGTGTTAGGTTGAGGAAAGGGACCCAGAGACTCTGGCCACCAAGCTGAAGACCAAATTGAGGGCTGCTTGCCAAGAATCAGGACCTCCGTCTTACCTGTGTTTAACTTCAGGCAGTTGAGGTCCATCCAGTGGGATACCTCAGACAAGCAGGCCCTCAAAATCACGGCAGCAGCAGCTGAGTTATGGGACAAGGTAACGATCAGCTGAGTGTCGTCGGCGTAGGATATTATTTCATAGCCAAGCCGCACAATGATGTCTGACAGAGGGCGGATGTACAAATTGAAAAGGGTAGGGCTCAGCGAGGAGCCCTGTGGAACTCCCTGAGGCAGAGGAACCACCTTGGAGCAGAAAGGCTTCTGGAGGGCCTGGAAAGTGTGGTTTTGCAGGAAAGATGCCAGCCACCTTAGGGCTTTATTTCCGACACCAGAACTCCATAACCGTTCCAAAAGGCGGCCATGGGATACAGTGTCAAAAGCCGCACTTACGTCTAGTAGCAGTAATGCTGCAGTGTCCTCATTGTCCATAGCCTGACGCATGGATTCTGAGGCTAACAGAAGGGGGACTTGGTACTGTACCAGGGCTGAAATCAGATTGTGGTCTATGTAGAAGATCCCTTTCCTCAATGAAACCTGAAAATTGCTGGTTGATATATTTTTCAGCCACTTTAGATAAAGAAAGGAAGGAGAGAGATAGGCCTATAATTCTCCGGCTTAGCAGGATCAAAGAGAGGGCTTTTTTAGCAAAGGAACTACAGAGGCATGTTTCCAATTAAGAGGTATTTATGCTGCCTCAAAGGAACTGTTAAGCAGTTCCTTAAATACAGGAAGAAGTTCCATAGTACCACGCTCCAAGATACTAGAGGTATTGTGTCAAAAGGAGAACCTGACTTGATAGAAGACATGCACTCCTTCAGCTCAACCTCATCAATAGGTTTGAACTTGAGTAGGCAGCTACCTTCATTAGAAGGCTCAAACCATGTGTCACAATAACGGACATTTCTGGCTGCCTCCAGAAAGGAGGAGCAAATGGTGGCAACTTTGCCTGAGAAAAAAATTGCTAGTGTGTCGCAGTTCTCCTTAGATGATGGTGTTACTGCAGACACTCGATCCAGTGATGTTAATGCTTTAACAATAGAGAAGTTCTGGGCCATCTCAATTTTATTTGCTTAAAATTCACGCCGCACTTGCCTGATGCGACCGTGATAGATTTTTAGAGCACAACAATAGGCCTCCTTACTGGTCTGATCATTAGACCTATGCAATGTGCGCTAAACAGCACTTACAACTTTTTTTGAGAGCGGCCAACTCCTCGTTAAACCAATCTGCCCTGGAATTGGTTCTTGTTGGACTTGGCCCTTTTTGCAGGATCATCCCTGAACCTTTTGCCTTCCATTTAGTCTTTTTTCTGACCTGGTGTTGGTGGTTTTAGGACTCTGGGCCCTTTAGCACTGCTGTCCAGTGTAAAGTGCGTGTGCTCTCTGTGGTAAACATGGTAAGATTGGTCTACACCTGTTTGCCATATTTAATTTACCTGTCAGTCCCATGTAAAGTGGTATCTCAGGTACCCAGGGCCAGTAAATTAAATGCTACTGGTGGGCTTGCAGCGCTGATTGCGCCACCCACCAAAGTAGCCTTTCAAACCTGTCTCAGGCCTCTGCCATTGCAGGGCATGTGCGCGCAGTGTTACTGCCGCTGTGACGTGGCACCTAAAGTGAGTGCCACGTCTGTGACCCCCCTTTTACTGCATGTCAGTCACCCCTAAGGTAGACCCTAGCTAGCCCTATGGGCAGGGTGCATTGTAGGTAAAAGGTAGGACATGTACCTTAAGTGTGTGACATGTCCTGGTAGTGACAAACAGCCATTTTGATTTCTCACTGCTGTGAGGCTGCCCTCCCATAGGAATGCATTGGGGATTTCCTGATAAGTGTTTCAGGGGTAATTCCTGATATGAGAGGAGCAGCGCGGACAAGTTTGGTATGTTTGGAATAGTAATAATAAAGGCTGCGCAATGGTGTGCGCAGATTTATTATCACTATTTTAGAAATGCCACTTTTAGAAGTTGGCATTTCTGTGTGCTATCTGTCTACCTGCCTGATGTGTATTGCATGTCTGGCTCTGGAGTGACAGGGGCTGGTGAAGTGTGTGTGGCTCAAGGGAGGGGAGGGTGAGTCAGCCCTAGGCTGAATAGGAGAACTGCTTTTGGAGTAGTGGGAGGAGTAGTCCCCTGACCCTGAATAGGTCTGTGCCTGCCTGGGTGAATGCTGGCTCCGCCCCCTGTGGTGTGTCTGATGACCGAGCCCCCACCTGACAAAGGGGAAGAGGAGCACGGTAAACAGAGTGCTCCAATACCCCCCAGAACCAGTTGAGACTGGTTCCCCCCAAGCCTTATGCCAGGGCAGAACAAAGAAGAAATGCTGTATAAATATTGGGGCTGTGACCCCATGTGTGCTGTGCTTCCCTGTGATTTGGGACTTGCTGCTGCTGGTCCCCAGGAGGAACCGCCACGAGGGACTGCCTCCCTGCTGGAGGGCCCTGTGTGCTGGCCTGCCTGGGCCCAGCTTTGCCCTGCTGGAAATTCCTGGCTCTAGGGCTTCGTGGGCGCTATATCCTCCTCCCAGCTGCTCCAGGAGGAGAGGAGCACTGGTGTCCTGAAAGCACGGTGCTGAGGGGTCTTCAGGGGGAATCCCAGCGTGGGGACTCCCGCCTGCTGCTGGGAAGTGCAGCGGGAGCCTACCCCGCTTTTAATTGCAGCGGGAGCCTACCCCGCGTTGGAGTGCAGCGGGAGCCCACCCCGCATTTGCAAGTATTGAGGAGCGAGAGCCCACCCCGCATTTGCAAGTATTGAGGAGCGGGAGCCCACCCCGCATTTATGCCCGGAGAAGCGGGAGCCCACCCCGCATTTGTGCATCGCGGCGAAAGCACCCGCCAACGCGACGAGCGGAAGTCAGACAAGTGCCCGCCTGGTTGTGGGTGGGGCCTACAATGCCGAGGGCGGAGCGGAAGTGAAGCCGGCAGGAGGGCCGGAGCTTCGCACAGCCGAAGTAGAAGCCAGGCCGGAGGAAGGCGGGGCCCCCGTGGGCCAGAGGGAGCCCTGCCTGCTGTCCAACGGAGATCAGAGGCACCAAAGAAGGTCCCGGTGAGTGGGGACCTACCAAGGCACATTGTCTGTGCCTGGAGCCGGCGCCAACGGCCCCGGTGAGTGGGGCTGATGTCAGGAAGCAATAGTGGTGCTGAGTGAGTGCACCAGACAGAGCCCAGTGAACGGGGCTCTCAAGACACTAGTAGTGCCAGAGCTGATTTGTCTTTGGGGGCGATTTTGGTTCCCTGAGTGGGACCTAAGAGGCACAGTGGTGCCAGGCCTAATTCTCTCAGCTGCACCGCGAGAGCGCAGGCAGCTGCAACGTGGGGCCATTTCTTTTAGATGAAGAGGAGGGGGTGAGGTGCACCCCCCGCCCCCAGTGCATTACGCACGTTGTTCTTGCTGCCAAGGCAGCCAGAGGGCCCGTGGAAGGTCCTGGAAGAGCTCTGACATTTGGGACAGAGGGCATTTTGGGCCCCAGAGAAGGCCAGTTGGCCTGGGGTCATTTTGGTGATATTGGTAGAGCGCAAGGCTCTACAAAACTGCATAATGTGTTTATGCCTAATCTGATTGTTGCTAAATGTGATTTATGCACCATGTGTTGATGCCTAATGTTATGCTATGATGTTTATGCATAATGTGTTTCCAGAGTACAGTATTTTTACCAGTAGTTACTGGTGGTGTTATTTTTGCTACTTGTGCTTTGTGATGGTTCTGACAGTGGCCCGATTGGCCCTGTCATGTATATAATCCCCTGTAAATTATTTCCTGGTGCCAGTTGGCACAGTGCATATGTGTGATTATGATTCTAGTGTGTTTTGGATAATACAAAGGCTATTTTTTATATAACCTTGTGTGGAGTTTCTTTTGTAGTGTGTTGCGCAAACGCTTTACACATTGCCTCTGGGATAAGCCTGACTGCTCGTGCCAAGCTACCAAGGGGGTGAGCAGGGGTTATCTTCAGCGTGTAACTCCCTTGCCCTGACTAGAGTGGTGGTTTCTGCCTGGCTTAGGCGCAAGCCCTAGCCAACCAGAAATCCCATTTCTAACATTGGTTGTCAGCGGTGAGGATAGGACTTGCGTTTGCGCAGTACCACAGCGACAACTGGTTGCACTACAAACTCTGCATTTGGATATTCACAGGTTTGGGGATTATTTTTCCTGATTTTTTTTTTCTCCTTAAAAGTGTCATTTTTAAATTGTGTTTCCTGCTCTTTTAAAATTTTGGTGACACCCCTAAAGTGTCAGTCATGTCTCACCTCGGTGATCCAGCAGTTGTTGTGACAGGAAGTGCATTTAATGTAAAGAGGTTATGTAAATACACTGTGAAGGACCTAAAGAGGTTCTGTCAGGATCTTGGGTGTCAGGTGAAGAGATCTGCCCAGAAAGCAGAACTGCAGGAGGCCTTGTTGGCCTGTTGAACATCCCAAAACCGGGTGGGGGAGGAGTCTGGGAAGGAGGGCCCCAAGACCAGTGAGGTTCCCGAGAGGGAGGGTCCTCAACCAGCACCCCCAGAGGGCAGTGGCCCTGGAGAGTTTGAGCAGGAGGGAGAAAATGACAGGGCAGGAACGCCAGTAGGTAGGGAGGACCCCATAGATGGGGAGTCCCTTGCTGGGTCCAGTGCCAGGGGCGGTGCCCCATCCCTTTCCCTGTCCCCAGAGGAGTGGGTAGATAGGAGGGAAGAAAGGGAGCATCAGCTGGCGTTGGAAAGGCTCAGGTTGGAGCTAGCGCAGCTGGGTGTGGAGGAGAAAAAGCTAGAGACTGAGAGGGTCTTAGCGCAGGAGAGGATGGCGGAGGCAGAGAGGGCCTTTGCCAGGGAGAAACTAACTCTTGAGGATATGTCCCCTGAGTACAGTTTTAGTTGTCTGGATTCACCAGTGAGGGTGGGGTCCAGTGGTGGCAGCAATATGGAGTCCAGTGCAGGAAGTCCCACACCCAGATCCCAGAGTATGGTGCCTGGTTCCCAGGAAGAGGGGTACAGGTTGAGGTTCAGGGGCAGTAGAAAACTGTCTCACCAGGGGAGTTTGTGGATGAATGTTGTGATGCACTGGAGGATTGGGTGATGGGTAGCATGGCAAATGATTTTGAAGGGCTGTTCAATCTGGTTGTCAGAGAGCACATGTTCAGTAATTGTTTACCGGGGTTGCGCCAACACCTGTTGGAGTGTGAGTTCTCTGATCCCAGGGAGCTTGCACGGGAGGCAGACCTCTGGATGAGTGCCAGAGGGTCTGAAGAGGCATTGGGGAGTGACCCTAAGAGGAGTGGCTCAGGTATTTCCCAGCCCAGAGTGGTGGGAGAGGTTCAGAGTAGCCCAGCTAGGTCCCGGTGTCGTGGGAGGGTTGTAGGGCCTTCCCGTCCTGTCTCCAAGGAGAAGGAGTGAGACTGGGATGCGTCCCGAAGTGCCCCAACCTCAGTCTCAGGCCCTGGAGGGTTCCTTAAGGGAACACCAGGTAGGGAGCCTAGGCTGTCCTGATAGGCCGTACGTTGAGGGGGATCTCCTAGTGTCAGGAGAACGTGGAGCGTCTGTAAGCAGAGCTCCTGCGGTTCTGGTGTCTGGCGGTGCCGCTCCTAAGTGGAGGGTGCAGAAGTCCAGATTGAGGGGTGAGAGGGGGATGCGTTCCTCAGTGGGAGAACCAATGGGTCAGGGGCCAGCCAGAAAGGCTGAGGAGTGACCATGGTGACACCCCTTCTGTCCTGGGGGATCTTCGCGCACTGTCAGATGGACAGGGGTCGGGAGATTTGCGACACGCAGACTGTCACACAACACATGAGTCATGTGTTACCCTCGAGGGGCATGTGTGCTCCCCAGGAAGTCCTGGTGCACCGGGCAGGTGCTCAGCCGCAGGGGTTAGTCCCTGGGTTGGGAGGCCAGGTTCAGGTTCTGCCTGACCTGGAGGGAAGGATGACTGTAAGCAGTGTCCTGACCAGTTTGTCTTCTAGGGGTACCACTCCCGATGGGAGGGTGCAGAACTCTGGAAGGGGGTGCAGAGGGAGGGAGTCCTCGCCTCTGACCCCGGTGCAACCTGAGGGTTTAGATCCTAGGTTGGTAGATCAATTGCAGGGTCAAGGGCCTGAACTGGTGGAAGAATTGTGTAGGAGGTCTGGTTCCAGCGTCCTGACAGTTTTTGGTTCTGGGGGTGCTTCTCCTGGGAGGAGAGTGCGGAACCCCAGAAGGAGAGGTAAGGGGAGGAGAGCCTCGCCCGAGACCTCTGGTCAGCCTGAGGGTGCAGACCCTAGGTTGGAGGATCAGTGGCAGTTTAGAACTGCACTGATGAGAGGTAGAGTGGAGAATGGGTACTATGTGCCAGGGGTTATTGCCCCCCACTCTGTGGAATGGCAAGGACCAGAGACATCTGGATGGCCTAGGGCCTGGTCCTGGCCGCGGACAACTAGGGAGTACCAGTGGGGTAGCTTAGTTGGTCCTGGGAGCTTTGACAGAGGGAACCACATGGGTTTTTTTCTACCACAGGTGCAATGGAGTCAAGTGCTCCCAAGATCCAGTCGTCAACCTGATTGTTGGCTATGGTGGGACAGCTATCAAGTATAGGTCGGTTCACAGCCAGCGTTGAAGTGAAAGTCAGGGAGGGAACTTTAGCCCATCTCCGAGTTTTCAGCTTCACTCCAGAAGAAGCTTTAGAAGAGATGTTATGAGAGATCCAAAAGGGGATTGCCCTACGGTCAGACCAGACCAGTGGCAGGGGTGTCAGAACCGAACTGAATACAGGAGAGTCACAGGGTTTATGGGTAAACCTAATTCAGCACAAAAGTAAGAGACTGGCTAAGAAAGGGGTCAGTTGGGTTAACAGTTGGAATTCCAGAAATTCCAAAATGGCTGCCCGAATCTTACTCTCGAGTCAGCGCTCTAGTTTTTCTGAGCGCGAGACTAAGAGAGTGTGATTGGCGCGCTAGCCCTTAATCTCCACGCACCTCACCTTAGGAGATTCATCGTTGAGCAGCGTTTTCATCAGCCGCGTCGCGTAAGTTAGTCAGGGTAGTGGCGACGCTTGGAAATTCGGCGTATAGTTACCGTCGCGTACCTTTTTACAGAAATACTCCTGGGTAGTGACGAGTCCTGTCAGGCTATTTTTTCTCTGAAGTGAATTCTGGGCGGAGTCACTCTCGTGACAAAAGAAAAAGAAAATAGAACAGCCTCAAGGGTTGAATATTGTTATCGAAGTCAGCACAAGTAGGAAATTATCGTGTATTCCCCTGAAAATTTTCTCCGTGTTTATGCAGCTGTGTTCCTATCCAAAGTTGAAGCAGAACACAAGGAATCCTATTCAAGAACTTCTACAGTGAGTCAGCGGTTGGCGATAGAAGAATTTAGAAGTATCAGCTTACTTTCCTGAACTCTCGAGTTTGCCAGCTGCGCCACGCATTCCCTGGGTCACGCAAGTACCTGTTAAGGAATAATGTTAAGACTGTCATTACAAGTTTAAAGTTATCTGAAAAGAAGAATTAAACCACTGAAAGTATAATAAAAAAAATACGCTCTACTACATAACAGAAAGGTTAAAAGAAAAAGTAGAGTGAATATAGAAAGAAGAGGGGCGCTCAGCCAAAAGAGAAAATGTAAAGATTAGACTATTAACAATTGAAGAGTGTTAGATGAATGTAGTAAATAGTTGCATGATAATTAAATTAACGTGTTCTTATTTGCAGACAGAAAATCTTCTGAAGTGGCCTTCTAAGATAGAGCCAATTACAACAACAGAAGTAGACGAGGTGACAGGAGAATTCGACTGTCTATTCTTTTAATCCCATTCCCCTTTCCCTCCTTGGACCAAACTGTCTACCAAGCGCAATATCTGGAGGCGTTTGCTCTGAGGTGGGCGTTGGGAAAATATTGACATTCTACTCCCACGCTGACCTAGTGGCCTATCCTTGACAAGGGGAGACCCAAGTAGTAAGTCCGTAAGATTAGAAAAAATAGGATCCAGCGTATGACCACACTTGTGTGTGAGCCCAGAGACCAGCTGAGGCAGTTGAAGACTAGCTAAGTCCACTACCATAGCTGAAATTGAAGGGCACAGCGGATCATCAAAATGAAGATTAATGTCCCTAACCACGGTGAAGTTAGAGTAGTGTAGGACTAGTGGCAGCAGGATATCTGGAAGAGATTAGATAAACCTAGTAGCCGACCCTGGTGGCTGATAGATCAATATCCCAGTAAAGGTGAAATTATCTGGACAAGACAGGGAGAAAAGCACTGCCTCGCAGCCAGCTATGGCTATTTTAGAGAAGCTACACTTCAAAATCGTTTACACACAATGTCAATCCCCCCCCATGCTGGAGTTGCCTATCCCGCCTTACTAGCCCATTGCCTGATGGAACCGCTGCCAAAATATCAGGCTCGCAGTTTTCTGAGAGCCATGTCTCAGTCAAGAAGATAGCAAAGGCTCATATAAAACCAAATAACTTGAGTTTATGTTTTACTAAGGAGCGACAGCTTAAGTAGAAGAAGGAAGCTTTAGATAAGACCTGGGGAGTAGTTTCGGACTACAAGTCAGTGCTTACCTTAGGGACTGAAGCGAGAGCCACTGAGAACTCAAAGCCACGCCTGGCTCCTACTATTTAGGTCCAGCATCTGATGGCAAGGACAGGGCGGCGAGGCTGCTAATAGCCTAAGATCTGCTGGAGAGTACTGTATGACGGCTGAGGTTGCACAGGAATGGGGTCCTGTGCCCTGGCGCAATCGGGCGTGGACGGGTGCAGACAAGCTTGCCTTTGGCACGCCAGCAGCGCGCCCTCTGCGCAGACGCAGAGACACCATCTTTAAATAGCCCACCTCTAAGTGGGAGTGGCCAAGGTGAAGGACGCCGAAAACAGAGGGAAAGAAAAACAAACTGGAGCCCAGCAGCTCTCCTCCATCCTGGCAGGCTACCCTACCAGGGAGGAGTACTGGTAAATAAAAGTGAACTAAAAGAACAAGTGACGAAGTTAAAAACACATAAAACCACACGAAGGGTAGCCTGGCCTCAAAATGGCTCCCAATGGTGATGGTGCCAGGCATCTCCGGGGCGATTACGTGCTACAAGGAAAAGAAATGATTTGCAATAGTAACGGAGCCAGGCAACTCCGGCGCGTTTACCCTGCTACAAGGAAAAGAAATGCTTTGTAGTAGTGGACAGCAGACTATCCAGGGATAACTCGTGCTCCCTTCAGGACCTTCTTAGGTCAGCAGAAATCTGATTTCCAGGTGCCAGCGGCTCCCCTAAATACTAGATTTAGAGGTGTTAGGGGGTTGGAGGGTAGTAGCCAATGGGTTACTTACCCTGCGGTCACTATGCCCCCTATATGACCACTTCCTGTGGGAAATGAGCATAACCCTGTCCCAGAGTTCCTAATTCTGCCATCACAAAGATGGCAGACTTTTAAATTTCGTATCCACATCAGGTAGTCCACCTTAGGAGTGGAACTAGCCTGAGGGTGGACACACCTCTCTGACTACTAATTTGCATACCAAAGGCGGTGGGCTCTTTGAAGCTTCCTGCCTTAGAAATGCTAAATTTATCATCCTTCCTGGAGGAGGTGTAAAACATCTCCCTCCAGAGCAGGCATTGTTTCTGACCTCCTGAGAGCATGGACTCTCACCCCTGGAGGTCAGAAACTCGTCTGTGGTGACAGGCTGGACTGAACCAGTCAGCCAGCACACTAGAGGGCTGGTAGGTTTCAGGGGGGTACCTCTAAGGTACCCTCTGGGTGCATGTATTAATAAATCCATCACTGGAATCAGTGGGGGTTTATTAATATGAGGTGTTTGGTACCAAATACCATAGGTTTCACTGAAGTCGTTATGTATCTGGGTATCTCGTTTTAACCAGTGCCTAGTACATACCTAAAGATGGCTTACTTGCTCACTTGTAATATCTAGTAATAGAACTAGACATCACAGGGGCATATCTGCTCATGTAGATATGTCCTCACATAAATATAATGTACCCTGCATTAGGGCTCAAAAGCCTGCTGTAGGGGTGACTTACATATATTAGATGCAGTGACTCTGGCATGGCACACAGGAGTGTGTCATGTCACGTTTTCACTCATGGTTTGCACCATGTCACGCAGCCTGCAATGGCAGTCTGTGTGGAGTTTGTGCGTGAGTCCCTTAGAGTGGCATAAGATATGCTGCATCCCTTTGGGACCCTCTTTAGCACTCATGCCCTAGGTACCTGGGGGTACCATTTACTAGGGACTTACATGGGTGCTAAAGTCCGTAGACAATTGTAGCACAATTAGACAACACCTTGTTTTGGAGAAGGAGCACTGAGGTCTGGTTAGCAGGTTTCAGTGCACTGTCAGAGTCGAAAATCAGCCTCTAGTAGCTAAAAGGGGGCAAAAAGTGGGGGATAACTGCAATAAAAGTCCAGTTTCCTATACAACCCCCCAGCCAACAGGCCAGGAGTCTCAGCCACAACCTGGGAGAGTCTTCCTAGTCTTTCAGGCAAGGAAGAGAGTAAGGGAACAGGCTGCATTGTTGCAGAGCCTATTGTGCCTCACATCCTTCTGTCCAGGTCACTGCCTCTGGGCAGCTGACCTATCCCAACAGTAACAGGACCCGTTTTAAACTGCACTAGATCTGTTTGACCTTTCCTCCTTTCCTTGGGGATAGAGGTCACTACCTCTGCTAACTCCATCTTAGCCAGGGCAAACCCCAGCTTACCTAAAGAGGTTATCCACAACTGGAGTAACCCCACCATGACCACCAGGGGGCCTAACTTGCTATTTGGCATGGGGGGATCAGATGACCATGCCAAGGACAATCCAGCCATAAAGGTTAAAACCCAGCAGAGGCTGCTGACAGCTGTCAGCACCCAGAACCACACCTTTAGCTCTCGACTGACAGGTGGGTGGCCTAACAAATAGGTTTCTTCGGGTTCCAGGGGTCCCACTACTGTTTTGGAGTGGGGGCTACTACCTCTTGTAGTAGACACCCTCCTTCCACTCTCTCTTCTGTCAACTTAGGGGCCACATCCTCCTGCTAAATGGTTGCCTGACTAGTCAGGACTTCTTGTGGGGGCAGGTAGAGCTTCACCAGTGCCAACGGTGCAGGCCTCTCCAGGAGGTGAGGACTGGCACTGGACCAGTACCTTTTTTGGGCTCAGACCAACCTCTGGGAGGTCATTTCCAAGGAGACAATCGAGGGGGAGATCTGAACTGACTACCACCCGCTGCCAACTAAGGGACCCAGCTATGTTTAGGGGCACTAAAGCCACAGGCCTAATGGTATCCTCCCCGGGGACAACCCTTACTTTGCTACTCTCTCCTGGTAAATACTGGGCTGAGGATACCAGTCTGTCAGTCTGTCATGCACAAAGGTGTGACTGGCACAAGTATCCATCAGGGCAATGATTTGAATTCCATTTACCTCTATGGTTTGGAAGTGACTACTTCCCTCTGGAATCACCAACTCACCTTCTGGCCCAGTTTACCAGTTAAGAGCTACAAGGATGTCCTCATCTGAGGAGCAATCCTGAAAGGCTACACTGGCAACCCCAGTGCCTACCTTTTCTTGGGACAAGCTGAGTCCCCTCTGTAGTGCCCAACCTGCTGACAATCGAAGCAGAGCCTACAGTCCATGACCTTTTTTTAGCTTAGGGTCCCCACTTTAGCACTCATGCCCTAGGTACTTGGGGTACCATTACAGGGATACTAAAGTCCTCAGCCAATTGTAGCACAATTAAACAACACCTTGTTTTGGGGAAGGAGCCCTGGCACTGAGGTCTGGTTAGCAGACCTTAGTGCAGTGTCATAGTCGAAAATCAGCATCTAGTAGCAAAAAAGGGGGCAAAAAGTGGGGGGATAACTGCAACAAAAGCCCAGTATCCTACAATCCCCTGCTTCTTGCTCCACTTTCTCATCTCAGCAGTCAGGGATGGAAAAGAGTTCTATCAGTGCCAGTTCAGCTACAGAATGAGACCTGTGAAAACCATCTTAGTGACTTCATTGCAGACTTGTAATACATTTTTACAGGCAATTAGTGTCTTTTTCTTATTACAAGTGAATTCCAAAATCGGAGAGCACTTGTAATAAGTTAAAAATTCACTGCTTTTATACGGAGATTAGTCTTTGTTGGGACGGAAAAGTCCCAAGCATGGTGATGGGCCTGTACCCTGCGTTAAGTACCCCAGCTGCAAAGATGTCTGGATCCCTGGTGCTGATTTGTGTTGTCACGGGAGAACAGGGATCATGCATGTGCGTCATGACATAGTCCTGCCACATGGATTGCTGTCTTTTTAGACCAGGAGAAACACCCAAATCACTATCCGCATATTGGTGCAAGGCTCCTACCTTTCTCAGGAGTTAAGCAGCATGAGCGCTGTAGTCGCAGCATACCGCGTAGTGATCAGTAGAAGTGAACAGGCCTTTTTATGTCTAGCCCGCAACAGCGCATGCAATGCATGTGCTCTCACTTGCAACACAAATTGTTTACAGTAAGGGGCTTGGAGCCTGCCCAATGTTTACCATTAGTTGGCTTGGTTGTAACTCTTCTTTGCTGACTCCTAACTGGCCAGTGCGTGTCTGGCGTTAGTTCCTTTACCCTTGGTGTTTTATGGACGAAGCACAGATTAATTCATTTTAATTAGTGTCCTTCTGCTGATCCATTGTGAATCACACACTATTTCTTCTTCTCCATGTTGCTGCCCCCCCTCTGGTCATCATTGCTTGCTTGTACCCACAACCCCTTCCCCCGCCGCCTTGCCTGTCCTCCCGAGAAAAAGCACTTTGACGCTGCAATAGCGCTGGACGCGTTATAGCACTTTTTTTTCTCCACCTCTGTCCTCATTTTCCATGTTGTTTCTCCCTCATCATCTGCATCTTCCTCCTAAATAAAACACACTGCATTTGGCATTTGGCATTTGGCACAGTCTCTTTAAATACATTTCTCCTCGCATCGACCCACCATATATATTTTTGCTCACCCCACTCTCCTACCACCTGGAAACCTTGTGGAGGAGGAAGGAGGCCTGAGGGACAGTGCCACGAAGGTCCCAGCACACCAGACATGGCTGCCAACAGGTAAAGGGTCGGAAGTCAGAGGCCACAACAAATATACCAATTCCTGCCTTACTAGCATGTAATTTGCAATAATTAAGATTTTTTCCATTTTTTTAACTACTTGGTGGATCGAAATGTTTGTTTGCGGCATTTTAAGACCATGCATGTTCCTGTAAAGTTGAAGGGGTGAGGAGCAACTTCTCTCTATTGCATGCGTTTGGAAGATATTTTCTTTTTTTTTTAAATAGATATACATAGCGATTTGACTCACTTTATGGGGGGTTACTGAGCATTGTGAATTCTTTCCCTCCCAAAATAATAGTTTTACAGCACCCCGCTGACCTGTGGATATGTTTAGGAGTGGAAGCAAGAAAGGGTCCCGGAAAAATGGATGGAGTATAGGGAGGGAGGAAGCGGCAAGTGTTTGTTGCTGCTGGTTTTTTTGGCGCTGGTTTTCAAAGGCTCTCCCAAACCAGCTCTCACACCCCTGAAAGGAGGATGGAAAAGGCATGCTGGTTGCATACTTAAACCATATCCACCATCCCTCTCTCCTATAGCTCCCTCACTCACCCATAAAAATAAATGGAAGGAGACATTAAAATCTTTTATATTGTATGTAAATGTCTTATTTTGCATGTTTTCCCACTTGCTTGCATAGCGTTCATTTCTAATTAAAAAGTGTGTTTCTGACCTCTCGTATGCATGCTGTTTTTGGGTCGAGCCTGGCAGTGCGCATGCGCTGTTTTCGAGACATGCTGTATTCACTCTGTGGGCTTTGAACACGCCAAGCGATTTTCATTGGTTGTTTCATCTGGCTTTCGAAATTCCTTTGCTGTTATCGGTGAATAGTTTACATTTGTCCCAACTTTTGACTGTTTTGATCCTGCCCTGGAGACTGCCCCTGCTACATGGATCCTTTCACTCTTGGCCAAATGTTTAGTTTCGGCGCAATTGTCTCTTATTTATTTAGCTGTGGTTGCAACTTTGGCTGTTGTCCGTCTGAAGTCTTCGTGTTTCCCATGATCAGCGTGGCACGCCGAGCTTTATCTTTAAGTATAGCAGCCGTGCCTTTCTTTTGTTGTACCCGGCGTGGCTCGCCCACTTCTATTTTTAATTTTGGAGAGATTTTAGCATATTTTCATACAATCGGCCCTGGCTCGTTTAGTAAACCATCAGTATTATTACTCTTACAATTCTTGACTAGAACCAGTAGGTTGCTCAGTAGTAGTTTTTTGTTAATATTAGGTTCTGGTTGCTGCCTGCACAGTTTTTGATGCCGCTCTTTCCCCTGCTTTTCACGCTTCCCCGCCATTACAACTGAGAGGTCTATGTGCCTGCGTTGTCATTGGCTGCATCGAATGTCGCTGCCCACGGTAATTGGGTGCTTAGGGACAGTTTAGCATGGCTGGTTTCAAAGCTACTCATTTTGCAACATCTGCAGTGTGGAAGCAAGCTGTGTTTTTCAGGGAAAGGCTAATGTACATCTTTCAGCATGTGCGATATTGGTGAGTTGCGGTGCCATCCTTACCCTATGCAGGATCACTGCAGGAACCTCCTGAGCTGTAACATGGCGTAGGGTGGGCGGGCATGTACAGGTACCCCAAAGATGAGATTGGCAGCAGAACCTCACACCAGGGCACAAGCCTCCACTTCCTTTGACACCTCCCTGCGAAGCTGTAACACGCTACCTGATTGGTTCTCCCGACATCTTCTGTTGAATGGCCAGCCTCCTACCCACCACCATTTGCTTTCACTTGTAAGCTTGGAATTGGAGCACATAGACGTGCCATCTGTACTCAAACATTCAGAGTGATGGCTTTCTGTTTTCCAAGTTGGCATCGGTTTGCAGCCCAAAAAATAGTTTTTTTAGATAGCATTGTAATTCCTCTTCAGAACATGCTTCACGAAGGGCAGACCTCTAAGTGACTTTACAGGCTGCCTTTCTGCTCCCAGCCAAGTTCCCTCCAATGAATGGGACAACAGCCTGAAGTTGAGGCGGCCCTTGCAATACCTCAGAGCTGAGGCACAGCTGCTGCTGTGAGTAAAGTGGGCGCTGTGTGTGATAATAATAGGCCGGCCCGGAGAATCTCCGGTACTTGGTATTCAGACTTGTGCACCACTGGACATTTATATGAAATCTGAAAGCATGAGGATCAAGGAGATCTCTTTGCGACAGGATCTGAGGAAGGAATTAGTGTTACTGGCCCGGATCTGTGATTTTTGTATTGCCCTCTAGGTTCAAGAAGTGACTGAAGGCTTTAAAAAAATACAGGTTTGAAGCTGCTATTTTCTGCTGTGTAGTTTTCCGTCCAACCGAGCTGTGTGAAATAGCAAATTAAATGTGTTTTTGTTTAGAGTGCACAGCCTACTTCGCCGTGTTCAGAATTTTGAGAAATTTGTGTGCCTACCTTTTGTTCAGTTTTGTCTAGTTGTGTGACGGGTGGCATTTGTTACCAATATTCGTTTGTATCTGACCAACAGGGGATTTAACAAATATTGCTTTGCGAACAGTGCCGTGCACATTTAACAGTGTGTGTGTGCATGTGTAACATCTGTTTATGTTCAGGTCAGAGCTCATGTTCTTAAGGTCACATGCAGACCTAGCTTCAATGATTAGAGCAGTTTAGAGCAATACATTTTGAAAGAACATTTTTATTGTAGCAGGGAGATCTCAGACGTGGGGTTGCACATGGAACAGCACGGTTTATGAGGTCAAATAGAGACCAGAATACAGAAACCTGGGTGTAATGAGGGGCGAGGGGGCTTGTGGTTAGGGCAAAACATTTTGGTGGATTATTAATTTGGAGTAAGAACATATTATTAATAAGGCCGGGTGGAGCAGGCGTAGTGCCTCTACACGGAGTTCCACGGAGTTGGAAAACAACTCCGCTCCGCTCCCTCCCCCCCTCCCAAAGTACGCACGCGCAAGACGTACAGACTAGGGGGTTATCTAAGAAGAAGGATGGCGAGGAAGGAGAGCGGCCATGGCGAGGAGGAGGCAGCCACGGCAGGTAAGTGCCTTTTTTCAAACATTATAATTACTTTGGGGGGGTGGAGGAGCAGGCTAACTCCGCTCCACCACGGAGTCGGAGTTTTGCCTAAACTCCGCGTTCGCAATGGAACGCGGAGTAGGCAAAACTCTGTAAACGCCGCTGGCGGAGCGGAGTTACCCGCCCGGGTTTAATTATTAAGGTTCCTTGATCAACAAAGGCATCTTGGCACTAAGACCAGTAACCGGGAAATGAAACAGAATAGCGGGCAAGACATGCTCTGCAAAACTGATACCTTGAGTTGTAAACATTTACTTTAGATATGATTACATTCTGAGGCACAAGGAATAAAGTTTTTGCCCTGAACTAGATGACATATGTTGAGTACTGCAGAAAATCAACAAGTGAAAAATTAAACTGATTATGTATCCTGAAAATTACGCTCTAGCAAGCTGGTTGGCATTAATCAATTTCAGCCATAGAGATTGCAGCCGGTAGGGTTGCAAATTATGTACGTTTAATAACATCATTGCGATTAATATTGTACATGGCCTCAGGTGCTAAATAGAATGTGCCCATGATTTGATTTGTGCATTGTGCTGCTTGACTGTAAACTGCACAATGTGCAAAGACACGTGTTCCAGCCAGTGTGAAATAAGCATCCACTTCACGGGGTGTTTTAAACAATTAATTTGTGCAGCTCCAAGGTAAACAACACTTAATTCAGTGGCAATAACACAACATTGAATTTGGTGATAAAAAGGAAGCTTGTCACTTGCGGTACGACACCAAAACAATCCCAGTTGACCACACACTAATGCAACACTCTTCCAACCAAGCACTCCCTGCTGCTAATGCACTTTGAAGTCTTATATAGGATATGAAGTGCTGTATGAATACAATTACAGTACTATACATTTATCAGCACTTGGGATTTCTTACGCCGTAAATTCAGTCCAAGCCATTCCTGATCTGTTTTCGGTATGTCGATTCCAGACTCGCCAGATAACTCACACTTAATCGGTAAATTAAATACTGCGCTTGTATTTAAGTGCAGAGCGAGAAGCAGGATGTACAGTGACTGGTATAAGGCCCTAAGCCTAAAAAGCAGCATGAAAATTGCAGCTTTATTGAGTTCATATTTGCATGTGTGCAAAAATGCTCACCTTCTGTGGAAGTGCAAAAGCTGCTTCCTGCAGGACTGCTGGGAACTACAACCTCTTCAGTGAGACTTCTTTAAAATCAGAGTGAGGAGAAAAAAGTCGGGAGGTGTTAGCTGTTGTGTCGGTGGGTACCATATACCACAATTGTTGCCGGTGAAGCTATCTTCCTCGTTGTAAGGCCCACGCTGGTTCGTCACCTTCAAGTGGCAGGACGAGAGCTCTGTACAAGTGCTGGACACTATAGGGCAGTCAAAAATATCGACCAACTCCAGAAACAGTGGTTTTAGGAGAGCGCCGTCTGCTTCAGCTATAGCCTATAATCATGCTTTCCATGTACTCCGCTTGCACGCAGATCTTTGAGTTTTTTTAGTAACTCCGCATAATTCTGCGGAGTGAAACTCCACACAGGCCTAACAAGGAGGGTGTAACAAAATGAAAGGGGTTGATAATCCCCCCCAATGGAAAGATATGGGACACAAAGGGGAAAAACCCAAAGAGTCTTCTAAAGGTCACCAAAAACCTGTTCAGGAGGGTGGGCCCAGACACACTTCCTAATCAAAGGGTGGGTACCAGGGAAAAAACTGGGATCCCAAAAAGGCTTGGTGTTTCAATTGTAAAGCCGATGGGCACAGAATCGGGGACTCTTCCTGTCCCAAAAAGGTTTCCACTAATGCACCTCCAGTCTCTGCTGGTGTTGTTAGTCTCCAGATGGGATCCTTGGTGTGTCCTGACAGGTCAGAGAGCACACTGAAGCTACTTTAGTCTCTGAGGGTTGGGTGTATATAGCTTCCCTGGCTGTCTGGCCCAGTAACATGGAGAAGTACAGACAAAAGCCTCATATCAATGGGGTTGAAGTAGAAGCACTGAGGGATACAGGTGCAAGTTTCGCCATGGTGACTGAACAACTGATATCCCCAGAGCAATACTTGACCGGACAAACTTATTCAGTCATCAGTGCTGATAACCATACCAAGGTCCATCCCATGGCAATGGTGACCTTAGATGGCGAGGGGTTACTGGCCAAAATAAGTTGGTCATGTCCTCTGCAATTCCAGTCTAATGTCTGCTAGGAAATGATCTGAAGACCTCAGCATGGGCTGAGGTAAATGTTGTATTCTATTTCCTTCATGTAATATGCACATGCCAATGTTATGTTTTGCTTTGCATTCTGCATTACATGAGAATGTTGATAATTGAATGCAGGAGGCAAAGCCAGTGGATCTTGAACTGTCCTGCTTGCATGACATTTTGCTGAGCTGCCGAATAAACACCTTACAACTTTTCTGGAGTGGATTTCGTATGGATTTTGGATTTAACAATGGCGACAAGTGAAGTACCCTGTCATCGAGTGCAGCACAGGAACGGATTACCTCCTGAGAACCTATTTTGTTTTATTTTGTATTTTAATTGAATTGGATCGTATTTACGTCATTGGATTACCAGGCTGGAAACGTCGCGCTGCAGTTGTACCAGTAGGGGTGTTTCCGGTTGGATGAGCGTTTTGCGTTTTTACACCAAATGTGGCAAACGTTTCAGGATTGCAGAGTATTTTGAATCATAACAGCAATGACTAACACTTGCGCTACTTACTTCGAGTTACCACATTCCTCCTGGAAGGTTGTCTTCCATTGTGCACTGGCGCGTGAAGAAAACGAGAGGAAGCCACGAGGGAGAGCCGCAAGACATCCAACACGCACTCAGCTGTTTGCACGCTACGTCCTGATGTATCATGCATCTATGCGTGGGCGCCATCTTGCTTTGGGCCCACAATGGTGATACGCACACCAGCTATTGTGTATTGCATATCCTGGACAAGGGCATTTGTGTCATTTCACCCAAACACGGTGATACGCACACCATTCTTTCATCTATTTCCAGTTAACAGCTGTGTGAGCATAACGCTTTGTTTTTGTTGCGCATCACACAGTTCTTACACGGTGATACGCACACCTCCTCAGTGTGAGTTTGTTTATCGGTGACTCGCACACCCATTTACTATTGTGAGTTTTATTTTGCATCTTGCTCATTGGGGGCAGAATCATTGGGATTTTAGTCTTTATTCTTTTGCAGTGTCAATTGTTTTATGGTGTCAAATTTGCCCATGTACTTGCGTTTTTGGGGGGGTGCAGGTTCCCAAGAATTCTTCAGGATATGGTCAATACATAGTATAGATTGTTGGTATCACATAACAGTTTTAACTTATTGGGAAACGCCTGGTTAAGATCCTATTCCTCCACTTTGCTCTGATACTGTTATAAGCTGGTATTGATGCTATGCAGTTTGATCCACCAGCTACATTTTTACAAAATAAAGGAGAACCTCCCATTCCCTGGATTAGATAGAAGGAGGAGTTCATCACATACATGAAAGTCATTGATGGCGAACACATGGGTGCAGAGTGGAAGAAAAATATTCTTTTGCACTGCCTTGGCTCAGAGGGATGGATTGTTTTTAAAACTTTGCATCAGGTAATACCTGCTAGTGTGCAAGCTGAGTTAGATGTGTACAAAGAAGCCCTCCTGAGAATGGAAGTAAGGTTTACGTGGTGAAAGAAACCGGTGTTGTTGTGTTATGATAGCATTGGAGAACAGGCAGGGCCGGACTGTTGGTAGCGGGCACCGGGGGTTTTCCCGATGGGCCAGAAAAGAGTGGGGGCCAGTTTTTGAGCTGTGGGGGCTGGTTTTGCAGCAGTGCTGCAATATCGGCCCCCTGTAACAAAAGTGGCAGCAGCGCTAAAGCGGCCGGCAGCAGTGCTAAAGCAGCAGCAGGCAGCAGTGCTTCTCACTAGCACTACCCTGCCCCTCGGGCCGGTCCAGCTGTATTGCCAAAGCTGGTTTGTGTCTCAGTCCGGCCCTGAGAACAGGTGCTATGCATTGATGGAAGTAATGGTGAAAACATGGTCAAAGAATGATTCCCAGAGGAGTTTACTGAAAAATTGAATAAATTGAAAGATTTTGTACACAAGATCAAAATTAAGATGAATGCTGTACCGGTTAAGCAGAAATTGAGGTGGGTACCCATCAATGTGAGAGATGAATTGAAGGAAGTTTTGGATTGATTTGTCAAAGACAATATAATTGAAGAAATTGAATACGCAGAATGGGTTTCTACCATAGTTTTAGCCCGCAAGCCTGATAAAAATATTGAGGTTATGTGTCGATTTGAGGGCTTTGAATTCTGGCATATTAGTGGACTGTGACCAATTGCCCAATATCAATGAAGTAGGGTCCATGTTCGAGGGTGCCAAAAAAAATTCCACTTTGGACCTCAGGTCAGCATACCACCAAATTGTATTATATGAAGAATCTAAACAGTTAACAGCATTTATAATGCCTCAGGGTTTGTATCAATTTACCAGAATGCCCTTTGGACTAGCCTCTGCGGCAACTGTGTTTCAGAGTCTATGTTCCATATATTTAGAGATGTTGATAAGTATGTGAAATGCTTCCAAGATGATATTTTGAATTTCTCTAGGATGGAAGGGGAGCATCTACAACATATCATCGAAGTGTGTAGTAGGTTAAAGTGCATGGTTTGACTTGCAAGGGATGCAAATGTAAAATGTTCAAGAAGCCTCTTGAATACCTTCGTCACACACTATAGGGTGATGGGCTAGTGCCGAAAAAATCCAATGTGGAAGCCATTACCAATGCTCCAGCAGCTGTGAACAAAGAACAGTTGATTTCTTTTACTGAAATGTGTGAGTATTACAGCAAGTTCATTGGAAATTTTGCCATCACGATGGAACCTTTGAGAGAACATCTGAGGCAAAATATAAAGTTTAAGTGGACAGACAAACCACAGGTGGCGTTTGAGCAGATAAAACAGGAAATTGTGGAAGGGCCTACGCTCATACCTTTTTGCATGAGGAAGGAGGGTGTGATCACAGTAGATGCGAACATGTATGGAGTTGGTGATGTGTTGTCCCAAAGGAGTGGCAAGGAAGAGTGCAATGTGGCATTCGCATATCGCACCTTGAGTGAAACTGAAAGTAGATATGGGGTGATCGAAAGGGAGCTTTTAGCGTGCATTTGGGTCATAGAACATTTCAGGAACTATGTATGGGGCGGCACATTTTTGTTGAGGACGGATCACAAACCGTTGGTCAATATCCCCGGGAGGGGGATGGAGCTCGACAGCACCGAATGCCAGACTCACCTCAAGATTACAAGATATAGTTTTAGGACAGAATTTGTTCCGGGGCAAAAATGTGCCAGCTGATTTTTGTGTCCCGTTTACCATGCCAGTAGAGAACAGAAGGAAGCATTGCTGTTGAGTGTGAAATGGTTGCCACCATAAAAGACATAGTGTTCAGGGAATTTGAAGAGATTTCAGAAGAAGTTTGGAAAGAGAGTGAAAGATCTGATGAGATTTGGCAGGCTACAAAAAAATATGTGCTGGAAGGTTGGCCTAACAGGAGGGATGTGGAGTCGGAGCACTAATCAATGTACAAGTTTGCGGATGAGTTGGAAGTGGAAGGAGATTTCATGTTTAAAGAAAGGAAATGTGTTTTTCCCAGAGAGGTACAGGAGATAATTCTAAGGCTGGCCCATAAAGGACATTCAGGGATGTCTGCCATGAAGCGCTTTATGTTCAATTATCTTTGGTGGCCAGGGGTTGACAGAATGGTGGGCAGAACAATCAGGGAATGTGAGGTGTGTGCAAATAGTGAGAAGATGTTGAAGGTCAGTTTTGTGCCTTTGAGATGTGTGGAGTGGCTGGAGAACCTTTGGCAAAAGGTTCCTTTTGATATTTCTGGTCCATTTAATTTTCTACCTATGGACACTCATTTTGCTTTAGTCATGATAGATTATCATTCCAAGTGGCCAGAAGTGAAGTATGTATCACAGACTTCTACTAATGTAGTCGTCGAATTGTTCAAAGAAGTGTTCACCAGAGAGCGTTGTCCTTCAGTGTTGGTGACGGACAATGGAGTGCAATTGACATCTTCTGAAATGGAAGCTTTCCTCAGGCACTGTGGCATTAAACATGTAACTACTATATTATATGAATCACATGAGAATGGTCAATGGAAAGGTTAAACCGTGTGTTGAAAGAGTATGTCATGGAATCACACAAACAAGGAGGGAATTGGAGAAATGCTTTGAGACAAAAGTTGTGGACATATTGCATTACTCTCCATGCCACAACAGAAGTTAGTCCTTTTAAATTGTTAAAAGGGTGTGATCGTGCTTCTAGTTTGTGTCCGTGGTGGTTCAAGGAGAAGTGGGGAAGAGTGGATGAAAAGAGTGATGTGAGTGATGTTGTGGAAGGGGTGAAGAGGAAGCAGGATAAGTACAAGTGGAAGACAAGGGCTCATCAAATCAAATTAAACCAATGAAGCTACTTAAAGTATTCACAAATTGTGTGATTACGCAGGTTGGGAAAGTATGGAATGTGAAAAGAGTTGCCAGGAGTGTTGTAACTAGAGTTGAAGATGGTATCATGAGGAAAGATGACCAACGTGTTAAAGGTTTTCTTGTATAGTTTGGTGACAAGGTACAAAATGGTCACCATAATGGTGGAAACACTGTTGGTTCTGGGTCTTCTGAATCTGTGGCCTCTAGGGTTAAAGAAGCGGGCAGAATCAGCCAGCCACCTGGGATATTTGCTGAATTTGTCAAACAGGCCAAAGTGTTACAGTAGCATTGTTGTTTGCCACACTGTTGTTTTGTGCTATTTATTGTTCTTCCTGACCTTGTTTTTGTTTCCCTTTGAAGGGAGATGTGTTGCATTCTATTACCTGCCTGCATTCCCTGAGAATGTTGATCATGGAATGCAGGAGGCAAAGCCAGCGACTCTTGAGCTGTCCTGCTTGCAGGGCGTTTTGCTGTGCTGCTGAATAAACACCTTACAACTTTTCTGGAGTGGATTTCTTATGCATTTGGGATCTAACAGTAGAAGTAAGATCCCATGCAGCCATGCTGGGAATACCTGAATGGGTGTGTGTGAAACCTAGAGCACAGTGCAAAGCCCAGGTTGAAAATGAGGAGTCAGAGCCTAGAATAATGGCCCAACCCTCCAAGAGAAAAGGCAAGAAGGCTGGGAAACCAACATCTGTTGAGACAATAGCTCAGGTCCCCTCTCCGCAGGGAGAAGATCTGTCAGTACTTGAGGGAACTGAGCCCCAGGAACTTAGGCATTACCAGGAGGAGCTTTTAGGCCCCGGGGGACCCTCGAGGGAAGATCTGTGCCAGGGACAGAGGACCTGTCCCACTCTTGAGAGCCTGAGACAGCAAGCTGCTGACCAGGAAAAGAGAGATGTCAGTGGCTCCAATCAAACCTATAGGGAGGAGGGACTCCTGTATACTGAGGCCAGAGACCCCAAACCTGGTACCACAAGGAGAGTGGTAGTGCCTCAGCAGTACAGAGAGATCTTACTCTCATTAACACATAACATCCCCCTAGCTGTACATCTTGGTTAGAAAAAGACTGGAGTAGGTTAGTCACCCACTTCTACTGGCCAAGTATGTC
Source organism: Calotriton arnoldi (assembly GCA_963921515.1). Classification (NCBI taxonomy): domain Eukaryota; kingdom Metazoa; phylum Chordata; class Amphibia; order Caudata; family Salamandridae; genus Calotriton; species Calotriton arnoldi. The sequence goes on along the minus strand of CAWUFW010011348.1, from coordinate 367,926 downwards.
GCAGAAAGTAAAGGAGTTTTGCAGCTCCTCTGTAACCTGTCAAGCCAGTGACAAGACAGGTAGCAAACCAAAGGCCGCCTTATTCCCACTACCAGTGGTTGCTGTGCCCTTTGAGGGGGTAGGGATTGACATTGATGGTCCCCTTGACCCCCAAACAGCCTCAGGAAACTAATTTGTGCTGGTGGTAGTGAATGATGCCACCAGGTACCCTGAAGCAATTCCACTTAGGACTGTCACTGGTCCTGCAGTTGCCAAGGCCCTCATAAGTATTTTCACTAGAGTGGACTTTCGTAAGGAGGTGGTGTCAGACAGAGGTAGTAACTTCATGTCTGCTTACTTAAAAGCCATGTGGGCTGAGTGCGTGGTGACATATAAGTTCACCACCCCATATCACCCACAAACAAATGGTCAGGTTGAGAGATTCAACAAGATCATGAAAGGTATGATCATGTTACTCCCTAAGAAACTCAGGAGACGGGATGTCCTTATGCCATGCCTGTTCTTTGCTTACAGAGAGGTGCCACAGAAAGGTTTGGGCTTTAATTCCCTTGAGCTTCTGTTTGGCCACCCTGTGAGATGTCCACTACATCTGGTAAGGGAAGGCTGGAAGAAGCCTCTCAAAGAACCCAAACTGAACATAGTAGACTATGTGCTTGGCCTTTGTTCCAGGATGGCTGAGTACATGGAAAAAGCCAACATAAACCTTGAGGCAAGCCAGGAGCTCCAGAATCAATGGTCTGACCAAAAGGCTGCACTAGCGGAGTTCCAACCAGGGCAGAAGGTATGGGTATTGGTGCATGTGGCACCTAGAGCCCTCCAGAAAAAATGGAGTAGACCCTATCTTATCCTAGAAAGAAAAGGGAAGGTCAACTATCTGGTGGACCTTTCCATTTCCAGGAGCCCCAAGAGTGTTATTCATGTGATCTGCCTTAAACTCTGTCATGACAGAGATGATGTAACCATGCTGATGGTCACTGATGAGGATCAGGAAGAAGAGACAGAACCTCTCCCTGACTTCCTCTCCAACAACCTTCAAAAGGGGTCTGTGGATGGAGTTGTCTTCTCAGACACCCTCACTGCCCAACAGCAGACTGACTGCAGCCAAGTCCTAAGGCAATATGTTGGGCTCTTTTCTTTGACCGCTGGTCAGGCAACCCGGTGTGCACATAATGTGGACACTGGGGACAGCCTACCTGTCAAAAACAAAATATACAGGCAGTCTGACCAAATCAAGGAAAGCATCAGAGCTGAAGTCAGCAAGATGCTGGAACTAGGGGTGATTGAACCTGCTGAGAGTCCCTGTGCAGGCCCAATGGTTGTAGTCCCCAACCTCATTCCAAGGGAGGAAAGCCAGAGCTGAGGTTTTGTGTGGACTACAGAGGCCTCAATGCTGTCACTAAGACAGATGCACACCCCATTCAAAGAGCAGATGAGCTCATTGACAGGTTAGGGGCAGCCAAGTGTCTCAGTACTTTTGATTTGACATCAGAGTGCTGGCAAATGTGGCTGACCTCAGGAGCAAAAGAGAAGTTAGCATTCTCCACACCAGATGGGCATTACCAATGATGCCCTTTGGTTTAGAAAATGCCCCTGCCACCTTCCAAAGGCTGGTGAACAAAGTCCTGGCTGAGCTGGAGTCTTTTAGTGCAGCATATTTTGATGACATTGCTGTCTATAGTTCCACCTGGCAGGATCACCTGATCCACCTTGGAAAGTTCCTTGAGGCCCTGCAGCATGCAGGACTCACTATTAATAATAATAATAATAATAATAATAATTATAGTAAAACAATTTGTAAAGTGCATGGCTACTTCGGCAGAAGTGTACCTTCGCTGATAAGGTCTAGCCACCAAAAAGAGACACAGAAAGCCTGAAGGAAACCTGGGAACTATCTAAACAACCACGTTTTGAGATTTTTCCAGAATAAGAGCTTTGTCTTAGATTGTCTGAGGTGCAGCAGAAGAGAGTTCCATAGCTTGGGAGACAGAAAGCTAAAAGAACTGCCCCCAGTTCGAGCTTTCTTAACTATGGGGACTTCAGCCAACAGACCCCCTGAAGGCCTCAGACACCTTGGTGGCAGGTAGGGTTTGATGAAGTGGTGAAGATAGCTGGCTCCTGATTTAGTAAAGGCCCTTTAACAATAGCGGAGAGCCTTGAAGGACAGACGGTTTTTCAACGGAAGCCAGTGCAATTTATGCAGAGCAGAGCCCATCAAAGCCTGTTTGGGAAGGTTCAGCAGTAGCTGAGCCGCAGAGTTCTGTACGCTTTGGAGCCTCATCAGCAGAAACTGAGAGACTCCCAGATATAGGATGTTGCAGTAATCCAGCCATGAGATGACTAAAGCCTGGATTACTGTTTCCTAGCAGCTTCAAGCAGAAGCCTGATGATCTTTTTGAGGGATTTTACCATCCCAAAGCACATGCCTGCTAAGGCAGTGATCTGGCTATCGAACGTAAAGCCCGCGTCAAACAGGATGCTTAGGTTCTTGACCTTGGGTTTTGGTGCCGGGAGGGGGCCAAGTGATAGTGGCCCCCAGTTGGGGGTCCAAATAGAGACCTGCCCCCCCCAGGATGAAGACCTCAGTCTTGCCTGGATTTAATTTCAGGCAGTTATGGTTCATCCAGAGGCCATCTCATACAGGCAAGTCCTCAGAGAGGCCGCATCCGTGGCAGAGTTCTGTAACATGGTGACAATGATCTGAGTATCATCGGCGTATGATATGATGTCATACCTGTGCTTAGTAAACATTGAGAGTTGTTAACAAGTTTTTCCGCAACTTTTGCGGAAAAAGGAAGCAATGAAATGGGCCCGTAGTTCTCAGGTTTAGAAGGGTCCAGAGAAGGCTTCTTCAGGAACGGCACAACTGAGGCATGATTCCAGTGAGTGGGGAACTGTGAGGAAGCAAAAGAGGTATTGATGAGATATCACAGCACTGGGAGAACCTCCTTGGCTCCTAGTTCCAGGATAGCAGGACAGGCCACGTCAAGAGGGGAGCCAGATTTTATGGAGTGCATCAGAGGCTGTAACTCATCAAGTTCAATAGATTTGACCGGAAGCAAACGGGAGTGATCCTGTGAAGGTTCAAACCAGACCTGTAGATACGGAACATTCCTAGAAATCTCTGGAAATGAGCAGTAGATGGATACTACTTTGTCCCGAAAAAAGGTGCAAGAGCATTGCAGCTCTCCTCCGAGGGAGGACTGTGAGCTGAGACATGATCCATCGAAGACAGAGACTTGACAATAGAGAAAAATTCTCACAATGAATTCTGGCCCCCTTCAATTTTATTAGTATAGAATTCACACCTCACTTGTCTAATGCAATAATGGTAGGTTTTTTTTTTTCTATTTTAAAGTTTTATTGTTATCATCAAAACAATCGTTATGAAACACAGCGTATCGCCTACAACCCAGGTTGGGCCGGCTGCGCATCCATGTCAAATGGAACAAAAACATTGCATTGGGAAATACACAGCAAGTGGCCTACAACCACATCGGGCCGGCCGCTTTCATTTTGCTATATCTGGTGTCACTGGTGAGATACGGGGGAGATCTGTATACATGTTGCGCATGGCGGTTCATTGTCTTGATAGACATAAAGCTAATCACATGGACATCACTACCCTTATGAGGCATTATATAGCAGTAAGAAATAGGTCTAGTCTGTGCGGTAAACCCCAATAGCTGTTTCCCCATCCATCATCTGGCCATGGGATTGTTATTGGGTTTTATGTCGGCGATGGCAGAGCAGTCAGATGTGTGATGGCATTTAGGAGCAGGATAACGTCTGTGTTTATAAACCAAAAACATCAAACGAACAGGGTTCATGCAGGTCAAAAAGTACTCTAAGTGTAGGGCGCTGACGGGGTGTAACTTTGCGCAATGCATATGGGTGGTGGTAGCCCGGTATCCGCGGTGCGTGATGGATTCCTGAATGGCTGAGAGAGGTTATGTGTCACTCGGGGCCAAAAAGCTGGAGAGCCCTGAGTTTTGGGGGATTGAAGCATGTAAATTCTATGCGCATAAGATAGTGTATCAGTGGCTGCCATATACGGTGGAACTTCTTGTCTGTGTTGGCTAAGCTGTGAGACAGCCGTTCGATCGCCAGAAGGTGCCACACCCTAGAAAACCACTGACCCACAGAGGGGGGCGACGTTTGCTTCCAAGCGCATGCTATGAGCTGTCGTGCAGCTAACAGTAAATGGCTTACCAGCGCCCAATCAGCGTGTGTCATAACAGTGATGTCAGGGGGGCGTATGCCTAAGACAATCGTGTGGTGCAAATGAGGAAGCGGGAAGCCTATGATGCCCTTGATATGTCCCAGGACCTCCTTCCAGTATGTAGTAATCACTTTGCATGACCACCATATGTTGCACAGGGATCCTTCTTCCTTTCCACAGCACCAGCATACACTACGGACAGTGCGATAAATGGCAGCTAGGCGGGCAGGCGTATGATACCATTGGAACATTAATTTGTATGCAGTCTCACAGGAGGAGAGACTGCGGTAGGTTTTAGGGATATCGCCCTTTAGTGTTTCCCATTGTTTGGTGGTTATTCCCCCAGGGGTAGCGTCGTGCCAGGCAGTTTGATCGTATGTGTGCGGCTGGAAGCCGAGTGTTGCAATACCTGGTAAGTTTTGGAGATCAGCCCTCTAGTGCTATCGAAACCACGTACTAGCTTCTCAAAAAGGGTGAGGGGGCGAACAGCTGCCCCTGCACCCCTGGGTGTAATGCCCAATGCCGCAACTGGAGGTATTGGAGCCGTGGGGTAGACGGGAGTGTGAATTCGACCCTACAGTCCTCAAAAGACTTCATGGTGTTGCCCACGAACAGGTCCCTTAGGGTCCGGCAGTCTCCGTCTGCCCAGTTGCGAAATGCGAGTGTCGACAGACCCGGGGGTAAGTCAGGGTTGGGCGCTATGGGGGTGTTAGGGGACGGGAATGTGGTGAGCCCCTTCTTCAGGGCTATTCTATCCCAGATTTCTAATACCATCCTGGTCGGAGCTGCGATGTAAGCGCTGAACGGGCAGGCTCGTTTGGGCAGCCAAGCAAGATCCTACAGGGGCCGGCATGCCACTGCTCGGTCCATGTGAAACCAGTGCTTTTCGCGCGCAACCCACTCGGAGATATATCTCAAATGTGCCGCCCAATAATATTCCAGCAAGTTTGGGCATGCCAAGCCCTTCCTGTCACGCAGCCGCATCAGTAGTGAGTGAGCTATGCGGGGTTGCTTCCCATTCCATATAAAGGTGCGTAGATCCTTCTGGAGGTGTTGAATATTCTCCTGTGGGATCGATGTGGGCAATGTCTGGAAAATATACAGGACCCGCGGAAGGATGTTCATTTTAATGGCGTTGATACATTGATTCCACCTCTGCAGATCTGTCAGGATCGAGCAACGAAGAGAGGACCAGTTGACCCGGGACCATGTGGTAAGGGTGGGGGTGATGTGGAGGCCTAAGTATTTGATGGAATCTGACGACCACTGAAAGGAGGTTACTGTAATGCTTTTACCTCTGGGGCCAGAATGTTAAGGTTAAGGACGAATAACGTAGTCATATTGATCTTGAAGCCAGAGACGGCCTCAAAGGTCTGCAAGTTTTCTACAATGCTAGGGAGCGAGGTGGCAGGCTGGGTGAGAGTAAGGAGGAGATCGTCTGCGAACAGGTTGATCTAATGCACCTGGCCGCCAAAGGGTATGCCTTTAATCCCATCCGAGTCTCGCATGCAGATAGCAAAGGGTTTTACTGCCAGCCCAAAGAGCAGGGGTGAGAGTGGGCATCCCTGTCGTATGCCTCGGTGCAGGGAGATCAAACTCGTAGCCCTCCCATTCACTCGGATGTAGGAGGTCGGAGCTATGTAAGAGTAAGATGCCATGACTTTGGAGATGAAGGCTTGCCCAAGGCCTATTTTGTGTAATACCGCTTGGAGATATGTCCAGTCTACCCTGTCAAATGCCTTCTCTGCATCGACGAGAGAAGACAGGCAGGAATATCAAGTCGGCGTGTTTTTTCTACTAAATGGACTATACGCCGGACGTTATCGGCCCCTTGTTGTTGGCGAATAAAACCCACCTGGTCGGGATTAATGAGGCCGGTGAGATACGTGTCGAGGCTAGTAAAAAGTTAGTAAAAATCTTGGCATCCCTATTGAGATGGGCTATTGGGCGGTACGAGGAGCATTGTGCAGGGTCTTTACCCACTTTAGGTATAAGAGAGATCTCCGCCATTGTGGGGGTAAGACCAGTGTCTTGCGAAAAAGAATTGAAAAGGCATAGGAGGTGGTCTTGCAGCTGGGGAAGGAACAGGCGGTAAAAGAGTACCGGAAGCCCGTCTGGTCTGGGAGCTTTACCTAGGGGGAGGTCCCAAACCGCATTGTGCAGTTCTTCTCCCGTGATGGGGTTGTCTAAGAGGGTAGAATGGTGTGGAGGTAAGGGCTCCCAGTCACATTCAGAGAGGAATGAGTGATGCCGTGTGGGGAAGGGGTCTTCACGAGAGTACAGTTGCTGATAGTAGTTTCGGAAAGCCTCTAGTTTGTCTTTCTCCGCAGTCACCCAGCCTGCGCTCCCTACTTGTAGTTTAGCAATGTGTGACCTAGCATGCAGGTGCCTCAGCTTACGGGCCAGGAGCTTACCTACTTTGTCGCCACCCTCATAGTATCTCTGACGAAGGGACAGAAGGGTACGCTCTGCTTTGCCTGTGCGATGGGCGCGCAATAGACCACGCAGCAAGGCCAATTACCTTTTGATTTTTCGGGTGGGGGCGGACTTGTCCAGGCGCTCCAGCTGTTTAGTCTCTGCTGTAAGTTTGGATTATACCAGTTTCGCCTCCCGCCCCGTGCTATTGCGATTGTCGTTTTTGTGCCCTTGATGGTAGCTTTGAACCCATCCCAATGTGTATGCAGGGAGATCTCAGGTAGCGCATTGAGGCGAAAATAGTCAGTGATTCCCTTGCCTATCTCTTCTATGTCCACAGGATCGCGCAAAAAGTGTGGGGGTAAGCATCAGCGCGGGGTGTGCTTAGGGTGGGAACCACCAGCATCCCAGGTGAGCGCTAGGTTGGCGCGGTCGGAGATAGAGATATCGGAGAGTTCCGCCGTGTAAAGGTGGCGTAGGATAGAAGGGGGGACAAAGGCATAATCTATGCGTAAATAGGAGGCATGCACGTGTGAGTAAAAAGAGTAATCCCTCACGCCGGAGTGCTTATAACGCCATGCATTGATCAGCCCACAGCCCTCAATGTCCCTCTTAAGATTTGGAGACATAGCCCCCGTATTCTGGAATGTCGCAGTACTTCTATCTAAGGAGGGGTCCCAAGCCAAGTTAAAGTCTCTACAGACGATAATGTCGTCCTCCACCACATCTAGCTGTTCCTGCAAGAAGCGTCTAATATACGTGTCTTGGGAAGTGTTCAGGGCGTATAGGTTGAGCAGTGTCAGTTTTCGTTGCCCCCAGAGTAGTTGAAGGGACAGATAACGGCCCTCCCTATCCCGGGTCTCTTTGACTACAGAGGTGTAAAAGCTAGCTTTACAGAGGTTGCCCACTCCTGATGTTGTAGAAGTTGTGTATGCCTAGTGCCGCTTGTGATATTTCGGGTGTGTCATGCGGTGTAGGTCAGCCTTTACCAGATGGGTCTCTTGAAGCATTAGGACATCTGGGTCATGTTGCAACACATAACGCCAAATTTCTTTCTGCTTGTTCAGGAGGTTTAGGCCCCGCACATTTAAGGAGAGCAGCTTGAGATCACCCATGGTGAGTGAGTGTTCAACAAGCACGCTGGGGGAGTTGTTTGAATGGGCTGGCAGCGGGACGGAGGTACACATGTTGACCAGGGTGAGAAAGGCTATCCCAGCTTCCTTCGCCCCCTGTCTTTGTTGTGGTAAATCCCTGCACATTTGCCCAGCTTGATTGCCGCTCTGTGTTAGGCGCATCTCGGAACCGGGCCTTACTCGCTATTTCCAGCTCCATCCATTCCCAACCGCTTATAGCAATAAGTATCACCGCGCCTTTCCCCTACATTACTTAGTGTACAAACTGCAAGAAAAAACAAAATACAACAAGTAACAGCAGAGAACCAACAGGGTCCAACTAAGACTTCTTCTGTATGCAGAGATCGGCACCAGAGCGCTCCAATCCCGCTGGAGGAGTCACCCTCTAGAAAAGAAAGTCTGTGGGGGGTGGCCATCAGCAACACAGGAGGGACAACGGAATCCGATCATCAAGGTCCCCCCCCCCCCCCCGAGGCCCATCTTCTTCAGTGGTAGTTCAATAAGAGGGGCACGTGGTGGCAAGGTCTGAGCATTGTATTCGTGTCAACCTTCACGTCGCCGTGCGATCAGACAGAGCCAGCAGTAGAGTGGTCAGGGGAGGCTCCCCTGCTGAGGGTACGTAAATGGTTAATGATGTCTTTCTTGGCGTCTTGGTATCATAGTTCTGCGTGTTGCCTGTTTGATCGATGCTGGGGGATCGTAGCCCATTTAGGTTTCAGATCACGTCCTGAGAAGCCCGGGTGGGGTGGCTCACCCCTTGTCGGAGGATCATCTGGCAGCCCCAGTAGTGCTTTGGCGTCTGCCAGCGAGTGTAATGAGCGGCGTCTGCCCTCCCACTGGAACAGAAGTGCAAAGGGGTGACCCCAATGATAGCGGATACCTTGGGCGCGCACCTTGTCCGTGATAGGTTTGAAGCCATGGCATTTTCAGAGGGTGACCGGGGACAGATCCTGGTAAAGTTGTATTGTGTGGCCTTGAAATTTAAGCTCTGTCTTACCCTTAGCTGCTTGCATAATCACTTCTTTTTCCGTGAAAAAGTGCACTCTAGTTAAGATGTTCGGTATGCTGTCTGCTCATTCCGCCCTCGCAGCAACTCGGTGAGCCCGATCTTGGACAGGTGGGAATGCGTCCGCGTCGCCACGAACCGCCTGTAGGAGTTCTGCTGTAAAGGTCATGATGTCCGTGCCTTCCACGCCTGGTGGCACCCCTCGTATATGGATGTTTTTGCGGCGGCCCCTATTTTCTAAGTCCTCCTGCTTGGTTTGCAGCTCGATATGTTGATCCTCCTGTGCGTTTATGGATCTCCACAGCCTCTCCTGGTCTTCTGATCTGGCGTCGACCATCCGCTCTAGGTCATCCACTCTATCTCTGATTTCAGACACCTCTCTCCGGATGTCATGATGGCCCGATTTGAACTCTTTTTTAAGTGAGAAGATGTCGGTTCGTATCTCTTGTAAAAAGCGGTCCATATACCCTTGGGTGATCGGCGCCCGAAGACTGACCCCCCACCGCTGCAGATAATTGAGTTGGGGTCTTGCTCCAGAGAGACATCACTGAATTGTCTTTGGCTGCTTTAGAGCATGGCATAGCAAGGGGTAAAGCCACCAGGGCTGCTGAGGGGCGTGATCTCCCAGCGCAGCTCTCGATTGTGCAGGCCAGCGCCCTAACAGACCTCCACCACTGGTCCCGCCGCACGTTGTCTCTGTCCACACAGGGTATTTGGGGCCTCCCTCAAGAAACCAGTCAATGAGAGTACCTCCGTCACTGGCGTTCCGCCCGAGAGTTCAGGCGCGTGTCGGTGGTGCGTTCTCTTGGATGTGGTCACTGGTTACCACTAGATTCCGCTAATTCTGTAGGGGTGGCACGATTGCTCGCGGCAGGGGCCACAGGCCTGGTGCATGTCGCCCACAGGGGGGGCAGAGGCTGCCAGTGAAGGGGCCCTGCCTACAATTGGGGTTTGCTTCTAAAGGTCTCGTCTGGCGGAGATCTCGTCTGCTTGCTCTGTCCCCACAGTGTGCCTGTTGAGGAGCGCCCACTTGGTTCTGTGCCCCGGTTCTAGTTTTTCTGGCCTGGCCCCTGGTTCTGCAGGCACCCTAAACCAAGTCAACTATTGCCGTTGTGCCCCTCCAGGGGCCCTCCACTACAGCCACCGGGACCTCGCTTCGCCCTGTGCACGTTCATTCACCCCTTGCCGTAGCAAAATGGAGTTCAGTATCGGAGCACCCCCAGACAGCGCCCCCGCCGTGTGTCAGGGTTAAGCAGGAATGCCCCTGGGCTCTGAAGGCCTGCGTCGGCTCCTGGCCTAAGGCCTACGCCTGCCCCAGCTGCTGTCCCATGCTTACCGGCTCTATGGTCGTGAGACTCCGCTCAAGAGGGTGGCAGGAGAGGGAGAGAAACACGTCTCACTCCATTGCCTCCTTGGCCACACCCCAATGATAGGTTTTTAAAGTAGAGCGATAATTGGCTTTGCTAGCCTCATCAAAATCCTTATGCCATGTGCGCTCACAGCCCTTCTATTGCTTTTTGAGCAGAGCTAGTTCTTCATTGAACCAGTCCGCCATGGGCTTGGTTCTGTGATCTACCCTATCGACCACTGGAGCGATAAGGTCCTAAGCCCCAGATATTAAATCTTCTACCTGTTTGTTCGGTGTGGTAATGCAGCTATCAAGTTTAGGGCAGCTAATAGTCAGGGCTTTAGTGAAGCTAGTGGAGGTAACCTTAGCCAATTTCCTTTACCTGATCCTAAATCCAGAGACAGATTTAGAAGGAGGATTGCATACAGGAACCTGAAAAGGTACTTCAGAGTGGTCAGATCATTGCAGAGGTAATGGAAGATCCACTGTGAGAAGTTGGCCTGGTATATGCTGTCCACTAATTATAGTGGGCACCTTGCACCAGTCCAAACAACCCCTTATTGGAGATAGGTTAAAGACAACCTTATTGAAAGCTATCCTAGTGGTAGCTATGGAGAGCAGCCTTCAGGCTAAGTCTTGAAGGAATGTAAAGCAGCTTGTTTTACCAGTCTATAATCTCTTGAGTGATCAAATGAAAGAGCACCACACCAGGTATATATTCAAAATATATGTATTTATTGCTAAACACACCCCTCTAGTCTCTTTATGAGGCTAGAGTTCGAAGTACATAAGTTAGAAGTTATTTAAACACAGTAATAGCACAAATACACGTTTGGGCCCTAGGGGCGTACCAAACCATATACCAAAAAAGTGGTATAAGAACCACGACTGAACTAGACACTAGGCCTAGAGCCTCTAGAAGTGCTTGGACCACAAGGAACCACCCAAGGTAGTGACACAGGGGACCCACGGGGACGCGTGCAGTGTAAATACACAACCGCGATACGCCGTTGACTTCTATGGAGAAAGTCGTGATCGGGAAATTAGAGAAAAGGGACACTTAAAGGAGGACTTGGAGCAAACCCTTTGAGATCTAGGACTTTGAAGAGTCTCTACCCACGGGAGCACCGGAGTACTCGTGTTACCTCACCCAGGAAAGCCGGGTGCATAGGTGCCTTTCGGGGTCGGGTTTCGTCGTCGATTTGAATGGCGATCTGCTGCAAAGTGCTGCTGGCGACCAAGTGAAAAGTGTCCGGGTGGATCCAAGAGTGGATCGGAGTTCTGAAGAACCTGAAAGCAGAGGGGACAGAGTCTGGGTCACTAGCCAGTGACCAGGAGGGCGATGGACAGATGCCCATCGATGTCGAGTGCTTCAGGTGCGTTGACGGTCGTCTTGACTCTTCAGCCACGAGGTCCAGGAGGCGTTGTCGGCAACCAGGAGCAGGATTCGGGCTGGTACATGATGTCTGTCGAGTGCTGAGGTGTCGGCGACCGGATTGGACCCAACAAGCCTTGGCAACGGCAAGTCTCGATGCAGAGGAAGATCGTCGATGGTGCAGACCAGCAAGGTCTGGGGAACTCACCCAGCGAGGGTAAGTGAGGGCAGGCCTGGAGCAACCAGGATGCCAAGTTAGAAAAAGATTTCCCTTCGTTAAGGGCTACTAGCCAACGGGCTAGCGACCGTGAAGGAGCCTCAAGACGCCGCACGTGGATCTGGCTCACAGGACACTCGTGGAGTGGAGGCCAGTGATCTTCTGTGCAGTTGGTGCTGGAGGCTAGGGCTACTCTGAGCCCAAAGCACGACTTCGGGGGAGACCCAGAAGAGGATGCACTTGCAAATGTGCTCGGTGTCCAGGGGTCACGGTCTCAAGTCACCCACGATAGCCACGGGCCTCAGCTTTGCTGGGGACTCAGGGTAGCCTCGGGAAGTCTGAGAATCCACCTCTGGTGATGCGATGACTTCGGCGTCCGACGGGAGCTTCAGAAATGCGAACCGGACAGATGCTTCTTTGGTGCCTGCCAAGCAGGGAGTCACTCCTTGACCCCAAGGGAGATTCTTCTGTCCTCTAATCGTGAGTAGAGCGTCGAAGGTCCAGGATTCAGTTTCAGAGTTTCGTCCAGGGATAATCTAAAGTCCTAAGGACTGGGTTCCTATACTTATACTAAGGATAGGGGTTGGACTACTCTGTGGCCCCACCTATGGGTGGGTCAGGGCAGAGGGGTGGCTACACCCCTTTCCCTTTGTCCAGTTCGCGCCAAGGCAGGGGCTGCAAGCCCTGATCCGGTTTGAACTGGGGTATGCACAGGGACACCAAGTGTGCCCCCAGTGCAGGACTTCAAAGCACCCGAGAGTGCTCCCGCCCAGCCCCAATACACATTATCCTGTCTGGGGAGGTGGTCACACCTCCCTGGGACAGGAAACCTGTTGTCCAGGCCTCCCCTGCCGGAGTTTCGTCCAGCAGCAGGAGGCCAGACTCGTGTCTGTGGCAGCAGCATCCATTTTGTGATGCCAGGGCTTTGGAAAGAAGTTACCGGGGCTAGCCAGAGTTAACATGTCTTTCCTCTAGAAGGGTGGAATGCTACCCCCGCTGCCAGAATTGGCGGGGGGTAGTATTCCAAGATGTTTGACACCAAACACGACATGTTTAGGTGCAGCCATTCCAAAGTTAGCATTTAACGCGAGGTTATAATGCGCTTAAGAGTATATGGTCAGGCTGCACTACAAACAGCATCAGAGAAGGGTCTCCGAACGCTGCAGAGGGGCCCTGCTCATGCAGGGGCACCCTCTCACATAGGAACCATGCACTCTGCCTTTAGGATTGATAAGGCCTGCCTTAGGAGTGACTTATAGGTTTATATGTGTGTATGTATTTAGTGATATAGGTAACCTATATCACAGTAAGGGGTGCATGCACCACCTTACCCAGGCTGCAGTAGCAGACCTGTGGTGTCAGTTTGGATGGCCTTCCAGGGGTGGCATAATACATGCTGCAGCCCCTGGCAGGCCTCTGAGGTACCTATGCCCTTGGTACATAGTATACCATATACTAGGGACTTATAAGGGCACTCCAGATTCCAATCAGTGATGTGCCTAAGGCACATGGAAACCAGTTTAGAGAGGAAGCAGCTAGGCTGGGGTTCTGATTAGCAGGGCCCCAGCCAGACTAATGTCGAAAAACAGTGAAGCATCAGCAAAAAGTGGGGGTACCCATGTGAAGCAGATCCTACTCTCCTACATCCACGACTATATTACTCAGAATGGAAAACATGGGATCAAGCGTATGACCATACCTGTGCATGGGAGAAGAAACTAAAAGGCAAGCAAGTGCTAGATATGGCAGGGTTCTGTTGTATACTTGGGCCACCTTGTAGGTGGAGGCCAAGTTCAACCCTTACAGCCCAAGATCCAGACAATTCTGGACTGGGAAGCTCTAAAAACCCAGGCTCAAGTCAGGGCATTCCTTGGCTTGACTGGGTACTACAGGAGATTTGTGAAAGGGTATGGCACCATTATGGCGCCCCTCACAGAATTCACCTCAAAGAAGTAGCCAAAGAAAGTAAACTGGACACTGAAGGAAGCAATGTGCTCAGCACCCATTCTAAAAGCTCCAGATTATACAAAGCAGTTCATTGTGCAGACTGATGCCTCTGAGCATGGGTTAGGGGCAGTTCTATCTCAGGAATGATGTTGGCCAGGACCAGCCTGTTGCTTTTATTAGCAGGAGGTTACTCCCCAGGGAACAGCATTGCAGTGCCTTTGAGAGGGAAGCCTTTGCTGTGGTTTGGTCCCTGAAGAAGTTAAGATCCTACCTGTTTGAGACTTACTTCCTTTTTCAAACTGACCACAGGCCTCTCAGATGGCTGATGCAAATGAAGGGGGAAAATCCAAAACTGTTGAGGTGGTCCATCTCTCTGCAGGGTATGGACTTTACAGTGGAACACACACTTAGAACGGACCATCCCAGTGCAGATGCCCTTTACAAGTTTTTCCACTTAGATAATAAATACTGTCTTGGGAAAGGTCAGTCTCATCCTCATTTGTTTGAGGGGTGGGAGTTGTGTAGGAAAGTGCCCCTTTTTGTCATGGTCAACCCCACTTTTTGCCACTGGTACTGATTTGATGTGTACTGGGTCCCTGCTAACCAGGCCTCGGCGCCAGTACTCTTTCCCTAAAACTGTACACATGCTTAATTGTAACTCAATTTTCAAGGACTTTAGCACCCCTATAAGTCCCTGATAAGTGATACTTCTACTACCTAGGGCATGGGTACTAAAGAGGGTCCCTAAGGGCTGCAGCATATATTATGCCACCCTAAAGGACCCCCTTACAAATTGCATGCAGGCTGCCATTGCAGACCTCGTGTCATGGTGCAAACCATGAGTGAATACACGGCATGGCACACTCACTGTGTGCCATGCCAAAGTCCCAGCATGTACTATATGTAAGTCACCCCTACTGCAAGCCTTTTAGCCCTAAGGCAGGGTGCATTATCTTATATGTGAGAGCATATCTGCATGGGCAGCTATGTCCCTGTGCTGTCTAGTTCAATTACTAGATATTACAAGTTAACAGGGAAGACATGTTAAGTATATGTACTGGGGACTGGTCCTTACGAGTTCCCCAGCTACGTGATGGCTTTTTTTAACCCTATGGTGCTTGGTATCAAACACTTTGTCTTAATACATCTGTACTGTTGCCAATACAAGATATATTATGGCATGCACCCGGAGGGCACCTTAAGGGTCCCCCTGAAAAACCTACCACTATCTAGTGTGCTGGTTGACTGGTATCGGCCAGCCGGCCACCACAGATGAGTTTTTGACCCCCTGTAGGTGAGAGCCCATGCTCTCTGAGGCCATAAACAATGCCTGCCCCGGAGGAAGGTGTTTACACCTCCTCCAGCAGGATGGCTAGTGATTTAGCATATCAAGGCTAGGGGCTTCAAAGCCCCTGCAGCCTTTGATATGTAACCCCGGCTTCCCCCAGACCTGGAAGATGCCACCTCTTGCCCTGAGGCACATTTGGCACCAGGACAGGCAAGAAATTAGCTATGCAAGTAGACGTGTTGTACCACAAGGCTAGTCAGACCCCTAGGGAGGGCTATCTGATGTGCTCCATGAAAGAAGGGTTCCTTCATCTTCTTTGTGGTGGAATTAGGAACTCTGGGACAGGGTTATGCCCAGTCCCCACAGGAAGTAGTCATATAGGGGGTGTAGTGACCCCAGGGGTAAGTAGCCCATTGGCTACTACCCTTCACTCCCCTTAATGGCCCTAAATTTAGTATTTAGATGGTCCCCTGACACCAGGAACTCAGATTTGTCTGCCTGAAAGAAAAAGAGGGACAAGAGAACTGTGGACCAGCATCAACGTTGGCAAAAAGCCCTGCCTGACTGCTTCTCCCCCGATAATCACCAACATCAACTCGTCCAGAAGTGAAACAGCCTCCCTAAACCCTTGGAGGTCTGCCCAGCACTTCCTTGACCCAGCAACATCTCCCTTGGAGTGGAGGAGTCACTCCCCTGCACCAGCAGGCATCGACTTCAACTGCCGGGTACACAGTTCTTTCAACTCCTGGGTTCACTGAGGGAGCAGCACCCCAGAAAGAGGTCTTTGTGCTCCAGGAGGTCAGATCCGCCCCTTGCAAAAGTTGTAGACACCAGGACCCCCAAGAGCCACCCTACACCAATACCCGAGGTACCAGAGCCAGTTGCAAGCACCAAGACTTGTTAGTGTTCAGTCGGAACACCACTGCAGCCAAAACTTACCTGCACATCGCGGTACTCCGAAAGAGGACAGCCCCACACTGAGAGTGGCCCTGCTGTGTTTCTCTTCCCTCTTCTGCAGGAAAACAGAGAACCGTGAGAGCCTCTAACTCACCGACCCGCCGGACCAAACACCTCTGCACCCGAGCTCCCTAGCCCGGGCTCACATAAATAGACGGTGTCTCTGTGGTCCTGAGACCCTCAAGAGCCAACCCCCCCCCCCTGCTTGGGTTCTGCTGGATTGGTCCCCCAGCCCCCCTTTGCGGCCCCTTTCTTATAGGTACTTTTCCCATTGACTTTAATGGGTAGCGTTCAAGGCTACCATCCCGTAAAGCACCTCTGCAACCATCTCAAATCTAACAGCTGCCATTTTCTACTGTTTTACTATAAAATGTGATAACGTCTAAAGTACTTACCCAATTCCGATGTTCTTGTTCTCTAAAATTCTATGAAAAGATGTTATTTTTATAAATTAGTCTTTAGTTTCTTCTTGAGTGTGTCGTAATTATTGACTCTGTGTGTACAATAAATGCTTAACACTACTCTCTGATGTGCCTAAACTGCTTGCCCACATTACCACAAAAGAGAGCATATGTTATTATTAATTTAAGCCCTGTAAGCCAATAAGGGTCGTCTAGCCTTTCTACATAGTGTACTTCATTTTGGTACACTACATAATAAGCCAGCTTCCTACACCCACCTGTTAGGAGGATCCAAGGAAACATCCGGCCGGTGTCCCAGCAGACTGCTTGTGCAATACTCACCAGGGAACTTGCCTGCCATGTAGCGCTTCGGCCCTGGAACACTTTTGACTGTAGTTGGAGTGGGGCTTCTGAGACTCGGACTACTAATGGGGCTTAGCCTGAATGTCGCCTATAATGATTAGGGAACAACCACTACCGCTAGTGAGACTCAGGAACCCACCTATTGAAACACTACAGCCCTGACCTCGTGGGACTGTGTGTATTGTTTGTGAATGCAGTATTTTATTTTGTGTTGCTTTATAAACACTGCTTTTTTCATAAAAGAAAGCATTTGACAGGACAATCCTTTATCGTTGCTATTGAACATATTTTGCGTTGTGAGCCTGTGCTCACCCCTGTGTCTACCAAACCCTCTTTGAATTGCTTGACCTGCACTACCACGGAGAGTCAAGTGCTGAAGGGGGACTTGGCCCAGTTACTCAGGATACATAGTAAGTCAGGCCCGAGACATCAGGAGTAAAAGGACTCAACCCCCACAGTTGGGGCCAGTAGCTCCTGCTTGCCCAGTGACTCTATGAACGGGGTCCTGGCAGTCTTCCTTGCCCTATTTATCACTTCATAATGTTTTCTGTATTCATTATTTGTTTCAAGCATGCTTGTTGTGCCTCTGACCTTGTTTCTTACCAATTGTACTTCACAGATTGAGAAGTAAAAGCAGTAGAGAGGAAGAATGCATCCAATTACGTAGGACAGATGCCCTTCTTTAATGTTCTGATTCTTTGGAATTTTTGTTAGAACAAGTCTGAACAGCTCCGTTATCAGGAGTTTCTTGAAGTACATGTAGTTGGGCTTGGATCACAAGGAAGAAGTCAACAGCTTTCCACACCTGGGGATCTTCCTCTGTGTTCCATGTGTGTGAACGAGGGTCAATGGCCGCCAGTAAGCTGCAGTTTCTAGCTGGGTGCAGCATCGGGGTCATTTTATGGAGGCATTCTGGGTGTTTTCCCAGCATGTTATAACTTGCCTTCAGTGAAGTCTTGGTGTTGCTCGGAGAGGGTCATTTAACTGCCCACAGAACATAATTAGTTTCCCTGCCAGTAGAATAAAAGGCGTGACTTTCCTCCCCACTCTTCCTACTCCCTGCTGAAGGAAAAGCTTAGGGGAGACAGCATGGACTTCTGGCAAGTTTTTCATTTTTTATCTGCACAGCATATCTCTGTGACTCACCCAGATAAGTAGCGGCAGTGCTTTAAGTGGGATGAAAAAGGTAGGGGTGGGCAGAAGCATAACTAGTTCCTTTCCAAGAGGCGTGGCTTGTGTAATTAAGGGCGTGGATTAAGCCCTCAAATCTTGTGATTCACAAAGCCTCTGACCGGTATTTGGGTGCCTGTCTGAGATTTCTGCTAATGGATCCAGATATAGAACACAAAACGATCAACATCTTTTTGAAAGAAGCAAGACCTGCTGCCTTTGCTAATGCTTCTTAGCAGTATCAAACAAATAAGAATGATTTTGTTATATGAATGATGAGAAGTGAACGTTTCAATTCTGAAAATATTAGGCTGTGCATTAAACATTACTAAGGTCTGTTAAAGGGGTGGTGATCTTCGGAATAGCTCAGTCACTACTGTTCGCACCAAGTTTCATCTACATGTCTTACTTACTGTTAGACGCATATGCCCTTTTTCTTGCCACATAGTTCTGAAATCCTCCATCTGCCTTCTCTCACAAATCGTCTTTCCTCTTCAACATATATTTTCACTCTTTTTCACGTACTTCCTTTCAGCTCCACTTCACCTATCCCCGCCCCAAAACACACATCCCACTCCTTCATGAGTAAGCACTGCATTTTATTTGGTACTGTCGAAATTTCAACAGCTGTGGACCCCCCTTCCCACACGTTCCCACCATTACAATTGGCACATATGTGGCCATCACTCTGCTGAGCTTGAAAACCAAGGAGAGGGGCCTCCCCTACTCAAAAGGGACAGGGCACCAACAGACTGAATAGTCAAAAATCAATTCTCCCTTTTGAGATACTTCATCAATCATACACTCATGTACAAATATCCGTTATTGTCATAAACAGTCACCCACACCTCATCAAGGGAACACACTCACTTAGGTTGTCAAGGCACTTATATGATTATTTAATACAAAATCCAACAATGATTTGAAAAAAAACATACATATGAAAATTCAATATACCAAAAATAACAACACAATGTATTGTGCTTTTATAAATTATAAAAAATACCAACAACCCCCTGGAAAGGAATATAATAAGACACACAAATTTGTCATTAATTCGTTAATTTGCAGAGAATAGACAGTACAGCACAGAGGAATTAATTCTCTGTCCTCGTTTGTTTCTGTCTTTTACAAAGTTAACTGAAATTCCAGCGTCAACGCGTTTCGGTGGATTAAATCAATATGACCACCTTCATCAGGACAAAGATATCATTTCAATCTTCTCCTTTCCATTTAAAAACATCCTATTGTATAAGACAAAGATGGGAATTTGTATTACACAATGGGAAACCTATTCAATTCGAATATTCAATTTATCCAATGTTGTTTTTCGCTCACCAAAAACATTGCGTGAATCCTTTGTGCAAAACATATTACTTTAAAATGAATACTACAATTTTGTGTAAATTTTCAGTTAAATTTGTAAAAGACAGAAACAAACGAGGACAGAGAATTAATTCCTCTGTGGTTTACTGTCTATTCTCTGCAAATTAAGGAATTAATGACAAATTTGTGTATCTTATAATATTCCTTTCCAGGGGTTGTTGGTATTTTGATAATTTATAAAAGCACAATAAATTTTGTTATTTATGGTATATTGAATGTAATTTAAAACATTTTTTTCCATATATATGTTTTTATCAAATCATTGTTGGATTTTTTATTAAATAATCATAAGTGCTTTGACAACCTAAGTGAGTGTGTTCCCTTGATGAGGTGTGGGTGACAGTATATGAAAATAACGGATATTTGCACATGTGTATGATTGATGAAGTATCTCAAAAGGGAGAATTGATTTTTGACTATTCATCACTTGCTGAGGCCAAGCATTGGACATGAATGATCAGTGCCTTCAGCCTCAGCTTGAGAGCGCTCAACCGTGCACTGTCATAAAGACTCACCCACAACCTGAACTCACCAAGAACCCTGGAAGCGACTCAGTTCACACTATGCACTGCACAAGATTGCTTGCAAAACAACCTGCAGAAACACAACATCGAGAAAAGAAAATATTCTTAGTGAATGCAAGATGAAGTAAAACATGTGAAAAGTAAACAGGGACTGTATCGCTGCCGTAGATTACCTTAAGGGTGTTTAGAGACACCAGTGAGAACTCAATGAGTGTTTTTACCTTTAAAGCCAAGGACATTAATAGCGACCCGTTCAAAGTCAGTTTTTTGGTCGAGCCTAGACAGCGTGCATGCGTTGTCTGCAAGACCTGCTGTAAGCACTACACGGAGTGAAATCTTGCCTGCTACTGAGCAGAGAGCTGCTGAGCTGGTCTCCGAGGGGCCAAACGGAGAAGTGATTGGCCTGACACTTTATGATCAAACGTAATTTATTGTTCATTAGGAGCGCATTAGCCCTTTCAGGCAAAGACAGTTACTCTGTGCAGCGGTCTGACTCTGCCAGGGAGAAGATTATAGCACTTGTCACTTCCAAAGCCCGAGAATATTAATCAGATCTCGCAATTAGCCAAACAAATAAAACCCTTGACATCAAAAATGTCATAACACCCAGAAATATCAAAAACAATCAAACTGTCAAAAATTGAGGCTATTGTATTTTAAAAAAGCACTAGACAAAAACAGGGCACCCGACAAAAATCACGATGTTTGGACTTTATTTATTTATTTTCTTACATTGGTCAGAAGCTGTACGGTGTGTAAGTAGCCATATATGAGACCTGCATGTCAGGCTGACAGACCTCACGAGGGGGCTGGTTTTAGCATACTGCAGTGGCCCCCTCATCTGAAACGTGAGGGCAGTGCTGTGCCGGCTGCTCCGCGCTGTTTCTTCCTCATTCTTGTTTCTGGGCCCCAGAGATCTTCTGTTGTTGGTGGAGGTCGCTCCGTGCAGAAAACAACGTGTGTGTCAAAAGCAAACCATATCAGGGAGCCAGTGTCCGACGCCATGTAAACTGCGATTCATTTTTGTTCTTACTTCAAAGCATGGGGCGGCCACAATCTACTGGAGGATATGGGATCCATTGTTTTCTGTGAATTATAATTTAAGAAGGATTGTGGAGGGTGTAATCTTAATTAAATCTCAAATTACACATCTGAAGGCATGCAGCGTTGCAAAACCTTGCTAAAGTGGTAAATCATTGCGCTCGCTCTTTTTGTGTCTGTTGCCTGCTCCCCCCTCTTTCTTTCTCACACACTCTTTCTGCTCATCGGTCTGGAATTTATTCACCGCTTCATGCACAAGCTACCTATCCCTCTCTATCTTCCTTTCATTCTATTATGTGCAGCTCTCACCCCTCTCTTTTCACCGTTCCACACAATTCCACTACACAAATACACTACACACCACACAATCCCACAACTAACAATTCCAATACAACCCACATAATTTGACTACACACCATATACATCCACTCCACTCTAAACCAAAACACATAGGTAAAAGACATTGTCATTTACAACGCCAATAGCTCTCACTCTCCTAAATGGGAGACCTATTACATTGCAAATGCTTGTTCATTACTGCTGGGACTTGGAAACAACAGGACTGGGCCCACTCAAAGCCTTCTATAGCGCAAATAAAAGACAATCTTTTGTTCACAGATCTTCTGGCAAGCACCCACCAGCACATAACGTCTATAGCAACGTTTCAGTTAAAATCAACTTCACTTTCCTAAATAAAGGAGAGTTTATTTTCTTTCGTGGTTGTCTGAGTTTGCACTATTAGTAATAAGAGACAGACCCTGATAAATAAGTCACAGTGCTTGTGTTAACTGTTTGCCTTAACCTAAACTGTATGTCAATCCTGAAAACTGCAAATTATGCATGCCAGTTTCAGTGCTAAAAAAAACCAAACCAAAAACTACTGCTTGCACTATGGCCTATTCGAACAAGCATTGGCAAAGCCAATAGGTTTCACCTACTGGCGTTGTCAATGTTTTTAGGTTTCGCCTGCACAGTGCTTGTATTGTGCTTGTGAAATCCATTGTAATAAATACATCTTAAAAAGGGCTTACATGCAGCCCACTTGCTTTCCTTGCTTCTCATTGGTGCCTGTGCTTGCCACTTACTTTTCCTCCTTTTCTATTGGGTGTAGTATAGTTTCCTGCATTTACCAATGCTTGTACCTGTGTTGTTCCTTGTGTGCTTTTCTTATCAGTTTCCCGTCACCGAAGTACTGTTTCCATCTGCTTATCAATTTGTTGTTCTTCATGTCCCAGCCACAGGGGCACAGCGCCTATGCGCAACGGCCACCACGGCCCCTTTCTGCTTCTCCCCCTCCCTTCATCTAGGTCTATCTTCGAATTAACATTGACAGCGAGGCACAACTTTTCCGGAGGAAAAGTTAAATTAAGGCGCACACTCTGAAGAAATATAGTCCCGGGGCAGCACCTTCGCGTCCAGCGATAAATAATAGCAGCTGATCTGCCAAAATCGGACACCCATGCACCTAACAAAGTACTTTGGGGGCTGTTGGGCTACTTTTGGGCTCTTGTGTTTCTCCCTCTGTGTTTTTTTGTAGGGAGCTTGGATTTTGAGCGTCGTATAATATTACGGCGATGCCGCTGGAGCACAGCAGGACAAGACCTGCATATTTATGAGCACTGTTTACTAATCTCTTTGTTCCTACCCCCGTTCCACAGCAAACTCTTTAACTATTTCCTTCTTACTGTCTCTTTTCTTCTTTGTGTTATTAGAAACTACTTGCACAGATGAAGCAAGACCCACAGGTAAGAATAAGTCACTTAATTCCCCTTTAGAAATCTCCCTCCCCCTTCCCTGCTTGCCTCTGCTGTCATAGAGCTCAGTACTGCTGGGACGGGCTGGGAAACTATCAGCATGCATCTTTCATTTCCAACCCGTTCTTTTGTGCTTTCCTCCTTCTAAACCAATGCCTAAATTCTGTGCAGTACATGATTGTGTTCTTTATTTTAATTTTAAAATCATTTAATATCAGATTGCATTTCTTCTCTCCAGCTCGCCTTTCATTGGCTGCTTTTTAATTCCATTTTTTCCTCGCAGAACTGTGACCATAAAAAGAAACCCACGAAAAGCAATGCCAGGCTTTGGTGTCCAGGTGCAGGAGCTGCTGTGCCAGGAGACGAGCCTGCGGAAGTCCCTGGAGGAGTCCCAGGCCATGATGCTGCAGAAAGTCCAGGTCCTGGAGAAGGCAGTGGAGGCCGAGCATAAAGAGGTGAGTGAAGTCAGGCACAGGCAATCTTACGTTGTATTTTCCTCTGTCCGCCGACCGCCAGTCTTTCTTGCGATTCCCTTTTCCTTACAATTTCTTTCTCTGTTTACGTTTTTAATATCCGATTTCTTTCCATTTTCATGTGCCTCCTCATTTCTCTTATGCCCTACTGCATTCTTTTTTCCCTGTTCTATTTTCCTTGTACCTTCTTATTTCTCAACTATTTAACAAGAGTTCACATTCCTCTTTCTCATTCTCTCTACCCTCTTCTCTACGTGTGTTACAACTAAACCAGCATGTTTCCTTTTTTCTAGTCCTTTCTTCCACTTTGCCGCCTCTTTCTTCGCTGTCACAGATTACCTTTTCTCTTTCCCCTTCTTCCATCTCCTGCCAAGATTCAAACCCAGCTCTAAGGTAGGCAGATCTGGCCCTTAAGCCACATCCTCTGTCCAGCCCCTTCTTTTTTATTTCCATTACTCTTGTTGTTTTCATTCCAGTTCGTGGCTTGTTAAAAACTGCTGTGACCTGGCCCTACACAGTCTTTGCACTGTACACCAAAGCAGCTGCTGATCAAAAAACACAAACTTGCAAACCAAAAACAATAATTTAAAAAAACAATAGTAAGAAGTTTTGCACATAGTTGAGCAGCAAAGAAGTGTGGTTGGTGTATTACTGCCAAAGTCGATGACGCAGACCACTGATGAATTTATTACTGCCAAAGTCACATACAGTGACTGTGCAGTTAGTGATTCTGATAAACAAAACTACATTACCCAGGATTCACAGATAGAAGCAGCATCACGTGACACAGCTTGCACAAGTGCCTCCAAATTTCCTGTCAGCTGATCTGAACTCAGGCTGTCCTGGTTTTCTCAATGGGCATACTTGAACAAGGAAGTACTTAGAACGGTAGGGTTTTACCCTAGATCGCCCCCAACTTCCCTACAAAGGTATCTGCCATTTCAGAGCAACAACAAATAAAAATCTACATCAAACATCATGCATTTAGGTACTTTCACCCTGCACGCAGACACTACCCACCTTCATTCACGCACCACTCACCCTGCACAAAGAGCACTCACCATTCTCCCTGTACTCATACATTGCTCCTACACCTTTTATTAATCCCTTTGGCGAAACCCAATGCATTTACCAATGCAGCAGCGTTGACTGTATCATGGCACTTTTTTTCTTTACTTTAAGCCCACGTTGCTCTACAACATCTTTTAAAAAAACATTGACAACTCCAATAGGCATCACACAGAGGAAACATACTGACTTTGCCAATGCTTGTTTTAAATACAACAGATTTCGCAAGCGCTGTGAAGGCGAAACCCAATGAAAAACCACTGCTTTAATTAATTGATTTGGTAAACAAATCAAAGTAGCTGCAATTAAATTTGGAAAAAAAAAGAGTGCAGACGAGCTATTTTTCTTGTATCATATCTGTTTACACTGAAGACGTATTTAGTTACTTATGCCTACTACCCATTCTCAGCTACAGCCCATCAACCTTTAGAAGACTACTGAAAACTTGGCTCTTCGCTGACTGCGCTTTGGATCTATAACGCATCGCTCAACCCCACTACCTTATATGTTCTGCCATACCCTAGCGCCAAGACGCCTTCGGGCATTTGTGTGCTATATAAGTCGACAAATCAAATCAAACCAGGACTCCCCAGCCATGTCTGTCCTGGGCTATTCTTTCAATTGAACTCCAGGTGTAACCCATCTCCTTGCAGTCAGCCTCGTGGCTTTGGCGCCAGGTGTTTCTTGGCCTTCCTTTTTTCGTTTTCACTTGAAGGTTCCAGGTCAGGGCTTGCTTGGTGGTGTTTAATGCAGGCTTGCGGTGGGTGTGAACTATCCAGCGCCAGCTTCTTTTCATGATTTCTTCATGTACAGGGAGTTAGAAGGTCTCCTGCCTTAGGCCGTTGTTGCTGATGGTGTTTGGCCAGCAGATTTGGAGGATTTTCCTCAGACAGATGATGATGAAGGTCTGGACTTTGTTGGTGGTGGTCACTGTTGTCCTCCAAGTTTCTGCTCCATACAGAAGGACCACGTTTACGATGGTGTTAAAAAGCCTGACCTTGGTTTGCAGCGTTAGGTCCTTGGAGCTCCAGATCTTCTTTAGATGAATGAAGGCAGCCCTTGCTTTGCAGATTCTTGCTTTGATGTCGACATCTGTGCCACCCTCCTTGCCTAGGACACTGCCCAGGTAAGTAAAGGCCTTAACCTCTCTCATTGCATCGCCTGCAAGAGCGACTGCAGTTGTGCTGGGCGTGTTAGCCTTCAGGATCTTGTTTTTTCCCCTGTGGATGTGGAGGCTAAGTTGTGCTGACGTGGCTGCCACATTGTTGGTTTTCTCTTGCATCTGGAGATAGAGATGGAAGAGTAGGACCAGATCATCTGCAAAGTCTAGGTCATTGAGCTGTGTCCACTGGATCCCATTTCTTCTCCTTGCTGTGGATGTCTCCTTGATCCAGTCTATGGCCAGCAGGAAGTGAAAAGGCGAGAGCAAACAACCCTGGTGGACTCCATAACTCACTTGAAAGGCTTCCATGAGTTGTCCTTCATGGACTATCTTGTAGGTCATTCCCTCGTAAGAGTTCCTGATGATTCTTACACGCTTATCTGGCACACCATAGTGGCAGAGGAGTTTCCAAAGGGTCTCGCTGTCCATGCTGTTGAATGCCTTCTCAGTCGATGAAGTTGACAGAGAGAGGAAGCTCCATTCCATCGATTGCTCAATGATGATGCAGTGTTGCAATTTGTTCTGTGCAGGATCTATCTTTGCAGAAGACAGCTTGCTGGTCTCGCAACTAAACGTGACTTGTTCCTTCATTCTGTTCAGGATGACTCTGTTGAACACTTTGCATGGGGTTGACAGAAGAGTACTCTCTCTGTAGTTTGCGCAGTTACTCGGGTCACTTTTCTTGGGGATCTTGATGAGATATCCCTCCTTTCAGCCTCATTGCACATTTTCCTCTTCTCAGATCCTTCCAAACATAGGGTAGAGCATGTCTAATGATGTTTCAATGTCTGCCTTCAGTGCCTCTGCAGGAATGTTGTCAGTTCCTGCTGCCTTCCCATTCCTCAGATGTTTGATGGCTTGCCATATTTCTTCCTTGGTTGGTCTGTTGCAGTTGAGTGGAGAGTCCTTGTCAGCTGGCTGTATGTCTGGTTCAGCAGTTCTTCAAAGTGCTCCACTTGTTTTTGTTGCTGCTCTTCATTAACCAGAATTATCTTCCCAGCTTTGTCTTTAACAGGTCTTTCTGGCTTCCTCTATCTGCCGAAGAGTTTCCTTGTTATGTCGTAGAGTTCTTTCATGTTCCCATGACTTGCTGCTTCTGTGGCAATACCATCGATGAATCTATGCTTGTCTGCTCTTAAGCTTCTCTTTGGTTCCTTGTTGGTTTTGGTATAGTACATATACATTAGCCCGAAGAGTACTTGTATTTTTGTTTTAAAGTACTCCACACTTCATAGAATACGTTCCACAAGCTGTTTAAAAAGTGTGGAATGCAGATGCCAAAATATCAAAAAAATAAACATCGAGAAATACCTGCTTTGAAGTAAGCCTTTCCTTGTAAAGCAGAGGAAACAGTCGGTTTCACAGTTTACTTCAATACACAGTCGTTGTCCCTCCCAACCACAGAAGCAGTCTTGAAATCTGTCAGTCCACAGCGTGCATGGGGGTTGGTGCAAGCAACGACATGGGGGGGGAAGGGGCTCTAGTTGCAAGTAAAGATGTGGAAGGAATGTGAGGGAGGAGGGGAGACCGTCAGAAACGTAGACTCTTATGGAGTGCAAGAACTTAACTATAATATTATAATTTTTTTAAGCACCTCAAGAAGCCTGGGGGCAGTGGATGGACACTGGCCACCAACACTACACTAGGTTCAAGCTGAATAGCCAAACGTCAGGAAGAGGATGACATGACCCTGATGCTACTGACCAGTGAGAAGCAATAAAATGAATGACCGCAGAGCCAATGAATGGTAAGAAATGGGCTAGCTGTAAGCCCCTTTTAAGATTTTTTTTTCTTTTTTTAATTACAAGAGATTTCACAATTGCTGTGCAGACACAACCTAAAGTGACCTAGCTGTTGCTTGGGTCATGTTTCCAGATAATATGTGCAAGCCTCTCAAAGCCTGCGCATGGCAGGTACATATAAACGGATGGTTGCAACCTTTATTATCTGAGGATCATCATCCCCAAATGCTTAAGGGGAATTCAAAGTAATAAGGGAACTGTATATGGGAGAGAGGAAAACAACCAAAGGTGTCATATGTACCAGTAACATTTATAATTTAAAAAATCTTCAGATTTGCTCATCAGAAATTTGGGAGCTCATCGGTCTGCAGTCCACCTCTTGTGATTACGGAAAATTTCTCTAAAGCAGCACATTACAGAAACAAACGAACTAAGGGATTTTGAAGCACTAAACTAAATACGACTACTCCTACAGAAATCTTTGCATACAGTATTGAATGCTAATAAATAATGTGCCGCAAACCAGAGTTCCCAGCAAAACTTCACACCGCAAAAACCGGAGACAGGAACTGCAGCATGGAGGGGAGGTCTCATTTCTCTGTACCTTTATCTGCGCCACCAGTCATCTACGTACCAAGGTTCCCTTTGCCTTCATTTTCCTAGTTCAGATCAGCAATATGATGCTGGTTTAGAAGCAGAAAAGTGGAGATTCCATCTCGGGGATAAAGCTCAGAAAACATTCTTGCTATACTGGTCCATCATTGATGGACCTTAGATAGCGATTGCCAGTCACAGGCCAGAGTCCGAACCTTTAAATCGTGTAGACCAAATTTATTTCAGAAATGCGCAAAAAGATTGTTCAGCAAAGCTACAGGCCACCCTCTTTTAGAATTGGGTTTATTCAAATTCCAACATCCAGAGATCCATTGAAGTGAGCTCTATTTACCAGGGTCCTGGATATCCTAAAGGAAGCAATAGTTTTCTTTGTCATTACGGAGAGTGTCATGCATTCTGTACCATCCAGACTTTGGTGGAATTTGGTCTCGTCCTGTACCTCAAGTGAATGAGCCATCACAAATTGTCAATTGCATTTAAGATCTTCTAGAAAAGCCCTCCTCGGATAATGCTAGAGGAGTTCTCAGTGGAAAGGCCTGGGGATTGGTTACTGCAACATATCTATGCAGGCATCTTACAAAGGGCTCGTTTCGTTCACAATTAAAGGACAGTATTACCTTATGTTCATTGTAATGAATGCCAATGTATTTATTTGAAGGTTCTGGCTACTTTAGTGGAGTTAATACATTTTGTAGGAATCTACCAACACACATACATTCATGTTGTTATAACCATCTTGGCCATGCCTATATGTTCAATCTGGCTCAATTGATCAGACATAAGGCTTGAAAGGTCTTGAAGGAGCACTGAAGGGGGTTATCGTTTTCTTATAGAAAGGTAAAGATTTCACCATGCCAACAGCTGGAGTTTGTCAATGCGAACCCAGACCTGAGAGTGGTGAAACTCAACCCAAGCTTGTCAGCACTGATCAGTCGTACCACTGACAGCTCAGCAATGGCTTAAACAACAAGTGTACGTGGCCTTCAGTATTTTATTAGTCATGTGGCCATTAATCAGGTATGTCTGACATACTGATCCCCTAGAGTTTATTTCACCTCACTCGCCTCCTCTATTCCGAAGGAACATCCGTGATGGCTCGTCAACACAGAGCTTCGCCTGAGGTGAATCTCAACCTCTACCTCGGTGATCCTAACTGCAAATAATGGAGTCAGGACTATGAGGTGCTAATTAAGTCAGGGCCTCTAGTTTTTGTCCAAAGGTGTGATTCTGCAACAAGTAGGAATGTTTGCCACATATAATGGTTTCCTGTTTTTTTGCTCTATCCCTAGGAACACATTTAGTGGTGGTGAGGACAATCAAACGGCCAGGTCATACTTCACTCAATAGGGGAGCACTTGCTCTCAGACTCTAAAAGCAGAGGTTCAATGAAACGGTATTGGAGTAGACACCATGCACTCCCCAGAGGCAGTATACATTCCAGCAGTGAAACTACCAGGCAGAACGGTCTGGTGTTTGTCTCCTTGCTGGAGTGTACTCACGCAGGATTGCTTTTTAAATATTGGCCACAAGGAACAGGGTCACGACTGATTTGCATATGGCTGGGTCCAAACTGGGGTGGTGTGGTGAGCAAAAGAATGATGGATTTAACCCAGATCCTCGTGACTGGGGGTGAATGTTTGCATTGTGTCTATCAATTGTTTCTTTTGCATATGTCACCTTAAGTGGGAAGGGTATGCCCAGACGTGGGTCCCGTGCTCACTACACCACTGGATTCAAGCTAGCCTGGCTGATGAAGGGTTATTCCCTGAAACCGGTCCCAGGATGGTTGTTTCCGGTCCAGGGAGGACCTGGCTTGGCAGTTCGGGCTGGACTGTTCCCAAAAGGAACAGGGTCAAGACTGATTTGCATATGGCTGGGTCCAAACTGGGGTGGTGTGGTGAGCAAAAGAATGATGGATTTAACCCAGATCTTTGTGACTGGGGGTGAATGTTTGCATTGTCCAGCATTCCGTCTATCAATTGTTTCTTTTGCGGAAGAAAAGCCATCACATTGGAGGCAACCAAATAAAATTGACAAGAATGCCAACCAATTATAAGCAATAGGATTGGCCCAAAGTCCACTGTAAGTATTGGTAACGTCCACAATAGGTCTTTCTATACAGGTAAAACCATCAGTAGATGAGACCTAAAACACCTCAAGATTTGGGTCCCTATTCCAGAGTAAGTTAGACAGCCAGTTCAACATTGTCTTGATGTTCAAACACTGTCTCCCCCCCTCTCAGCCCCTGCAATAATGTCCTCACATCCAGTCAAGCTCTAAAACAAGATATGCAAGGGCAAGTTCCCATTTTAGTTTCATAGAATCAGAACATTAGTAATTTAGCCTCACAAATGGGATTTGCTCATATGGAAACTCTGCAACTATAGCTGCAATTCCTTGAGAGCAAATCCATTAGAGAAGGGTTTGTGAATGTTTTGGTTGGGCCCACCTGCTAAAGTTGTCATACACGAGTAATTTTGCACATTGTTCGGTATTCAGCAACAATTTGTAGGTAGATTCTCACACTGAAACCTCAATTAAATTTACTACAGGCAACTGCAGGAGTAAATGCATGTTTGCAGCAGGAATGGGAAGGAACAGCCCCAAAACTGAGGCGTGTGCAGTGGAGGGTGTCACATCACACTAAAAGTAGCTGTGGAGGGGAATAGCACGAGTTTCACTTGTGCATTCAGAAATGGTCACCTTTAAGAGTGGAAACACATACGCAGGAGGGTACTCCTTGATAGGAGCTTCCGTACCCAGTGGGCCTTAACAAATCACCTCAAGTGATCTAAAATACTTGGCAGTTCCCCTCTCTTTCACCTCAGACATTCACTTATCTATTCTATTACTGCAGAAAGTGTTGTTTATGTGGGTTCCCTGCCTGCACTGCAAACTTTCCTGCTGGCCATTGTGTGGGGTGGGACTTCGTCCCGCAGACTGCAGTGATATTGGGCTGGGCCAGGAAGAGGTTCCAGCGCTCAAAAACGCCAAAGGTGTCCTGCAGCGAGGGAGTTCTTCACTGCAGTTCCCTGCCCGCACTGTAAACTTTCCTCTTGGCCATTGTCTGGGGTGGGACTTCATCCCGCCAGACTGCAGTGAGGTTGGGCGGGGCCAGGGGGTGGTTCCAACACTCAAAAGCACCAATGGTGTCCCGCAGCGCGGGTGTGGTTTACGGCAGTTCCTTGCCCACACTGCAAACGTTCCTCCTGGCCATTGTCTGGGGTTGGACTTCATCCCCAGACTGCAGTGAGCTTGGGCGGGGTCACAAGGTGGTATCAGCGGTCAAAAGCTCCAACAGTGTCCCACAGTGTGGGACGTACCCGGCGAAGACCAGGCCAAGAGCGGGCCAGTCTTTGCCCGAAAGAGGCTGGGCTGGAACCCCCTCTTTCATTTACCTTCCACAAGACATAGCGGTTAGAAGCGCATTTAGTTTTAATTACAGCCAATAACAGCAAGTTTTATGTTGCATTATCATGGGGAAACGGAAAGAAGGTGATAATGTTGCATGCCCCACAGTCTCAATTAATAGTATGCTGGAACAGGTTTTTGGGATTGTAAGCAATGAGACTGAACTGACTGAACACAGACTCTCTCTTGATTGCGGAGCATTGATGGTTTCCTGCACCGACGGTCATTGCAAGAACCAGTACTACATAAGAGGTGAGGGTTTCTACCTTGCCAGCCCACGTTGGTCTTTATACTAGTTCCAAAATAGTAGTTCATTCAGAGTCACCACTGGGTAATCCCTTACCACAGCAGCAGACTCCTATTGTAGCAGCCAAAAGGAAAAGGCAGCTGGGAAGGAATGAGGGCAGTAAAAGGAAACAGCCCCCTCCTAGTAAAAAGGCCACAAGAATCAATTACTCTCATGGATTCAACCAATGACTACATCACTGTCTCTGAACATTGAATTTCAAACCGATAAGCTGTTGTCCTTGGATTCTCTGACCCGTGTGGCATTGTGCGATAAATTTGGAAAAATCTACGAGGACAAATTGAAGCCATTGATGGACCGCCACAATCAATCTTGAAAGCTTTGGATCTTCTGCTTCTAATAAGTCCCTTCTAGAACATCCAAAGGGCATAAAGAGTAGCTCTGCAACTTGCGATCCATCAACTCTGGTAAACATAGCCCTTAGTGACCACCAAAATAGTACGGGTATTCCACTCTCGTTACCCAAGAAGATCCCTAGATCACCCACCCATATTGCACACCAGGATATTGGAGCAACTCATTCTCGTGCTCGCTTGCAGTCCAACGCAACCCCCTCTGCCCAGTCTACCACAGTCCCGACCTTACAGGTCATGGATAGTTGTTCATATGCCCCACGTCCCGATAATCTGAGCCTTCCTCCTGCAGCCTGCCCCAATGTTTTAATCCTGGCTGGGGTTCCTCCGTTGAAGGATGGGCAACAAGAAACTTTGGACGAATTACATAACAAGTCCGCCGACTGGCTTTTAAAGCATAAACATTTTAATGCTTGGGGTTTGAACAAAATCACAATGGCTAGGAGTGTGGGCTGGTCAGATCAGTCTAAAAAAAACTATTGAAGGGGAATGGGTTTTGAATTTTCGCAGGCCAGCATGTGTATGTAATATTCGGAGTACCAAGGCACTTTATAGCCTAGTTGAAACAGCGATTGCTCTTCCTCTTTTTTTCTTCTTTTAATAGGCCACCTGCCCTCTTCCCAGTTCAATGCCCATATCCTTTGATCACACTTGGTCATATTTGCTCCAATATTTTCTCTGTATTGAGTGATCTAGAGGCTGTAGAATGACTGACCACTACCTCATTTGCCGCCTCATTTACTGACAATCAGGTGCCTCCTCTTATAGTTACCCATAGATTGCACCACACTTCCAATACTCTTGAAGGCCAAAAAGAGGATTCTTCAATGCATCTAACCCCCGTTGCCCTAGGTGTTCCTGGGAAGGTCCAGCTTATCTCTTAGAACGTGGCTGGCCTAGGAGCCAAATTAGTTCACCCAGACTGGTGTGAGTCTATTGAAAGGTTTGACCTGGTCTTTGGAACCCCAGTTTCATGTTGGTTATGTTAACTATACCAAGGTTGCCACAACGGCAGGAAAGGGCAGGCCTTCCGGGGCCATTTGGGTAAGACCACAGTGAGGGGAACAGTAAAAGCTATTGATGTAGACTCCCCTGATTTAAAGTGTGTATGTCTCAAGGTTCTCCATAGTGAAACCTATTTGATATACAATGTATATTGCAGATCGGATGGGTAAATAGGGATTCAATGGTTCTTGACCAACTGAATGCACATATATCCCTTCAGCTACTCAATGCAAAGATAATTGTGGGGGGTGACCTGAATTGCCAATTCAAGCCTCGACATCATGTCCCTGGCAGTTGAAGATGATATATGGTCAATACCAGACCTTGATATCCCTCCACCGAAAAATTGGTCTCCGACTAAAATTAAAATGAATGCCCTTACTTTAAATCAGGGGTTGAGAGCCTGCAATGGCCGAACTAGTTCAGATTGGTTAGGGGCCCACACACTCAACCGCCCCGACTCAACTAGCCGGATTGATTACATTCTTCTGGGCCTTACATCATGGCCATATCTCAAGGACATGCAAGTCATGGCTCGAGAGGATAGCGACCATAAGGCTCTGGTCCTTAAACTAAATCTTAATTTAAATCAGTCTAGATTTAGATCAGTCAGACCATATTGGAGAACCATTAGACAGGACATTGAGGATCACCCGTAACAGGGATAGGGTCAAATGGTGCAGCATGGACACTTCGCAAGAGGCCATAAGTTAGATTTTTTTTTTACTTCTGGCGGAAGGGATGTAGGGAGGGTATGGCGCCCCTCCTTTTGAAAGGTCTAGAAGAATCATTGGAAGTCATCTTTGAGATTCATACTGGACTGTTCAGGAAATTAAGGGGCCTCTTTTTTTTTTATTGAAACCAGGTGTACAATTGAGAGGAAGCATTTTCCGACCTGGTACAACAAATGTGTCAGGGATGCTTAATCTAATTTGGTCAAAGCAATTAAATTACGCTTTATTCGATTTAAAAATGTGAATCATAAAAGCACAGTACTTTAAAAGAAGATAAAATTACGGCAATACGTAAATATTAAAATCAACAGTCCAGTAAGAAACAGGTTAATTACAATTTAAAAAGAACTTTTAGCAAAATACGAGGGCAATCAGAAGATACAATAAATTCATATACAACTACAATAAGGCATTACCCTTCATGCTCATTCTAGATCGGACCACCCCTTTCAGGAATTTAGCAATGTGATCAACGAACATCATTTCATCGAGGGATTGTAACTTGATAAAAGCAGGTCGACATGGTCTCAAGTCTTGACATTTTAAGATGGGCAGGATCCATCTTTTCCTGATAAGAGTATAAAATTTACAAAAAAAAGATAATATGGATTGTTGACTGAGCCGAGATGTCATCACATGGACATGGGCACAGGGTACGGGACCAGTCATTTATCTTAGGGAAGGCAACCCGGTTATGGAAGTTGCCTAAGCGTAGACGCGTCAACAGCATCCTGTCATAGTTACCTGATGTTATGGATAAATAAGGTTGTAGCCCCGGTTGTGTCAGGAGTAGTTGGTGTTCTCTGACAGACGATTTCTTGACATTGGCGGACAATCTAATCGTCTCCAGGTGGTCTAGACATAGTAATTTTAGTTCCTTCCTGGTAACACGGGACAGACTATCAGGGTTAGCATAATACTCAGGATGGCCTAAATCTTTCATAAAGTTTTTAACGAACGCAAGTCATGGGATGCAAAGTGCCCGTTGCAAGTTCTAGCAATCATAGATCACGTCCCAATTAAGCCTTGTCGCAGTACTGGCCCAAACCTTGTGCCAAAGTAAAACTGGCTGGATTTTAATTAG
This sequence comes from Calotriton arnoldi, assembly GCA_963921515.1. Lineage (NCBI taxonomy): Eukaryota > Metazoa > Chordata > Amphibia > Caudata > Salamandridae > Calotriton > Calotriton arnoldi. The sequence continues at coordinate 333,428 of CAWUFW010011348.1, read as the reverse complement.
GTCGGATAAATATGGTAAACCCAGCTCAGCGTGGCAGATATACGTAGCTGTGCTGTTCGGGACTGCTAAAAGGTATTTTAAAAACCTATTCTCAACCAGCTGTAGGGACGCTGTGTTTGCAAAACCCCAGATGCCTGCTCCATACATAGCTACGGGAATGCATTTAACTTTGTAGATGGTCAACAAATCATCAATGGGGCGCTTGCCTAGTTTCCTAGAGAAATGTATTAGGGCTCCTATAGCTTTTGCAAACAATAATTTTCTGGTGTTCATGGCTATGCTCCATGAGCCCCGCTTTTCAAACACGATACCCAGGTAGGAAAAATAGTTAACAAATTCGAGTTTTCTATCATCTATGAAAATATCTCGACACTTGACTTTTGGTTTACTGCATTTCATAACAAAGGTTTTGGTGATATTTACCTTAAGGTCGAGCCTAGACATAAAACTCGAAACAGTTTTCTGCAAACCTATTGGGGTTCGAGACAGGAGAACAGAGTCGTCGGCGTATAACAGGGCTCCAATTTGCCGCCTACCAATGCTGGGTAAATCCTGACCTTTCCTCGACAGTGTGGCACCCAGACTATTTATATAGGGTGAAGAGGAGGGGGGGCCAAGACACAGCCCTGCCTTACCCCCTTCCTGACAGGGAAATTACAGCTGCGTTCACCTGCTAACCCATAAAGGACGCTTGCCTGGGCATCTAGGTAGGACTGTTTAAAAAAGTTAATCAACGGCACCTCCACCCCCATGGACTCTAAGATACTCCAAAGTTTCAAGTGGTTAACACAGTCAAAGGCCGAACTTAAATCGACGAAGCACAGGAAGAGGCTACCCTGGTTAGCCTTTGTATATTTACCCCATAGGAGGCTTAAATTTAGGCCCTGCTCTATGGTACCAAGCCCTTGACGGAAACCATACTGCAGCTCTGAGAGATCTCCCCTGTCCTCCGCCCATGTCTGTAGTCTATTCAAGACGACACGCCCGGCCACTTTCATGATGGAATCCAGGAGTGAAATAGGTCTGTAACAGGCCGGGTCATTGCGGTCGCCTTTTTTTAAAAATAGGGACAAGTGTGGACTCCGTCCAGGTTGGGGTAAAACCCTGTGTGCAACATGCTTTTAAAACCATAGTAATTAATGGGCCCCATAGTCAAAGCAATTAAAGAGTAAGTCAGGTCCCTGAACCAGGTGTACTCATAAAAAGGCCCTTATTGTTGCTAAAAAAAAAGACTGGGAGACGGAGCAAAGGGAGAGCCTATTACAAGCTACTAACTGTAAAGATCACCATTCATTTTGGAATATTATTTCCTGTGGCAGTAGGGAAGGGTCCGGTTTAGTAGATGTCAATATTTCAGCAAGTGATTGGGTAGCTCATTGTTCGAGCCTGTATGCACAGAATGAAGAACTGACCCCTGCAGCTAGTGATTCGTGCTGCGGGGCTGGGCGGGGGAGGGGCAGGTGGGGGGGGGGGGTAGTGGAGTATGACATACGACGGACAGGAGTAAGGTAAGTAATGAAATAAATAAAAAATGAACCTTGCGCATGCTGCATCGCCGAGTTGGTGATGCAGCGCGCGTAAGGTAAATTGGTTTATTTATTTCATTACTTACCTTACTCCTGTCAGTCGTATGTCGGACTCCACTACCCCCCCCCCACCCTGCCGGCGAGCCGCCACTGTTCTACAGGACCGGGAGGAAAACAAATTCAGCATTCAAAAGAGGAGGTTGATATCTTCGAAGTACCCGCCCCGAGGAGTGTTTTTAATGATCAGGGAATATCAGCACAGGAAGTATGTTTAGCAATTCAGGGTGTGGTACCAAATACAGCATCGGGTCTAGATAAGATCCCCGGGGATGTATTTCGGAGGGAGGCTGACATTTGGGGTGCTTATTTTCACAATTATTCACAGCTTTTCTGAAAGGGACTCCCCTCTTGGGCCGGGGCTGAAATAATTCCCATTTAAAAGAATGGGAAGGTCCTTGCAATGAACCAACAAATTATAGACCCATAAGTCTCACTGACAGCTCGCAAAAGCTGTTCTCTAGGGTTATACTTGGAAGATTGCAAGAGTGGATGGCTCTAAATTATATTTTGTGCCCCTTACAGGTGGGCTTTAGGGAGCCGACAACCGCGATCGACCAGGTGTTCCGGCTCCTGATGGTGTACTGGAAGGTGGTCACTTGGGGGGGGGGGAGGGGGGTTGGCGCCTGTATGTCGTGCTTGTGGACCTTCGTTCCGCCTTTGATCTAGTCCCAAGACACACCCTGTGGCAGGTGTTACAAGAGTTAGGGGTACCCAGCGATCTACTTGATATTACTGTGAAGTTGCATATTAATAACTGTGCAGGTGAGGTGTGGTCAGGCTGATGAGCTGACAGAGCCCTTCCCCGAAAGCAGAGGGGTAAGGCAGGGCTGCGTACTCGCCCAAACACTTTTCTCTCTTTATATAAACGGCCTCATAGGTTACCAGGGGCAGACTGATAACGATGCTCCCAGACTGGCAAACATGACGATTCCTGCCCTCATGTTTGCAGACTATACTCTTTTACTGTCCAAATCTCCTATGGGCCTACAAAAGCTCGATCATTTTGACCAACTTTGTAGGGATAGAAGCCTGGAAATTACTGTAATGCAAGAGGAAGTATATGATTTTAAATCCAGGGCATTCGACAAGGGCGAATCCAATTCTAGCAGTCTGCCTTAGAAAGAGTCCATTCCTCCACATACTTAGGCGTTACACTAACCGAACACATGAGTTGGCAGGCTCACATTACCCACGTAGGCTCAAACTAGAGCAAGTAGCAGGGGATATTTCTAAGATGGTATATAGATTGCTGTTTCGACCGGCAAGCCTGGCTCTGAAAGTTTACAAATTGCAGGCTTTGGGGTCAGCATTGTATGGTGCAAAGCTGTGGGGCCATGTGGATGCAACTATGCTTGACTTAGTGGAAAATCGGTTCATTAGGCAAATGGTGTTCCCATAAGTACTCCCTTACCTCCCGTGAGACTTGACCTTGGGATGAGAGTAATATCAGATAACGTTGGTATACGCCCCATCCTGTACTGGAGAAGGCTGTGGATCACTCCAGAGCTCGATCAGTACCGGGTGGGCTTAGCAGAGATTCTTAGCCTTTTGGGTTCAAGCAAAATACCCTGGATCAAGTATGTAAGATCTCTTCTGGGAGAAATTGGGTTTGCATCCTTGCAAAGTACTCCAAAATGAGTGAGTGGGGATTTTTAACACCACCATTAAAAACGCTTACTGGCAGTATAAATCTTACAGCACATTCCCTGGAAAGTAGAGGTTCTTTGACTGATGCATTTCTTATAGTTAAGGATGTTTATAGCAAAGAAAATTTCATGGACGAGATTGAACCTCCCCAGGCCAGGTGTTTCTTGCAGTTATGTTATGGGACCCTACCCCTCCGGTCCTTTACAGCCAGATGGGCTAAAGTCCCTAGTGCTGATGAGTGGCAGTGCCCGGCGTGTGGTGCCCCCAAGGAGACACCAGAACATGTTTTGTTTTTCTGTACAGCCTATGAGAGCAGCAGGCGATGCTGGATATTACCGTTGTGCCGTTCTCTGGGCACTAGAGAATATAAAGTTGCCCTTAGGATACTTAGTACTGATCTCAGCAAGCCATTGATTTTTGCATTAACTCGCTATCTACTGGCTATGTGGAAAGCAAAGACAAAGCTTTGCGTACTACCTGGGAACCAACTCACGGTAGACGTAGGGGTGTGATACGCTGTAGTATCCATGTTCAGATTTTGGATACTATCCATGTTCAGATTTTGGATGTTGTCTGATTCTTTTGCAGTCTTTTTTCGTCCCTCGTTGTATTCTACTTAATAATTACTTGCGTTCCAAGTACTTAAAATGTGCTGTATTTAACACTCAAATGACCGTTCCCTGAAATATAATGAATTGGATTTTAATTGTATTTATGTTTTTGATTATTTATGTTTTTATGGCCTTTGAGCCGAAATAAAGTTAAACTGATTTGATATGAAATTATGTGTATATCCCTATCAGTCTGAAGTTTGTTACAGGTGTAGGAGTAACCTTACTGGAGTACATTTCCAACTTATTTAAACCTGGGGCCTTTGTATAAATAAATATGAACTTTCTTCAAAGAGTTACTGAAAGCAGGAGTATTTACATAGAAGGTATGCACAATAGCTATCTTCATATCAAGGTTATTACTTAAACCGATTTTCATTTAGGAATTTAAAGTAATAAAGCACAGAAAAAAGGTAATTGATATTCAAAAACTTTATTTGCGAACCATTACAGAAAATATTACACATTGTACTTGGCATGACACTAGTTTGCATTATCCAGTATCCAAGGGAACAGAGAAGCACGATGAGTAGTAGGAAACGTACTTTCATCTAATACATAAAATCTAGACGATACTCAAAACAAGGCATAGTAGTAAAGGAAGTATATCATGAGAGGAGCACTACCGAAAATGCTGAAAAGCTATAATTAAAGCAGCATTACTTCAGAGGGCAACAGGGTTTTAAAGGCAAATGGTGATGTTCCACAACATGTGCAATGCAAAAGCACACCAGCAATTCTGAACCTAAATCAAAGGGTGTTAGCACATGTAAAAGCTGAAAAAACAGAAGTTATCCAAGCACAGAGAAAGTAACAGTTCTGTTTATTTCCAGCCTTGAAAGAAGAGATTTATGCCACAAATCTACTTTATATTAATAAGCATTTTATGCCAGGAATTATTTGTGCTTATTTACATAAAATACATTCAGTGAACCGCTTCCGCCTGTCCCAGGTTCAGGAGCATAGTTTAAAACAAGGTGGATTAAGCCGCTAGAAATCAGTCGCAGGAAACCAATGTACAGTAGGGGCAAACAATTCTGAACAAAGAGCAGCAAAGAAACTGCAGTATTTGCAGGACACAGGAAAGCTTTCAAGATAGGTGGCCGGAAATTATTCCATAGCCCTTTTCACCGACATTTTGAGTCAGTCTGCTGCGACCAACTAGTGCTCTGAGTTTATGGAAAAGCACACTGCAGGTGACCTATTTCACATGGGTATAAGGCATTCAAAAACTGTTTTCTTGGTTTACAAGAGCAACAACATCTTCTGGTTAAGCCTTGAGTTTGCAGATAGATTCACAGCTTTCAAAGATGAAGAAAAGTGAGCAAACAGTGAAACATCAGTTTCTTAAGTGACGTGCAGGAAATTCAAAAATTACCCACTTACAAGTCATCAAACAATAATACGCAAGAAAGGAAGTGTAAAGTAGTTCATTTCTAGAGGAAAGAATTCTAATACTTCACATTTAATAGGCCCCACTTAACATAAGTGACAGTGCGCCAAAGTAGCTGCTTCAGCACAATTTCATAGCGCTACAACACTTAAAGCTGGTATGTGCTGAATAAAGTATATGGAGTTTTATGATGGTTTGAAGATGCTTGGGGAGCATATCGAAGAGTTATAGGTACAGCCATGAGCATACAGGACATTAAAAGCCAAATACCTCCACTTCCAAAATCAAGAGTGCATTGACTTTAGTCAACAGCAAGACTTTATGTACAAAATATTTTACATCAATATTAAAAATGTACAATAGTTGTTTGTACGTTTAATAGCAGTATAGATTCCATAAACGAGGAGCTGCACTGCCTTTTCACAACATGAATGCAGTGGAATGTATGAAACTTGTGCGAAGCTCAGCAGGGTACTGGAAGGTAAATCCATGAGACATTAACGCAGCAGTGGTTCAACAAAGTGGCAAATATAAAAGAAAACACCAACAAGGAACAAAACACACCTCTACGATATTGTTATTCCACACAGCTTTCAAAAAGCACACTAGACTTTTAGTCTACACAGGACACTGAAACAGAAGATTGCTTTTTTTTTAGGACATTTTAGCCACGATGCAGTGTGTATAAAGTTTAAGAAACAAGAAAATGGTGGCTTTCATTTTCTCTTTAGATAAGAACCAGGAGAAAATGATTGATGAACCAGAGTCTACAGTTCTGTGACGGTGAAATAAAGAAAAATACCCTTTCATACATTATATTGTACACCATTTAAATAATTTTCTTTAAACCAAACCAATGTACGTGTGCAGTGTATTACAGAAATAATTGTCACACAATATATATATATATATATATACACATATATATATACACACACATACACACACATATAACTCTTTACTTACAAAAACATATATACAGATAAATATATACAGATATCACACATCATACAAATGACTATTTTACACTTATCTAAAAAAAAAAAAAAAAAAAAAAAAAACAAGACTGCATCCCATTGTGCAAGGCAACTGTAACAATTCTAAGGCAAGATTGTCAGCGGTCTAAGGTGCTACTTTCAAGGGGCACTAGCTTACCACTAAAAAGCAGAAAGGGGTCCTGGATTTGGAAGGGGTAAAAGCTCAACTTTGCCAAGTGTGGCACTTCGATGAAGGCAACCCTTCGCAGGCCCTCTGGTATGACTAAACATGGCAATACATCTGGATGGCAGAAAGGAATAGCTGTAGAAGCATGGCCTGCAGGACTCGCAGAACAGGCTCAAAAGGCAGCTCCACTATAACCTGTTCAGTAGCAGCCTTTAACCACATCAGAGAGGTCAATGCACAATTTCTACAACGTATTATGTTCTTGACATATTTAGGAAAGACACGGAAGGGCATAGCACTTCTTCCGCATTCCAAAATGAAGTCAAATGTCCCTTCAAGGAGATTTAAAAATTTACAATATAAACAAGCATTGTGCGTTGCACTATAGCAGAAAACAAGAATGCTCTCAAGTTACAGAAATCAGTTTATATGATGAGCAATATGTAATATATGGTCCTTCCCACGATTAGCCCTTTACAATAAGAATGTTATAGCAGTAGATGCTACAGAAAAGGGCCGTAGAGCATGAAGTAGCGTGAACCTTGCTTGATCTACACTGTAGTAAGACGATCCACTGGCTCCACAGTGCGTTACTCTTCCACCAATATCTCCAGGACAATAGCAAGTTAAACGCTAACAACTTTTAAAAATAAAAATTAATTGAATCTCAATGATAACCGAGATCCAAAAATGTAATACTCCATCTAACAGTACCGGAGCCAACCATAAACGGATTCTTCAAAATTGTTCCATGTTTTCATCCCCTCAATCCTTTGGGCCCAGTTTAGTGAAGAGCAGCCAGACATGCTATGTAGGAATACAATAGACCTGTAATGTGATGCAGTAAACTTTAGATGCTCATAAGTGTAATACATCCATTAACAAGCAGTCAAAGGGTCTGATGAATTAAATAACCAAAGCACAACCACCAGACAAGTAGTTTGTAGAGGTAGAATGGGGTTTCACCAACAAAAATATCTGCTGGATTACCAAAATCCGCATCAGTCCTCTTGTCAAAATACACAGCCCACCACAGAAAAAACACAAGTAAATCCATGATTGCCTCCTGGCACCTACAGCAATCCTGGACTACCTAGAGAGCCAGCAATCTAGGAACTAACTCCTTACTGACAGACTTAGGGTTTGCTATTTCTTAAACGTAAAAAGGATGTGGAGTCTTGCCTCAACTGATAAAATGAACACCACAATCCATTTTAAAAAGAGTTCTCTTGATTAGAACCAAGCCTGACCTACCAAATTATGAAAAGGAGATAAGACAGTCCTTGCTTTCAAACCAGATTAATGTAGGCAGGAACTTGTTCAAAAAACAAAAAAAAAAATCTATAGATGCATGCCACAAATCAAAAGTTAAACTTATAGCGGTCATCAGGTAGTTTTGCAGGTAGATCCGAAGCAGAGTAAGACATTGCAAGACCCATTATCCTGTTAAACAGTCTGAAGGCTCATGAACAAAAAAAGAAAAACACATCTTCAATTTTCAGACAAAAGCCACTACCACCACATTACTAGCCATCAACTCGTAAGTCCAAAGCTAACCCCAACAGACAAGGGGACTGAAATGCTACAAGCCATATGCTTTGTTACATATAAGCAAGAAAAAGAAATGTAAGCTTGCGATGACAGTCATTCCCTAATGAAAGCCTTGGGCAAAGGAATGGAGCCCATAACCTTGTGTTAACTGTATGATCAATTCATTTCTGCTTTTCCTCAATTCTTGCCATTAATAACAGTTCCTTGCTGTGATTCTAGCATTAATATACGGTCTTTCCAAAGCACTCTACCACCAACAGGCAAGGAAGCATTATATAAAAACCTTGGGTGGACACTTGCAAATTCCACTAGGATGATTTCATACTGGGTATCCGTGGCCATGGGTAGCTTCCTTAGCTCAAACTGATAAAAAGTAAAAAAAGAAAGGAATGAAAGATCATAAGAGCTTAAACCTAGATCAAGGGCTGCCCGATGCAGCTATTCTGGTACCTTCACAAATCCTCCCCTTTCTCACCAAACCTTGCCACGCTTCCTCAGACGCCACAAGAGGTGGGCTGTACAAAGAGGTTTACAAGAGAGTTCATGGCATGTCCTTGTGAAATGGCTCTGTGCCACTGCAGCTGCTTTTCAAGCTGCCTGCTTCCCCAAGGACTTCCAACAGAGATTAAACCCTCTCAGATATTTAGTGAGAAACTTGACCAACCAATTGATCAGAAACTAAAGTATTAATTCAGTGAAAGGTTTAAAGAATCCCAAAGGGAAGACGAGAGTCAATGAAGTTTTAATAGTAATGTGCCCCCAGTCTTTTTGTCTTGAGGAGCCACCTACAACTATCAAGCCCAAGAGGGAAAAAATGTCCTCATTGGGACATTAAAAAGCAATGGAACAGTTAACTGAAGAGCACTTGCAAGTTTGGTGTTTGAGAGGCTGTAACTGGCAGACAGGGATACTTGCAAGATTCTTTTTGCTGTGGCATCCCCGATTTCAAGATTCACTAATACATTTTAATGACCTGCTGGTGGTGGAATGAAAGAGATAGAGGTATTTAAGAAATTCACAGAACACACATGGTTTTGAAGAAAATACCATTACATTGTTGAATGTTACTTTGTACGCTTTATGCTATAGTACCACATAAAACACCCTTTATTCTTCCAGGTACACAACACCATACTGCACAATTCAGTATGCTAGTAGTGATTAGACTCTTTTCATGACAATGTAAAAATTAAAAGTTATGGGACATTCACAAATTAAACTTTTTAAGAACTGGAATTAAAAACTGAAAATCTAAACCAAAAATTGAGGATCTATGCCAATCCATGATAAGTCGGCAGCCCGATAGATCACATGTTGTGTGTAAACTAGTTTGAGTCGTAAGACAGTATTAGGACAATAAAAGGAATATGGAACGCAGTCAAAACTTATATCTGGGCAGTCCAATGGCCTCAGTTTAGGTTTTGAAAACATTTGGACATTGCTCACAGTGGAACCGAATATACTTTTCAAAGCCCTCATAGAAGGCTAAAACCGCCCTTCACTCCTCTGCTTGTACACCAGCAGACAGTAGATTAAAACTGGGAAAAAACCATAAATCATACTGTTTACTAGATGTAGCCTTGTTAGGACAACAGTGACACAAAAGGTGTTAAAAAAAAAAAATCATGTAACTGAGTTGCCTTTGTGCAAAAGTCTTTTTAAAAAATGATGTCCTGCATACTGAATAAATTACAGACTTATGCGCAGTAACAACTATGCCCATCTTCCGCTTGAGGCAAAACTCCGGCTGAAAGAAAAATTGGCTTCACAGTTCTTGTGCTTTCCCCAAGCGCCAAATGGCACTATAATAGCAGTGCTGTTATCCTCAGTGCCATATTGCAGTGCCTGTATAAAGGGAAAAAGAGAGAACATTAATATGCGCATGGAAAGGACAATAGTACTATGCACATGCTAAAAACAAAAAACGACTTGTGCCACGGAAAATGTTGGATACTTTACAATAGGTAGAGTGCTATATTTCTTTAGAACATTAGATCAATGCTTTAAGCAGAATATATACATTTCACTTGAAAATCTTGTGTTCCAGCCATGCAGTCTTATCATCAATTATGTAATTTCAGATTTTGCAGTGAGGTTATCAATGATGTCATAGAACATGTCATGAGCTATGTTCTCTGTAAGGTGCGCGTATGCACCCTACAGTTTCACAGCACCCAGCACCTCTGCAGGAGCGCGCTTCGGATTACCGGCACAGAGAGAGACTTCCCCAGCTGCTCATTTAAAAAGAATGCAGCAGCGTGAAAGCAAGTTCTCTCTTCGTGTATGCGCCCCAAACGGGGAATCCTGTTGAAATAGATACTGCTGGGGTCCCATCAGTATTCTGATGGGGCCCCTCAGGCTGGCAGTGTGACGAGGCAGCTCTTCAAGTAAATATGCTAATTCACTTAACACCTTTACAAGCCCTTTTGCTCTATCAGTTTGCTTGAAAGGACTTGACGAGGTGTTAAGTGCATTAACATGTCAACAGGATGCAGGGGAGACACGCAGGTTCACTGGTCTATAGGGCCATCAGGTTGCTCTTGCAGGCATTTTTTGGGGGCTGTTTGTGGCTTGTTTTATGGGCTGGTGGGGCAGTTTTTACTGTTGATTTCCCTGATATTATCACAAGCACTGCTTGCAGTAAACACAAATGCATAGAGTGCCCCATACCTTGTAAAACACTTCAACATCATGTCTTTACAAGTGCTTTTTAAAACTGCCCTAATTTACAAATGTGGGTCACTTTTTTAGCATTCTCAGTCACAAATGGGAGGTCACTTGCTGCCCAGTCCAAACCTGAAGACACATGAATAGCTACAGTAACAAGCATTGGCAAAGCCCTCAGGTTTCACCAATGCAAGATATACTGGCTTTGTCAATGTTTAGATATGTTGTACAGCAGCACATGCTTAAAGTAAAAGGTAAAAGTGGTAAAAAAGTGCTAGGACGCAGCCCTGCATTGACCGCATTATAGCACGTTTTTTCTCTTTAAGCCATGTTGCATGGCAGCCCGTGCTATGCAGTATATCTAAAGAGCATTGACAAAGCCAAACAGCTCTCGGGCATGTGAGTGCCATCTGGCTTTGTTTAATGCTTTTGTGGCGGACAGGAGGTTGGAGTGGGCCATAACAGAGGGAAGTACGAGTTACTTACCTTCTGTAACGATGTATCTGGTAGAGACGTTGTCTAGCCGCAGATTCCTTAACTTAGAATATCCCCAGGTGTCAGACTGGATCCGGAAAATTTTGCGCAGCAGTACCTCTGGCCGCCAGGGGGCGGCGCCGCCTGGCTCCACCCGGACGTCGTCCCAGGACATGACGTCAGTGGAGCCATATAGGACCCCACCCCGGAGCGCTGACGTCAGTTTTCTTCGGAGGAACTTTTCTGTGCCACAACGTGGAGCCCCCAGCAAAACTGTGAGAATATGGGAACAGTGTGCGAATAAAAAAAGAAAATTGGTGAGAGAGAAAGAACCAAGGGTGAAGAAGTACCATGAACGACAGTGAGAAGCACTGTCGACGGAAGGGTGTTGAAAAGGAAAGAGCAGAGCCATACTCTGAGAGGCCATTTCGCAACAGCGAAGTGAATGTCACCCTTGAGGGAAATTGACCCATAATAGTAAGACCGAGGCAGACGACAGAAAGTCTGCACCAGATGAAGGGAATGAAGAGAGCAGAACAGTATACTGAGAAGCAAACCTGCAAAAGCGAGAGAATGCCCTCTCCTGAGGCAAGACGGCAATGAAAAGAGCCGAGAGCGACAGGCAAAAAAGCTCCAAACCATAGGATTAAGAAAAGAAAGAAAGAAATAGGGAGACTGTGTCCCCTGTGATAGAACTATCGGACTGAGGAACAGGCCAGAAAGACGTCAAAACTAATTGAATGTAGGAGTGTCAACGGGAGGAGGCGGATGGGAGGGTAGAGAACACCAGTAGGCCCCATACTGGAGGAAACCGATGTGGAAAAACGCAGAAGGACACCTGAACCCACCGCCCCAGCATGAGAATGGGGGGAGCAGAACAAGTAAATCAAAGGAATAAGCCTGACGGGGAGTGAGGCGAAAGACACCGCCCCGTAGAAGGACAAGCCACCCCAAAGGAGGCGAAAGCCGAAAACCCCACCTGAAAAGGTCCTCGCAGATCGGGGAGGATGGGTGGGCGTTAAGGAATCTGCGGCTAGACAACGTCTCTACCAGATACATCGTTACGGAAGGTAAGTAACTCGTACATCTGATAGATACATCTAGCCGCAGATTCCTTAACTTAGAATAGATACCAAAGCCATACCCCATAGGAGGCGGGTCTGCGACAGAACCCCACTAAGTTCCCAAGGGAACAGAAGTGTCAACCAGCTGACTAAACACAGTGGGGGCAGCACTGCCAGAGTGGCCAACACCGGACCAGGATACTCCGTAGGGAGTGGCCAACAATCAGAGGCAAAGGCATCAAAAGCTGCCGAGGCGGCAGGAAATCCCTGTTGGTGAAACAGAGGAGAAAATGAGCACAGAACCAGAAGGGCAGTGCGGAATGAAAGTGGATACCTGCTGGAAACGGAGAGGAACCAAATGCAGGATGTAAGGGATCCACAGGATACCAGAACATACCGAGTCCGAGCAGGCAGGACGGACATGCATGACAGGGAAAGAAGCACTGTGGAAGTGGGAACAGCAGCGGAAGGATGCTGACGACGCCCAAGATGAGTCAGTGGTACAGGAAACACAAGACCTGCCAATGCACCATTGCCCATGCACCGGTTACGTGAAGGGGCAGGCAGAAAAAGGCAGAATGGCTGAGAATAACGGCAACAACCAGTGCCACGCACGTGGGGAACAGAAGTACACAAGAGAAACTGTATGTACCGCCAGAACCACACCAAGGAAAGGAGAAGGCCCCATCAAGCGCCACGAGCAAAGCTGAGACACGAGAGACGCATCTCCAGGGCGTATCGCGTGAAAGAGCCGGCAAAACTAACACACGTAGCAGACTTGCGCTCACGAAAGTGAGGGACAAGACCACGGCCACCGCAAGGAGGACTATGCCTGCGGGAGGCCTGGGTGTGTGTAGTACACCGGTGAGAAAGAAAAAACACCATAGCCCCAACAGCCATGCAGCAGCGGCACCGGACAGAGCAATGCCCATAGCCAGATGCAACAACCACAGGCGGTAGGGAAGATCCACTGTCTACCGCGAGACAGACAGGGAGGCCGAGCAGTACTGGAAGGAGACAGTACGAAACGTAGCGGAGGAACAAGAGTGGATATACACACAATAGCCCACCAGACAAACCATGTGCTGAGGAGACACTCCCGCTGAGAGCAGCAACCGCAGCCCGAAGGCTAACGAATACCCCACATAGGGTAAGTATCAACCCCAAGAAGGGGCACCTCTTGAGCGTGAGCTCATAGACAGAGAACGTAAGTGTAACTCAGAAACCACAGGTTCTGAACACAACCTTTGGAGTAAGAGTCCGCAACCTTAACCACTAGGCCATAGTGACTCAGAAAGAAAAGCAGCTGACCTGTTGCATGAAAGAAAGAAAAGACGGCGAGAAGCCGCCCAGGCCGCACAGGTATCACAGCATGAACCCAGGGCCAACATGAAGCAAAGACAACAGAGCAGAGGGTGAGGACAAGGACCGCAACCGGAAAAAAAAACTACGGAAGGGTAGAACCGCAGAGTCCGCATGTGCGTCAAACAGGGACACACCATTAAATGGCAAATACCGGAGACTGTCACGGACATTCTCGGGGAAACCCCCGTCGTGCAGCCAAGCATGGCGGTGCAGAGCAACGGACCTCGCCATTGCCCGACCCACTGAATCGGTAGAGTCAACGGCGGACCGAATGGTAAGCGCGCCATCTCTCGGCCTTCGTGAAGGAGGCAGAGCCATGTCAGCCGAGTACTCTCAGGGAGGGTAGGCAAAAGACACTCCACAGAGTCCCAAAGGGCACAAAAAGCCCGGGTAAAGACGCAAGCCGTGTTCAGAGCACGTAGGGCTGAAATAGCGGACGCAAAAATGCCGCGTCCACATGTCTCCAACCAACGAGACTCCCTAGTAGGAGGCTTCAACAGAGGTGGAGAGGAAGGCTGCGTGGCCAAAGACACCTAGACTACGAGGCCTTGAGCCCCAGGCTGAAGGGACAAACAGGCTGGGCTCCCAGGGGCCGGACGATGCCTATGCGCAATGGCCCGGTCAACAGCATCTCCTGAAGAGGGCCGTGCCCACGTCCCGAGAAGTGCATCGAACAACAAGCCGCTAAAAGGCAGCAAGGGCTCAATATCCACCTCACCCTGGTGGAGGAGATCCAATAACGGATTGGAGGACAAGGAGACAGAAGGAGGGTGAAAGTGTAAAACAGCTGCAGCCCTGCGAATTCCCCTTAAAAACAAAGCACCAGCTTCAGTGGGCGTTCTGGGGGGCGACAATAGCCCATCTGTAGGGGACGGCTGCAAGCTGGCACGTCCCGCAGCAGGAGGAACAAGGGGCCACTGACCCCATGGCATTGGAGCCAACCGGCGTGGAGACAAGTCCGGGCACACCGGATCTGTGTCCTCTGGAAGCGGAGAACCAACAGGTATCGGCGGCCGCTCCGGCGTCGAACGACGCCGCTCCGGCGTCGAACGTCGCCGAGATGGCGTCGAACCGACGTCGGCCTCCACGAGGGGCGACCCGGCTGGACGAGCCGGCGTCGACGTCCCCACTACCGACAGGTGCAGAGAAGGAGCCTGATGACCAGAAGGCGACAGGCATGGCGCCGCCAATGTCGACGCAGGGAGCCGCAAGGGACTATGCGGAGACAAGGCAGAATGGCACGACGTGGGGCTGGAACGCCCATCGGGGTGGTGACCCGACGCCAGCACGACGCCGGAGCCGGAGTCGAGGCACTCGGCCGGCGCCGAGGGCGAACCAGCCGGCGGAGATCCGACCTGAATGCCTACCTCCTCTGTGGGACCCGAAGACGCGCCAGGGAGAGGAGGTGACCCGAAGATGGAGTGCAGAGCCTTGTAGTAGGCTTCCATCTGGGGTCGAGTCGCACCATCACCCGGAAAGGGCGGGTAAATGGAGGCCGACTCCGGAGGGCATGGCTCCGTGAGGGAACGGGAACCATGGCCCCCATCGTCACGTGGAAGCGAGGTCTTGGACCTCCGTGACTTGTGCTTCGACTTGCCTTTAGCGAGCGACGTTCGCGGGAACGACTCCGGGAGCGGACGCGGAGAGAAGAACCAACCGGAGAACGTCGGGGAGACGCAGTGCGGGATATCCGGGCGGCCAAAAGCTTCATCCGGCACTCCCGTAGGGACTTCGGGCACATCTGCCGGCAGGCGGCACACTCCACGGAGTCGTGGTGCGACCCCAGACACCACATGCAAATGGCGTGCGGGTCCGACGCCGACATCTGTCGCGAACAAGTCTCGCACACTTTAAAGCCCGAGGGCATTGAACACTGTTCCACGACGCCCAAGGACGTCGAAAAAGGGCCTGAAGAAAAACAGGCCAGAGGAACAGCTGAATCCCGGATTCGCTTTGGAACGCGGAAAAGAAGGAAACTGACGTCAGCGCGCCGGGGGGTCCTATATGGCTCCACTGACATCTTGCCCGGGAACGACGTCAGGGTGGAGCCAGGCGGCGCCGCCCCCTGGCGCGCAGAGGTACTGTTGCGCAAAATTTTCCGGATCCAGTCTGACGCCTGGGGATATTCTAAGTTAAGGAATCTGCGGCTAGATGTCTCTATCAGATACAACTTTTACTATGCATGCCATTACCACCTAATGCTTTTACCACACAAGGTAAGAGTAGTTAAGGTAAAACAAATATTTTTTTTAGGGTGTAGGGGTGGGTTGGGGCATAAGATGGTAGGGTATTTTTAGGTTTAGTGATGGCTAGGGGTATAGGGTGGTAAGGGTATTTTTAGGCCAAAGGGGTGAGTGGGGCATAGGCTGGTAAGGGTATTTTTATGGTTATGGGGTGGGTATGGATGCTAAGGGTATTTTTAGAGCTTAGGGGCTTTAGGGCAGGTAAGGTTATGGGGTGGTAAAGGTAATTAAAAAAAGGGTGGGGGGTGGGGATGTTGGGTTTCTTCCCTAAAAAATAAGAAAGAAAGAAACATAATTTTACATTTTAAATTCCCGGCCAGCACCCTTCATGGGTACCAGTGAATCAGATGCATTCCTTTGCTCCCACCCGGGCGGGGACAGTTTTTTTCCCCCGATCCCTACCCAGTCCCCTAAATGTGTGTATTTTTTTTTTATTTTTAAACCTTTTTATAGGAGAGGGGACTGAGTCCAGAGTCCTACAATGGCTGGCGCACAACTTTGTTGATGTGTTGGCACCAATCAGATTTTAGCTTTTGATCTGTTGGGTACCTGGATCCTAAGCGGATATATATAGTAGTTCCTGAGAAATTTAAAAAAAGAAAAATATCGATATATGAGCACCGAGGAGGGTTCGCGAACCCTCCCGGGCACGAGCTTCACTCTGATTGGCTGCCAACACTCCAAACCAGGAAGTGTTGGCAGCCATCTTGTGACTCGGTAACCGAGTCACAAGAAAAAGGGTGAAACAAAGATAAAAAACATGAAAAGGGGGCAGGGTACAAACACCCTGACCCCCCTAGGGCTGCTCAGAAGCATTTAAAAAATAAATAAAAAATCCCCAAAGACAAAAAAAACCAAAAAAAATATAATCGGCCGAATTCGCGCTGGGGTCGCGAATCCGGCCGAGAAAATGAAGAAAAAAAACGAAGCGCGGACTCCCGCGCTTTGTTGTAATTAAGCCCCCGGGTGGGCCAGGTCCCGGGGGCATGCCTAATTATGTGGCGATGCCCACGCAGCCACCCTGCAGCCCCGGGGACCGCCACCTCCCCGGGGCATTATGCTAAAAGTGTGGGGGGGCTCGCGCCCCCCCCCCCACAAGCCCCGGGGCTCTGTTTAAAAAAAAATAATAATAAGTGGGGCACACGCCCGGGGACCACCACCTCCCTGGGGCACTAAATATTGAAATTGGGGGTCAGTTATGGACTCCCAAGCCCCGGGGACCACCACCTCCCCGGGGCTTTGAAAATGAGGGGAGCCGCGCGGCCCCCCTCCTGGAGCCCTCGATGGCCCTGGGGACTGCCACCCCACAGGGCCGGCTCCTGCAATGTCCCGGGGTGCCCACCCAGGGACATTGCTGTTTGCTATGGCAGGGCGGGAGCGGTGCGGCTCCCGCCCTGCCATAGCAAACTCTGCTTTGCTTCATTGAAGCAAGAGCAGGGAAACCTGCTCTCGCTTCAATGAAGCAAAGCAGGATTGCTTTTGAGCAAGGGGAGCTGCAGGTCAGCAGCTCCCCTTGCTCAAAAGCAATGCCGGCTCCCGCAGGAGGCGGGGAGCCGGCGGGACCGTGGGGGCATTAGGACTCCCCCCACGGTCCCAATCACAGAGGCCAGGCCCCGGGGCATGGGGTCCCTGGGGCTAAAAGTAGCGCGGTAGGGGGGCCACGCGGCCCCCCCTCCCCTCTAATAAAAATAAAATAAAAAAATAAAAATGCCGGCCCCGGGGGATGGGGTCCCCCTCCACATAAATAAATTGATAAAAAGTCTGGCCATGCCCCGGGGGGGTGGGGTCCTCGGGGCCGAAATTGGGCTGCATGGAGGGGGCGGGGCCTCCGGCGAGTTGCCGGTTTCTTTTTTTTTTTTCTTCAAGGGGGGCTGTGTGGCCCCCCTTTTACATTTTTTGGGCCCTGGGGACCCCATCCTCCAGAGCCGCCTGACCCCTATTTATTTAAAAAAAACTTAGACAGTGAAAACACCTACATACACTAGGGAACACTAATGCGTTGGGGTACCCCTGTGATTAGCATGACCTCCTCTCTAAGGCCCTAGTACATAATAGGGCAGGGGGATTAAAACTACCTCCAAGTCAGAGGTGCAGAAATATGCTACTTTAACTAGTAGTCACGTTTGCAGAGTGGTGGAGAAAGGGTGCTGGGCGTCCAACCATCGCTCAGGAATTCCGCTGCGTAGGACTTACAGGAGGTACCAGGAGGGATTCTTGGCCCCCAAACTCCCTCAGGACAAAATTGGACTTCATCCCCCATCCCGTAGTCTGCCACGAGGAACGTTTGCAGAGTGGTAGAGAAAGCGGGCCGTGGCCTCCGAAGACGTCTTAGCAATCCCACTGTGTGGGACTTACTGGAGGTAACAAGAGGGGTAGTTGGCCCCCAAGGACATCCTTGGGGGCCAACTTCCCAAACTATTACCTCCAGTCAGTCCCACACAGCAGCACTGGTAAGTACTCGTACCAGGCCACGCCCTCTTTGCCCACCACTCTACAAACGCGCTCCCTGGCTCGTGCTCTTGGATGGGGATTTAAGTCCCCTTCACTGCTGGGGGTCCTTTAGGGGCCAACTAGCCTACCTTTTACCTCCAGTAAGCCCCACGCAGTGGGATCGGTGAGAGGTAGACAAAGGCCATGCCCCCTTTCTCCACCACTCTGCAAACGCGCCCCCTGGCGCGTTGTAAGTTGGGGGATGAAGTCCCCTTGAATCCTGAGAGTCCCTGGGGTCCAACTAGCCCACCAGGTACCTCCAGTAAGCGCCACAGAGCTGCATTGCAGAGAGGTGTAAAAAGGGGCGTGACCTGGACCACCTCTCTGCAACGCAGCAGCGCTTACTGGAAGCACCTGGTGGGCTAGTTGGCCCCCAGGGGCCCTCAGGATTGAAAGGGAATTATTTCCCCAACTTAAAATTCGCCACAGGGCATGTTTGCACACATGTCATCTCAGGCCCCGCTCCCTCCCTTCAATACTGTGCAAACACGCCCCGTGGCACGTTTTAAGTTGCGGGATAAAGTCCCCTTGAATCCGGAGGGTCCCTGGGGTCCAACTAGCCCACCAGGTACCCCCAGTAAGCGCCACAGAGCTGCGTTGCAGAGAGGTGTAAAAAGGGGCGTGGCCTGGACCACCGCTCTGCAACGCAGCCCTGTGGCGCTTACTGGAGGTACCTGGTGGGCTAGAATTAATTCCCCAACTTAAAACGCGCCACAGAGCGCGTTTGCAGAGTGTTGCTGGGAGGGGGCGGGGCCTCCGGCACGATCGCGTTTTTTTTTCCAGAAGGGGGGGCTGTGTGGCCCCCCTTTTTCCTTTTTTTGGGCCCTGGGGACCCCATCCCCCAGGGCCTGACCCCTTCAGATTTTTTTTTTTTTTTTTTTTTTTAACGGGAAGGGGGCCGCGTGGGCCCCCCTCCCGTGGCCAATTCCGGCCCCGGGGACCCCATCCCCCGGGGCCGGCCTTTATTTTCTTTTAATTTTTGGGGAGGGGGGCCGCGTGGCCCCCCCCTCCCGGGCCACTTCTAGCCCCGGGGACCCCATCCCCCGGGGCAAGCCCTATTCGTTGGGGACCGTGGGGGGAGCCCCAATGCCCCCACGGTCCCACCGGCTTCCCGCGTCCTGCGGGAGCCGGCATTGCTTTTCCACATGGGGAGCTGCTGACATGCAGCTCCCCTTGTGGAAAAGCAATCTGCTTTGCTTCATTGAAGCGAGAGCAGGTTTCCCTGCTCTCGCTTCAATGAAGCAAAGCAGTTTGCAATGACAGGCTCCCGCCCTGTCATTGCAAACAGCAGTGTCCCGGGGGTGGGCACCCCAGGACACTGCAGGAGCCGGCCCTGGGGGGGGGGGCGGTCCCCAGGGCCATCAAGGGCTCCAGGAGGGGGGCCGCGCTGCCCCCCTCCCACCTATTGCACAGCCCCAGGGAGGTGGTGGTCCCCGGGGCTCGGGGGTCCGATACAGACCTCCGAATTTGAATATTAGTGCCCCGGGGAGGTGGCGGTTCCCGGGGCGTGTGGGGGGGGGAGGAGGGCTCGAGCCCCCCCACACATGTCTGTTTAAAAAATTAAAAGCCCCGGGGGGTGGCGGTCCCCGGGGGACCGTGTGCCCCCGAGATTATAATTAATAAAAGCCCCAGGGGTGGTAGTCCCCGGGGCTTGGGGGGGCCTTAAAATTGCCCCCGCAATTACATTATTGAATGCCCCTGGGACTTGGCCCACCCGGGGGCTAAATAATAACGAAGCGCAGGAGCCCGCGCTTCGTTTTTTTAATAATTTTTTTTTTTTATGCTTTTTTTGGCCCTGGGGGTCCTTGTGGGACCCCCTGAGCAGGCCTAGGGGGCCAGGGTGTTTCTACCCTGCCCCCTTTTCTTGTTTTTCGCGATCGTTTTTCTGTTTTCTTGTGACTCGGTTACCGAACCACAAGATGGCTGCCAACACTTCCTGGTTTGGAGTGTTGACAGCAAATTAGAATAAAGCTCGTGGTCGGGAGGGTGCGCGGATCCTCCGTGCCTCTATATATCGAAAAAAAAAAATGTTTTTATTTTCTCAGCAACTACTGAACGGATTTACACCATTTTTAAAAAAAAAGGGCGCTTTCTGAACCAAGCACTACCTTTTTGCCAAATTTGGTGTAATTCCGTTCAGCAGTTCGAGCTGTAGCAGTGTCTAAAGTTTCCTATGGAAATTAACATGGAGAAAACACGTTGTGGGACCCCCCTTTTTTCTCGGCCCCCGCTTGCCGAATCACCCCGAAACTTTCAAGACAGGAGCTGACCGGAGCGGGCTACGAGTTTTGAAAATTTCGCGAAGATTCGTCAACCGGCGCCAAAGATATTGAGAAAACAAAAAATGAGTTTCCTATGGAAACTAGGTCCTAACTATAACTATCTACTGGCGACCGCCAGTAGATAATATATATTTATTTATATTAAATGAAGCACACTTTCTGGACTGAGATCTAGCTTTGTGCCCCCCTTCCCTTTTCTGGATCACCCAGAAACTTTCCATGAAGAAGATGAAGTGGGAGAATATTTTTAGTTTTTTTAACGTTTTGGAAAGATTCATCTAAAAGGTACCAAGTTATAAGCAAACCAAAAAAAAAAAATCCATTTCCTAGGGCTCTTTTTAGATTTCCTTTTACCATCTCTGCCATATCTGAGAACCTCTATTGTCTTGCCCAGTGTGGAGTGATTAGGATCAGTCTCATTTATGATTATGCACTTGCTTATTTATCACTAAAGATATGACAGGAATCGGGGGAATAGTGTATGGAAATTTCTGTGACCAGTCTATCAACAGGGCATTCCCTTGGGAGCGGCGGTGTGGGTGTCTGAATGCAAAGTCTTTGCATTTTGTATTTACTGGAGTTGCAAACAGATTGATCACTGGGGTGCCCCACTGCTGTAAGACATCTTGGAGCACTAGCTGGTTTAGTTCTCACTTGGGTAATACAGATGCTTCTCCATTTTCTATCCCTGGCAGATGCATTGTTATCTCTGAATGGCCCATCTCCAGATCTCCCTCCTGGGATAGCATTGACAACACATCGGACCTTGTCCGTCCTTGCTTGTTCAGATACAAAATTGTGGTTGTGTTTTCCAGCTGGATTTGCACTGTCTTTCCCCTCACTTGTGTCTGAAAAGCTGTTAGGGGCACGAACATAGTCTTTAGCTCCAGGACATCTATGTTTTGGATCGCTACTTCCACCTTCCATAGCCATCTGGTTCTTAGTTGCCCCGTGTACCCCCCCAGCATGTGAGGGATGGGTCAGTGGTGAAGGTAACTGTTGGAGTCGGTTGTGTGAAATGTCTGCCCACTGTTATGCTGACCTCGTTCCACCAGGTCATCCCTTCCAGCACTCTTTGGGTTACAACCACAAAATTATACCAACTCCCTGTTGCCTGTAATCATTGGTTTTGGATCCACTCTTGTAGTGGTCTTATGTGCAACCTTGCGAGTGGGATGCATGAGGCCATCATGCCCATCATCCCCACAGTTCTGTCAGAAACTGACTCTTGGGATAGCGGCAAGTCTGTTATGTGATTGTCTGAAACCTCTGGAGGGTAGGGAAGGGTCTCTCCATCACAGTCTTGATCTTGCTCCCAGGAAAATATTCTCGCTCTCTGGTTTCGTCGAATACTTTTCTAGGTTGATCTTGAAACCTAGTCTGAAGTGTGTCCATGGCTTTCCTGGTCTCCTTTTCCCATTGTTAGTATGAGTTTGCCTTGATTAGCAAGTCATCCAGGTACGTGTAGACATGTATTCCTCTCGTTCTTAGATGGGCTGCCACTGCGGCTAGACATTTAGTGAATACTCTGGGTGCTGACTGGATTTTTAAGGGGAGCACCCTGTATTGC
Source organism: Calotriton arnoldi (assembly GCA_963921515.1). Taxonomy (NCBI): domain Eukaryota; kingdom Metazoa; phylum Chordata; class Amphibia; order Caudata; family Salamandridae; genus Calotriton; species Calotriton arnoldi. The sequence continues at coordinate 311,321 of CAWUFW010011348.1, read as the reverse complement.
TAGTAGTTCTTGTTCACTACTAACCGTTGGGTTTGCGGTTCATGGCAACATGTAGGCAAGCATCCTTTAGGTCATTGGTTGCCATGTAGTCCTTTTCCTGCAGCCGTGGGATGAGTCTTTATGAACTTGTTTACGAAGTGAAGGCACAGAATTTGTCTTAGAAGCAGGGGTCTCCAACCTTTTCTGTAGTGAGAGCTACTTATGATCAATGAAAACCATCGTGAGCTACTGAAGTCTTAGCAACTCGCGCATTGTTACCAGACGCCCCCATGCCCAGCTTCACTGACTAAGTCGAATATCCATAGAGCAGGATGCTATGGTTTGAACAAAATACTTTGAAAAGGACACTATGATAGAGTTGTCATCTGTGTCAGTGAGTGTCGTCTTTGAGGATGTATGAACCTGTGAGCGTATGAATGGGATAAATGTGTACGGGTGACAGACTGTCGTATGTACTTGTGGCACAGGACCTACCTTTCGCCATAAGTGGCACCGTTACATATATAACACAAATGGGAGAAATATAAAGTGCAGAAAAAGTTCTGCAAAAACGTTCAGAGTATAGAACATTTTTCTGTACTTTTAAATTTCTCCAACTTAAAATAACGAGGGTATTTTTCACTTATAAATAGGACACTGTATCGAGAAAATTAACCTGAAGAGTTAACTTTGTTTATATGGATTCCATAAAAAATCATTTAAATGTTCTCCCATTTCCAAGTGTCACATTTACAAACAAAAAGCATCTCGCTCCCAGTACTTTGTAGACATGGTGCCATATTTATAACAGAAAAATCAATTTGTTTTATGCTTCATAGAACATAATGAGGTATTTGGCTTAATTGAAAGTGGAGAAAGACATTAATACTTGGGGCTCGATTATGTCTGTCGGAGTTGCATCTGACAGTCACCGTTGAGACATCGGGACCGACCAACCTCTGGTCGGCGGTCCAGACATCGCAATTACAACGTGACCGCACATGGTTGTTGCATTCTCCCATTTCTCTATGGCACCTTGAATGCCTGCCGGCAGTGCAGGGATTAACAGGAAGGCACCATAGGTGCCCGCTCAGCACCCCAATCGGAGGCCGCAAAGAGAAGGGGCCCTGCTAGGGGCCCCCAAACTTGCTTTCCGACAGGCTTTCCATGACAGAAAGCCCAGCATGGAAAGCCTGTAGGAAACGCCGTCCATAGGGATTATGGGCCGGTCTCCGACTGGCCGACAGGCTCCTTGAGCCCGTCAGAATCCAGCCAGAATGACCAGACTGTTTCACTTTCGACTATCTAGATTATAATTAGGCGGTCATAGGTGAAACAGACGATGAGGCTCGGAAAGCCTCCGACCTGAGGTTGGAGGCTTTCCGACACTCATTGTAATAAGGCCCTTAATGTTTCCAAGAAAAAAAAATTCACTTTAACTTTCTCCCATTTGAAAAAAATAGCTATTTTTCAGTTATAAATATGGCACAGTGTCTACTGGTCACTGGGAGCAAAAGCCCTGCTGCTTGTAAATGTGACACTTTGAAATAGGAGAAAATTTAAACGAAGAGTTAATCATTAAGGTAACTTACAATTTTAATTTTCTCCTATTTAAAAGCATTCAGAAACATCATTTTGTTCTCAAGCTCAAATATTGAGTTGACAAGGGCTTCTATTAAAGAGTTAATTACTTCAGTATTTCACCTCTGTGACCCAGCCTGGCCCATAAATCTGACTGAACAATGCTCTCTATCAGGCTCTGCTATCTGAAGCCTGATGACAACAATGCAAAGTAAACATAGCCTTCGCTTAAGGTTAAATGAAAAATGTGACCCTGTGCTTTTTAAAAATGAACTCAAGGCTGCGAGCTACTTTGAAGGTGTCTGGGATCTACTGGTACCTCGCGATCAACGGGCTGGAGACACCGGTCTTAGAGATTTGTCCGGTTTGGGGATGAGGAAGTATGCAGAGTAGTTTCCTTGACGTGATTTATGCTGTGGCACTCTCCATTACTGTTTTTTATTTTGTAGGAGTACCTGCACATCGCATTGCAGGCAGCTCCTTTCCTCTTCCGGGTGTGATATTTTTGTTGGTCTGGCCCCCAGTGGCATCTTTATAAGTTCTACGCAGTACCCATGTTGAATGAGGTTGAGGATTAATTGTCTGATGAGACGCTCCTCCACTCCTGAAGGTAAGCCTCTAATCTGCTCCTCACTAGTGTTATGTGGCCGGACAGTCCATAGGCAGAGTCACTTGCTGGAGGAGCTTGCCACTCTGGAAGGTTGTCCCTTCCTCTGGCTCTGACCCGAAAGGGCTGACACTGCGGTGTTTACTGCCACTGTTTCTGCAATCCTTGGTGCAGAGCTGGCTGTTGGTAGGGTGGCTGTGGCACTGCGCTTTGAAAGCTTCCTCAGCTCGCGGATCTTTTCACTGGGGATGTTCCCTTCCTGGTTGGCCCCGGAACTGTAACGCCTACATGTCCTTTGCAGTGTCAACGTCCTATTTATCTGCTGCAGTGTGTCGTCTGCAAAGGTTCCAAACAGGCTCTCTACCGAAAAAGGTGCGTTTATGATGTACTTCTGAACCTCATTTTGAAAACTGGACACCCGCAAACAGGTGTCTCCCCCTCATGGATGTTCCCGTTACCAGCTGCCTGTGTCTGCTGCGTCTAATACAGATTTCAAGCATTTGTTGGGGATTTTTTTGCCCTCCTCGAACAGTGCAGCTCCGCTTTTCTGGTATTGTTCTGGAAGGTGCTTCAAGAGTGTGTTTGAGTTTGTGGTCCTCCATTGTGTCGCAGGTCCCCTCTCTACTTTTTGAACTACCATTCCCACTCTCTTGCTTTCTTTCTCTGGAGTGGGTTCCATGGATAATGGAATGTTTGCTCTCTTCCTCGCCGTGGCCACAATGATGGAATCGGGCATTGCATTGCCCTCGAAGGAAACCAGGACTCTGAGGGAATGCGTGAACTTCTTCTCTGTTCGTGGTGTTACAGCAGTGCACGATTCTGGTTCTCTGAAAGCTTCTCTTCCCTGATGCAGGATGCCTGGCAGCATAGAGAGGTATTGGTGTTTGCTCTAGATTTGTAGGAGTGTCTCCAGTAGGAAACAAACTTGTGTCTTCTCCTCTTCTAATTGTACCCAGTAATTATCTGCTGCACTTTTTCGAAATTATACATCGCACTGTTATTGGGCGGTGATGGCCCGAGGCAAATGTGTTGGCAGTTTTCTCGGGTAAGTTCATTTCGAGGTCCTGTCACTGTCCGTCGCCTTCAGCATCTTGGAAGATACCCTAGTCTTCCTCATAAAGGAACATTTCTTGCTCCTCGGGGGTGGCTGGTGGATCAAGCTCCCCTTGTTCTTTCACCCAGCTCTTCAAACCTGGAGGTTTCGAGGGAATTCAGAATTCTCTTATTGAAGTCTCAAAATCCTTTTTCTGTAGGATCGCCGCCATTTCAGATTTTTAGAGCGGCCTCTTATTTCTCCTGATTTAGAGGGTTCGTTGTTCGACGCCCTTTTCTTTGGGTCCATTGTTTTCGCCGATTCTTTCCTTGCCCTCTTATCTCGATCCCCTTTCAACATCGAAGTTTTCTCAGAGGAGCGAACACCAACTGTCTCTCTTATTCAGGACCTGTGGTGTTCTTTTGATTTAGACTTCCCTTTGGTCGCCGAGTACTTTGTCGCTGATGTAGTCTTGTGAGATTTTGAGTCCCAAGTCTTTGGCTCAGCCCCAGAATGTTTTTCAATGTTACCTGGTGTTTGAGGTTCCTCCACCTTGGGTTTCTTTGTCCGCTGTTATGCCTCGATTTGCGCCAACCACTTGTATGTACTTCAGCCTCAGAGCCTTCTGCTTGAGCCACTTCTGTATCCTTGACATGGTCATCCTCCTCGCTCAACAGACCGAGGTCCCTCAGCAACGGGCTCTTTCTTTTGTGTCTGCACATGGTTGTGTGGTGTTCTCGCCTCAGTTTCTCCCTTGCTTTCCGGGTCTTCGGCCTGAACTCGTGCACGCTTCATAGTTTGTGTCGTGGCCCCTAGTATGCAAAGATTGTAGACCTTGTGGTTGTTCATTTAGGCAAACTTTCGGCGTCACTCGGGGAAGAATGTAAAGTGAGTATTTACCATTGCCCCAGGTGTCTCACTTTCTCCCCTTTTGTGCATTATCTGACTAGGTGGTCGATGACTTACGCAATTCAGCTCCCTCCTCTGGAGAGCTTCGTTCCCTTCTTCAGAGATTTTCAGTGTTTCTGGATTTGTCACGGTCTGTTCTTTTGTCTTTCGCACCCCCCCCCCCCGCCCCCACCACCCCCACCCCCAATGACCTGTCGCTTTTCCTTGAGAACTTCTAAGACCTTACATAGAGCTTCGGCTGTCGCTTTCCAGACCCAAAGAATCTGAAGATGGCAACAACGCACAGCGGCTTCCAGGGTGCATGTCTGACATCATCGGATGTTAGACATTGCACCAAATGGCTATAAATCACGCCGAAAAGCAGAGGAAGAGGACTAACAAGAAGATTCCAGACCGAACCACTTAGATAGCAGAATAATGCACAGCAAATGAATCCAGAAAAGGATTCATGGTCCAAAATCTTATTAACTGCAAGCAAATTCAAACCGACAAGGGCAAAGGAGAAGTACTGCCAAATCCACTTTGGTTAGGGACAGAGAGAGAAATAGGCCAACATGGTGACATTCTTGAACATAAACACAAAGCTGCTTAGCACAACTTTTAACAATCTTAGTGAACACAATAGGTGACGTGAGGATGGATCAAAAACTGGCTAAGGGGGTTGGTAAATCTCAAAATATAGCCCTTGAGAGTAATAAAATATTAGGAGTAAATCAGATTGGAAGTTTTGAGACACTCAAAGCACCTCTAAGGTGGATCCATAGGCCTCTCACGCGAAAAAATACAAACTGTATATAACTGTCAAAATAGAGGGCTTGATTTACAAAGATTGGTGTTGGAAGAAGTCAAATGCAATCCACAGATCAAGGATTGTCTTCTTGACCCATTATTAGCATTATCCACAAAAAGCATCATGACAATCTAGAAATTGGGTCCAAAACCATAAAAAAAAAATTAAAAAAAAAAAAAAAGCGGAAAGTGGATTATCTACATTTACAGCTGTTCTGTTTATACTAGTACCGGCTCTTGCTACACTTTATGCAATTTTCATTTAAAGTACTATGGTAACTTGTGAGTTGTTAATCAAACACGCTCTGTGACTAACATATCTAGAAGGGAATTATACAAATGCTTTAGCTAGTCTCTTATTTGTTCCTTGTAAAAGTTTTCAATATTTGGGCTAATTCAAAAATCCTACACAAAGTTGTTTCTTCCTCTTCCACATTAAGCAGTATTATTGTTACTTCAGTTTCTCTCATTCACCATTAGACAAGATGTTTTAACACAAATACCTAGTATAGTAACTTCAACTGGTCTTGATGTTTTTTTAGTGTTGTGAACGTTATACAATTGCAATTAAAGACAGTCTTCTGAACTTAAACTAAACTAGGAAGCTCTTATAAATGCACAGCCAACTGATTGTGGGAAACAAAACTGACTGGAGATTGACTGCCTAAGGGTGGAGTATTTAGTTAAGTCAGCAGCTATAAAAACATGTTCATGGTGGGTCAGGGTTCAAGACTACCCGCAAGAAAAATTCCAAATGATCGTTCTATTTAACTTGCAGATGTATGGGAAATTTTCTGTTTACTGAGTTTTGGTTAACAACAATCATTTTGTTGGATTTTTAGGCACGCCAATTATCCAAAAAGGACTTCAAAAACTGTTTAGCATGCCATTTGCAATACCTATGGAACACTTTCCTAAAATATCTCTAGAGTTCTCAATTACCTGCTCGGTGAGGACCTGAGCTGCCTCAGTGGGATCGTGACATTGGTTTATGATGTCGCAGATCTCTTGACTGTTCACAATGAAGTTGATTCCATCTGTAGTTAGGACAAGGAAGCCATCGTCTGCATGATGCAGCTAAACACACACAAATGTACAAATTAAGGCAAGAAATGTCATCAGATATTTTTTCTAATCACAATTGTTTGGTCATTTTCAGCAATTGCTCTTACTAGCTAGTGTTATGAAGCGGAAATAGTAAGTATACAATCAAATACTACTTCCATAATTATAAAATCGTGTCCTATCCTTTAGGCATTCTTTGGTAATTTTATACCTACGTTCATAATAACTTCTTATATTAGGCTCCATAATACAATATTTGGTGTTTCCAAGTGATCTAAAATAACAGGGGTTACTTTTAAAACAATTTAATTGTCTTCAACTTAATCAAACTTGAAAGCATCAAAAAGCCCAGTTGGATATGCTCTAACGCTCCGTCCATCATCCCCTTTGGTATCGCTATATTCGAATTGTGACCTGCAGATCACACCGGATGGCAGAATTGAGCACTTCTCTTGCTGTGTTAATGTTAGAAGTGGCGCCAAAAAAGTGATATGTCCCTTACAGAGCTCGGGATCCATGTCTGTGTGCGGACGTTACCTTAAAAAGACACCTCTTGATGAGAAAAAGGGAATGAGAGGTTGAGGAACTAAGAAGCACATTGTAAAGACCGACCAACACTGAACACAAAGTGGTGTTTATCAAGATGTATTATTTGTACCATAGCACTGCTAAAGATGTAGTTTAACAAACAAGGTAATATGCAAGCTCAAAGCCTATAACTGTCCAAAGTACTGTTTGCAGAATAAAGGAGTAATCCACTTGTTAAAACTCCGTAACATAAAAGGAAAATGCTACATACCAGTATGCATCTGCTCTCGGCATGTAGAGCTGTAGATTCGTATACTTGTGCATAGCTCGCCATCTGGTGTTGGGCTCGGATGTTTGCACTTTGTTTTTGTCTTGGAAGAAGTCTTTTGTACGAGGTAGGTGACTCCTCCTTAGTACAATAGTGCGCATGGGCATCGACTCCATCTCCAGATTGTTTTGCCATGGAGGGTTATGATGGAGTTAGTAAGAAATAGAAAAGGATGTCCATGTGTAATGTATCCAAGTAAGATAGTACTGGAACAGATAGAGGTATCCGGGGAGGCGGGTGGGCGTATACGAATCTACAGCTCTACATGCCAAGAACAGATGCATACTGGTAAGTAGCATTTTCCGTTCGAGGCATATGAGCTGCAGATCGTATACTTGTGCATAGACTATACAGCAGTTACCCCCTTAGCAGTGGCTACCTGTATCTGCTGCAGTGGTTTGAAAAAGTGTTCTTAATACAGCCTGGCCCACACTAGCTTGTTGTTTTGCTTGCACTTCTACACAATAGTGTTTTGTGAACGTGTGAGGTGTAGGCCAAGTTGCTGCTTTGCAAATGTCATCTAGGGGAATGTTCCCTAAGAATGCCATAGATGCCCCTAGTTTACGTGTGGAGTGAGCCTTAGGGGGAATGGTTAAGGTGCGTTTGGCTTTAGCATAGCATATTTGGATGCATTTAACAATCCACCTTGCAATCCCTGTTTTTGAGATAGGATTGCCTTTATGAGGTGGGGAGAAAGCCACAAAAAGTTGTTTAGTCTTTCGAAAGGATTTTGTTCTTTTAATGTAGTAAAGTATTGCTCTTTTTACGTCTAGTGTGTGAAGAGCCCGTTCTGCTACTGAGTCTGGTAGAGGGAAAAACACTGGGAGCTCTACAGACTGGTTAAGATGGTAAGCAGAGACGAATTTAGGTAGAAATTTTGGGTTAGCCCTAAGAACCACTTTGTTATGATGGATTTGGAGAAATGGTTCTTGTATGGTTAATGCCTGGAGTTCACTGACTCTTCTGAGAGAGGTGATCGCAACTAGGAAAGCTACTTTCCATGTGAGAAATTGTAATTCGCATTTATGATAGGTTCAAATGGGGGACCCATGAGCCTGGTAAGTACCACATTTAGGTTCCATTCTGGAGAGGGTGGAAGTCTAGGTGGAATTATTCTTTGAAGACCTTCCATAAATGCCTTGATAGGTGGTACCCTAAACAAAGACAAATGTTGTCTGTTTTGGAGATAGGCTGCTATTGCCGCAAGATGTAGTCTAATAGATGTATATTCTAGGTTACATTGTTTTAGATGCAAAAGGTAACAGATAATGTCTTGAATAGAAGCATCTAGTGGGTTGATTTTGTTATTTGTACAGTAAATTACAAATCTTTTCCACTTTGCGGCATAGCAAGCTCTAGTGGTAGGACGTCTAGCGGTAGATTAAGGTAGCCAAACTCTAAGACTTCAGGTGCCAGATCGCAAGGTTGAGTTGATTGGGATCTGGATGACTCATCTCTCCATGGTTCTGAGTGAGAAGCTTGGGTGAGAGGCTTAGCTTTTGATGAGGAACTACTGATAGTTCTAAGAGGGTTGTGAACCATGGCTGTCGGGGCCCATGTTGGAGCAACTAGGATTATTGTGAGGGAATGCTTGAGTTTCCGAACCACTAGCGGAATGAGTGGGAGAGGTGGAAAAGCGTAAGCAAATTTGCCTGACCAGTTCATCCATAGCGCATTGCCTTTGGACAATGGGTGTGGATACCTGGATGCGAAGCTTGGGCATTTTGCGTTTTGGTGTGTGGCGAACAGGTCTATTTCTGGGTAGCCCCACATTTGAAAGAATGGTTGCAGAACTCGAGGATGAAGTTCCCATTCGTGGATCTGCCGTTTTTGGCGAATGAGTAGATCCGCAATTTGATTGTGTACTCCTGGGAGGTGTTCTGCAAGGAGATATATGTTTTGAGGAATGGCCCATCTCCATATGTTTTGAGCTAGGTGTAAAAGCTGGAGAGAGAGTGTTTTTCCCCCCCTGTTTTTGTATATAATACATTGCTGTCATGTTGTCTGTACGGACAAGGACAGCTTTGCTTACGAGGTGGAGTTGAAAAGATTTTAACGCTAGGAAGATTGCCAACAATTCCAGGTAATTTATGTGAAATTGTTTTTGTTGAGGGGGTCCATATGCCCTGAATGGTATGGGTTTGAAGAGGAGCTCCCCAGCCGGTGAGCGATGCGTCTGTTGTTAGCACTATCTGTGGAACCGGGTCGAGGAACGGCCGCCCTTTGAAAAGGTTTTGTGTTCCACCACTGCAGAGAGCGATGGGTGCGGTCGTCTACCAACACCAGATCTGTTAGCCGACCTTGAGCCCGGTTCCACTGACATGCCAAACACTACTGTAAGGGACGCATTTGGAGTCTTGCATAAGGGACGATGAGAATGCAAGAGGCCATCATCCCGATTAACTGCATGAACACTCGCGCTGGTAGTGAGCTTTGAGGCTGAAATTTTTGTATTAGAGCTTGTATGGCACTTATCCTGACTGGGTTGGGGTATGCTAGAGCTCTTGAAGTGTCTATTGTAGCCCCTAGATATTGTTGTATGTTGGACGGTTGGAGGTGGGATTTGGTGAGATTTACCGTGAATCCCAAGTGGTGAAGCAGTTGGATTGTTTTGTGTGTGTGTGTGTGTTGCACACAGCTGCTGTGTGACTTGGCTTTTATGAGCCAGTCGTCTAGATAAGGGAAAACATGAATGTGCTGTCTTCTTAAGTGGGCTGCAACTACTGCTAGACACTTGGTGAAGACTCTGGGTGCTGTAGTGACCCCGAATTGGAGGACCTTGAACTGGTAGTGTTGACCATCTACCACGAACCGGAGATATTTCCTGTGAGCGGGGTGAATGGGAATATGAAAGTAGGAGTCCTTTAAATCCAGAGTGGAGAGAAAGTCGCCCTGTTGAAGTAATGGGAGCACCTGTTGAAGAGTGACCATGTGGAAGTGGTCCGACTGAATGTAGAGGTTTAGGGGTCTGAGGTCCAATATGGGCCTGAGAGAGCTGTCCTTTTTTGGGATTAGAAAATAGAGGGAGTAAACCCCTGTGGCCTGGGGAGGCAAGGGGACTGGTTCTATTGCATGTTTTTGTAATAGAGAGAGAACCTCTTGTTTGAGAAGTGTTAGATGTTTCGTGGACATTGGATGTTTTCTGGGAGGAATGTTTAGTGGGGGGGGGTAGTAGAGGCGAGTTCCAGGCAGTAACCATACTGGATAATTTGTCTTACCCACTTGTCTGTTGTGATTGAATTCCAGACAGGTAGGAACTGTGATAGACGTCCCCCGACAGGAGTGGAATGATCCGGGGCTAGTGGAGGGAAGTCACTGTTTGGTGGTAGGGGAAGTACGGGTTGAGTTTCCCATGCCTCTTCCTCTATTGTTATTCCCTCTGTATCCTCCCCGAAAATATCCTTTGGATGAGGAGGATTGATTGGGGTTTTTATAAGACGAGGAGGTGTTTTCTGATGCAGCCGTCTTTGAGCCACCCCTATAAAAAGGACTGACGAAAAGAACCTCTATTAGAGGGTAGTTGTAATGCCCCAATGTCTTTAGCAGTCTCGGTCTCTTTCTTCATTTTTTCAAATGAAGAATCGACTGTGGGGCCAAAAAGGTGTTGTTGATCAAATGGCTGATTAAGAAGTGCTGACTGTACTTCTTGTTTGAATCCTGAGATTCGAAACCAAGCGTGTCGGCGTAGCAAAACGCTGTGTTAATGGCACGCGAGGCTGTATCAGCTGCATCAAGGGCACATTTGATGGAAGTGTTTGTGATAAATTTACCCTCTAGAATGAGGTTGTGAGCTTTATCCTTGTATTGGTCTGGTAAGTGTTGCATCAGTTTTTCTAGCTCTTCATAGTGAGCTCTATCATACCGCGCCAGGAGAGCTTGTGCATTGGCAATGACCCAATGATTGGCAGCTTGAGATGCTATTCTCTTGCCTGATGCATCTATAAGTTTTGATTCCTTGTCAGGCGGAGGGGCGTCACCTGTTGTCTGAGAATTTGCCCTTTTCCATGCATTTGAAACAACAAGCAAATCTAAAGGTACCGGACCCCTGATGTAAATTGGGTCTGTAGGAGCGGCTATATATTTTTTGTCTACCCTTGGCGTAAGTATTCTAGCTCTAACAGGGTCTTTGAATACCTCATTGGCGTGTTTTATCATACCTTTGAGCATAGGCAGAGTGTTTGTGTTTTTTTTGTGAGGAAGCGAACGTTTCCAATAAGAAATCCTCTTCCAAGGGATCAGTATGTAATTCCACCCCATGGTATTGAGCAGCTCTATTGATGAGCTGTGCGAAACCAATATTGTCATCGGGTGGTGATGGTCTGGAGGGATATAGATCGGGGTCATTAGTATGATCTGGGTCTTTATCATAATCATCCCAGGGGTCTGGGTCCTGTGGAATGTTGTCCTGATTATCATTCCCAAACCCTTTCCCCATCCTAGTCTTAATCTCCATCACCATCCCCATCATTATCATCCTGTGGCCCAGGTGAAAAACGTGGTGGTGGTGAATTTGCTGGTGAAATTAGCAGATGTGGGTTAAAAGGTGGAGGAGAGGGAGGTATGTAAGGGGGAGAGGGGTTAGTACCTATGTCTTTTTTCTTAAGAGGTATGTGGTAGTCTTCAGGGAGGTCCAGCTTCCGTTTTTTGGGAAGTGTTGCTTGAAGTTTCCCAGTGTCTGGGTCAATATGCAACTGTTTTTGCTTCGGATCCAAAGACTCTTGTGGAGGAAGTTCTTTGGATGAATCCGTTTAGGAGGGCATCCGTGTTTTTTAGGGTCGGTGCCCTTCGGTGCGGGCCGTTTCGGCTCCGAAGGCTTGGTTTTTCCCTCTTTCGGATCCGAAGGCTTTCCTATTGGTTCCGAAATTTTATCTTTAACTGGTTTTTGCTCCGATGCTTTCGGTTTAGCCGGTGTTGGTTCCGAAGCTTTCGGTCTCTGTGGTATCGGCTCCGAAGTCTTTGGTTTATGTGAATCTTTCGGTGCTGAAGATGTCTTCGGTGCCGACAGCGGAGCGTCAGACTTAGCCTTGTGTTTCGGTGCCGAAGATGTGGGTTCGACACCTGCACAGGGTTGGCTCGATCCCGAGCCGGAAGGCTCGAGTTTATGTTTCATAGCCGGGCTCGAAGGCGGGGCGTCTGAAATAGTATCACGGTGTCGACCTGAGCCCGAAGGCGAAGGTGTAACCGGAGTCTTTGGTGTTTTTGTGGGCAGTTGGGGCTCGTTACTCACAGTTCGTTGAGCCGGAGTGATGTTCGAGTCCTCATCCATGTCGGAGTTGTCAGCTTCAGACACGGAAAGGTCTTCTTCTGCGCCGGGTTGGAATTCCGATTATTCTCCGAAGATTTCTGGCACCGGACTAGTGCCGCGTCTCATCTCGTGACGTCGAGCCAGACTGTCACGAATCGTTTTCTTCGATCGGAATGATCGAAAGGCCTTGCAGCTGGTTTCTTCGTGCTCCGGGGAGAGGCAGAGGTTACAGACCTCGTGCAAGTCCGTGTGTGGGAACGTAGCACCACACCCGGGGCATTTCTTAAATGGAGTCCGTTCCATGGACTGCTGGCGTGGTCGGCGCGGGTAGGCCTCACGGCCCGCGTCGATCGAAGAAGTTGGATTTTTACGATGCGCGTCGAAAGGGAAACCGCGATTGAAAACAATACCGTCGAGTAGTAAGGAGTGCGCGTCGAAAAGGTTCGAAGACGATCCCGAACCGGAGCGGCGCAATACACATCCGAACCCGATGGCGGAAAAAAAAAAAACAATCTGGAGATGGAGTCGATGCCCATGCGCACTATCGTCCTAAGGAGGAGTCACCTACCTCGTGACTACAAAAGACTTCTTCCAAGACAAAAACAAAGTGCAAACATCCGAGCCCAACACCAGATGGCGATCTATGCACAAGTATACGATCTACAGCTCATACGCCTCGAACGAAAAAATAATGACATCTTAAAAATGTTACCAGATACTACAGTTTTCCAAAACAACTGGGGCATTTGTTCTGAAAATGGAGAAACTTCTTAAATTGGACAGATGCTGACATGTGGATGACAAAAACTCATTGATGCACACAAGTATGATGCAGACATTATGTGAAACAAAATCACATTACCTGTTTCTGGCCACAGAAATACGCCAAACTATATTCTGCTCAGAAATAAAACGAGCCAATTTGCTTGTGAATACTAACATGGCTGGCAAAAACACTGAAACTATACATACAACTTAAAGGTTCCTTTCTTCATTACTTTTAGCTGGCTGAAGGTCTAAAACCGGGGCCTGCTGATTGGACCATGATGTTCTTACCTTAATTCTTTTTGTTTCCGGTTCAGCGATCACGCCACTGCGTTTGAGATCCATATCACCAATGCTCCGCGTCATAGCAAGTCGACCATTAACATGAGGCTGTCCCAGACTGTTCCATGCTACAAAGCCACCACTGTTCCTTATCCTAGAGAAAAAAGAAAAAAAAACACAAAAAAGGAATGGAATTAGATTAAAACCATAACACAATGCCAACACTGACGTAAGGCGCAGGATATTGTCCTTTAAGGAAAGAAATATAAGAACAGAGTCCAGCAATACTGATTTAAAGTAATGAAACATTTAAAAAATGAGTACATTGATTTTCATATCCAACTTACATTATTGGCCAGAGTTTTCTAGAACGCCCACTTAACAGACTGCATAGTCCCCATCCCTATCCAAAGGCTCAATAAGGACCTTTTAGCATCAATGTAATACAGGCACACCAAAATTGTGTCTTTTGGAACATACCGCTCCTTCTCGTCTTTCCTTTCTGGAGTATGATCAATTGTCAGCTTCACAGCTTTCCCTTGTCGACACAGAAGAGCACGACTGTCCCCGACACTGGCCACAACCAGCTCAATGCCATCTCTCAACAAGGCCACTGTGGAAGTGGTCCCAGAGTTCAGCAGGGAGGCTATAAATTTCACATACAAAAAGATCAAATGAATCAAGCGTTTGTTAAGTAATACACTAAATGCTGCATTCAAATGAACAAAGTTCTGTAGAAGCAACATGCATAAAGCGCAAAATGCTATACCATAGCTCAATGCAAACTGGGGGACGTACAATGTAATCAAGTAGAAGAATCATTTTTGTTCAATAATATAACTTTTAAATGACTGATGAAATATTTAAGCCCACATTAAAAGGAGCAAAAGGAGTTCAGGTGTTGGGCTTCCACAACAGACTAACCGTTAAATCTGAAGTAATCACAAAGTAAAACGATTTACAAATTAACCACTGGTTTTCCTTAACCTTATGCAGAACACACACCTGAAAGTTCTAAATTTAGAGGGCAAAAAAGTTGCATTGAGCTTGGCTTAAAGTTAGAAAGAAAAATAATAAATGAACTAAGGTAACAAAGTTTTGTAGAATTTAAAGCAGGTTTTTATTTGTACACATTTGTAAATGCTAAAGGACTGACATTTAGCTCTTCCATTCGCTGAAAAGGGTCAGCATTCAAAGGCTGAAATTAAAAGCAGTGATTGCAAAATAGAAGCAACCACTGCAGGTAAGATCAACCTGGATAAAGGCTAAAGAAGCAGCAATGTGGGGGCATTCTTACAATCCTAGTCAATTTTATTAAATCAAACCTCAGTTTTGTAACTGAGTGGAATTTGATAGCAGACTACTCGAAACTACACTTACATTTTAAAATTGGGAGTTTGACCAGATCCTCTGTTGACACTGTTCCCCAAGAACAGGGCCTTTTACTACATTTATATACTTTTTTCTGCATCATTGGGCCTTGAAAGCTCAAGCACAGAGGTAGGGAGAATTGATTTGTTTTAAGTACATGAATGCATATTTCAAAAAACCCACTCATACTTACTAGAATGCCGATGTTAACCAATTGACGATACCCGGCCATAAGCACATTCATAAGCATATAATCTCAGATTTATATTTTGTGTCATTAGCAGCCCGATTAAATGACCTTTCCATGATGCTTGTAGTCATATTCTAATAAAGTTAACTTTAAGGATCGACTTGGTCTTCGGTCCTCTTCAATAACTAATTCATGAGAACACACCAGAGCAGAAGACTGAAAATTGCTTCTTGGCTTCTAAGAACTTCAAGAGCTGCATAAACTCTATGAAGCATGTATATACTGCATGTGCATCCATGCCTCCTACTAAATACTAGCCATGCATGCACCACAAGACGTTTGGACAAATTTTGCAGATGTGTGGACTGAAGCTAGGATCAACTAGAGAGAAGGGATCCGTGCATTATAGCATTCTCTTACTGCTACATCAATCTCTCCACGGATGAGGAACAAGAAATAAAGGACTGAAAACAATTGTCCAGAGTAAGGCTTCACGAGCTGCTTTTCAGGTTAAATTTCTGGGTAAAGTGAGTATTGTTTCAAGAAAATGCTTCTAAATAAGACCTGCAAAATGTGTGCAGAGAAGCCCATGTAGCTGCCCTCCAATTGCATTCAAAAAAATTTGAGAAGTTCCAGTGATGCAACCTTCTCTTTGGTCACCAATCAGACGGTGTAGAACTCTTACACTTGCAGCAACAGGGAATACTGGGAACTATCCACAGTGCAATCCTTGCAGCGGAAGCAGATTTGACTCAATAGTCACATCTTCAGTGTCAGCTTACAACCTATCCGAGGAAAGCCTATCAAGGCACATCTGATAAACTTATTGATGTGGAATCTCCCCTACTGGGCAAGGCCCGGTGAGGGCTAAAAACTCAGCAAAATTAAGAATTCAGAATAAATACTCAAATTCAGCGTATTAGGTCTCAATAAAAAATAGCACAAGGCCCAAAAGCACATACTTTTCTGAGAAATAAAGGGTGACCTTACCCATGACAACTTCACTGCCTCCAGAAGAATTTCCAAGCATTATAAAAGCAAGTTCTGGAAACACCCACTGGGGCCTATGTAAGCATGAAGGAGACAGGAGCAGAGGCAATGTGAAACCATTCCCCAACGGTTGCCTAGCCTTTTGGGCTATGGAGGCCTGATCAACCAGAACGACTGAGGGGGCCCAAGCTATGTAGGGAGGGAAGGTTAACAGGGAGCAGAAGCAGAGCAGAACCTCAACAATTTTCCTTTGCGCTCTCTGGTTTATAAATTGCTGCTAAAATCTTGAATATAGCCTGATGTAATGTTCTGCATTAAGTGTTGCAGAGGGGAGGCATGCAACTAGGCCGGACTGCACACAGACATTTCTTTTGGAGGGGTTAACATCTAAGGCATTAATAGATTCTGTTCTATCGTCTCATTTATTTATCCACAATGAATCTGTATTCATCATGAATGTCAGGTCAGTACATCAAATCAGACTGTCTTGTTTCATAAACAGAGACTTACTTGACAAGAACAGCATTTGTATAACCATGGCAGAGGAAACTCTTCCAAGGGGCCAAGCTATCAAGACAACAGCAGGTGCAGAGGAACATGGGCCCAGGAGTCTTAACAGCCCAGTGAACCCTAATGATGTCTGTATTTCATTACCCATTCAACGGGAAGGAGGGTCCATTTTCCTCAGCTACAACAGACTCCAGATCACCCTTGCTATACCACTGGTTCCTCCAGGTTTTGGTATCTTTATCAAGGATGTGGGAAAAGGCTGAGGTTTGTCTCCAATATAAACAGTTCTAGCAGATGTATGGCAACACAGATGAACTCATCGTTGGTGCTCTGTATTTAATCTCCAATACTAACAATAAAGGGCCCAGAATGAGACTCCCTTTAGATCGAAGGATTATGCCCCTGCAGAACAATCTCAGCACGCAGTGAAGAGCAGAACCTCAAATGACAGCCGTACAGGGCCGGAACCATCCACCTCGCACAGCTGAAGACCACAACTAGAAAGGAGTTGTGGTTCATGGCTGGGTCGTTGCAGCCTGCTCTGAAAGCAGCCCTCTAGTCTGCAGCCAGCTGGGGGAAAATAGAGGTATGGAATGGTCGGTCAGGACTGCTCTTGCACATCTCCACTACTGCAAACTGTTGATGGAAGAGGAAATGTGATCGGAAAACCTGACTGGTGGTCAACAGCCCACTCAAACAGTCCAAAAAGACACTATAGGCGGGAAAGAATAAGCTTCAGGATGTTTAACTGCATTGCTGAAAATAGGAGACCAAAGCTGCGACCAGATGGCCCCCATGAGCTGCAGGCAGTATATGGCACAGTTAAAGTAAATACTCCCTTGATTGTGAAGGGCAGGAAAGAGAAAATGTACTACAAGAAGTTTTACTGTGAATACCAATTTGTGACTTGCAATGAACAGAACCTCACGTATTGCCGTTTCTAGAAAGAAACTAGCTCTAATTAAAAGGCATGTGTGGGTTTAAATGAGGAGCAGCCTTGCTAGATTCAATTAAACGCTTGGGAGCTTATCTCAAAGTGCCAATAATAAACAAACAACTATAAAGGATGACTCTAGCAGAGGCGTTAAAATAGCCAATAAACCTGCCTACCTCTACTGCTTTAAAAATTTTCATTTTTTGGCAGTCACTACTCCTTGCAGTTGCAAAGCCATTGCCCCATGAGTGGTGAATAGAAGCAGCAAAATGTGTATGACAGCTAAACTGCCAATGAATGAAGATGCTAACCCCAATCCCTTTGGTGTTTGTATACCATTACCATTACAATAGACTGGTGATAAACCGTAGCTGTCTTCAGGTCACACCAAAAAAAGTCACTGGCTATACGTGCCACTAATAGGCAAGAAAAGGTATTTTCTTTCCTGAGGTAATGATTAAAATAAATAGCAGGTTGGGAAAAGCTAACAGCTTCTGGAATGTTAAGATCTTTTCAGGGGGGGGGGGGGGGGACTATTTTTCTAGCAATCGTTTTTAATTTGACACCACAATGTCTTTATGAGAACAGGGCGTCTTACAAGCATAGCAAATAAGGTACACAGGACAAATAAAAAAAATTGTAAACATCACTGACAAAGCCCTTTAAAGGAGTTCAGATTATTTTACCTAATTAAACCCAGATAAATGAGCATGAGTAAACATGAGGGATAAAAACATTTATCACAGAGGCCAGCACTCTGTGAAACAGGAAAAAAAGTAAGTGTGCAAATAAACACAACCCTCAAAGAAACCCGAATCTGGGTATCACGAGAGAGACATTGTATCAACTTTATCAACTCTATGTCTGCATACTTAGATTTGAGTTAGTCAACAATATCACTGCCGATTGTGGTGACAGGATAGAGCACCGAGTGATGCTACTTGTTAACAGAACTTGCTCATGGTCCTTAAGCAGTTTGTCAAAGCCCCTTCCCTGCTTCATGTTACCAAGCTTCCTCAAGGTCTGGTCAGTCAGGTGACCTCACTTTTGAAAGTGATAGTTGAAGTGTTCAGCCGAATCTCTGGTGAGAAAGAATTTCATCTTTTGGAGGCAGAGCCCAAGAAGGCGCAGGCTTGAGGCATTGACTTTCTGAATCTCGCAGGCTCTAGTAGGAGGAAGCTCTCACTTCTTAGAGAGAGAGAGAGGCTACCACCTGAGCTACGATGGCTGTCTCAGTGCTGTGTCCAGGTCTGAAACCAGATTGAACTTGTCGAGTAGGGTGACGTTACTAATGTTTTGGCACAATTGGTTGTGTACACATTTCTCTAAAAGCTTTCCAAGAAACTGAATGTTCGAGACTGGTAAAAAGTTATTGAAATCAGTCGGGGCTGCACCAGTTTTTTCAGTAGGGGTGTCACTTGAACGATCTTCAGGCAGTCTTGGATAAGGACTTGGGTTAGCAAGGAGTTTACAAGCATTGTCGATTGGGGGTGAAAAGATAACAGATCTTTAGTGATAGTTAAAGGCATAGGGTCGTTGAAGTGTGAGGTCTGTTTTATAGCCGCTATAGTCCATAGGATCTCATGCTCACTATAGTATTTGAATTCATACCAGAAAGCCTCATTCTTGCTCGTTCCGTGGTGGGCGTTTGAAACAGTAGGCTATTGCGAATTCTTGTTGGGGGAGGAGCACATCTGAAGCTCTCTTAAACGTTCATTGAATAGATAATGACAACTGTGAAGGTTTTGCTACTTCGAAAAAAGTAGCAAAACGTTCAAAGTTGTCCTTAGAGGCATTGCTGAGGATTGTGTTGTCTGAACTGCTATGTTTCAAGATTTCAAAGAGGTTACCTGGTCGGTTTCTTGCATTATAGAGTTGTGATGTTTTTGCCTTCCATATTGCCTTCTTGTACTCGTTTGTTTTTGGTCTTAGTGGTCACAAATGCGCTCTGAAGGTTCTTGTCTCCATATCCTTTACACTAGTCCGAGACTACTCCTTTCTTCATTTAGGTTCTGGATATACCAGGGGTGGAACAATTTATCCTTTTGTCTTTTCAAGCGGAATGGGCTACTTCCCCCATTATGTTGGTCACTGTCTGGTTGTAGTGATCAGTTAGAACATTCACTTCATTGTTTCAAGTATTCCTAGTTTTTTGCCCTGAGCTGTCCCCTCAGCATAGCCCTTTCTGCCATTCAAAATAACTACTTTTCAACCATTCCTAAAAATACTCAGGAAATGTATAAACATCCTCAAATTATAACAGGACTAGAGTTGGAATTCTAAAAAAAGCTTCCAGTAATAATTGGGGGAAAGCTGTGCTTTCCCCAAATATTTTAGGACTGGAGTTAGAATAGTAATTTTGACCTTTCAGTGTCTACCATGTCCATTGCAGCCCTGAGGGTGCAGTGCAGGGGTGGAAACACAAACTAACTGGGTTTCACGCGAAGGGGAGGAGGTGCCTCTGGCCCAGTGAAGTGAGATTATCTCCGTTTAAGTATCTAGTGTCTCTTACCTAGTGTTTGATTTTGACCCCATGCCCTTTAACATTCTGTGGTGATTCTGTGAGATTGAACATGATCTGGTGGTGGTCTGAAGATTCTGTTGGGATGAGGGATTCTATGTTCTGCACTCCTTACTTGGATATTACGAGACCCAGTGTGGCCACTTTGGGGTTTGTCGGTTTCAGGCATGATTGCACAAGACCATGGTCAGAGAAGACACTTTTTAGGGTGGATCTTTGTGTGACATCTTCATTGTTCTAGTTGAGGTTGAAATCTCCTACTAAATTTGGGTGTAGCATGGAGTGAACTGCAACTGTTTTCATTATTTGTTCAAAAAAGGCAATATAATCCCCCGATTTGGGGGGGAGGGGGGGTGTAGTTTTATTCCTGTCCAGACATATGACATCACAGGAGGAAAGGGAGAACTCCGAGCACTCTCCATGCCAATCTAGGTGGAACGTAAAATGGTTTAATCAAAAAATAATGCATGTGGCTTAGATATGTTTTTTAAAAGAAGGTAAAAGTAAGCAAGAGTAAAGTACTACAGAGACACAGAAATTTGCATTTTAAAATAAAATCATGGCAAGTTAGTTTAATGAAACATAACCGGAGCATGATGTGTACATTACAAGCAAATAAATACCTGCTTTAAAAAAAAAAAAAACATTCAACCAGCTAATTTAAAATAAACTAAACATACATTTTTAATAGTGATTAAGAAAAAAAAAATCCTTGATTTTGGAACTGTACTGCCAAAGTATATACGCTAATGGTCAGGTGTTAATACAATTTGTGGTGAAACTCTAAAAGAAAGAAAGAGGCAGATTCCGAAATAGAAGCCTTCAGATAAGCTATAATGATTAAAACATTAGACTCCTTAGTGGGAATACCATGTTGAAAAGCACTGCATGCTGCTATTAGACTACTTTAGAGCATTTTAGTCCATCGGGTCATAGGATCCCGCTACCTAGCCAGTCAGAGAGGAGGGTAGGACATCATTACTAGCCATGTAATCATGACTATCTGAGCCAGATTTGCCAGTGTTGCCTCAAGCCGAGTCCTTCATTAGGCCCGGATGAGCCAGGGCACTACCAATGGCATGGTCTTACTAGCATGACCATAGAGGTGAAGGTTTATTTGTTTCTCTAGGAGAGGTTTAAAAAACATGTTTTAAAATTGTTCACCTTAATCTTGGGCAGCTTAGTCTGCTAATCAGTGATGCCTCCTGGCTGTCGCTGCAAATCACATCTGAAGGGATATGCCAACACATGGCTTGCAAGTCATGAACTGTTTTTAAATCATTTGGTACAGGGTCTACTTAACACACAAGGAAACATAGAATGCTCATCTGTCAAAATTTTTTGGGTGCAAGAGCATCTAACATCAGGGGCCCAATCTACAAATGCTTTTGAACCGAAAGAAAAAATAGAAATAAAGGTTCAAATCATGTGTACTCGTTTTGTATGCCCGCATCAATAATAGGAATTGGCAAAGTCAATCGGTTTTGCTTTTACAAAGTAAAATGCCAACATATTGGCTTTGCCAATGTTAGTTTATTTTTACTTTACCATTCTGTCACTGTGGACGTGCATTTTAGAACATTAAAGGAAAATAAAAAATAAACTGTGCAGAAGTACGTGCCTCTGCAGTTATCAATCAGGCACTTAAAAATACAGATTAACTCGGCATGCAGGCATAAAAAAAATAGATTACTTTAATGGCGTTCCATTCCAAAGAATGTCATGGGATGATAGCCAGTAGCCCTCTTACCCAGTGCTTAATGCCAACTGAACTACAGGAACAAATGGCTAAAAGGGGCTTTCTGTACATGCTTCTTGTGTTTGTTGTGCGTTCATTATGTGATGGCAATCGCTCTCAGACCTAGCTAAATCGGACCATAGGTGAGACTTAAAAATGAATCCATTTCCAGCAAGAGAATATGAATTTCATTTCAACTTCTTATAAAACTTGAAGGGGTGAAGACAATCACAAGAATATTCGATCTGTATAAAACAAAGACTTCAGTGGTGGAAGAGAAGGGTAAATTAATATGGAAGATTTCATGGGATTAATACAAAACCCTAAAACCCCTGTATGTAGTATTGCTTAGAATAGTTTCTGGCAGAAATGAAACTATTTTTTGACATATCTTGATCATACCAGATACACATGCACTGTGTCCTGGTTGAGGTTGTCAACCACTACAATTAGGACTACTTTTAGCCCGATTTCTTGATTTGCTTCCACACAGGGCAATGGTGACAACCGACTAATAAAACGAGCCCGCTGTAGGAAGGTGGAATCTGACTATATGGTTGCCCCCACTTTTTTTATGGTGTTTTGCTGGTTTATGACTTAGTTGGACTGGGATCCTGCTATTCAGGGCCCCAGTCTATCTGCTTTCTCTGTAAAAGGTTTCCATGTGCCTTAGGCACATCACTGATTGGAATCTGGAGTGCCCTTATAAGTCCCTAGTATATGGTATACTATGTACCAAGGGCATAGGTACCTCAGAGGCCTACCAGGGGCTGCAGCATGTATTATGCCACCCCTGGAAGGCCATCCAAACTGACACCACAGGTCTGCTACTGCAGCCTGGGTAAGGTGGTGCATGCACCCCTTACTGTGATATAGGTTACCTATATCACTAAATACATACACACATATAAACCTATAAGTCACTCCTATGGCAGGCCTTATCAATCCTGAAGGCAGAGTGTGTGGTTCCTATGTGAGAGGGTGCCCCTGCATGAGCAGGGCCCCTCTGCAGCGTTCGGAGACCCTTCTCTGATGCTGTTTGTAGTGCAACCTGACCATATACTCTTAAGCGCATTATAACCTCGCGTTAAATGCTAACTTTGGAATGGCTGCACCTAAACATGTCGTGTTTGGTGTCAAACATCTTGGAATACTACCCCCCCGCCAATTCTGGCGGCGGGGGTAGCATTCCACCCTTCTAGAGGGAAAGACATGTTAACTCTGGCTAGCCCGGTAACTTCTTTCTAAAGCCCTGGCATCACAAAATGGATGCTGCTGCCACAGACACGAGTCTGGCCTCCTGCTGCTGGACGAAACTCCGGCAGGGGAGGCCTGGACAATAGGTTTCCTGTCCCAGGGAGGTGTGACCACCTCCCCAGACAGGATAATGTGAATTGGGGCTGGGCGGGAGCACTTTCGGGTGCTTTGAAGTCCTGCACTGGGGGCACATTTGGTGTCCCTAGTGCATACCCCAGTTCAAACCGGATCAGGGCTTGCAGCCCCTGCTTTGGCGCGAACTGGACAAAGGGAAAGGGGTGTAGCCACCCCTCTGCCCTGACCCACCCATAGGTGGGGCCACAGAGTAGTCCAACCCCTAAACTTGGTATAAGTATAGGAACCCAGTCCCTAGGACTTTAGATTATCCCTGGACGAAACTCTGAAACAGAATCCTGGACCTTCGACGCTCTACTCAAGACTAGAGGACAGAAGAATCTCCCTTGGGGTCAAGGAGTGACTCCCTGCTTGGCAGGCACCAAAGACGCATCTGTCCGGTCTGCATTTCTGACGCTCCCGTCGGACGCCGAAGTCTTCGCATCACCAGAGGTGGATTCTCAGACTTCCCCGAGGCTACCCTGAGTCCCCAGCAAAGCTGAGGCCCGTAGCTATCGTGGGGAACGTGAGACCGTGACCCCTGGACACCGAGCACATTTGCAAGTGCATCCTCTTCTGGGTCTCCCACGAAGTCGTGCTTTGGGCTCCGAGTAGCCCTAGCCTCCAGCACCAACTGCACCAAAGATCACTGGCCTCCACTCCACGAGTGTCCTGTGAGCCAGATCCACGTGCGACGTCTCGAGGCTCCTTCGCGGTCGCTAGCCCGTTGGCTAGTAGCCCTTCACGAAGGCCAATCTTTTTCTTCTTGGGCATCCTGGTTGCTCCAGGCCTGCCCTCACTTACCCTCGCTGGGTGAGTTCCTCAGACCTTGCTGGTGTGCACCATCGACGATCTTCATCTTCACCGAGACTTGCCGTTGCCAAGGCTTGGTGGGTCCAATCCGGTCGCCGACACCTCAGCACTCGACAGACATCGTGAACCAGCCCGAATCCAGCTCCTGGTCGCCGACAACGCCTCCTGGACCTCGTGGCTGAAGAGTCAACACGACCGTCAACGCACCTGAAGCACTCGACATCGGTGGGCATCCGCTCTTCGCCATCCTGGTCACTGGCTAGTGACCCAGACTCTGTCCCCTCTGCTTTCAGGTTCTTCAGATCTCCGATCCACTCTTGGATCCAACCGGACACTTTCCACTTGGTCGCCAGCAGCACTTTGCAGCAGATCGCCATTCAAATCGACGACGAAACCCGACCCCGAAAGGCACCTATGCACCCGGCTTCCCTGGGTGAGGTAACACGAGTACTCCGGTGCTCCAGTGGGTAGAGACTCTAGAACGACCTAGTTCTCAAAGGGTTTGCTCCAAGTCCTCCTTTAAGTGTCCCTTTTCTTTAATTTCCTGATCGCGACTTTCTCCATAGAAGTTAACGGCGTATCGCGGTTGTGTATTTACACTGCACGCGTCCCCGTGGGTCCCCTGTGTCACTACCTTGGGTGGTTGCTTGTGGTCCAAGCACTTCTAGAGGCTCTAGGCCTAGTGTCTAGTTCAGTCGTGGTTCTTATACCACTTTATTGGTATATGGTTTGGTACGCCCTAGGGCCCAAACGTGTATTTGTGCTATTACTGTGTTTAAATAACTTATAACTTGTGTACTTCGAACTCTAGCCTCATAAAGAGACTAGAGGGGTGTGTTTAGCAATAAATACATATATTTTGAATATATACCTGGTGTGGTGCTCTTTCATTTGATCACTCAAGAGATTATAGACTGGTAAAACAAGCTGCTTTACATTCCTTCAAGACTTAGCCTGAAGGCTGCTCTCCATAGCTACCACTAGGATAGCTTTCAATAAGGTTGTCTTTAACCTATCTCCAATAAGTGGTTGTTTGGACTGGTGCAAGGTGCCCACTATAATTAGTGGACAGCATATGCCAGGCCAACTTCTCACACCCGCTTGTCAAGATGATGTTGATTGCGATACCCTCGTTTTTGGATAAGTTCGCAAATCAGAAAATTGCAATCCCCAGTGTCTGTCTATAGACTTCACAAAGGATTTTCCATCATCCATACCATCTCTTAGAAGCTAAACAAACAAGGTAATAAATACCTACGGGGAATTGTTGTTGAAGTTTCATGCGACACTATGAACGAGACCAATTTTGGAGCATCATTTTTACAGATTAGGAAATTGCTTCTGCAGCCATTTCTGTTTCCATATATTTTATATTGTTAGTGAAATAGTTGCAGTGCATGTTTCTGATTGTGCACAAATACTTGCGTATCAATGAAGAAAAGGCACTCTAGTCCTCATCACAAAAGGAATGTTGGGAGCCTTCCCCTCACACAGTAAGACCGTACATCAGTCAATAAGCTCAAGTAAGCTTGCAGGCTGGTATGACAATTGGCTTCATAACACAACATTCTGAGAGGATACCCACCAATTAGTCAGTTATGCGAGGTTTAAAAAGTGTGCCTGAAAGCAAGGAAGGAGCCAGGCTTTAAAAATGCTCTACTGGAAATCTGGTGGGGAAACGTTTGCAGGGATCAAAAGAACTGCTTGAAGATGAAAATCTTGGAAGAATCTAGCGCTTTGAAGAAGGTTGGAAAAAATAAATAAAAGCAATGAGTGTTCCATAACACAACTGGAAGGTGTCGCATGAAGGGTCCTGAATTCACAAAGCCTTTAGGAGACTTTCAAATACTATACGCTAATACTAGGCCTCACTGAGCTGCCCCTGCTAAAGAGCCAACTTTGCTGGCAGCCAAAGTGGGACACAAGCTCAAGTAGATGCCATGAGACGATCTCTCCAAAGGCTGCACCAAAAGATACAACTCATCTGTGAAACATTTAATTTCTGGTTCTGTTGCACAACTTCTGTGTAATAGGGCATTCAGAAAGAGATTGAAGATTAAAGTAGATAATATTTATAGTTGATAATTTCTCACCTTTGTTTTGCTCTTCTATATCAATTTTCTTCAGGATCGTGGGCAATGAATTGATGAAATTAAGTAGTTTCAAATTTTGAAAGTGTTTAGATAGTCTGTAATGCCATAAGCGTCCAAGCATGAGCAGAAGAAACACACGGCACACAGTTTGTGATTTTTGATAATTCTTTGTCACAGTTAATTACGAACTTCCTTGCAAAAAACCTTCAAGTCCTGCATCAGCATCAGTGCCCGAATTTCTTCTCCACAAGACTAAGTTTATTGCACATGTAACAAAAATTACAATGTTTCCAGCAAGGACACCTGTCCATTTGGCGGTGTTTTAGGAGAACAGCTTTTCTTGATGTTGTCCTGCGCGAAGGATAAATCTGGTTTTAGGAACTTGGGTAGAGTCAGTTTGCCTCTTCTCAATAATATTTTACTTTTTGGCCATCTTCAATTAAGAAGTTAACCAAGTGCTCGTGTTGCATGTCTTAGTCTTATCTTGAAAGAAAAGAACCAAATTTGCTGCAGTCATAATTTCCAAAGAAGATGGTGCCTTTACCATGAAGCAGTCCATTTTCTTGGCCAAAAGCTTATAGAATGCCCGTCTCTGTAGCCGATGCCTGTGCAGCACAACTTTTCAGAGGGTCAGTAATAGTGATTAAAATGG
Organism: Calotriton arnoldi; assembly: GCA_963921515.1. Lineage (NCBI taxonomy): Eukaryota > Metazoa > Chordata > Amphibia > Caudata > Salamandridae > Calotriton > Calotriton arnoldi. Next base: position 285,027 of record CAWUFW010011348.1, on the reverse strand, counting down.
AATTCTAGTGCTTTGCAATCGTTATCTGACCTTAGTACACAAGATACAACCTAAGACTAACAGCAGAACAACGTGCTGCTTTTTAGGCTTGGACTGTTTCTCTATCAAAAAACAAAACTGCAATTCATGTCTCAGAAAATGTCACCGAAAGGCCTATAGGCAGCTTGAAGAGAAGGTGACCATTCACACACACACACACAAAAAAAGCGCAAGGTCTACATTTCCGTATTTCCTCTACACACAAGGTAAAGCGTTGTGCTTAAGAGTGTTCTTGAAATTGAGGTATGGATGGAGTCTCCCTCTTAGCGTAATAATCAGTATGTATGCTGTTTGGGGAAGGTATAGTGACCCCGCTGAACCCAGTCTGTTGTCTTCCCCCTCTCCACGGTATTGCTTGGCCACCATTCTGAGGTAGAAGATGCAAGTGAACTATTGTCCAGTGCTTCAGCAAAAACACATTCTCAAATTCAAGTGATGCTTTCATTCAGAGTGAATTTTAGGTGACAAAGGAACTATCTACAATACTTGTGTGCCAACCTAACACTCAGAGGATCTTTTATTTTAAAGGGATCTCTCGTTCTAGAATACAATAAAGTAGTCTCTATCACGGTGGTCATTAACACAAGGAATTTGCAAAGGAAAGTCTTCATGGTCACTACTTTCTACAGAAGCTGATGAAGAGGGAGTATTTCTTTTTTCTTTTTAAACACTTCTGCAGTACTCATTACTTTCTGCTGAGCTTGGTGACCTTTGGTTTCAGAGCACATTCATCTCATCATCTTGTGCTCAGACATTTTCTCCATGTATTGGCCATGCCTACAAGACTGCGTTTTCATTGCTAATCCCATTTCAGGAGGCGAACGCTGACACAATATAATTATTTAACCAAGCATGTGGACATATTTGAAGACCTACTCTTGTATGCAGAGTTGGGCAGCCATTGTGGCCACATGCCAAAACCATTTCCAAGTTCATCATCAGGCAGCCTCCAGGGTAACATTTTGAAATACGTCAATGTTTACTAGAGTGAAGCGGAGACTTTTGCAGATTCCCAGGACTTCCCACATCTGCTGCTACTCACAAGCATATAGTACACACAGACATAGATGTGTACATTTGTACTTACAGAAATATGAGGTTAAAGCACATATGCACTTCCTAACCATTATTTTGTTTTTATTCTACAAGGTTTATTTTTTTCCCTTTGAAGAAACCTCTTCAACCTGCACCTTGACTAATTCTGAGGAGCAGGCTCTTGTCACGCCCACTCTGAAAACGGATTTAAACCTATCCTTGAAGGGGGAACATTTGATATTTTTAAGAGTGTGGACTTACTTCAGTTATTTGGTTCATCCCCTTCTATGTGAGACTGAGGGTGTTCACCAACTTTTACAGGAGACTCCACTTGAACATACACAAACCATCCCTTGAGTGAAAGTCTGTCCACACGCAAATTTCTTCAATATTGAAGAATATTTGTGTGTGATAAATATGGTTTACAAATGCAAATTCATACCATTTGTAAGCGAAGATATCTGCAAACCTAATTGAATCAGGCTCTTAGTTTCATACTACCAGCTTCCCGAATTTGTTTGTTCTACAACAATAAAAATACAGATTTGATGAGTGTTTATTCGTTGGAACAATGAACTTATTTCTACTTTTTAGATTTTGCATTTCATTTTAAACACTAAACAAATCAATCCCTGCTAAAGGGTTCTACTGAAGCCCATCTTGGTTATATAGTTCTATGAATGTAATCTGCAAATGTTTACTATTCTGTAAGGTGAGAAAATAGAAATGAAACCTACTTGTATCCGGAGCCAGAGCAAATATAATTCAAAGCGATGCCTCAGTGCTTTTCAAACGTCAAGCTGGCAGAGGACAAGCCTACAAAATACACATTATCACAAATGCAACACATGCTTCTAAAAAAAAACACAATCATATTTGAAGGTCAGGGTGGGAGTGGGGGCAGGTTAACTCCTTGGTCTGCCTTCTCCAGCACCTTAGAATTTTCAATCAATGGCACAGTTCCAAAATCTAGGAAATCGGTTTAAATATAAGCAGCAAAGCAACAGAAACAAGATTATTAAAGCATAGCGCTGGTCTGATATATTTTTTTTTAAGTGGCATACATTTTTTAAAACATTTTTCCCCCAACAATTTTGATATAAAACTAAGTTCTTTCAATAGATCTTAAACACTCACTGGACAATTTTTACTTCATGTTCACATCAACTAATGTGACAGAGGGGATGTGGGACCTTCCAGTAGTCCAGGCTAGGAACCGCTGGACTCCGACACCTGGGACAAAATTTAGCAGATCTCTCTTTCCACTGAAGCCCAGCATATAGCGTCCAGGGCCTCCAGTTCTAGAGCTGCTGACCAGGTTCAGTCTCTGCCACAAAATAACACGCACAGAGGCAAATAGGAAATGCACCCAGAAACGATGTTATAACAATACGCACCTGCAACAGTGAGGAAGGTGGAACAAGTGCGGCAAAACTAAACGGCATGCATCTAAAGGTAAAAATAATACCAAAGGGCAGATCAGCGGAAATGTGGTTTCCACGCTGAATGGGCTGCCCTCGCTATGGTCCCAATGTAATGGGAATCATCGGTACCCATAGTTCCATTAAAAGTTTAGGTATTCTCACAAGTCCCCATCCAACGACACTTTCACAATTAAAGCACACAAGATAAATAATGTGCAGAATCATACTGAAAGCATAAAAGACATGCATAATTTACTAGTACAGCTAGAGTCTTTAATGAAATTACATGCATAAGATTGAACCCACAATGAACATGAAAGTCTTGCTTCGTTCACCAGGTTATTCCTTTCCTCACTGTTGCAGGATTACAGTATGAACATTTTTATTTTTTAGAGCAATTTAGAACTGCATTAAATCGTTTTTTTTCATAAGCAAACGTTGCAAACGGTATAGCTTTACATGGTGGACACCTCCCCACATATGGTGCCCTCATCATGCAATGACTCAAGTATAGTGGGTGGCTATTTCAGAGGTCCTCTGGTGTGCATGAACACACAAGGACAAAAATGCATACAAACTACAGTCAGTACAACCTTTTCTCAGCTATCTTGGTATATGCGCTCAGGATGAAAGAAATACTGATATTTATTCATAGATGTACCTAAAACACATTCTATGAACTTTCTGACACTCACGCGCAAGTTATGTTCTGCTCTCGTGCGTTATACCCATCTGCCTATTTAATGACAGCAGTGAAATATCTTGCATTTGCAAGCAATCAAATATTTATACTCAGTCACTGCATTATGCCCAATTACATGAAAGTAGATTCTGCGGCTCAGTTTTGTCTGTTTAGAGAACTGTAATACAAACAAAACAACCAAATACAAAGCTCAAAGGAGGGTGTATAAAACAGACTTTTCAAAAGTGTTTGATACCCAACTCCAAATCTAGCATATGGTGTTTTTTCCTTTATTAAAAGAAGTATTCTTTTGCATTATGCTATTCTGAGCGCTCTCCCCAATCTGGAGGCTACATAATCTTCCTCTGTAGCTTCATAAACAAAAACAATGAAAACGAGTAGAAGAATTAACATCTCTAGCACATTTTTTTCATTATAATAGCTCTGTATTCCTGCAACATTTGATTTACGGTGGCAACTTAATAGAACTAGTTTAAAATTTCCAAACGGACGGTCAGGAAAACATTTGTTAGGTACACAATTAGGTGGTTTTTAAGAACGCATTTGCATGCGAGGTGGACATCGAATTACCTTCCAGACGCAGGCATAGATATATTGTTTTGAATTCTTAAAAGCCACAGGGTTTCTTTTTTTAGGGGAATTCTTGATCGTACAACAGTAGTCTTAAATGTCAAGGTCACAAACGCTCTTTTCTAAACAATAAAAAGTCATTGTGACGAGACGCCCAATTCTCACAGGCATGAGATTGTGTGGATTGTGCAAGCCTATCATAGTAGCCACAAATACTTAGGATACTTCCTAAAAAAGCACAAGACTGGTACGTTAGTATTAAAACGACAGCATATGGTCTGCTTTTAGGAGACTTATTTGGCAAAAAGTTAGACCTTCATCTTTCTGTATTCATAGTACAAGATTAAAAAAAAAGTCTTCCGAACTAATTACACCTTTACATTAAACAGATAAGACAAGATAAAATTAGACTTTTTCTAGGAAGGACTGGTGGGGCTTAAATTAAAAGAGCACAGATCTGTGCAGTGCCACCATCCACCAAAAGGCTACTTGTGTCAAACCTGTGACATCTTGTATCATTTCAGTCAACCTGCTCCTGGCACAGGAAAAAAAAAACTGACAGTGGATTGTGGATGGAATTCTAGCTTGGCATAAGCTACAGTATTTTATCAGATTCGTCTTGGTAAGAATTAAATTTTCTAGAAGCCAATAGAAAAACTAAATTTTCCCTTGATTCTTGACAGGGTTTTTATTTAAGAACCACTCGAGACCTTTTAAAGGAGGCACACAGAAGATGAAGAGCTTTTCATACACTTCAGAATGAGGTTACAGTGGAAGATTACCCTGGTGGCGATCTATGTAGTGCCAATTTAAGCAAAGTCCTGCACATTATCTTCAGCTGAATTTAATTTTGTTTAAATCTACTTACTTGATAAAATGATGATTATTTAATCTCACTTACACATCAGAATATGATAATGTCGCAAGCCTGTCATGTTTTTGTCTCATTACGTTTGATGCAATTGAGTGCAGTAGAATTGTGAAAGCCCTACCCATATACTTTAGTTTAATAAATGGATGAGGTTCATTCATCCTGAGCCATGACATCTCCTGCTAACTTCAAAGTGTAGCCTTTTCTACCAGTAGATAAATAGAAAAAGCCTATTTTTAAATATACCAAGATATTCTGTAGAAAAGATGCTAAAGAATCTTCTGAAATAGCCATGGTTACACATTTACAAGCAAACACCCACTAAAGACCTTTAAAAATGTTCTAAAAGTCCCCAACAATGTTCACTGGCACGAAGAAAAAAAACAAGTGACTAGTCTATATGGAAAGGCCTCCTGAACAGCTTGAAAAATCACCATATTGCTTGGAATCACACGGGGCAGTTGAGTGAAAGAAACCTCAGAAGCTCCAAATATAAACAGAGGCTGTGACTAAGGCAGATGCTTGCACATTTTAAACACACTGTGTTTATAAAACAAAGCATAGGTCACTGCCGGGCTTTAGCAAGCCTCAAGTACAAGAACTGAAAAGCTTACCTTTAACGATGCATCTCCACTGCAGGATAGCTTATACAGATGGACAAGATTAACCTAGTTAGCAAAGAATTTATAACAATTTGGGGGAGGGGGAAACCTTGCCCATAAACTTTTCTGGTTGTCATTTTGCTCATTCCACCTTTGATGGTAAAGGGCTGTAATATTCTAGTTTTTTTTTTTTAAAGGGGAGGGGCAGAGATATTTAGCTGACTCCCATCCTAAGACATGAATTTCAAGGAAGCTACTTCATGCAGCAGAGGGTGTTTCATTAGGAGAGATGCTGTTTAACCACCATCACTACTACTTAGTCTACAAGCTACAATACTCTAAACTCCCTTAGGCGAACACTCCTGAAGCAGCCTATCTAACGAAATGATTGTAAAATAAAAAAATATATTACATGATGGATGTTTGAGCTAACGCGCCAGAAGATGGAAGCTCTCTGTGCAACTGTACCAGTGTAGCCCATCTATCTATCCCGAAGCCCACACAAGCAACAGATTTATAAATCACATGTGGGATAAGCTTTGCTCAGAAGGTACATAATTTCGAGCCACCTGTTGCCGAGTCTATACAGGGACTTCACCTTCTCTAGCATTTTGTGAGTACCAATATGCCCGCACTATCTCAGGGAAGGCCCCAGCCAGCACGTCCCATTCTTCGTGGTATGAATTAGAAGGACATATAGAGGCCAGACAAGGGTCACTGAGCAAATTAACAAAGATCGCAGAGTAACAGAGCCATGTCGGACTGCATCCCTTGCTGGAAAAGCGGTTGACAGCAGGAGTCAGGGAAGGAGGCAGTGGATTGGAAGCACCTGGATCCTATCACAGACCTGGGTGAAATTCCCATCGCAAGCGTCATGATGGTGAGTGAGCCCGTCAATGTTACCTAGACTAAAACTGATCTCTTTAAGGAAGGTGGCGGCACAAAAGTAGAGACATATGTAGCAAGTGGCTTTTATAAATGGAAACTGTGCAACAACTATGTTGAAGAAGAATAAGACAAGAAAGGTGTTGGAAGGGACTCATTCCTCAAACCTAGCCTGCCTGCCCTTAACGAGACCCCAAAGTGTTCAGCATCTGGCAATTTTAAAAATGAGCAAGAGCTACCTACTACTCTGAAAAAGCTTGTGTTCTACAATAATTACATGTCAGCCTCAATGCAAAACTTGAAACATAGAAATAGTGATTCTGGCAGTGGAATCTAAGATGGAGGAAATAGAAGTGCTGTTTGTTGAACAGACATTGCAGAAAATCAAGGAATGTGTTGACGCTCTGGTGTAATCTCAGTCCATTGCAGAATCCTCCTTTGGACAACTGCTTGCCTTTTAGCATTGTGCAATTCGCACTATGACCGTGAGTAGACTTGCAGGATGAAACTTCGAAAAAAATCTTACAAAAACGTCTACATCTGCAATTGGGCTGACACATTGCAAGGCCCAGGTGGTGTGCTGCCATGGGCGACACCACTACTTAATTATCTAATAAGTAGCCAAGGGAGCTCCAGAACAGTGCTCCTTGACTAAGGCGTCAAGCCAAAGACACACAGATGATGTACGGAATGAAGAGCAAATCAAACATTCACCTCCAGTCAATAGATCTGGGTTAAATTCATTGTTCTCTTGCTCACCCCAGTTTGGACCAAACCATATGCAAATCAGTCTTGAACCTGTGCCTCATGGGAACAGTCCAGCCCAAACTGCCTAGCCAGGTCCTCCCTGGACCAGAAACAAGCATCCTGGGACTGGTTTCGGGGCATCACACCTCATCAGCCAGGCTAGCTAGAATCCAGTGACACAGTGAGCCCGTCAAGCCACCCACTAAAATTCTGAGAAAAAGAGGGTGGTACAGCAGTGCGGGTCTTGAAACTGCCAGGGAATCAATAAAGGAACCATAACATTTTGATTAAAGGGGGGATAACTAAAATACACTCAGCAGATGACCCTACATGTCATGTAGTGTGTGCTCTGAAAATGAAGACTAATTGGTATTTAAAAAAAAGACACGGGAGCTTCAAAACTTAGAGACACCAGTACCAACTAGCTACCCTGCATGGCTTAAAGTGAATACATAGGAAGGCAACGCTTGTTTGCAAACACAAGGGGAGCCTGCTTGGCTCTTCCAGAGTAGAGTTCAAAAATTAGGACTCAAGTCTTCCTTTGCTGTCCACTTAGTTGAATCCACAACTGATTTCATCATAACTGTTGCCTGGCCATGGCCATTCCAATCCAATCCCAGCATCCAGGGCACTTAGCCCATCAATTCATTTTTATTGTTCACTGGCGTAAACAGGGCTTAAACCATCTCCTTCATTCCTGTGGTCAGAACATAGAGGAGAGTAGGACTTGTAGTTTATGAAATTAATGAAGATACCCAAGATAGAAACTAGTGTTGCATGTTAAGTAACTTCCTTTTCTGTTATGGGATCTTCATTAACACTCTCAAATAATAAACAGCAAGATCAGTCTTTAAGGACATGGCCAAGCGGTTATCGATCATACCACAGTGGAAAGCATATTCAAACAACGGGCACACGTCTCAGGCTAGAGATTTACTGCCGTAACTGTCGCCATGAACAAAATGTTCTTCTGTATGGTGTCTTTAATTGTAATAAACTAGGAGCCCTTTAATTTCTGCAAATCATAAAGTTCAGTATCTGCAGAATGTAAAAATATTATATATCATAGCAAAAAGATTTTAATCCTTCACTGGTCAATGAAAAACCACTGCCGAGTGTACAACCCAAACATGCTTGCTAGTTGCTGTCAACCTTGCACTTATACCCTCATTAGATGTATTTAGGCCGGTTAACACATCTGCCTACAGAACTGACAATATGACTCCGACATCAAAGGGCAGCGGGAATAAGAACTCAAACTACAATATTAAAAAAAAAAAGCCATCTCTGTCAACCTTCAACAAACATTCTGAAAACCCAGAACAAATGTGTGCACTGCCTAAAGAAGCCTTGAAAAGTAGGTCTCAATGGATGTACACAGTGACTTAAAAAAGTTTGCTATGAAGACGTTCATACGAACAAAGTGGCAAAAAAGTTCTTATTAACTTAAATGGAGTCTGGGAAGGTAAAGTCAGCCTCTGGATGTTGGTCTGAACCTGCTATAATACGTAAAGTTCACCTATAGACCCCACGCCCACACGCTGGAAGGTGCATGGTATGAATTCTCTCAGAGAAGAACTGGTAAGTGATTCCATTGATGAATATTATATTATGTTGTGAAATATCCTTCACTAGTATAAAACATTTTGGGAAAACAAACCTCAAATAGCATATAGATTGACAAACAATCTACAGCCCGTTACTAAAAATTCTTTTTACAAGAAAATCCAATGGCAGGCTCTCCTCGATGCTTAAGCAAAGAAACTGTTTGAGAGGCCTTACTAAAAACTCAAGGCATTTAGTGCTAGGCTGCTCTACAATCTGTCCCAACGACACGATTCTCTTTAGAGCTCAGGCGAAGTCCTGAGGCTTCATGTTGTCAAATAGTTTCAAAACTGCATATGAAGCAACTTCTTTAGGAATCCTCATGAACGCTACTGTTGCCCAAAGGTCTTGAACCAGCGGTACTCTGAAAACATTCGCAATCATGCCTTTGTGTCGTTTAAGATAAATGTAAAAAAAGGTGGGGGGGGGGGAGGGTGAAGCCTCTTAGTACAATACGAAAGGACGATTACGATTTTAGACATTTAAGGGAGCACCAAAATTATATACTCTGGCATCAGCCACAGGAAACCAGCGATAGGATTCTTTCAAAGAACTACACTTCGGAAGCAGTCATCTGCAGAGTGATTATCCGCCAGCATCTAATCCCACTGCTACGGAAATCTGGTATGTCTGCATGGGTCCAGAACCCTGGTCACCTGGTTGCTATGAAAACAAATACCCTTCTGGCTGATCTGCCTCCAGGCAGTGTTCTCTGATGTCGCAGCATGAAGATGTGGCTGACTGTGTATAGCTCAGGTAGTTCCAAACACTGGTGGAGCAGACTGGCGGTGAAATACTTTAGAAGGTACCACGGTGGGTTTGAGGAGGGAAGTGAAGAGGCCGGCAGGACTAGCGAATGGAATAGTACTTCCATGTTCACTTTGCTTCCCTGCAGAAATTATGTATTGACATCCTACCTCACAGAAATGCATTTCAGGATGTCAAGAAATGTTGGCGTTAAAAAATAAATAAAAAATTCAAGCAAGTGCAATAGATTCAAAGTGAAAAATGATAAAAGACAGCATTGTGTTGTGAGGTTCTTCTTACAGTGAGGCTTACGGTCACTGTGCTAGCTGAACAGATTGTAGACATCCTTAAGAGGCCTTAATTTAACAATTCAGGTTTTTGTATAGCTACATGCTATGGACACAATTATCTTTTTTCTTATTGAAAAAGGATTTGGGCACTAAAATTGCAACATATGGGTAAAACCCATTTTAATTTTGCAACGGGGTTCTGAAATATTTTATTACAGAGTTGTTTAAAAGAAAAAAAAATAGAAAGCAAATGTGGACTTCATATAGGCAATTTTTGTGCTATATTGAGAGCTTCTTTCACTTGGCTTTAAAAAAGTGTTCCCAATCCCACATATGGATGGGACTGGTCATTATTTACAACTATTAAAGAAGATCCTATGATCGAGAAAAACAAGTTACCCATCTAACATTCGTTCACCAGTGTGGGGCAGAAGGGAGAGGAAAAGTTGCTTACCTTCAACAACGATTCTCCAGTAGGTGCATGTTCCTTTTGTTCACAGCCATACAAATATATTTCTCGTCATGGGGACATTCTGAATGGAATGATGGTGATTATTCTCAAAAAATTAACACCTATACAAAATGTATGCTTATGTTTGGAACTTTTGTTGATTTGTTCAATTTTAAGATTCACAAAGGAGTATGCTGGGAAATCATAGCCTTTCAAGCTAACTAAAAATTCCGCCTGATGTAATCCTGCATATTGTCTGTAGATAGACATGCGCCAAGTTGGTACGGGTGGGAATCAGGTGTGCATTTGCACCAACACCCTCCTTTTTACACATCACAATCGTTTAAGTCTTCCATGAAAATATCTGGAAAAGGTTTCCACCTTTTTAGGAGCTGCATTTTACAGTGGATGACTCTGGAGCATTTGTGAACTCCTATAAATGTTTAGCTTTTTGGGTATTCCTAATATTGCAATATCAATCTGCCTCTGAACTACTATTTACTACTCCTACCCTACATCTACAATTGTGGAAGATTTTCTGTAGACGTCTGTTGCATCAGCAATGCAACAATAAACATTTGCATGCCCTGGACCACGATCTGTCATTGGTGGTCACAGATGACACTTTACATAGGTTTTATAAAGAGCTTCGGTGACCTCATTGTGGTATTCGGACACTAAAACAAGTCATAAATGTGTTCATTTCTGCTATCATTCCTCCTGACAAGGCCCATGGAAAGAGCCAGGTCTTCAAATTCCTCCTGAATTTCAAATAGGCTGATTCTCATTTAAGCATGCATGTTGGATTTTCGAGCTGCAATTCCTGAAAAGGCTGTACCACCAATTGTCTTGTGTTTCTCTTTCCAAACTGTAGGATTCAGTTGGAAGGCTAAACTTAGAGCGCATGTACGATAGTGTAACTTGAAGCTAGATCTAAGAGGTGAAAGATTTGGTCGACAGACCACTTTATACACCGAGCAAAGTAATTTAAACAAGACCCTTTCCACTCAATGGCCATCAATGCAATTTTGCCAGCACTGGTGAGAGATGAAAACTACGTTGCATGGCCAAAACAGATCTTACTGCGAGTTCTGAATTAGATTTAATTTCTTAATATATGAGCACCCTGGTGAAATGTAGGCGTGCAAACGGTTTCTGCTGGGAAGGGTCTAAAACTCCAAAAAGGTTATACGTACCCCAATACTGGAGAAACAGATTGCCTCTTGCAGATGCATCTGCCAGATAACATTGTTGTAGCAATTGCATACTTGCTAGCATGCTCTCAAGAAAGAAAAGTCACCTGTGGATCTTACTGGCAGTCATATTTGGAAAGCACGGCTGAATTTACTTAGGCTCACCTCTTGGGACTCCTTTTCACCCTAAAAAGAAATCAAATACTGCCTGACAAGTGGAAGGCAGGGTAGGGTAGGTCACTGTGCTGGGTCTTTTATTTTACTTTCAAGGTCTCTCAGAGGTCTTGTAAAGAAGTTGTGATCACATTTACTGCAGGACATTCCTAGAGCGATGGTAAGAGCTCTGGAGGCATACGTGCCTGGAGCCAACAGGATGTCAGCGTGCATAGGGCTCCATAGGTGCATTTCAAGGGTCAGCTTAGCAGATCTACTCAAATGAACAGGTTATAAATGATTTCCTGCTTTTGACAGCCAAATTTACCACATTACGGCCACCATTTACCCAACAGACACCAAATCTAGGTTCAAACGTGTTAGCCATATAGGATTTTAGCAATTTGTTCTACAAATGATGTTAAACTGCCAGCATCAAAGTATGATGCCAAAAGTGATGCATCATAATGAAAGATTAGATTTTTCCATCAGGTTAATCACTGCAGGAAGGTTGAGCAGATACACAACGATGCAACACTGCCATCAAAAGTGTTCAGTAACGTGAACTTTAGAGAGGCTGAAAGTTTCCTCTTGGGCAGGGAAGGAAAATCCCTGCTACAAAATGTAAAATGTCTACATAGGGTGTAAGACAAGCTTCAGGACAGACACTCGCTTGTACACAAGAAGAAACAAATCAAACCTTCCTGTAAGGAAGGTGAAGCAGTAACAAGGGAAAGTGTCTATTGGCCAATAAGACCACAGACTGGGAAAGGCCTTAAGTAAAATTGAAAAAATAGATATATAATTGATTAAACAATGTAAAGCACAATCTTTTTGCTAAAACGCCATTGTAAACTGGAGGTATGCCTGCAAATCTTTAGTACAAATTTAGCCACTAGGTTTCTACATGACTGTGTAGACAAGTGCAAGTCTTGGGGTAGTCCACGCAGGACGAGTTGAATGCATAGGAAAAGTTGCATTTGTTTCACATGGCAAAGATGTGACAGCATCAATATATTTTAATGAAAATGGGGCAGAAGAAATTTTGTTCAGGATTATATCCATCCTAGATAGCAGCAGATGCATTAGCACAGTACGTAATAATCTGGAAAGGGTAAGAAGTGAGGTGTAATGGATGAATCCTCATGCCTCGAAAGAAACCCCATAAAGCCACTAGCTCAAGACTATGGTCTAGAAGAGAGACATGTGTATTTTAAGGGGCTAGTGAAAAAATGTGTCAGAGCTGGTAAAAACGATGATTGAGTGGGTCATAGCTGAACTAAAGACAACATACATTTAGATGTAATGTGTTCAAAACAGAGATTTATAAGCGGTAATGACAGAAACAATAACATTACCTACTGGACCACAATACTGCCCAACAAGAACACATACAACCTGGACTATTATGACGCCCAGCTATATAACATTTTAATTTTACAATAAATAGCACAAAATAAGTAACACCCCTGACAACAACAAAAAAGTCAGTTAACGGAATGGCTAGAAATTGCAACTCTTTCTTTGAAAAGGGAATAACAAGTTGCATTACATGAAAAAATGATCGACTAGCAGGTTTGGATATCTTACACCCCAGCTAACACATTTGCTACAATTTAAACCTCCAATTAAGAACTAATACATTCTGCCAGAGTGCAGTCATTAAACCTACCGTCGACTGTTGTGCGCATGTGTCTGGCAAACGCTTTATCTATTTCCACAAAAGATTTTGTCAACACCTTTTCTAAGTTTTTCTCTTGTGCCAAAAGCTTTCTGGAAAAGAAAAATAAGCAGGGGAGGGGGTTAGATTAGTGCAATACAACTTTTACACCTTCACTGACAACATCGCAAATAGTGGGCATTAGTAAACTGAGATTCACTAAATGTAAATATTAAAACGGAAGCCTTCAAATCGTGGTAGGGCGAGGGCCTGAATTGATTTCAGAAAGGGCGCCAACAGCAGCATTTAATATGCCCCTAGGGAACAGAGATAAACATCAGGCTCAAAATGGGGCTGCGTTTTCAGTGGGAAGTGTTGGGGACCCACTCTATAATTAGCCATCAGCAATGTCTTCGGTCACTCATGTCCTTCAAGTGCCACTGTGGGGTAGGTTTGCTCCAGAAACCCTTCAAAGTCTAACCCCGTAATGGATGATCACGCTGTGGATACATCCATGTGTAACCTACTGCACATGTTCAGTGGATGCTGGAGCTTTCCTTCATCTCTAAAACACATGAAGCACTCACTGCTCTTAGCTCAAGGTAAAATGTATGAGCATGCCCTAAAATGAAAAGCTAACAGCAATCACTTTGTACTCATTTAATCTCAGAAGAGCAAACAAAACAGTAATGAGAAACAAAAAAAAAAACAACAACAAAAGTCAAGGGAATTGGTGGCCAAATCAAGGCACAACGACTCAGGATATGTGAAACCCAGTATTATTTTACAAGTCTTACCCAATGTATTCCTTCATGTATTTGTCACAGAAATCAGCAGCTGCTGCGCCCCCATGCCCATCAAAAACAGCAAAGTACAACACATCTTCAGTGAGCTGGCCATAATTAAAGCGGTCCTCATTTTCTTTGCGTTTTCCGATCTCTGTGGCGCATCCCACCTTGGACATGCTGATATGAGGAATAAGCTTCCCATACTTTATACTTGATGGTAGCAGAATGGGCTCATCTATGCGGTTATCCCAGATGCCAAACGAATCCCATGTGGCCGGGCGGCCGCTGCCGTCTGGGTCAAAGCGGGAAGAGAATGGTCTGCGCTCGGTGGTGGAGCTCTGACAAGCGGGAACTGCGCGTTTTTCGTCTTGCAGCAAGCGGGAAGTCAGCAGTGCTCCTCTCCTCACCTGTGACCCTCCATTTCTGACCAGATGTGCTAATGCAACTGTTGACATTACTAGACTCCACCGAGAGCAACAACGAAGGAAGGCTTGATGTTCTGTTAAAAGAAAGTCTTCAAAGCAATGGTTAAGCCCTGAAAAAGAAAAAGAAATACATATCTGAACAGATATCTAGGTAAAAAAATACGACAAGCGTCATATGCTTTTAATATGTAAAAAAAAAAAAAAAAAAAAAAAAAAGGACTGCCTAAGTGTAGTTTTTTCTTCCTTCAAAACAGAAGACATTTCAGTGAAACGAATATGAAAAATTGAAGGATTTGCATCCCTATTTCACTTCAACGAGACCACATTGGACCATTCTGTCCACCACCACTTCCACTCCAGTGCCTTTGAATAGTATGGTTGCCATTGCTTTGCACTCATCCCCAAGATTTTAAGTAACTTCTGCTTCCAAATCAACTTTCAGATATTGCTAGTAATACGAATGGACTACAAATACCCTAAGCAACATATGCTCTTCTCTGCATGCTACTATGGCCTTTCATTCAAGTACCGTGTAGAAGTAATGGGCGAGAGAAAAGGCATTCGTTAACTACGGATGTAGTCTGGTATTTATTCAAGTTGATTTTAAAAGTAATCTATCATGGCATTTCATATATGTTTTTGCTGCCACAACCTCTTAAAGGTTATGGCTCGATCCTATGCGGTGTGCACATACAGAGTTGCGTCTGAGTCCAAGTCGGTATGCCAAAATGCATGCACAATGTACATTCAGTGATTTCTACCTGGCCGATTTTCGCCAAGTCAACGGGCACAAACAGTACCCATGCTATGTTGCTCTCTACGCACATCAAAACTGGAATAACGCGCCTTCACCCGCAACTGGAAATATTCAAAGAGAAATCGGGCGCAATGTAGACACCCAGTAAATACCAATATACGCACAATCAGCATTTACTAGGTGCATCTGGGACGACACACAATGTGCAGGTCTCTTGTTACTCAAAGCCTAAGTGTATACCCATGCTCCCCCCCCTATGGGTGCTTCTTCAATTTTTGAAGCGTTACAAAGGAGAACAATAATGGAAATCTACAAACAGAAATGGGCCCCCTTTTCCACTATCTTAACAATTCAATTTATTGCCCGTTGCGGACATGACAGCCTCCAAAGACACTAAAGGAAACCTCTGAATGCACACCAACCACCCAAACCCTTCCCATACCCCTTTGGCAGCCCGCCAAGTGACTACTCCTTCTCTTCCCTTGGTCACCAATGCAGCAGGATGCGTATGGTCTTGTTGGAGAAAGGCCTGAAAATTAGACTTGATTTTATAAGGAAATAAGAGTTTTGGGGTAATTCGGTTATGCTGTTCCATGGCTATCTCCCCTCATTTTAATATATAAGAAGCTCATTGGATATGTGCATTAGACCTCATACAAAAAGTGCTGTGCTCCTGTGTTTTATAGCTTACTACCTCACTGAAATGTACCATCCTCATTGTCACTACTACTGGCTCAACAGCTCCAGCAAGCAGGAGTAGTGATGGGTGCAACCATGCCAGATTTCCTTTCAGGCACCACTGAAGGAAACAGACACATCTTTTCTCCTTATAATAAAAGGTTTTTTTTTTTTTTTTTTTTTTTTTTAAATATAAAGTACCTTAACAATTCTTCTAAATGATTCTCACATCCAAAACACACCAGAGGAACTCATAGAAAACCTCAAAGTATCTGAGAGCTTCTTCCATGCCAACGCCGATCAAATCCTTGCATATAACCGAAGATCTACCAAGCTTTATCTGGGCTACTTGATCAGTGTTGTTAGCAGTGGATCTCCTGTTAATGAGCCAAAGTTGCTAAATCATCAGCTTAGACAATCAGGTGGTGAGCATTTTACTACAGATTTTACTATCCCAATTATTGTCAGTGATAGGTTTTGAAAATGCCCAACACCTGCCATGGGACATATTAAGGGTCGTAAAAGCAAACTCCTTGATAAAGATTCCTATCAATATTACAAACAGCTGAAAAACACAATAAATCAAGGGTTGTTTAGGACAAAATCAAGGTATTTGCCTTCCAGTCACATCAGCCTGATCTTCGTTCACAGTCCAGAAGAGTATCATCAGAAACTGCTAACAACCTACTTCGACTTGCACATTAACTCTAGTTCTGATGGATGGGTAACTGAAGACAATACTATCCCTGATGAGCCACTAACTTACACACCAAAGACGTAAGCAATAGTGAAAAAGGCTCTTGTCAGAAATCGTCAGAATTTAACACTGGCAAACTATGCATAAACGTGATGCATTATTAGAAGAAGTAGTGTCGCGTAATCAAGGAAATCATATGAAGTGGTTGGCACTGGGCCAGGTAACCAGCAGCAGGAAAGAACCAGCTCAGCTTACGCTTGGTCCACAACATCTCATCCAAACTAGAAAAATATGCAGCCTCAAATAACTGCAGCATTTCAGAGCTCCAAAGGGAAACCTGCGTCAAAAGGAGACGTCGGATATTGTAGCTTCAAAATAATAAGTAGGCTTGAATGATACAAATAGAAAAATAGCAACACCACTGACCCAGGCAAACCACAACTGGGGGATTCCAGTCCTATTCCATCTGGTCTCTTGTCCACCGTATATCTCCCCTCTGAAACGAGAGTGCTCAATGTTAATTATTACTTTCTGGTTAGTACATAATGTCCCTTACTCTTTCTAACAGTCTATGTGCCGAGAATTATTGTGAGAAAGGCTACAGGAGGAAGTAGTCACAAGAAAGTCTTGAATGATCTATATCACTTTCTTAGTCCGAATTAAGGCTAGTCAATGAAATAGAGAGAATAATGACTAGCCAATAGGAAAATTCAAGCTAAACAACCTATATGTTCCAGCCCACCTCAGTACATGCTGCAGCACCAATTTCTGGAAAGGGGTGTAAGATCCGTTAGAGGCATTATATATCTGCAAGTATGAGTTTTTATAGATGCAAGACAGCATTAAAAGATGTTACAAATCCTGAAGAATGCATTAGTATAATTAGCAAGTATGCATTAAACGATGTCACTGTGCCGCAAGGATGCATCAATGTAATATTTAAGGTTGCATTGAACTAACTTATGAACCTGCTACAGTCCATTAAACTAGGTTATAAATCTTAACACCTTATCACTGTCTAACCTCCATGCATGCTTCTCCCCAGCACTGTGGCCCTCCCTCCCCTCTGCAAACTCCTGTCCTTAATTTTGCATTTCCCCACTGCCTTTCTTCTGCACTCCCAGAGATGATATACATTAGAAATTAACTGGAATTCCGTTACAGCATGTCCTCATCCCAGAGCCGCGTTCTGGAATGGTTACACTATTTTGTACTAACTGTATTGAATGAAGCAGACACTGAAACAAATGGAGGGGCCCCCTCGGTACATGAAGTGTTCATGTACTGTACGAAGAAGCATGCAGTGGAAGGTCACTAGAGACTCTTTTTGCCCAAACAAGAGTCCAGCTTTAAATATCCCACCTAAAGGACAATCAGCAATCCCTTTAGTCCGAGTTGTGACCTGCCCGGATGCAGGTGCCTAAAGTCAAAGGTATTTAGGCACATCTTTTTCTTTACCTACTCATATTCCCATGGACCAGAGTTTATCCAAAACGATACCTCCCTCTTTGCTGAAAGCAACTGACCTTTAATTCCTTTTGTGATCCACAAATGCTGACAATTGTTATAGTAAATGTAGAAAATTAAGAAGGCCCACTCATGTCAATGCAAGCTTTAATAGAAAGTAGTGTACAGATGTACATATTAAAGGAGAAATACACATCTAAGCTAGTAGAACAGAAAACGCAAATAGAGTCAGGACCAGAGGGGGAGAGCAGTAGACAGGAGCTTCGGTAGAACAGAGAAATATAATTGGACATAGCAGAAATGTAAAGTTACATGTCTGCATTGCGAGAACACATCTCTGAGAAAATATGTAGATAAAGTAGCAAAGAGGCACAGTATAGGTGGTAGATTAGGCCTTGTAGAGCAGTAGACATGTAGGGAGTAGAGCATTGCTAGGCTTCAAAGAGGAAAGCCATGGACAACCAGTAGTACAAGCAGTGGTGTGGAAGCGCAACGAACATGTGCACGAGTAACATTCCATAAACGCGTGATTATGTTTTTGCAGAAAGTATCACTTTTTGATATGTTGTGCTTAAGCAAATGCTTTATTAAATATGCAAATGTAGGACGTACTTACCGTTGCACATGTATAAAAGAAACTGACCACCAAATTGTAAGTTAAAGCTCAGATTCCAGTTCCATGGTGCTGACTTACCTTCTGTGCGCTTTATATAAACTTGATGCTAGCTCAGACCCTCTTCCTGTCCGAGAAAGTTGTGCTGTACGTGGCAAACATTAATCCTTGTGAGAGATGGTAAATCTCTTCCATTAAAGTACTTGCAAACTCTTGTCCATATTACACAAAATAACAGATCTCACTCAGATTTATTTTGCCCTCTTTCACTTGCCTTTTTTTTTTAACAAATACAATTTCGCTGTACTTAAAAAATGATAAACTGGATCGTCTAAATCAACCTACTTACAGCTTTCCAGTAGAGTTCTCTCAGATCCAAGGGGAACATCAGGAAAACCAACAAAAAAAATGTTGCCCGTCATGTTGCAAGTTGGCCGAAGAATAATCAGAAAAATTAAAGAATGACAATCTCTTAAACTCTGCCTGTAGGTCGGCCTGTGATTACACTTACAATGACCATTTGAGAGCACACAGTGTAAACTTAATTGTTTATGGACCTTAACGACAGGTGTTACTTTCGACCCAACCCAAGGAAGCCGACTTTAGCAGCATTTGAAAAAGGAAATATTGAGTCGCAACCGGCAGGGAATCAAACTCATCACCTACACGTTAGAGCAGATGTGGTGGGTACACAAGGATTTCGGAAACAAGTGCACGGGTATATTGAGTTACCTTACAAGGGCACATACCTGGAACCTGCAGATTTCATGCAATGCTCTTCAGAATGGAGGTAACAACTTTAAGCTAAGCTACTACAACAGGAGCCCGCGACCAGAGATTACATATATTTGCAGCCAG
Source organism: Calotriton arnoldi (assembly GCA_963921515.1). NCBI lineage: Eukaryota > Metazoa > Chordata > Amphibia > Caudata > Salamandridae > Calotriton > Calotriton arnoldi. The sequence continues at coordinate 265,769 of CAWUFW010011348.1, read as the reverse complement.
TGCACTGTCTATCTGACCTACATTACCCATATTATACCCCGACACTTACGGGATATGCTTCTGTCTACGAAGTGCGATTTAACCCCCCCCCCCCCTCCTCTGGAGATTAAACACAAGACTCTGTAGCAAGTGCATTAATAGCATCAGCCACCTTAATCGTATGATACCCCGAGACTTGCAGCATGCCACGTACCTGTATCGTGCCGGTGACTTACCCTCCTGAGCTATATTAAAACGCGGTCGGTGTGAGGCTAATAAAGTAAGCCAGAGGCGCGTCAACTTCCTCTTTCTCCTAGTCATGTCCTTAAAACAGTGCGCTTTTACATCTTGACAAGATGGTGTACGAAGGGTGCCAATCGCGTATAAGGATGGATTAAGATAAATTGTTCTGCAACGTGGCACCCTAAGAAAATGCAAGAATGCATTCAACTTGAATTGGGTATACTTGAAGTGCGCACTGAACTGCTTTGGTGATTGGATGCATTAAAACGGAGAATCTGTTTGCAAAGATTCACCCATCAAGTTAGTGTCTGATGATGTACAAACACGCATCACCGATGAGCCATGCATAGTGCAAACTGGGGGCTTGGTATAATAAAAAATAAGCAGCGTATTAAAGATCAACTTGAAACCTCCTTGTGAGGGAAACAGAGGGGTGACTGGTGCGTTCTCAGATGTGCATTAACCTGTGCGAAGAGCACTGGTCCGCAGAGGAGCCTCGCTCGAAGGCCAATGGGAACGCAGCAGTAACAATGAATCGGGACGTCACTAGACTCCTTGCCAAGGAAGGGGTTTCAGTTTCAGCACAGCGGGGCCTGCCCATTCGAGGTCGTGGGGAGTCACCCACGCCCCCAAGACCTGGGTGTAGACGAACCCACCATATGAGCTGTGAGGCATTGCTGTATCAATACATAAATCAAGGATCGTCTATTGAATATTTAACAAAAGACAATGTGTCGGAGCCACACCCACCAAAAAGAAAAAAGCCGTAATGCCGATAAAAAAAAAAAAAAGAAACCCCTCACAAAACACATATCAAATGCCATATTGTTTAAAATAGACACTGCGGTAGTTACCTCTCCCCTTGTTACTTTGTAAGCGGCGAACTCCGCGGCGGCGGGTGCTGCTCCGTTGGTGCTGCTCTCGCTGCAGCTGGCTGCTGACTGGTCTGACTCTCCGCTCTCCTAAACTCCCCTCCTCTTTTCCGACCAGATTAGTGCTCAGCAAGCGCGAGCCACCTAGCCAAGCAACGAAACCGCAGCCAATAGATTCAACAAACTGTGTCCGGGCCCGTTGTACGGTAGCCAATCACAGAGGAAGTCATATTCAGCCATTCAAAATGCACACTCCGGCCATCACCTCCGCTGCAGTCCAACCGCAGCTCGCTTTCGATTACACCAATCAGATGCTGGCAACTGAGTCTCAGAACCCGCCTTCTCTCCGTAAAGTCGCACCTTCTTGTGGGAATGGAAACTAAAAGAGGACAAAGGCAACTATTGCCATACAGGCGTGACTTCCTGATTAAATTGCAATAAGGGGAATTGTGTATCACGTTAAATATTTATACCATGCGTCTATGTCAGTGGTCGCAAGGTAGCAACCCTATAGCATTGTGATAAAGCGACATATGCAAAATAAAAAAAACTTCATGTTTTTAATAGAAAGCTTAGCTCTGCCAAGTTATTGCAATGCTTTTATTTCCTGTTCTCATGTGACTTTATTGTAATTGCATTATATAGTGCTTAGGGTGACCAACTGGCATGGGTGCAAATTCAGGACAGTGAGCGTAAAAATTCAGGACAAAGGGTCAAAATTCAGGACAAAAATTCAGGACAGAAGGTCAGAATTCAGGACAAAAATTCGGGACAAAAGGTACGTTTTGCAGACACGTCAGAGGAAGTCAGTCCTGCCAAGTATCACGCATCAGGCGTGACACTAGCGCATTTCAGTGTGGTACTCCGCATTACCGCACTGAAATGCATTGTCACGCATATGCAGGTGTTTCAGTTTCACTGAAAGTGCTGCCTAAAACTGTTAAGTGTGGCAGCGTGCTGTCCGTGGCGTACTCGCTGTTCCTACAGCCAGTGTGGGGCTCCCCCAGCAGAGTTAAGGCAGGCTGCTGGCTGGCTCTCACTCACCCCTGCTACAATGTAGCACAATCCATTATTGCGATTCCCCGGGGCGCGGCTCTGTCAGCCTGAGGTAATCGAGGTGGTGTGTCCAATGACTGTCTGTCACCGGAGCCCGCCCCCCTCCCCTGGGACTCACAGGAGTCAAGACAGCCCCTGCCTGGACAATTATCAGCAGGCGGGCCGGGCTGCAAAACTGAATTTCCGCGGCCCGAGGTGGCTCACGGCCTGAGCCTGCCTGCTGCAGCCAGCCCTGCAGAGCAGAGACTGATTAAATGAACTCTCTGCTCAGGTGCCCGATTGGTGAATTCAGATCCCCCCAAAGATAAGGAGCCTTCCACGTGATATGTGTCACAGTGTTCTGTTGTTGTCAAATAAATTAATGCGATCCAGCAGACAGTGCGTGCCCGCAGCCCCTCGTGGATCCGGCGCCCTGCCTGTTGTTTTTCCAGAAAGGCCTCCGCTCCACTGTGACCCCGCGTGCGGTGCCCTTATTGGCCAGAGGCAGACAGACGGGAAACTAGCAGGCAGCTTTGATTTTTCTTGCCGACAGTCGCCGCCTGCCAGAGTGGCACGTTTTAGTCCACAGCACCTGGCCCACATGTGCAGCCCGGTATTCAGGAGATCATGGGGTCAGTCACATTCAAGGCAGTGTGGCAGGACAAGGGAGTCTGACTGCTGTAAGCAACAAATCGAAGGGTTTAAAGGTACGTTAAATGGTTGGTGCACAGGTGCTGGGGATGTGTATCATGCCACCTCACTTAACGTCTAGATAATAATTAGCTGCGGATGTCGGCACTCTAAAATTTCCCAGTTTCAAAAAAAATTTCTTAGCATGTAAGATTTGTAGTTCTGTTTATAATCCATTAGAAAAAAAACGTAACTACAGACTGCAAAGGATTAGATGATAATCTCACGCCTGGCAGGTCCTGGAAAACTTGGGAGCTTTCGGGCTGATAGCAGTGAGATGCTTTCAGCAGATAATGGCCTATGCAAACATCGTTTTTGTCTGTTTCCATACTTGCTCTTTTAAAGGGGATATTTGAAACTACACATTTATGAAGACAATACTAGGTCCTCTTTTACACTTACAAGAGGCATCAGATATTACCTTTAAGTGAACTTTGGATTCCAATATGAACCACACCTTTGCTGCTGGTGTGGACCGGAAGACAAAACAAAAATGAATGTTTCCTAGTGTAATGTAACTGGTGCTCGTTTAAAGCGCTCCAATACCTTAATATCAAGTTCACGTTCTATAAAAAGAACTGTAAAAAAAAAAAAAGTGCCTCAAGCTAATTTTCGGTTGCCCCTGGTGCATCAACACACTTTAAGTAGCTATTTAGAGTAAGAATTGAACTGTACGTGGGTTAGGTACCAGAACGTCCAGCCTTCACTTGCCTCACCATTAAGTGTTTTCTATCCTCATGTCAGGTTGTCCTGACTGAGCTTCCGTCTGAACCTGCCTGGTCCTGTAGAAGGACAAAAGTGAAGGGATTTTCTGGCCTTATTTAGCAGGCCAGCTATGTTTTCAACTCCTCAACAGGATACTTTACACGTGATATCACCCATTTCACCAAGATTTATATGGGGCGTGTTTAAGATTAGGGTAAAATACTAGATGTAGACTAAGAAGAATGTAAATAAGAACAGGCCAACCACAATTGGTGAAATGTAATTAATACAAGTAGAATACATTTACACACAGAAGAGCCTAATCAAGTTAAGCCAGTATTTGACATTGGCAGAAATGCACAGATTTCCCACCCAATGAGCTATGATATTGAGCTGTCCCATGCTGGTTGCTCTAAGTGCCATAGACTGTGCAAACGGTTTCAGATAGTAGAGCTTTAATGATGCAAGCCATCTTGGAATAATCTTTGATAAAGGAGCTGGTGCCAATTGCCACTAGATCCGGTCTAGTGGTGTTGAAGAATCAGAAGTTTCCTTAATAATAAATTAGGTGGTTAGTGACCATTTCATTTCAGACGTTTTTCAGCAAAGAGGCACGTTTGAGATGTTTTCTCTCTACATGAAAGTCATTGCTTGGTTTTACTCTTGTTAAAGTGTCGCACAGTCTGACTCTGGTTAGTGCCCTTCCATTTCTGGTGCTTTGCAGCAGCAGTTTTAAGCTAGAGTTTCTCATAGCTCAAATGGGTGTACTTTCTGATATGTATACGTTTGCCTCGTCTTTATTGCTTGATTTTGCTCACGAGAAAGTGTCACTCATAGTCTTTGAAATGTCACTCATAATTACACTCAAATTATGAAAATGTCACACGTAGCAATCTGGAACCTTGGCAGCTATGGGAGGTTGCGCAATAATAAATAAGTAAATAGACAACCAACACAAGCACAAGTCAAAATAAGTTTATATTATTTTGAGAGAACCTTGCACTGCATCTGTTGTGCGCGCCAGTGAAACTTAAACACCTGCATGTGCATATTCAAAAAAAAAAAAAAAATGAAGAAAAAGATCAAAGCTGAATGCTTCTCAGATCTTACATGCCCCCTCTCCCCCACTGAAAAAAGCACCCAATCCGATCAATCATCCCAAGGGGATGTGATGTGTAAAAGCAAAGGGGGCTCAGAGGGCCAGGGTAAACATGAAAATAATAACAGCACAAAAGCAGAAACTTTGCACTATTGGAGAAAAAGAAATAAATAATAAAGGACAATTCATACGTCTTGAACTACATTTTGTAATACATTTAGTAGATTAACAAGAGTACTACTCACGTATGTTAGAGCAGGTTTATTAATAAAAATAATGTGAATTTACATGTGTTTAAGGTAGCATAAATTAGACCGCAAAACGAATGGTTCTGTTTGCAATGACAGCTGAACGTGGCTTTTAAAAGTAGCACAAATAAGATTCCTGCTTGCATGTGTCTTTTCCTCCCCTGTGTTTTTCCTTTTTATAAAATTGTGAAAATAGGATTCATTTCATTGTGCTATAGCTATACATACATGCCAACATTTTAGAAGAGTAAAGTGGGAGATTTAGAAATAATAATCAGGAGAATGTATTTCTCCCATTGACGTTTATTGACGTGTATGGGACTTGCAAGTGTGCTGCTGCAGGATCGCATATGAGAAATGCAAATATCCGTTTTTCCTCACCTGTCAGGAAGGAGCATGGAGAAAATGCTATAGCAAGAAGAAAGAGGGTGACAAACGTTGTGAACTCGTCTGCAGGAGCAGGTTACTAGCAGTGCATACTCCGAGTCGCACAAAACTACTCACTGTCAGCTGTAGCCCACCGAGGAATCAGGATTTTCTATGCAGGAATAGGGAGGAGGGAGACTAGTCTTGAAATCGGTAGTCTCCCGCCTGAATCAGGAGGGTTGGCATGTATGACTATTTGCTTCAGAAGCCATGTCGGAGATGTTCTTCTCATGTTGCAATAATCAAGCCTGTTGCTGCCTGCAGCCACAACTGTATTTCCATTTATTTTAAATGGCTTATGGTTCAATTGTGCAATGCCATTTCCCTTGTTTATAGAGTATCATTATTTATTAATCATTGGGGTGGTCCCTGCAGTAGCCTGTTTTATGCAACACAATTTCTGACATGTTCATTGGTTTATGGCATGCAACTTTTTTAGTTCAGCCCTATGATACCGTCCCACACTGGGTCAAGAGCATTCTTTCCTACTCCTTTGCATAGGCAGTATAAAGTGTGCCTTTTCTGGGATGTGTGCCATACTTTCCTCAGGCTTTCCTAAGATTCGTGCCAGACCTTTTGGTCACTTCTATGAAGGCAGACTCTATGACAGTTTGTTATCTCATTTATGCTTAGTGTCCTTTTCATTGTTTTATACTGAGCAGTTCCTATGACACACTGTCATCAGACTTTATAATTAGACTTTTGCTTTCAATCTAACGTTCTCCTTGTTAGACAGTTTGCTGATTTATCTTTTTCCCTTGACTTATGACAGAGCACGATTTTAAAAATCATAATACATGACACGTTTACTGATTAAAGACACAGAAAGCTGAAAGAGCACTTGCACACGTTAGACACAGTGACACAAGAAACTGACTAGATTTACACGCCTAGTACCACCAGCTCGACACTAGAGGGGTTGCCCGTATTTTCCAAACTCCCTCGAAAGAGCGATTCCTATCGCTAATCAAAGTGCCATGGTGTTTCAATTTACAATAAAAAATGTCAGAAAACCATCATAGGACCACTCTCACCCAAACATAAAAAAGTGTGAGAGAGGAGAGAAAGCACCTCACGGTCGTAACACCAAGGGGGTTGCTGGTTGGTACTCACTAGCACACCCACTTATCATCATCGGTTACTTTCTCTCCCGAAAAAGGAAAGTGTGTGTTCTATCGTGAGACTCTCGAAAACCTGAAGAAAAGGAAGAAGATAGTAAAACCTAAATGTGAATGAGCTGTCAGTGCATAGTGTCGCTACAAGTGCCCACTGGACCCCATGAGAATAAAGATGTAATTCTCACCATTAAAAAGCGGTACGGCTTACTAGCTTGACGTAACTTTATTAAACGCTGTAAGCTTTCCCAATTAAAAATGGTTTTAGTCAAACCATAAGCAATATCCACAAGCCAACATGTTTCGTTGCAAATAGTCCGTGCAACTTCTTCAGGGCTGTAGGGGTTCCAACTGTTTACTTCATGCGAGATTCACATCAAAACCTATGATGGTATGACATTAAAAAGAAAGAGAACGTGCCACATGTAAAAACCACCAGCCTGTTAAAAGCACTCAGTAAAGTCACAATTTGCTCCATAGGGAACTGTGGGAGGAACATGGCGGCCGTAAGCTAAACGGTCGCGGCCACGCTCCCCCGGGTCTTTTTTTTTATCGGGACCTATGCTGAGTTATGCTGATGGTGATGTGATCGAGCGATAGAGGCAGAAATTCCCTCTACTTACCCTCCGGTGTAGCTCCTATGCGGCTGAGTCCGTTTCCCGGTTCAAGCGGTGTCCGCGGGTCTGAGGACGCGGTCCCCTGCGGAGACGGGTGGAAGGCGCGGTGTTGGAAGTGGAGAGAGGCGGCGTGTGGAGGGAGGCGGCGAGACGCAGCCTCTCTGCTGTACCGGGTTACTGGGGGCAGAGCCAGCACCTGCTTCAGAGTGGACGCGGTTTCCGTGACCTTTGCGGGAAGAAAGCTCAATGTAATAGAGTTGGAAGAAGCTGAGGAGGAATGGCGGACTGAGCGGCGAGTGTTTGTCAAACAATCCGCAGCCATAGTTAGTTATATCAGCTTTTCCCCTCGCTGCCTTCCCGAAGGTAAGGTGAGCCTGAGAATATACGGTGGACTTTTCTATGGTGATAGCATCCAGGAGAAAAACTGCGCTCTGTTGGGAATATAAGAGCAGAAAAGTCTCTTGTGAAACTTGGGTATATAAGTTCCTCATCTTGTCAGGGCAGAGATTTTTTGATCTCTTGGGCTTCAGCTAAGGAGGGGGTACCTCTTTGCCGTATGGAGACAGGGGAACTCAATAAGGGCTCCTCTCCCCCAAAGTTGTCTAGATATACCTTGAGAGCTAGAGCGGCTCATTTATCCGCAAACACGACCATCACACAGCCCATTTTTTCTTCCCAGATCTCTCCCCCAATTTCTGAAACAAAATTAATAAAAAAACAGTCCAAACAGATAGGGGCCACATCGAACAGCGGGATTGCCACTAAGGGGAGAGGGGTCAACAAGGGTAGAGAAGGGAGTAAGAGACTTCCTCAAAAACCGAAAATTACCCCATCTTTGAAATCCTATTACCGGGTTATATCTTTGTCTACTTCCACATTCAATATCCCTGACAGTAGGAAATCAGGGGTCATGTTTAATGGTGGGAGTCCTGTGGGTTCTACCCAGGGCAGTTCAGTAAGAGAGGAAATACAGTTCCAGGATTGCAGTGTAGAGCGAGTAAGCAATATGGATATTGGGGTCCAAAAAACAACCCCTTCGAAGCTTAAAGTTAAGCTAAAAAATCGGGACAACTCTAACGCCCAGGCTGCAGTAGGGTCTGCATCATCACATCAAGATAAAAAGATGGTGGTCTCGGTAACTGCCTCTAAGGAGAAGGATAATGACACTACGCGATCCCCTTTATCCTCTGGAGATACGACTGGAGTGGAGAATGAAATACATCCAATGGTGAGCATCTCCAACAGATATTCTATCTTAGATATCCAAGAAGGTCAGGACCAGGGGAACGAGTCGGCTACAGAACAAGAACAGGTGCCAGATCAGGTCTTTCAACTTCGGGCTAGTAATAACATTTCTCCCCATATATTGGGGGAAGATGAGATATTGCCCCCTCCAAATCATTCATTAGTCGAGATATTAACGATTATGAAAGAAGAGATGGTCAATAGGTTCAAAATATCTGAGACCAATCAAGCTGAGCTAGCTAACAGGTTTGCTGTTTCGGAGGCGAATCAGTCTGCTATAAAATTGTCGTGTGAGATCTTAGCACAGAAATTGGAGGAAGTCACTATAAGGACAGATGCAATTGAGACTGAGATCCCAAAAATAAAAGAGGCAATTCAATCAAATTCGGATGAATTGAGGAAATTAGCGGCTCAAAATAAGGATTTAAAGGACGACCTAGAGAGGCTGGAAAATCACTCAAGGAAAAATAATCTGAAGCTCCTGAATATTCCGGAAGACCTTGAGGGGACAGATATAAAGGGGTTTGTAGTCTCCCTGTTAAAAGGGACAATATTAAGGAATTCTCCTGATATTGATTTAGTTCATGAGATCCAAAGAGTACATCGGGACCCCTTTAGGAGGAAACCAGGGAGACAAAAGCCTCGGAAAATTTTGGTGAACTTTTTGTCCTATACCGTGAAGGAACTGATTCTTACTACTGCTCTTAAAGAAGGTTTGATTACTTCTACGTTGACGGACTCTAACCCTTTCGCCTTTTCCATCAGGTCTGATATTTCTCATATTACGGCAACGAGGCAATGGGAACTCGGGAAGAGGTTAGATGAACTGAATGGTCTTGGTGCTAAGGCTCAATTGAGATTCCCAGCCACATTACGTGTGATGTGGAATAATCATATGTACATGGTTCGAACAACTGATGAAGTAGATGCCCTAATAATTAAAATCAAAAAAGATCAGGAGGGGAGATTAGGAGGGAAATAGAGCCCGAATGGCCAAGAGGCTAAGTGCGTTTCAGTATATGGTTCCCAGTGTGTTGTTATTAAGTTATTGTTAAATGTTACCCGAGGGAGTGATGACCGAATAGGCTTACCCTATTGGAAGGGAGGGTTCCTCAGGGAGTAGTGGGGCACGGGGGGGAGGTTGGGTGGGAGGAGAGGGTCACGGGGTGGGGAGCAGTTGGGAGAAAATGTAAAAAAATAGTAATCCTCATCTTTTTTGTATCTGGAGAAAGTCGTAAGGCGGGGGAGTGGGGACACCTTAGTTGATGGCAGGGAATTTTGACAGAAACAGTAAACTCTGTTTTATTTCATGGAATGTGAATGGCTTAAGATGCCCCCGCAGACAAAGGATGATACTTAAATATTTGGAACTTTCACCAGCCCAGGTCTTTTTGTTACAAGAGACACATTTGACCCATATAGAATTTCATTCGATTTTTTCTAAAATTTCATGGATAGATAGCTTTTGTTCCTCACAGCAATTAATTGCTAGTAAAGGGGTAGCAATAGTAATTAAGAGAGGGACTCCCTGTAGGATCAAAAATGTTCAGACGGACCAGGCAGGGCGCTGGATATTGGCCCAGATGGATTTCGGGGGGTTAGAGCTAACTTGCTCCTCATATTATGGTCCTAATGTAGATGACCCTTCCCTTATCTATAAAATGTAGGATAAATGGTTATTAGTATCCCCTCCCCTATTGATAGGGGGTGATTTTAATGTTTTGCTTGACCCTGTTATGGATAGGTCTAACCTGGGCCGGGTAATTGGAGCACCAAAAACACGGCGGGCTTTGAAAAATTTGCTGCATGATTTAGTTCTGGTTGACTTATGGAGAGCTAAGAAAGGTGATCTGCAAGGATACACTTTTTATAGCAAAAAATATCACCATGCCTCCAGAATTGATTATATCCTGGTTAGCAGAGATGTAGTTGGTAATATGCCCGAGATAAAGGTATTACCTAGTCATCTCTCAGATCATGCTCCAGTATTATTTACATACTTTAAAATAGGGAGCACCTTACAAACTAGATGGACACTGAGCAGAGCAATGTTGGCAGATTTTGAAATAACTCAATCTATTAAAACATTGTCAAAAGAATATTTTATCTTGAACATTGGCTCAGCACCCATGGAATATGTATGGGATGCGTTTAAAGCAAACCTGAGAGGGTGGCTACACGGTCTGATTTCGTCAAAAAATAGGGCTAGAGCACAGGAGTTGCGTGTTAAAGAGAAGAAGATTTTAGAATTAGAAGTAGAAAGGAACGGTTTGGGTCAGATGGGCGAAGATAGAGGGGCACAAATTCAGATGGCCTTGGATGGGGTCAGACAGGAAGTTAGAACTTTACTAGATCAGAAGTGTAGGGCACAATGGCACACTCGAAATATGCAGAATTTCGAGTATGGGGAAAAGGCCTGGGCCTTGTTGGCATGGAAGGCCAGGGTTGATAGATCAAGAAATAATATTAATGAATTAATAATTAATAATATTGGAGATAGATCTAGTAATATAGAAGAAATTCAAAATTGTCTTCTAAATCTTTTTTCGGGTCTGTATAAGGAAAGTCTGGTCCCTACTAAAGACAAAATACAATCCTGGCTAGCAAGTAAACATTTGCCAACGTTAAATGAAGATAGCCGGACCCTACTAGATGCACCGATCTCTGTAGAAGAGATTAGGGACATAATTCAGAAATCAAAGAAAAATAAAGCCTCTGGGTCAGATGCCCTCCCAAATGAAGTGTATAAATTATTGTTGGATGAAGTGGTTCCAGTAATGGAAATCTTATTTAACTCAGTATACAAATCTGGGGGTGAGATCCCGAGTTCCTGGAAGGAAGCCACTATTATTTTGATATTGAAGCCAGGGAAGGACCCGCAAGTAGCTGATTCTTACCGCCCGATCTCCCTGCTGAATGCCGATTATAAGTTCTTTATGGGTATTTTGGCAGGGAGGCTTGCCAAGTTAATTTCTAGTCTGGTCAATATTGACCAGAAGGGTTTTATAGCTGGGAGGTATATTCAGGAACAAACTCAATTATTAATCGGGAACATTGACCTGGCCGTTGTAAGATCTGATCCTTTGGCAGTAGTAGCCTTGGACGCGGCCAAGGCTTTTGATAGAGTATGTTGGAATTACCTTTGGGAGCTATTAGAGAGAATGAGCTTTGGCCCCTCTTTCGTACAAATATTGAAGAAATGTTATCAAGGAGTGTCAGCAAAGATTTTGTTGAATGGTATGCTGACTAGAAGTTTTAATATAGAGAGGGGGACCAGGCAAGGGTGTCCTCTTTCACCCTTGTTATTCAACATATATATAGAGCCCTTGGCGCAAGCTATTAGATTGGATGAGTCAATACATCCATTTAGATCACAAACATATCAGTGTAAGATTGCATTATATGCAGATGACATCATCATTTACACTAGTGATCCTGAGGCATCTATTCCACGGTTGGAAGCCCTCTCTGTAGAATTTGGCTCAATATCTGGCTATCTAGCCAACTCTTCCAAAACAGAAGTAATGTGCTGGAATATCGATTACTCGGGTGGTCCTATTAGCAAGGAATTTAAATATTTGGGTATCAAAATCGTCAACGATATAGCTAAAATCCCGATACTTAATCTGGAGAAAGTTACAAAGGAAATTGACCAACTTTTCGCTAGGTGGGGGAACCTCCCTTTGACGATCTATGGGAGGGTTAATCTGGTGAAGATGATTGTTCTTCCTAAAGTAACCTATCTGTTTAATGCTATTCCTTTGACTTTTCCTAATAAGAACATTGGTAAAATACAGGGGAAAATTGGGAGTTTTATCTGGGGCAATAAAGGAGCCAGAATGTCATGGAAGAAGTTGAGGAGGAGGTTGAACAAAGGGGGTTGGCCCTCCCAGATATTAGTTGTTATTTAATTGCTTTTCAGTTTAAAGGTATTAGGATGCTGCTTCTGAACCCGGATGAGAAATCTTGGGGCAGACTTTTAGGGGAGTTGGTTTTGGCTGAAGGAGGGAGTGGTGGAGGTGGTTTTCTATATAAGTTTGGTGCTCCAAAGTACTTTAAACGGGTACGCCTCAAGGTTTTAAAATCAGCCTTGGAAACCTGGTATAAGGCTAGACGCAGATGGGGGCTGGGTTATTTTTCCGATTTTGCCCCTATCTGGGAATCCCCGGTACCCCACCCTGTCTTCAAGATAGTTTAGCAACTACAATTAAGCATGCAGGTGTGGTTGTATGGCATGATTTAAAGGATGAAGACGGGATTCTCCCTTGGGAAGTATTAAGAACAAAGATAGGTCCTGCCTTCTCAAAATTTAAGTTTATACAACTCAGATCATGGTATGAGGCAGAGAGGAGTGAATCTAGGGGAGAATGGGAATTAGAGAGTGCATTACAAAATGTTCAATCAAAAAAGAAAGAAATATCTATGTGGTATTCGAGTCTTCTCCGAGCAGAGGACTTGGATATCCCACCTCAATCATCGGTTTGGAAACACACCCCTCTTGAGTCTGATGCTGAAGCTGATCTTGAGCTCTCATTAAAAAGGATGTATAAGACCATAAAATCAGCTAGTTTAAAGAAGAATCACTTTTTTGTAACAAATAGGTTGTATTACACCCCAGCTAAAATAGCTAAGTTTGCCCCTTCACCTCCCCCGAAATGTCCTAGGTGCAGATTGCCTCTAGCGGATGATATACATGTCTTCTTCGAGTGTTCGGAATTAAGATCTTTCTGGAAGGAGGTGGGAGACTCTTTATCAGCTATTTTTGGGACCAGTATTGAGGCTAACCTTCAGCTGGTGTTTTTGGGAGTAATGATGTATCTGACTCTTTTCCATCACAGTCAGATAAGGGGCTGTTGTTATATTTGATTCTTTTAGCACGAAGAGAACTTTGCATTAAATGGAAAGATCCCATTCCCCCAAATAGGGAAGACTGGCTAAGAGCCTCGTTCGCCATGGCGAGATTAGAGCAAGAGGGGAATGGAGAAATCCCACCTAATATCTGGCAGCCTCTATTAAAATGGGGTAGAGAACTGAGGCTAATTCCTCCTATGTGAAGCATCCGATAGTATACCACTGTAGTTTTCCTCCTCTTCCTTTTTTTTTTTTTTTCCTTCCACATACTGGGTCCTATGATTATACCAAGCCCCTACAAATCGGGCCCGGTCAGGTTGACCTGGACTGGTGCAGCTAGCCGTGGGCTCCCGAGTTAGAAGATATGACGGCTTTTTAGTCTGCAGAAGTCTATTGGTAAGATGAGGATTAAAAAAAAAACAACAAAAAAAACCAATTCGCTCCATAGTTAATGCAATTGTATAATTACCAGATGGTTGCGAAGATTCCTCATACCTGCAACCATCTCATAGTAGCACACGCGTCAGCTGATCGCGTGCCCACATGGTGACTGCCCAAGGTCCCGTCACCTACAAATATGCACATAACAGTATTACTTAACAGGGCTGCTTATCCCATCGTTTACCCAAATTAAGTTCTCATGGCACCTGTCCCCTAAGAACGTCTTGGGTCATTTCCAAATCGATACTCACTCCGCATCACGGCTCATCTCATTAGGCATTTCTTACTGTGATCCTTCCTAGAGCCGAATACCTCCCCTCTGTTATATGCGGCCGGATTTTTTTTAAAACGAGTATGCCGTTCAGCCGCCCCAATATCCAATACACATGAACTCTATTCTGTTCCCCTTGTTTCTCACTTTACACTTATTGGCATTCACAACCTGCCCACTGCAGGCTGGCCACTCAACGCCCAAACGTTCGCACAGCCGTGCGTGTATGTCAAGACACTGTGAATAAAGCAGTTACTAATGCGCCCTCTGCCCATTAAAAACCGGCTGAGCAGACCAATTCTATTTACTGGCGTCACATCCATAACCCACACTCAAACCTCTTACCACTACCGAGTCCCCCCGGCGTTAGTGGAGCTCCGTCGTGGTGCTCGATCGAACGCTCGGCAAATATGCACCCGGCCACGCCCTCACTCTGCGTGGACACCGTGCGTACACAGTGATCTTTCACAGCCTTCCGCGGTGGCCATCTTAAAGTGGACTCTCGTGTGCTTCAACGTAATTGAATATGTGAATGGCAAGTCTATCAGTGTACAAGTTTGCCCATCTTTAGGCCAAATCGAATATTCTATATTGCCGCGAATATTCCATCATTTTTTCTAAATTTTTCTAAATTTTTCTAAAACCCCAACTTAAACAGCCCATATGCATATTAAAAAGAAGGGGAATACAGACAAACAATGCACATGCCATTCATCAAGTAAGGATTGCTTTAAAATGTATCAACGAGACACCCGGGCATATTGTCAGCGAAACACATAGATCCACTTTTAAGATGTATAAATAGATAACACGGACATATTGTCAAAAGGACACCTGGAGTCCCGCCCTCTCACAGCATGGACCTCATATACGTGAAGAGATGATTTCCAATCATGCCCAGTGTACATCTTCAAAACAAAGCCCAATATCTTTGAGCACCCTTTTAATTATCCATAGCTGGTAACCCAACACATGTAAGCCTTAAACACAACAATTATGTGTGACTAACCAGTACATAAAGGCATCACTTTCACAATTTTTATGTTTTTATGTGTAGATAGAAAACAGGCACCACTGTAGTTTAAATTGCCATAATATTAAAATTATGCAGTTTCTGAACACAGGTCACTAACAGTCCCCCTGGAATGATAATAGAGAGACACAGGGCTCCTAGTAGAATATTAGCATCTACTGATTTTATTCCACTCAATGGAATAATTCAGTCCCACCTGATCTGCTTTTTCAGAAAATATCCGTTTTGCTTCTTTCCTCGCCAAAATAGACTCGATGTTATGTGTGTCACCCATCACCCTCTCGAGAACTGTCCACTTCAGGTCCCTGAAGTCATGTTGTTTCTCTTGAAAATGCTGTACCAAACGAGTGGTCAATTTTCTGGCTTTGAGAGTGCTAAGGTGTTCTTGTACCCGCACTTTCACCTTACGGGAAGTCAGTCCAATATAGTGCAAACCACAGTTGCACGTTAGTCTATAAATAACATTTGTGGTGTTACAATTGCTGAACCTGTTCAAAAACCACACTCTGCCATTCTCCAGGAGTACACTTTTAGTAGCCTGAGTCAAGCTGCAAACTGAACAGCCCCCGCACGAATAATGGCCAGATGGTAAGTTAGATAACTGTGGCGTAGTTAAAGTACGAGTATGGACCAATTTGTCCTTAAGATTAGGGGCTCTCTTAAATGCAAACCGTGGCGGTGGCATCTTGTTAGTGGCTGTGTCTAGAATGGACCAATGTTTTCTCACTATCTGTCTTACTTTGGTTGATAGTGGATCGAACGTCGTGACGACTGGGAGACAGTCGTTCTTCTGTTTCACATTCCTCTCCAACAGTGCATCACGTGGTGTGTTCAAAGCACGTTTATGAGCCTGTTTGATAACTTTAATGGGGTATTCTCTCTCTTTTAGCTTAGTCACCAATTGCTCTGATTGTTCCATGAATTTATCAGTTGTAGAGCAATTGCGACGATATCGCAAAAACTGGCCCACAGGGAGATTATCCTGCAAAGCTCTAGGATGGAACGAGCGATAATGCAATAAAGAATTCCTATCTGTGGGCTTTTGATGAACATTGGTCAACAATCCATGGTCCATAGCTGTTATGTCTACATCCAAATACACAGCGGATGTATGGCTGAAGGACCAGGTGAAGCGAAGGCATTCATCTGCTTGATTGAGCCATGTCAAAAAAGATAACAACCGGTCCTCTGATCCATCGATATATCTCCTCCAAAGAGAAAGGTTCTCCTTGAAGGGATTGGAGGCATGATATATAACATTATCCTCAAACTGGCCTACATAAATGCAGGCCAGACTGGGGGCAAATGTAGCCCCCATTGAAGTCCCCAACACCTGGAGATACAGCTGGTTTTTATATTCAAAAAAATTCCTCGTCAGTGCCAATTCAATGCATTGCAAGACAAAAGACTGGGGGGTGTCATAGAACCACTCCAGAGCCACAAGAGCCTGTGCTGCTGCCACCAGCGTAGCATCTTGGGGTATACTGGTGTGCAAAGATTCGATGTCAATAGTCACCAGAAATTGATTCTTAGAGTCGTAGTCCACTGTCTTTAAGATGTTCAATATATCAGTGGTGTCCTGCACAAAAGAGGGATGTGTGATGAACACCTTAGCACTCTCAAAGCCAGAAAATTGACCACTCGTTTGGTACAACATTTTCAAGAGAAACAACATTGGAGAGCAAATATAATACACGGAACATGATTGTATCCGCTGTTAGAGGTTGAAGGAAGATGTTAAGGGCAAGGGGAGAGTGAAAAAGAAGCATTTAAAGACAGACAAAATTGCTTCAGGAAAAGAAGAAGAAGAAGAGAATGACATAGATGACAATCTTTTGAACGATTTGTTAAAAAATCATCCACCACCTTACAATGAGACACAGAGTAAAGACTTGGTACAGTCGACGAACCTAATGCTCCTATAATGCCCGAAGTGTCAAGGGAATCTACACTTATTTCTCCTGTGAGTGGGAGAACAGAAATGTCAGCTCCTTTGAATCTGATTGATTCAAGTACTCCAGATGCTTTGACTGTTCCAGTTACTATTGGACCTGTTATGCCCCTTTACAAGTCTGGATTACAGGTAAATATGGTTCATAACTTGACTTCCCCTCCTGGAATAAATACAGTACGCAGAAGTTTTTCAGACATGACAGCAAGGTCATTGCTTCATACACCCATGGTTCCGGTTCGAACAAAAAATGCTGCAGCTGTAAATCGTGTCCCAAATCAGAGACATGTTGATCTGACACAAAGAATGGTGCAGAGGTTTCCACCTTTTTACTGCCCCAAACTGAGTGGACCTTCTGAAATGAATTATCATGCTTCTGACACGACTGTGCTAATGGGTATTTCAGTTCCAGATACATCCGCATTAAATATGTAACCTGGAACGATTGCAAATTTGAATGATGGAAGCTTACATTTAAATAAAGAGAGCAATCAGGTTTTACTCCTCAAGAATTCAAACAATGGCTTAAAGGATAAAGTACCCCGAAAAAATTAGAATTTAGCAATGGTTCCAGCTTCAGTTCCAGTTTCAGCCAAAAATGAGCTTTCACTGCAAATGTCAGTTTCTAGTTCAGCACCTACTTCAGATTTGGTTGCAGGTACAAGTTTGGTCCAAAATTCCGTTCAGGGAAATAGAGCACCCATGTATGTGAGTCGATTAAAGATTGATTTAGAAGAAATTATTCAGGGAACACATAGCCCTTCAAGATTTGAGATCTATCAGGAGGGTGAACTATTGTTTCTCTATAAAGATATTACACAACAAACAAAATTGACCTATGAGAGATTGGTAGAATTGGCTCAAAAATATGGTATAGACATTCGAAATTCGAAGATTTTGCTAAAATCATACAAGTTAGATTTTACTGAGAAAGACATGCCTAAGTCAGAACCAGAAAGGGTTTCTAGAACAGCAGCCAATCTCCAGGGGTAATGAGGAAATACCATCAGGTAATAAATCACTCAAAGACTAAAATTTCTCCTAAAGAGATTGACTGATTGCAGATTGACAGGACTCAGGAACTGAAAGAATCAGTACATGCCTTTTACGAGAGATTAGTACAGGTATAGTGCAGACAAGGATGTGGGACATTTAGTTTACAGGTTTGTGTTTGGTTTGAGAGCTGAGATTTCTTACATGATTCAACAGTAATTACTCTGCTGGCAGAGTAATTCAGTGGATAGAATTTTGCGGCATGTAAAATATTGTGGCGGCGAGATGAGGCATAAGAAGCTCAAGGAGAAATTAATGATTGCCCAAATAAAAGTGATGCAGAAAGGCCAAAATCAGATGGGTTTTGATAACTCAGCACAAGTGCAGGGAGGTTATAATCAGGCTCCAATGATGCAGGGTGTTAATGGTTTTCCACAGCAGAATTTTCCATCTGAAGGTAGAAGTCGTGGAAATCCTGTAGATCCTAGAACTGGCATTGATGCAACGCTTTTGTAAAAGACAAATCCATGTCATGCTTGCGGAAAAGTTGGACATTGGAGATGCAAGTGTAAGTCTGTTCTGAATAATTCCGGGAATCAGATGCAGAATGTGAAATATGCACAGTCTCAAGGGGATAACATGAGACAGACTCAACAGGTACAAGGACAGAGACTGTAGAATTCTAATGTATTACAGCAAATGCAAATGCCTCAAGCTCCCATGCCACAACAGTATGTTCAGGTACAAAGACATAATATTAACCAAAATTAGCAGATGAATAGAAATTCTTTCCACAATCTGATTGCAGCACAGCAGTATTTGATCCAATTGGATGACAGTGATCAGTACCCATTAGCATGACTGTGCCTGAGGGGGGAGGGGGACTGCGGGCTTGGCGTAGCCCAACAGGTAGACCAGAGTGGTCTCTATGTGGCTGGAGAAGTGGATGGGAATCGTCTCATTCCTTGTCGACACTGGTGCTACCCGCTCTACTGTAAGAACAGCTGAGGTTCCTAACCTACCCCTCTCAGGAGAACGTATCCGAGTTATTGGAGTTAAAAATAAAAAGTTGTCTACCTCAATTTCAGAACCATTTACAGTTAAAATAGGGTCCCTCGACAATCAATATCGATTTGTGTTGTGTGAGACAAGTCCAGTGAATCTGCTTAGACGTGGTTTATTATGCAAAGTAAATTGTTCAATTTATTTCACATCCAGAGGAAATAAATTCCATACAAACACTGAGGTTGTTTCTAAACTTGCAAGGCAGAAATCAGATGTGGGGACGTATCTTCTCCTGACGAGTGAGGATTTGTCTGACGAATTGAGAGACACAGTGCTAACTGACGTTTGGGACTTTACAAGTAAAGATATTGAACTAATTAAAGGTGTCAACCTAGTCTGAATTACAATAAAACCAAATGCAGAGTTCCCAAGAATCCCACAATACAATTTGTCTCCTGATACTATTGCCCGAATTGCTCTTGTGATTGACTCAATGATTGAGCAAGGTATCCTGAAGGAGATAATGGGAAGTACATGTAATTCTCCCATTATGGGCATGCAAAAGCCGAATTGCAAGTATTGCATTGTGCAGGATCTGTGCAAGGTGAATGCTATTGTTTGTTGTTCCATGTTGCCCTGTGGTACCAAATCCAGCTTTGATTTTATTTCAGATTCCATGCGAGGCCGAATGCTTTCAGTCATTGACTTGTGCCAGAAGCAAAAAGAACAAATGATGGACAGAATGCTGAACAATGCACACATGCACCCCCAGTCACAAAGATCTGTGTTTAATCCATTGTTTTTTTGCTCACCACGCCACCCCAGATTGGAGCCAGCCTTATGCAAATCAGCCTTGACCCTGCTCCTCATGGGAACAGTCCAGCCCAAACTGCAAAGCCAGGTCCTCCCTGGACCAGAAACAAGCATCCTGGGCCGGTTTCGGGGAATCACCCCTCATTAATCAGGCTAGCTTAAATCTAGTGGCGCAGTGAGTAGGGGCCCATGTCTCCGCATACCCTTCCCACTTAGGGTGACAAAAGCAAAAAGAACAAATGATGAACAGAATGCTGAACAATGCAAACATTCACCCCCAGTCACTAAGATCTGGGTTTAATTCATCGTTTTTTTACTCACCACGCCACCCCAGTTTGGACCTAGCCATATGCAAATCAGTCTTGACCCTTCTCCTCATGGGAACAGACCAGCTCGAACTGCCAAGCCAGGTCTTCCCTGGACCAGAAACAAGCATCCTGGGCCAGGCCTTCTTTTCAGTTCCATTGCATGAGGATAGCCAGTTTTTATTCGCTTTCTGTTTCAGCAGTCGTGTTTTGGCATGGTGCCGTGTCCCACAGGGGTATGCGGAAAGTCCCTCAATCTTTAATCAGATACTCAAAAAGAATCTCGAGTCTCTGATAATGTCGAATCATTCAGTGCTAGTGCAGTATATTGCCAATCTATTGGTGGCGTCAACCGCGAAAGAAGCGTGCAAAGTTGACACTATTGCCGTTTTAAACCATCTTGCCGAAAATGGACATAAAGTATCCTCGACCAAGATACAGTTTTGCAAAACTGAAGTCCTCTACATAGGACATCACATTGAGAAAGGAGCGAGGAAAGTGTCACAGGAAAGAATCTCAGCGATTCTTAACATGAATCCTCCAGCTACCCAAAAGGAAGTGTTTTTAGGAATGGTGGGCTATTGCAGACAGTGAATTCCAAAACTTAACAGTGAAACCTCTTCAAAGGTTTACACACAAAGATGTATCTGAACTGGTACCCTGGGATGGCAGTTGCATGACTGCTTTCACAGAGATGAGAGAATGTCTTTGTAGGGCACCAGCTTTGGGAATGCCTGATTGCAACAAGTGCTTGTGTTATTTTACAGTGAAAGAGAAGGCTGGGCTCTTTCAGTGTTGACACAAATGCATGGAAGCACTCACAGGCCTATTGCCTACTTCTCGGAAACCCTTGACCCTGTTGCGGTGGCTTTGTCTGGATGCCTGAAACCAGTTGCATCTAAGTGTGTGAGTCTTGAGCAGTGCGAAAGTATTGTCATGAGTCACCCACTGACAGTATATGTGCCCCATTCAGTAGAAATACTGTTGACTCATACTCGAACACAGTACCTGACCAATAGTCCTTTGACTTAGTATGAGCAAAGTATGTTGGGTGCAGAGAACGTGACTCTTAGGAGGTGTACAGTGTTGGGTACTTTGATGCCATTGCCTGGAAATGAGAACGTGACTGATGAAATCGAGCATGATTGTGTCCTGATATTTCTGGTAAGCCGTTACCTGAATCTGATTATGAGTTGTTTGTTGATGTTTCGTGCCTGAGAGATAATGGAGGAAATCTGAAAGCTACTTATGCTGTGTGAACAGTTGGAAGTATTGTGGAAGTGTCATGGTTGCAAGAAGTGTTTTCCGCACAAGTTGCAGAGCTCATAGCTCTGACAAGAGCATGTACCATTTCAGAACAGTTCTGAGTTACAATTTACACTGATAGTCAGTATGGCTTTGGAGTTGTACATGACTTTGGGCAATTGTGGTCACAGCGTGGGTTCATGACGTCCTCTGGTTCTCTCATTAGAAATGGAGAGTGCGTAAGGAGCCTTTTGCAGTCCTTACAACTGCCTGCCCAAATTGCTGTTGTGAAATGTGTCGCTCATCGACAAGGTACCGACTAGGTAATGGTAGGCAACAGTTACGCTGATGAGATGGCAAGGTATTGTGCCTTGAATGCACATACATTTAACGAAGAAATACTAAAAGACACATCTGATGTCACAGAGGGTAATCTGATGTTGTCAGCTTTAGATAGCTGGGAGGAGGTGAGGAAACTAGAAGATGAGGTGACAGAAGCAGAACAGCAAGGCTGGGTGCGAGCAGGTTTTTCCAAGAGGGAGGACGATGTGTGGGTTTAGATTGATGGCAGACCAGTGTTACCTGACAGCCTGCTGTCACCAATGGCAAGACACTACCACTGTCCTGCACATGTTGGGAGAGATGCAATGGTGTGCCTTTTCCAACAGGTGTGGTACAATCCCAGATTTAGATTAACTGCAGAGATGCTATGTCATCGTTGTGTGGTGTGTCAGCAACAAAACCCAGGAAGAAAAACACAGGTTGTCATGAGACACATTGGTAAATCTGCAGGTCCCTTCAACCAGATGCAAATGGACTTCATAGAGATGGCCCTTTGCAATGGAGTAAGATAGGTTTTGGTCATTGTGTACATTTTTTCAAAATGAGTTGAAGCCTATCCTACTTGTAGGAATGACAGTCTGACTGTGGCAAAATTACTGTTGAGGGAATTGATTCCGAGGTTCGGATTTCCAGCTTCTCTTGAGTCAGACCACGGAACTCATTTTAACAATGAGGTCCTAAATATGTTATGTGCAGCATTGCAGGTTGAGCAGAAGCTCCATTGCAGTTGCAGTTACAGACCAGAGGCTTCTGTGTTGGTGGAGCAGATACACGGCACATTAAAATCCAGATTGGTGAAAGTAGGCGCTTCTACGTCTCTGAAGTGGCCAGACGCATTGCCTCTTGTGTTGATGAGTTTGAGAAGTACTCCAGATGGGAGGACAGGATTGGCGCCCCACAAGGTTTTCATGGGACGTGTGATGTGGCTGCCAGTTGTTCCTGCAAATGTTCTTGCCCTCTTAGCGGATGATATGATCCTGGATTTTTGCAACGGCCTCGCTGATGTGGTATGTTATGTTTCTCACCAGGTTGGAGGAGCTGCCCTTGCAGTCCAACAGGAGCAGTACCATGACCTCAATCCACATGACTGGGTAATGGTGAAGAAATACATGCTCAAGATGTGTTTAGAGCCTCGTTGGCGGGGCCGTTCCAGGAAATCCTAGTCACCAAAACCACTGTGAAGTGTGGAGGTCTTGCAAACTGGATGCAATGCAAGCCATACTCGCAGAGTCCCAATTCCCCATGATGATACAACAGCATCTGTTCCTAATGTGCCAGTGGTAATAATGAGACAGAGGGATCAGGTTAGTCAAGCGGTTGGGGCCCAGCAAGCTGCTGGGATAGCACTTGTTTGGCCTAAGGGGGTTCAGAGAGAGTCAACTGTAGGTACTGAAGGGTTACAGCCAAGAGAGTGGATTACAAGAGGTACAGATCCTAACGAAGGGCGTAGTGCATTAAGAAAGCGAGTTGTACATGGAGACCATCGCCCCAGAAGAGGTGAGATCTTTAGAAGCTGCCTGACTATTCTTGAAAGTTCTGAACAATCAGTTCAAAGTGATACTGATGATGAGCAACCAGCTGTGAGGAGATCAAAAAGAGTCCTGAATGGACTTATTTGGCTGCCAATGAGTGAGAACGAGAGATCTACAAGTACTGTGCTAACAATACGCGTTCACATGAACCTCCTTGACACAAACTTTGTTGTTGATTTGAATTTTAGTCTGGATGTACCGATTGATCGACTGGCACAGTTTTTCCTGAATATACTCATCAACAAAGCTGATATGAGAGTCTTTCTGTATTTGAGAAGATTTAAAGCTTTGCCATAATTTGTTTAGTGCCAAGACTTTGTTGAATTCGTCAAACCCCTGCTGCTATTTTTGATTTGTCTTTAGTTAAACATTCTGATTTTTGAGTAGCAGTGCGATCTGACACTGGGATCTCTTCCAAATGCAAATGTGTATATACTGTGATTCTTTCTATTACTGTCTTGATATTAATTGTAATGCTTATTCTCTTAAACTTACCAAATTTTGTTTCTGTGAAGAATTCTAAGCTTACTATTTCTTCTGAAACTGCTTAAAGAAATGATTCTGATTTTACTGATTTGAATGATGACTCATTACAAAAAAATGCTTTGGAAATAGATTTTAGCTCAAATGTTATTCGGCTTAGCGAATATGTAAATTCTATGGATGTTGGTGATTGCTACGTTTGTATGCAAATACGTTCATCAGTTGCTGAGGGCGTAACTTACCACAGCTTACCTCTAACCTATGGAATTTCTTGCAATGTGCTAGTTAGCTTCTTTTTTGGTATTGATCAATTGCAATATTAGTACTCATCAAGATCGGATCTTTTCAAAACTCACGGTGCTAAAACATTTAAATCCACATTCTGGAGCTTCAACAATTGAAACTATGGGTTACATATGTAGACCAACTCAATCTTTGGACATGGCTTATGCAATTAGAAGAAATAACCTAACATCTAAATTAGTGAGAGCTGAAAAGAACTTTATAGATTTTGTGGAAAGTAGATGAAATAATGTAACAAATAATAATGCATTGCCTAAATTTATTCTTTGGAGCTTACACACAGAAAGAAGTCAAATACTAACACAGTTTTTGTAGTACTTAGTGAATGTGAACATACATTTGAAATGTATGAAAACTGGGGAAGATATTTAGAAGGTGTAGATCCTATTTTTCCTGGGGTGTATTATATTTGTGGGAAGAGTGCCTATTACAAATTACTGAAAGGATTGTATGGAAGTTGTAATTTAGGAATAGTTTTTTCCAAACAATTTTCATGTTAAGCGAATTAAAGAAGGATTAATGGATAGCAATGCGAGAACGTAGAGAAGTGCTAGTGCAAGTGAAATAGTAGGTGATATATTTGGAGTTCCTTCAGTAGGAGTGGCAATAAACTCATAGAAAATTTGAAAGCTGTCTACTAATGTTGAGAAACATGCCACCAGTAGAACTGGGTTTTAGGGCATGTGTAGGAAACTGGATCCTATATATCAAAATGAGATATATCGTGCAAGGAGTCTAGGGGTTTCTTTATGAGTGGACAGGAGCTTGCTCTAGCAATCCCAAGGTCCTCTTCTAGGGGGTAGTGTGATCGAGCAGCGTTAGGCTTATCAGAGAGGAGTGTTAGGCATCTGCAAATACACACAATAGTCAATTAATGATGCACACGACTCAATACGGAGATCCACACCAATTTATAACAATAACACGTATCTTATATATATATATATTTAGGCGCAATTGTCAAAGTCAGCAGGCAGGCTGGCAGGGTTAGCGCCAAGTCAGTTGCTGAATCTTCTGTTCTTGCTCTTTGTGACTCTTCATGATCGTCTTCTTCTTTCAGGTCGGCAGGATCTGTCTCTCTGGTGCCAGAGATTCCCCCTAAATACTGCATTTAGGGGTGTTAGGGGAGTGTAGGGTAGTAGCAAATTGGCTACATACCCTTGGGGCACTACACCCCATATATGACCACTTCTTGTGGAAAGTGGGCATAACTCTGTCCTAGAATTTCTAAGGTTGTCATCTTCATGATGGCCAACTCTGAAAAGTCGTATCCACTTCAGGTAGCCCACCTTAGGGGTGGTACTAGCCTGAGGGTGGGCACGCCTCCCTGACTAGCTAATTTTCCCACCTACACAGGTGCCAAAGGGCTATGGACAAAGGGGGTAGGCATCCTCTCCTGTGAGGGGAGCCAGATTCACATTTCAAAGGTGGTGGCTTCTTTGAAGCTCCCCTTCCTTGGAATGTTAATCAGCAGGTCATCCTGTGGGAGGAGGTGTGAACATCCTCTTCCTGAGTAGGCTATGTTTCTGACCTTCTGAGAGCAAAGGCTCTTGCCCTTGGGGGTCAGAAACTCGTCTCTGGTAAGAGGCTGGCAAGAACCAGTCAGTCAACATATTGGTAGGCTGGTAGGTTTTCAGGGGACACCTCTAAGGTGCCCTCTATGTGCATGTATTAATAAATCCAACACTGGCATCAGTGTGGGTTCATTAATATGAGAAATCTGATACCAAACATCCCTATTTTCAGTGAAGCCATCATGTAGCTGGGGAACTTGTTTTCACCAGTGTCCAGCACATGTACTAAAAATGGCCTCCCTGTTCACTTGTACTGGCAGCAGTAGGACTGACCAGCACAGGGGCATATCTGCTCATGCAGTTATGCCCTCACATGTAGTATAGTGCACCCTGCCTTAGGGCTGTAAGGCCTGCAGTAGGGGTGATTTACCTATACTCCATGCAGTGTCTGTGGGCATGACACATAGGGCTGTGTGCCATGCAGTGTTTTCACTTTTGTCTGCACCAAGACACACAGCCTTCAGTGGCAATCTGTATGTGTTTGGTGAGGGTTCCTCTAGGGTGGCACAATTGGTTCTGCAGCCCTTAAGGACCCTCTTTGGCCTCCTTGCCATAGGTACCGGGGGTACCACTTACTAGAACTGCTACAGGGAGTGCCAGAGGTATTGCCAATTTGGGTACAATTGCAAAGTTTTGGGAAAAGAGCACTTTTTTTATTTGAGTTTTATATAGCGCTGGCTAGACCCGGAGGTATCAGAGCGCTTTACATAAGGATCCACAAAGTTACAAAATTACATCAGTTACAAGTTACATCAGTTCCAAGATAACATTTCCAGAGCGTCGGAAGACAAAGTAAATGGAGCTTAGAAGGGAAAGGGGTGGGGTATAGGAGGGAGAAAGGATGGAAATAGGATGGATGGAGAGACGAAGGAGAGTCTGCCCAAAGTCCGGTTGGGTAGGTGGCGGCCAAGGGGAAGTCCACAGCCCATCTCCTCTATAGCTATCAGGTAGCTCCACCGGGCATCAGTCAAGCGGCTAGGTCTCAATGAGAAAACAGTTAGAGAGCAAAGAGGAGGAATAAATGGAGCATAAAGGAGAAAGTGGGTGGAGTAAAGGGGTAGGGGGAAGAGTACGACGGAGAGACGAAGTAAGGTCTGCCCAATGTCCGGCTGGGTAGGTGAGGGCCGAAGGGGTAGTCCGCAGCCCATCTCCTCTATAGCTATCCTGTAGCTCCACCGGGCATCGGCCAAAAAGCTAGGTCTCCACGGTCAGAGGTAGGTTCACAGATTCGGTATCTTGAAGGGTAGGCCGGATGGGGGATGAGTTTGAGGTCTGGTCGAAGTCCAGTTTATTCTCAGAGGAGTAGCACGACGTGGTAGGGAACACAGTGGCAGCCATTTTGGGGTCAGGCAAGGGATCAACAGGTAGTAACAGGGAGGGATCAAAAACTTGCTAGCCAAGAGATCATGGAGGTCCCCATGCCCTTCACCACAGACCTGGCCTTGGGGAGCATCCACCGAAGAACCAAAAGTATGCAGCAGCAGCTCAGCGTGTGGAACACGGACATGCTTGAAACATGCAAATTAGATGGGATCCATCGCTACCTCAAGATCGAATGTGGGTATGAAGCACTCCGGGCCCCCTCTGTGCAGAGTCCGACGATCAGGCATGAGTCAACGGGCGCCACTTCCAACACGGCAACCGGGATGACCGGGGCAGCAGCGCGCCTTCCACAAGTCACGGCCGGCGAACTCCGCTTCCGAGGGTCCCCACTGCCTCCCAGGGCTATCCTTAGAAATTCTTTTAGGGCCTTATAAGTGAATGCCTGCTGATTAAGTCTTCCTGAGCACTTGCATTTCGTGACTGGCAGGGGTGAGGTGTAGTACTGCAATTTTCACTGCTGAGCGCTGTCAGTGCTTGTGGGTCTATGGGGAAGGCACAGAGCCCCTTCTTCTTTATATCCCTCCTGCTGCGCTGAGGTATTGGATGTCGCTGGGGCACCTGGTGCAAAGCCCCCCTCATTTATTCGGTCTTCTGCTGAGTACCCAACCGTGTGACTCACTCACTTTGTAATTCCACTACTGGGACAGTAAGATGATGGTGCAGGGTCCCCAACTGCTCACTCCTCGTAATGTGCCCCAGGAGGTAGAGTCTTGATCTTCCGCGCTGCTAATTTCTTTGCCCAGGGACTGAAAGCGGGACATGCAGCAGTGTCTAATTTAGCCCTCCGTGGCTTATGGGGGAGGGAGGGGCACGTCTTCTCACCTCACTTTGCGCCCATACCCGATGTCCGCCACCCCCTCTTCTAGCTTCACTGCAGGGCGTCCAGTCGAGTCCATGTTTTTTCCCTCGCGGCAGCTTCCACCTCGCGTGCGCTCGCAACCTCTCACTCTGGGTCTCCGTGCTGGTTGGGCGGCCGTCACTAGTGATCGCGATGTCGATGCCGGCTGCCTCCCAAGGGGGTGGGGGGTCCGCACAGAGCCGCACGTCACATACCTTGGGCTAATTTGAGTCTGGCACTGGCACTGGGAACCTGGTTAGCAGGAACCCAGTTTACTTCAAAGTTACATCAAATATCAGGCAAAAAGTGGGGGGCAACTGCAACAAAAAAACTGTTTCCTACTCACATGCACTTGGAGCTGAAGGGTTTATCCCAAACCACACTTGGATATAGCCATTATAATAACTCAGTTACAAAGGAACAGAGAAATGAATTACTTTCTTGAGGATGTGCCAATTTTATGCTAATTTCTCAAAGAGGTACACTAAATAAATTGAGCAATTGTGCAAGTTGGTGAAAAAGGATGCAGAAATTTTATTGTGTACTGGATGAGATGAGAGACTGAAAGAAATACAATGCGAAGTACAAGTGGCACACCCCACTGCAATCATCTGATGAAACAATGTAGTCTGTAATTATAGAAGATGCTAGACAAATTGATGTAGGAGCAATGTTAAGCTGTATTAATGAAACCCATAGCATTGCATTTACATCATGTAAGCATAAGGGGGAGAAATTAGGTAATTAGGTACTCCGTAATTGAAAGCAAACATACTGAATGTGTATATATGTATGTATTGGTATTTATATAAAGTAAACCTAGCCAGAAGACAGCAGAGCTCTGTACATTACATGGGGAGTTGGAAGTTGACCTGCAAGATTGTGTACATCAAGTGGGGATTACACAAATACATTTTGCACATTATATTTCCCGCTTTAATCAATTTTTTTCAGTGTATAAAGATATGATCTTTCAGCACTAATAATCAGTTTACTACTAACTCTCACAGCGATACAGAATACAAAACCCAGTCTTCATTATTTCTACCATTGAGAGACAATGTCAACTTTATGTGGTCATGGACTTTTAATAATTCCACATTTCAGAACTGTTTCAATGCTCATGTTTAGGTCGAGCCTAGCGCAGCGCGCATGCGCTGCACTAGGAAATCGGCCTCTTGGAATCACTTCAGCTTTTGTACAAGCTCATGCGTGTGGTGCTCACACGCTATTGGCCTTTGCGTCTGGTTTTAGCACGCAATTGGCCAAAGGCGTGTGGATGTCCCAGCTTTTTGGGAAATGTTGACTCCCAGAGCGTTTTGCTCTCGGGAGCCAGCAGCGGCGCGCAGGCTGCCATCTGTTTTGGGTCAGGTTTCATCCTTTGAACACCGCTCCTCGTCCCCGACTCCCACCCGCTTCTTCACTCCAGAGGCTTCCCTGGGAACACGCGAGTGCGCGCTTCAAAACCATTTCAGCATGGTTTACAGATGTCAGTCACACTGATTCTGCCAGCGGAAGAGCAGATCTTTATTTTCTTAATAGACCTTCGTGTGGAAACGCTGTGTTCGCCGCTAGTGCCACTGCCATGGCCTCGTAGCGCTGTGCTTCCAGGGGGTCACACAGCCGGGCATGGGCATGCACTCAGAGTGTGAACGGGGGACACAGAAGGCACACACCCTTCATGCTCCGTGACCGCGGCATTGAACGAGGTTCATTGGTTTTCCAAGCGCCGGTCCTGCCAGTTTTCCAGGTGTCGGAACAAAGTGTAAAATACAAAAGCAAAAAAGACGGCGGCTGGGCAAACACAGCTGTGTAAATGGTCCGGTTACAATAAAATGTTCGCCCTAAAGCGCTTCACAGGTCTTTGCAGTTAGGTGTGCGCTACACAAAGTTCGTAAAACCCCACAATTCAGTAAAATGATACGCCCACCTCCACAGGCACGCACACCTCGGTTCGCTACCACCCTTATTTGGAGCCCACTGTGCTTCGGACGCTGTCGGGTCACTGTACACTGGTTCCCTCGGCCTCGGGTTAGAACACTATGAGTGCAAGCACGCCGATCTGAAGCCGCACTAGTAAGGAAAAGCTAGCGCCTTCTGTTCACGCGCCCGTTCGCTCCGCCTTTGGCATTTTGTAGAAATCGGTGTAATCCGCAACATTGTCTGTCACAAAATCCTCACGAACGGATCATTTGCTGCAAACACGTGTTTCGCGGAACTGCCCTCGGAGGAGCCTTGGTATGAAACGCGCGAACTGTATATTAGGAGCCTCTATTTTATACAGCGCATATCGACATTTTTGCTGCATGTAAGCGCTGTAAAATAACAGACGTGTATCTGCAAAGTTTCGTGTTTCCTCTATCTTCCAGCGTATTACTGTTTGACGGGTTCCAATTATAGCACCCTGGCGCGGATTAGCGCTGTATATTGGCGCTAGGAAAAACACGCATATTATGGACAGCATCACTTAAAAACACCCGGATTCTGAGGCCCGGGCTGGTTCTCATTTGGAAAACTCGCTTTGCAGTTGACAATAAGAGCCAGTTCCTCCATTGGTAGATTTGCATTTCTTAAAAATAGAAATGTCGGGTTTAGATTGTGCAGACATCGGTTTTATTCGTAGGAGGCGCAGGGGGAGGGAATACACGTTCTGAAAGAAACAGTAATGCGTCTCTTGGGACACTGCTCTACAACATAGCTTAAACGTATTGGCAAAGCCAATAGGTCTGGCAAAACACTTATAAGGTCCCAAAGGCGAGACCTATTGGCTATGCCAATGCTTGTTTATTTTTGCGCCTACTGTACCTGCCCCACTCTAGGCTGTGAAGTACCCAGAAAATAATTCTGCAGAGAATTTTTGTTCTAATATGATACCAACTTTATTTCGGGGGCGGGTCAGATAAGATTGTTCTAATGTGATACAAAGTACTATATTTCTGTGGTAGGCCAGATAGGTTTATCCTAATATGATACAAAGCACATTATTTCTGTGGCAGGTCAGATAAGTTTTGCCAACAAAAATACTTGCGTAGAACTGGCTATAAGGCTGATAATTCAAGTGGTTGCATAGGAATGACTGTTTAGTAAGGGTGATTCTAATGTGCTGTTCAATTTCCATAGTGTCTCTACAGTTTAAACATTGTTCAAAGCAACATTTGTTTTGTTAACTGATTGGGAGTACATTTTAGCAAGGTTTAAACTGTTTGCGTGTATGTACAATACAAGAAATGATGTGTGTATGTTGTGAACCATAATTTTTAAGACATAAGGGAAGCTACTTGGGATGTCATGCTGAGGTGAAGGATGCTTATGAGTTGGGAGATGGAGCTAAGATTGACAGTAATTAGGATTCACAAGTTTAAGACTCAAGGGTAAGAGCCCCGGAGCTGGATCCTTTGTCTGTTATCCCAGATGCCTTCATGAAGTAGCCCTTGGGTAGCTCTTAATTTAGAGTGCTACCTGGGTCCTCTCTGAGCCTTATCTTGAGAGTGGTCCCAGGTTCTTGAGACCATGCACTGTGGTTTGGTGAACCAGGAGAGCTTGTGAAAAATCAGAACCAGGCTTGGAGAACCAAAATCGTGGTGTTTAGTACGTGTGACCGGTTTCTTTTAGCAACGTTTTGTTTTAATCAACTACACCATCTCCTGGCCACACCCTGTGGTTGGGTCCATTGTGGTAATAGGACACCGTGCGGCTGCGGAAATAGGTCTCCGCAGGATACCTTACATTTTGTAATGTTTTGCAGTTACTATAAGTGGCCTAGAAAGCAGTTCCTAATTCCATTGTTGAAGATAATAAACTTTACTCAAGTAAGATCCGCTCTTATGTTCTTACAACTGCTCCCGGATGAACATGTCTTATGCTGTGGTCAGTTTTTTACGCGCAGCTCTGGCGTCCAGGCGCTCAAGACCGGACTGAGTATTACATGAATGTATTAGGTGCTTACTTGTTACAAGTTGTTTTTATGGTATCTGGCTTTAAAGTTGAATTTTATGTACATGTGTCATATTTGTGTGGTTTTATGGATATTTATCGTGTCTTTTATTGTACAGTCGAATAAAGATTTTACTACAACTAAAATGTAGTCGTATGTTCTGTATTGACATAATTTGGACAATTTTGGGTTAAAAGTTATCAGATGAATTGTTCCAAGTGTGCTCTTTGAATAAATTGAGTCAATGGATGGGATTGATGAAGAAATTGTCAGCAGTGACTATTGTGAAATGGACGGTGTAGCCGGGTCTCTGGTTCAACATTCCAAGCACGTGGTTCTGAGCCAAGAAGCGAGGCTGCAGCTGGCCGAGCACAGAGGGTAGTGTGCCCAGCTCTTTCGCCCCCGAACAGCAGCGCACTGTAGCCGATCAAGGACTTGTTGTTGATTCTCTTCTTGTGCTGCCAAACACCTCTTACCCACCCCTGATCCCGTGAATGGAATGAATAGTACTTGATGGGCGTAGGAGAGAAACAACGATTCCTATTGGTCAGTGACTTCGCCAACAGAAGGAGGAACACGTCTTATTTATCCTTGAGGAGCATGACTAGGCAATAAGCCACTCACATCTGACAGTTTCTTGCAATGACATTATTGTTTGCTGTAGGGTTTTCTGAAGGCAGGAACTATGGGGCTTTTTATGATTGACTTAAACCATCCTCGTTTGGGAATGATTTGTAGATAACGGTGCTTGCTGCTAACTGATACAGTGTCTAATCGAACAAGGTTTAGTAAACGGTCTCTGTGATAATGGCAGTCTTTGCCAGATAGGTGACAGAGGAGACGAGCAGGATGAGCGGTGAGAAAAATGCAACAGAACAGCAAAGAATGATCCCCCAAACACGGCGAAGTGCAGTTCAACGCTGTGTCCACAAACACACCTGACTCAATGCCACGCCCGCGCTCTTCTCACCGGATTTACATCGGCAGGTAACATGGCCACATCGGGCATGAAACCAACAATAAGAGACAAAGGACTAGAATCAGAAAACTTAACGGGCATGTATAACAAGCATTGAAAATGCAATAGGTCTCGCCTTTGATTAAGTTAAAGTCATTTGCTTTGCTAATGGTATTGTATAGCAAAGCAAATGGCTTTAACTTAATGAAAGGCGAGACCTATTGCATTTTTAATGCTTGTTGCATGTTCCTTCCGCGCAGGCAATGCATATGTTCCGGCCACTGGGTGTTCATCGCCATCTAAGGGCAGCAGTGGGTTGGTGGGAGATTGCTGAGTGGCCCTTATTAGTTTGGTGGGGGCTAAAGGAAGGGCAGGAAGGAAGCCTGCACAGAGTGATTTTATGAAGGACATGGACGTCACATCTGCTAGGCCGAAGTAGTCGCCATTCGGAAAGGGTGCTGTCCCAAGCGGCTGATTAGTTCGCGCCGAAGCAGCAGCGGCCATGCCGTGAATAAATTATGAAAATGGCGTGGACTCCCGAAGCTTGCTTGAAGCTGGAGCACGGTGTCTGTGAAGTGGCACTGTGCTAATAAAGTGAAACAGGAAATTTGTGTGAAGAGCAATATGAAAGGAAGAATAAAGCACCCGCTCCGTACTGACAACAGCAGAGAAAAGACACTGAATTAAAGTAAATAAATAAAAGAACGTGGGCAAGTAGCATGAAGGGTATTCAGTGTTTAACAATGGTGCGTAGCGAGTAATCCGCTGCACGTTTTTTGCTGAACACGGCGCACAGGGAGGAGAGTGAGCATGGGAAGGCAGTTAATGAAAATAAATAAGTAAAATAATGTGGGCATGCAACATGAAGGGTATGGATGTGGAGGAGGGTGAACAATGGCGGGTGCGACTAACTGGCCGCACAGTTTTTTTATTAACATGATCGCACAGGGAGAAGAGCAGACCGCGCTGAAACAGGAAAACGAAGAGCAGACCGCGCTGAAACAGGAAAACCCGTGCAAAGAGTGCGCAAACACCAAGGAAACAAGGACAACGGGAGAGGGCTGGAGCAAAGGTAGCACGGACAACGGGTAGCACTCGCGCTCGGAGCAGATGATAGATATTCATAAAGGGAAGCGAGAAATGGCGCGGTACCATTGAATGCCCCAAAAAAAAGCTGTCGCCATTGCCTACCTGTAGGTGTTTTTAAAAATGCGTACAAATCGGCAGAAGCAGCAATACGCGTAGATGTTCTTAACTTCTATGCGTACGTATCGGCACAAGCCCCAAGCCGCAATAAACTTATAACCATTATTATTACGTAAACGCCACAGAATAGTAAATGCACAACACACGGCAGACGCTTGTTTACATCGCGCTTTCTCCCCAAAAAAAGTGCCTACACTGAGTAATAAAGAGGAGAGTGTCACGCCGCCAGTAAAGCCTCCAGTCCTGGTGGGCGGGGCTAAAACTGGACAGGGTGGCAACCAGGAGGGACTAAAAACCCTCCGGTCCAATCAACGAACTCTGTTCGGCATAATGAATGACGACAAATGACGCACGCCAATCAAAATTACGGGCGGAGCAGAGACACGACTTCTGGAACCGTATTGATTCCAAGAAGCCCTCGCATGGCGAGAGCAGCGCATACGCGCTGCTAACGCAGGCGAGACCTAAAAAAAGGAATAGCCATCCAAAGGCATTTAAAAATTGAATGTCCCTAAAACCTTACGCCCTCTCTTTTTCTCTCATGCACACATGTCCTCACCTTCTCTCTTTCTCTGTCTTTCTGTCATGCACGCATGCCCACAACACCTACAAATGAAATGCCACCTGAAAGATGCAGCACATAAATGCACAAATGGCACAGTACTGAAGCACATGGTGCTATGCAATGAGCACAACTCTCTCATTTTGGTACGAAGGAACAATAAAAGATAAAACACGTGTAAGGAATCACAGTAAAGTACAACAAATGTGCATCACAGCCATACCATCCCGGACCTATATAAGCTGGCGGACCTTTAAGAGACTGCAACCATCCTTCTGACGCGACCAAAAATATTAAACTAATGTGTGTAACGGGATTTCCAGCAGTGGCTGTGCTTGACCGAATAACGAACACTATGAAAAATGTGAGTGAACAAACTGCGCTGCACTACATCGATCATGATGCATTTGGAAGGACTGTTGTAGGCTTGCCAATCAGCATCTGACACATCTGCTGACATGCTTCTCTGATCTTGCTTCGCTGTAGAGACACACCCCTCATCCTCCCTTACCAATACTTATGTCTGTTTCATTGTTTGGAACAGAAACGATATTGGTGATTTATTAGTAGGTCATATATTGGCTGGTTGGTGGGCGAGGCAACACTGCTTTTCAAAAAAAGTCTTTAGAAATGAGTAATGCTTCAGATCGATTGGATAGGACTAGGACACACACGCCGAAAGGCTGCTCGAAAGGAGCCCATACATTTAAACGGGGAATGAATGGAAAAGAAGAATTTTGAGAAGGAGGATAAATCAATTTGCCCTGATGAAGTCCCTA
This sequence comes from Calotriton arnoldi, assembly GCA_963921515.1. NCBI lineage: Eukaryota > Metazoa > Chordata > Amphibia > Caudata > Salamandridae > Calotriton > Calotriton arnoldi. Next base: position 230,693 of record CAWUFW010011348.1, on the reverse strand, counting down.
TAAGGGATGAAACGTGTTCACTGGGTCTGTTTTAAATGTGATGGAATTGGATACTTAATAAAAAGAACTTTATGGAAAAAGACACCAACCCCTGGAAATTAATTAAAAAATGAGATAAGGAAAGTAATTGAAAACAAAAGAGTGACTACAGGTACATGCAATTCGAATTGGAAAGTTCAATGTGAACAAGGAAATTAGGTTGCCCTCCTAATATTGTGAAAGCATTTACCAAGCATTGAGTTTTGTAGGCAGTCAGAACTCCAGGAGTGGGCATAAGAGAACTATAAGATTGGGGTATTTGAACGGTGCCGTCCAGAAACACCACTGCTGGCTGTCTTTTTTAAATTACTTCTGGACACATATCCAGTTACTTTCCAGAATACTTTATTAACAATGAATTGTATAGTTCAGGAGTGGCATGTGCTCGCCAAGGGAGCCCTTGGCCTTATTTAAAAAAAATTATCACTTCACTAAAGCTGGTTCTTATCTCACTCAGGAGCACACTACTTTATTTTCCTGAGCCTGATATCAAGTTTTCATGGCACATCACACAGCGACTGATAAGTTTTTGGAAAAATTTAGCATGCTTTTTAAAACAAATTGATGGGCTTCAGTGCCTAACGAAAGATTATTGAAAATTTCCTGGTGAGATGATCCATGAAAGCATGCCATTTTGTGATCCACTTCACCCCCAGTACCAGGAGACACTGGTCTTTTTTAATGCAATAGTCTTTTTTAATGATTGCGTTCTGTTGCATGTTTTTACTTGGTCTGTGACTAATTTAGAGAACAATATCTTCTTCGGGGGTCAGTTCTGAATTTCTTAAAATATGGGATCTGTATATGGTGCAAGTAATCCTGGTGATCATGCTAAGATCAGAACCAGTTTTGCGGATTAGAGTCAGTACCTTATGGACTCACAAGCTCTCTGATGCTAACTTTCTTATTCATTAATGTATTTGTCAGAACCATCAATTAATCCACTAGTTTGAAGGTTTCATAGTTGTAATTTCCTATCTGTTTTTCAATTCTACTTGTATTGCTATGAGCTTTACTGCTGATACATTCCTTAACTTAGGCCCTGGTTACAAGATGGCTGGAGTGGGAGGAAGTATTTAATGCACCTGGGAAATGATAACTGCTCACATAACTAATCGTACACAGAATGGGCACCCAGCTGCTTGTATGATGACAGGGTGTGTGGACTGATTACCCTCTGTTCCCATACGCACCAAGTGTGGTTGACACTTGGAAGAGACTCACTTTACAGCTGCAGGCTTTTCGATGTCGACTCAATGCATCATACCATTTTCTTTCGGAGTAGTTTGCAACCTTGAACTCAAGAGTGTATACATGAGATACACATCCAGTCCAATAGGTGGTGAGTACATGTTAGACTTGGCATCTTTTGGCGTGTTTCCCCTGACTTTTTGCTTTCTGACCTCCCGGTTTTGACTCTGTTTTTGCTGGTGTAATGATTCTGCGCACTTTCCTCACTGCTGTCCAGTGGGAAAGTGCAAGTGCTCCTGGATAAAATGTGTTATGGATTGGTGTTTCCTTGATTGGCCTATTTGGTTTATGTGTCAGTCCCTTGTAAAGTGCACTGCGGGTGCCAGGGCCTATAGACCAAATGCTGTTGGTGGGCTGCAGCACTGGATCGTGCCACCCACGCAAACAGCCCGTAAAGTGTAACTCGGGCCTGCCAACGCAGAGCCTGTGCGCAGCCTGGGGCTGCCATGTCGACTTGGCAAGTGCACACACTTGCAAGTCCCGAAACCTTCCCTTTGCTACATGTTAGTCACCCCTAAGGTAGGCCCAAGGTACCCCTGTGGGCAGGGTGCGTTGTAAGCGAAAGGTAGGACATGCCCTGGTGTGTGTGGCATGTCCTGATAGTGAATCACAGCCTAGTTCGTTTTTCACTATTGCAAGGCTACCTGTTCCCCTAGGCCAGAACGGGCAGTTTTGATTATTACAGCTTATAATCCTAACTGACCCGGGAACATGGTAGAAATTCGAAGTTTAGTATGCCTGGACTCAGAATGATAAAATGCATCTTTTAGTGAAGTTGGTTTTAACATTCTGTGTTTGAAAATACTACTTTTAGAAAGTGGGTATTTTCTTGTCTAACCATCCAAGCCTGCCTCTGCGGGTTGTGTATTCCTTGTCTGGAGTGTGAGTGACAGGGGCTGGGGGATGCCAGGAGACAGGGTGAGTCAGCACAGGGCTGAATAGCAAGATCTACATGTTGATGGGTGGGAGGGGTCGCACCTGGGCCCTGAATAGGACAGTGCCTTCCCTCCACAATGCTGGCTCCACCTCCTGTGGTGCGTCTGATGTCCCTGGCCTACTCACTGAAAGAAGGGACGGAGACTTGTCAACAAAGTGCTCCAGAACTGGTTTGGACTAGGCAAAGGCCTCTCTGCCTTCAGAGAACAAAGGAATTTGGGATATAAATATTGGGGCCCTGACCCCATGAATTTAGATCTCGCTGGAATCAAGGAACCTGCCAAGACGAAGAGCTGGAAGAGCTGCCAGGAGGAGTACTGCCCCTTTGCTGTGTTGTTGCTTTGTTGGGTTGGCCTGCAGCTGCTGCTTCTGCCTTGGGCAGTGAAAGGACTGGACTGAACTTTCTACAAACTTGTGCTGAGTATCTCCAAGGGCCTGAAACCGAGCTGGCCTCCTGTTAAGAAGTCTCAGGGACTACAAAGACTTCACAAGCCTCTGGGTACCGCTTCTGGAACGCTGTTTCAGTTGCCACAGAGGAAGGGAGCCGCAACCGACTCCGTCAACAGAATCCCTCCCTGGCCGGTGACCTGTTTGCACCGTAGAGCCGCATCGCCCCGCTTCGCATCGCAACCCTGGTCTCACCGTGGCGACGTCCGACGCCGCCAACATCGAGCCGCTGCTTGCACCGTGACCTGTGGGCACCGCAGTTCGCATCGCATCGCTTCACTGTGCCAGCCGGACCAGACCGGCGCTGTCGCTGCAACTGGCTCAAGAGTCGTGACCGCACCGCATTTGGGGCACCGCTCGCACGTCTGCGGCGCACCGCTCCGACTCGCCACCGCTGTCCGACGCCAGCTCCCGCACTCCGGCTTGGTCGCCTGCATCGCAACCTGTCAGCACCGCATCGAGCATCGTCTCACCCTGCATCGCACGCCTTGGACTCACCGACTCTGTCTGCACGACGCTCATCGAGCCGCTGCCTGCACCGCATCGAGGGACACCGCACCTTGCATCGCTCCGTCTTGCACCGCAGCCGCGACGAACGCCGACCGGCTCGTACACTCCGTACCAGCCACAACGAAAAGGTACTGTAACCGAGTCTGTTCACGACTCTGCTGGCCCGTATCGACACGGTCGGCTGGAACTGTTAGACTCTGTGGTTCTCAGCATCACGGTAGGCTCGGACGGAGCTACCGACTCGTACGAACTTTGCTTTTGTGCTATTCCTGCAAAGAAGAAGTTACCGTATCAAGCATTCATTTTTAAAGTACAGTATTGTGGATTTTTGTCGTAATTGGTCTTGTCTTGAGTATATAAAATATTGGTTATTTTTCTAAACTGGTGTGGTGTCCGTTTGTAGTGCTTACACTGTATTACTGTTGGTTATGTGCAAATGCTTTACACACTGCCTCTGAATTAAGCCTGACTGCTCGTGCCAAGCTACCACGAGGGTGAGCAGGGGTTACTTCACGAGTGTAACAACCCTTACCCTGACTAGGAAGAAGGGTCCCTACTTGGACAAAGGTGCAAGCCCTTGCCAACTAGAGATCCCATTTCTAACAGTACACTATACTGTTGAGAAAATGGCCACACACTGAGCAGATATTCCAATGGTTAAATGGGCCTATTACTGTTTTCTTTTGTAGGTGATCACAATAGTCAGGTGACTTGTCCTGATGAGGCCCTATAAATGACTTTAGGGTCGAAACGCCAACATAGAGATCCCTTGGTGCACACGTCGGATTATATATAGTTAATAACTGTAAATTGTAATAGGATTCAAAAGATTGTTATTTAAGCCAGGGATGCTATGAAAATAGTAGTTTTATTTATGTATAGTCCCTACTTGGACCTTGTTGACGCACTGCGTAGTTTTCACTATTGTCACTAGAATATAGTTTGTTGTTTTGCACCTACTTGATGATATATTATGGAAATGTGAATACAAACAACCAACTTTCTATAAGGAAGGCCCTCTTCCAGTATTAAATATGTTCACTGAATGGCTTGAATGGTTAGATTTATTCAGGATACCTTGATACACTCATAATGGTCCCTACATAAAAATGTCCCACAGGACCAGTGTTTCAGAAATATGCAGACCTATGTTAAGGGGAGGGTGTATTGGCATATCGGTTTTGTTTTTATTTGAATTATAGGTATCAAATCAATGCCTTGAGAATAACTGCTAATATTATTTGTTGTGGACCAAAAGAGAGACTTGATTTTTTGCACTATTTACATGAGAATAAAACTCTCGTCTAGGTGACCTATTTTTCTTTGACACAATTGGGGTAATTTGTGTTTTAAAAATAACAGAAGAACTGTCCCACCTGTGCTATATGCTGACCTCCACTCAACGGATCTGATGCCAACAAAGCTGTCTGCGGTATTGTGAGAGGTTGCAAGCCATTGACAAAAAAAATTAAATGGAAAAATATTCTTTATTAAATATTGTTTACAAAAATATTGTTCCCAGTGTTGGACCAGCCTGTCGGGCAGTCTGGCACATTGCCACTGCCCGATGGGCCAGCTGGAAAGGGTCAGTGTCTGAGACTGTGCGTTTTGGCCCCAAAAAAACCACCCCAAACACTGGTCCTTCCAAGCTGGCCCCACTGGCATTGCCAGACTGCCTAGCAGGCCAGTCCAACACTGACCGTTCTAGCAGTAGCGGTCGGTGGTGGGAGTTCCGCCGGGCGCTGACGTGGGGCGGGGGAGGGGCAGGGTGGGGGTAGTAAACTACAGATTATGGCTGATTACAGGTAAGTAAACATATAAATAAATAAAATGAAGTTCGTTACGCGCGCTGCATCGTATTTGGCGATGCAGCGCGTATCGAGCTCCGTTTTATTTATTTATATGTTTACTTACTTGTAATCAGCCATAATCCGTAGTTTACTACCCCCCACCCTGCCCCTCCTCCGCCCCACGTCAGCGCCCGGCGGAACTCCCACCACCGACCGCTACTGCTTGGCTGCTACCCACAGATTTCGAATCCAAGTGTATTTAGAAAAAAAATATTTTAGAAAAAGGATATCCTTTAAAATGTATTTTATCAACCTATGATATTCTGCACTGAAGGGTGTTAAACAATCACAGACACATGTTCTCAGTTTGGAGGATCTGGTGTAATGTGGTCACGTGTTTATAGGGTATGAAGCCCAGGTAGAGGATAACAGACAAATGGATTTCAGCGAAATGGAGGGTAACGAAAATGGAAAAAAATCCAATTTGATGTAGAGAAAAGAAACATTCACAGTAACAATGCCAACATCACCCTGGTAGTCTGTAGCAAGCAATTTGTCTTATATTGAGGGACTCGTAGAAGAAAAAAGTAAAAAATCATTCAATCATCAATATTCAGTTTGTTTGTAGTGAAGTAACACAGGACATGTCGGCAGGTGCTTTGAGAGGTTGTATGATCAAACAACTACCTCGTAAATCACGAGTACATAAACCACGCAGGCTAAACAACAGTGATCAAAGGCAAACCACTAATGTATTGAACGACGACTTCCTGAACCACGAAAAATATTCAATTTACATAAAACCAGAATCTACCACTATGTTCAAAACAGAACATACGATGAGCAACCTGCTTTCTTTACAACGACTGATTGAACTACGATTTTCAAAGGTAAGTTTAATTATAATTTTATAATTTTTTTGATTAGTTTTGTTTAATATAATTAATTATTGCTGTGTTAGGAAGCGTGATACATAGGGACGCGAGGCACCGTTCATTTAATGCATCCAAGTCCTGCGCATGTCATATGAAAACAGGAGGATATGTCACGACATCCTCAACTGAGCCGGCGCACAGCTCCATGCAACGTCACGCAGATGAAAAGAGAAGAATCCAGCCTCCTACAAGGCTCCTAAGGCTCGAGGTAAGCTGATTGAATGCATGTTTGTGCTATTTTAAAAATGCACTCACCGCTGATTTCACAAAGTACCGGGCAGACCTCCAACATTAAAAAACGCAAAGTGGAAATCTCCTGCTTAAAAAACGCTCACCGCAGACAATTCACATGGCTACAAGTGCCCAGTAGCTCTTTGTTTAATAAACACAGGCTCCGGGGCTCACCCAGATCATAAAGCAAATGGATGCATCGTATGGTGCCTCGCGTCCATAGTGACACGCTTCCTCACATGGCAACAATTAATTATATTAAACAAAACTTGTGCCTCACGTCCCTACGTAACACGCTTCCTCACACAGCAACAATTAATTATATTAGACAATACTAATCAAAAAAATAATAAAATAATAATTAAACTTAAGTTTGAAAATCGTAGTTCAATCAGTCGTTGTAAATGAAGTAGTGGTTAAGGAGGTCGTGGTTAAGGTCCAGGTCGTTGTTTAGGAGTCGTTGTTAAGGCTACTCATTGTAAAAAATGTGTTGTTAAGGCCGTTTCCCGCTTTGAGATGGGCCTATGTTAATCTCAGCTCTATAGATCGACAGACATACACAGATATATCAGCATGTGCTAAGGTTCAGAAAGCCAAAAAAGAAGTTCCGCAGATGAAAAGGAGTACTTGGACCATGGGAAACTGATATGGCAAAACACACGAAGAACAGGAAATAGTATGCTACAACCAATAGAAACAAGGGAATAGTAAGTGGCAAGCACATAAACCAATGAAAAGCAGGGGCGGGATGCAAACCCCTTTTAAGCTAAGCATTAAATACAATAGATTTCACAAGCACAGCGCAAGCGCTGTGCGGGCGGAACCTAAAAAGGGATGCATTGTACTAATAATAGGTGGTCTAGCTTTGTTAGCCAATTAGCTTGAGATTGCTAACTGCCTCAGTTGTTAAACTGATAATGTTTTTTCTCTCCTCACACTGTAATTGCCATTTTTTTTTATCTTCAGCACCTAATTAAAATAAAAACAGCAAAGTAGAGGGGGTTATTCCAAGGGCGAAAGGGGGGTAGATAAGAAAAAAGGGCATAGATAAAAGAAATTGTCCTTTCTCAGAGTCCCTTAGATCTTATGCCCCAAAAGATTGTCCTTGGTTAGTGAGGAGGTGTGTTTTTTCTGAGTTCCTCATTCCAACCTTGTGACTTTGACAAAGCCCCTTACCAGTTAGCTGTGGCAGATATGTATAATTATGTGGGGGAAGTCCCCTCCTCACTTGCCTCCCCTTGGGGATCTATCAGCTACGTCACAAAACTCCTTGAGGACTATATCACACAGCTTGAGGCCTCGCTCAAATTTTCTTTGGCTTGAATGTCTTCAGCCTGGCACTCATCTTTGCAGGACACCTGAGCCCTCAGAACTTCAACCACTGCTTCTCCCTCTTTGGATGTGTATGCCTCTTCCCTGCCTACTGGGTATTCTTGCATTCTGTCATGCCATGAGACATCAGCCAGCACGTCACATACTTGTAATACTAGCAAAGGCAAAAAGGATTCAAGAAAGTGAAAACACTTCTATCCCAAGTCTCTGCTGGCCAAGCGCACTGCAGTGCTTTTCCCTCAAAGTGGCCCTAAGTGCCTTGCTGCTTCTAGAAATGTGCTGCCACAGCACATCAAGCCCTCCCGTTTCAAGGATATTGTAAGGAAGACTCAAACCAATGACAAACACATATGTCCGTTTTTGTAAGGGTATGGATGCTGTTTTTCAAGAAATCACTTTGGAAAAGTGTCAGTGTCCCTGCTGTTTATGGAGACTATCAGAGGCCACATGATGGGTATCAAGCCTTTTGTGGGAAACAGCCTAGCTTTCTCCATGCAGTATAGCTTTGGCATTCTCTATGCAGGCAGGGAGGGTGTGCTGGTGATGGACGTGGGTGGTGCCAATGGAAGGAAGATGGCAGTGGTCTGCTAAGAAAAATGTTGGGCACCTGCACTTATTTATTTACAAATCAAGCACTGGATATTTTCCCTCCCTCTATATGAGGTGTTGAGGGGGGGAAAGACTGTGGAATAAAACATCTGTTATCGCGCTGTGCTAAGAGGGCCCTCCAGTTTACTCCACTTTCAGGATTGTGATGATATATTTTTTATTTTTATGCCAATTCCATTTGAAATTAGCTATGATATATAAATTTGTTTTACTTTGGCAGTATTTAGAAGCATCAGGGGTGGAGCTACAAGCAGATGCACTCTGACAGGGAGATCCGCAGCCTATGCCACATTAGTTTTATTAGCTGCTTTGTATAAATTCATTTTTTAGTTTTACACATTTTGAAAGTTATTTGCTTGTATTTGTATTGAATGCAAGTTCAGTGTCAGACATGGGCATTTTAGCAAGTTTTTTGATTTCTTAATTTTCTCCTCGGAGGCTGCTATGGGTCAGTGTGCTTTATTAAATATACTTGCAGATGGAAGGAAGCTGGGTGGTGTCTTCCCCCCAAAGAATTCCGGGCCCTTTGCACCTTTCCTGAAAGCCTTTGAAGTCATGCTGAGGCAGGTCCAAAACATACCATGGCAGATGTCAGACAAAAATCACAGTACAGCTCTCTCAGGCAGTGCTCAGCGAATCCTATTAAATAGCGAACCACAGATTGCAAAGGTAATAGTGTGCGCTACTTCCCAGTTTGCCTAGTACTGGGCGTGGATAGCTGCTGCAGAAAGAGCTATTTGTAGGTTTGGGAAAATTCAACCCATGGACTGAGATTGCATTTCTTGAAGAATGAAGGCTCCGCCTTGCTGGTGGGGAGAGGACTGTCTCTCTTGATCATCTTCACTAATACTTTTGGCTGTTCTGCAACTTTACCCATTTTTCAAAAAGCTGTAAATATCCCTGATAGAGGTCAACTGTCCTGCATTTGGGTTCCAACCACTCCTGATCCCCTGAGGAGCAGCCTGGACAGCTGATCACAATCATTGCAAGAGTCTGCCCTAGGTGATGCCCTAGGTGTACTAATCGGAGTGCACTGGCTTCTCTAGTCTTTAAAAGTTGACGGCAGCTGAAACCGGACAAATGGGGAGGGAACACCTTCCAGTCTGCTGCTGACGATTGCCTAGAGAGGAAAGCCATCACCATAGCGTGACCTGCTGGAGGCTTTTTGTAACATTGCCCAACCATCTCAAGTTTGCAGGTTTGCCCACTGTCCATAATGAGCTGCTGTGGACACCAAATGTCCTGCATTTTGCCGGTCCAGAAGGAAACACAATTAACCCCAGACCAGTTTCTGATTATTTGGTCCTCATCAGTAGGGTGCAGCTTGAGTTCTATGGTTCAGTGAACACAGGGCCCATGTCCCAGTTCTGCTTATGAGATTAAGTTATGAGTATAGAGGTGAGTGTGAACTATGTGTACACAGGTGAAAGTGGCCAGGGATATGGAGCTATCTGGAGGAGGGGGCTAGAAGCTTACATATGAAAGAGAGCTAGGTTCACAGGTGAGTCTTACGCATTCACAGGTAGGGGATTTCGTGGTAAACACAGGTGACTGGTGCTTCATGTATGCAGGTGAAAAGGGCAAAGTGTACAGAGGTGAGAGGGGATAAATGCACAAAGGCAAAGTGTGGCTAAAAATACACAACTGAGAATGTCACCTATGGGCACACACAGGTGATAGGGACATTCCACCTTACATGGTTTTATGCTGTTTTAACAAATAAAGGTGCAACAGACCTAGGTGAACACAGGCAAGAGATGTGTAGGTGCATACATGTTAGACATGGTTTAGGTGTACAAATAATGCACACAAGCAAAATGGAGTTAGGTGCATACCAGCTTAATTTTTTTAATGTACTTTATTGGTTTGTACATAATAAAAGAACATACAACAAAGCCAAACGTTTCAAGATCTGCCCATCCTACTCTCCCCCCCCCCCCCCATCCGCGGAGAGCTCACTCCATCATTTCAGTTGCATGTAAAGTAGAACACAACCAGTATCCATCCCATCATTGTATACCACAAAATCAACATTCTGATAGTCATGACATGTCTGGCACAACATTGGATTTTCGTTAGCATTGTCCATGCTATCATTGTGGTCTCTGTTTTCATCCTCCTCTAATTCTTGTTGTTCCAGGTGAACATCTACCAAATCTCATTCTGCCCTCAGCCTTTTTGATCACTTTGATGTCCCACTTCTGCATTGTCAGAACTGATTTTTTGATCCACCTCACGCAATACATTTTCTGGCAACAACAAATTGCAGCCTCACTACTTTAGCCATATGTTTATTCGCCTTGCTTCTGGAAACTAGACCCAACAAGCAGGTGCAGATGGATATTTGCAAAGTCATGCCCATAAAAGAGGTCAATTTATCAATTACTACCTTCAAAAACCTGGCTATGCCCCTGCATTCCCAGTATATATCCACCTATCACTGCTGTTCATTTGGGGAATATTTCTGGGAAGGCAGGGTATATTTTATGTAATAGGTATGGGGTGAGAAGTGCTCTGTGGGCACATGTATAATTAATTAATTTCAATCTTGCATTTTGGGTCACTGTCCTGCAGGTTTGAAACCAATGCTGTTCCGTCAATTCCTCCCCCAAATATCTGCTTCAATGCATCTTCAATTTTGCAACTTTTTTGCTCCCTTTTGGTAAGAGCACCATATATAGCCTAGAGATCAATCTCTCCCCTTCCTCTAATCCCAATAACACCTGGTTCACTGCATAAACTTCTGGTTCTTGTGGAAATGCTGACCAATTCTGCCTTATGGGCGCCGCTAATCCAGCCTATAACAGAAAATGTGTTGTCCTGAACAGTGGCGGCTCGCAGAGGGAGTGCTGCAGGGCGGTGGGGCAGGGGAATTTGGGGGGGTAGTGGACTCAGACATACGACGGAACGGAGTAAACTAAGTAAATAAATAAATACAACTATTTACCTTGCGCGCGCTGAATCGCCGAGTTGGCGATGCAGCGCGCGCAAGGTAAATAGTTTTATTTATTTATTTACTTAGTTTACTCCGTTCCGCCGTATGTCTGAGTCCACTACCCCCCCACCCTGCCCCTCCCCCGCCCCGCAGCACTCCCTCTGCGAGCCGCCACTGGTCCTGAACCCCAAGTATTACAGAAATTAGCAAAACTCGTCAGTCTCCCCTCCACCTGTAAGTCCCCTTCAGAGGGCAAATCCTTCAAAGATCTTGGAGGGTTTGGAAAAAGCGCCTTAAGCCAGGCTATGAGTTGTGGGGGATACAACATACAGGCTTGAAGTTTGAAAACATTTTCTTTAGGGGAACACCTATCAAAGTGCAAATAGGCATGTCAGTTTTTGGCATGCGCTTTCAACAGGGCTAATTCATCTAGTGTATATGAAAGGGTGTTTAACATATATCCAGAATGGCCAGATCCATGGCAGATTGTTATGACATAACACAAAAAATACACTTACACTGAACTCCTCTAAATGCAACTGACTTGCAGAGTCCGTGGTTTTACAAGAAAATCTGGCATGAGGCCAGTCCTACTAGACCTACCATGGATACTCCTTATATATGTGAAAAACTAAAAACGCTCTTTCCAGTTCAAGCACCCGGGTTCCCTGTGCCTGCAGCCCGTTGACAATGGAGAATGGCGAAGGATTGGACAAAGTGTGGTAGATCGGTGGCTGCATTTTTTCGACTGGTCAATGTGCCTTGGGGGGCGGGGGGGTCTGTGCAGTACACGTACAGGTAGGCTGTGATAAGTAGAGCCTGCACATGACCAGCCTCTGTTTAATGAGCATCCTCTTAAGAGACAGCACTGGGGGTATGGAGTAATGTCACTTCTGCTACCCCTAGCATTTTTGTGAATCAAGGTCCATGCTTCGGATCCTCACTGTCTGCTGTATTTTAGGGTTTCATATTGAGTGTTATGATGGACCATTATTCAGTACAATCAGTATACATATTACAGCACCATCTTGCAATGCACCAGCAACAAGGCATGTTTTATCTGAAAATCCCTCCAATTCATAAAGGTGAGGCTGAATTTTCATTCTGAGGAAAGTAAAAGAAGGCAAAAGGGAGCTGTTTTTCAAACATTTAAGAACTTTTTTTACAGTAATATAAACGGTGGCGACACTTGGCATAGGTTAAAGTAGAGTATGCGTCAGCAGGTAAAATTAATGCATTGCTTGATAAAATATGTGCTAAAAGAGCAGTCACACCTTTTTTTTAATTCGAGTACGTCTTACTGCATACATCCAAAATGCAAATGTATTAAATATTTTGTCTACAATAAAAACTTATAACAACATTTTCTATTTTTCCACAAAGACTCAGTTTATCAATAAAAGGGGCAAGGAGTTTTCAAGTGATTGCTTTATTGAACATGCCATTGCCAAACTGATACACAAAAAGTTGAACAAAGTTGTTAACTATGTGATCAATGGGAGTAGAGTGCATTTTTAGAGCCTACAGGACCCCATTCAGAATCAAAACCTGGCGCCCATAAGCCAAGTGGACAGAAGGAATGGACTTGTCAGCATCAGTGTGTTCACGCCTCTTCACCCACGTGGATCACAATGGGAATGAACATGCAGAAATGTATATTGCAAAGGCTAAGTTAGGAGCATTGATTTGATTGTCTATTCCACCACTAAAACGTTTCACAAACTGTGAAAAATAGGATCTGGAATGCAGATGGGATATTTTTGCTCCTTCAGTGATACCTCAGCCTTTCACTAGTATAGGATTATCCTCTACGAAAGGGACTCTAGTAGGTGCACATTTACTAATATACATTCAAATGGGGTGATATTTGAGCAATATTTTTGTCAGGCAGTATTGAATCCACAACATTCAGGTAGCAAACCATTGTGGGAGCTGCAGCTTGGCTCTTACAGTCCATGCTTTTATTTCAACTCGTACTGTGGTTAGTTAAGAAGCTGCAGCTCCCTGGCTGGGCCCTGAAGGGGGTGTGTCGAGGCTTTGCCACCACGGAACAAGAGCGCGCTGTGACTCATTACGGATGCGTGTTGACTTTCTCCTGTGGCTGCCAAACACCTCTTCCTCGCCGCTGATGAAGTGAATGGAATGATTGGTACTAGATGGGCGTGGAGGCAAAACAAGGTTTCTATTGGTCAGTTGTTATGTCAACAGAAGCAAGACTACTTGTAATGTGTTCACCCCTGAGGGGGATGACTAAGCATTCAATGCTCTCTTAACATGCAGCTGCACCGGCAGAACTATATGATGTGTGATTTGCACAAGGACAGCAACATCGAATAATTAAAAAACTTTGTTCATATTTATATTACATTACATAGCGCATCTCTACCAAGAAATAGGTTTCAGTGCCCCTTACAGATAGGGCAACAATGGAGAAGGAGGATTACCTTTAAAAGAAGATTGAGGAAGGACTACAGAAAAAAACACAATAAACCAGTAAGAAAAACGACAATCAACCAATGTAAGCACATTTAATACGGAGAACAAATACTGGTAAAGGTTTTGCATTTGTCTCCCTCCTGTGGTCCTCCCAGGCTATTACTTTATTTTCCAGTTAAACTCTCTTTAACAAAAAGTCACAGGCAAGGCATTCCTTTGAGAGCCTAAGAAATCAGTCCTGTCCAGGCAAAGAGTGACTAACCCAGTGCTTGAAATGGAAATATAGAAGTGCTGGTACTCCTTGCCAAGAGTGCCTGGTTGGTGCTGAGAAGTGCTGAGAAGTCCCATGAAAAGCATTGGAGCAGTGCTGAGAAGTGTCGGTACTATCCCTTCCAAGTTAAAGAAGTGCAGGTACTGAGTACCGGATAGTACCTGCTCATTTAAAGCACTGCTCTAATTGCTTTGCCTGATCATCATTCATCTTCTGAAATGACCAAAATAAGTTATTGTCCTGCACAAACCCAAAACTGACTGACCAGGGTGAGGGAGCTACCGGCCCGGTGAGAGTGGGGTAGGAGGTAAACCTTAGCTGGAGATTTTCGTGATTGTGTTGTGAGCCAGGATTATGGTCCCTAGTTAAGTGTAAGTAATATATTATTTATTTATTTATTTATTTTGAAAGTTTTATATAGAGCGAACGTAACCCAGGTGGGTATCAGATCGCTTTACAATTTGGATAGGTATTACAAGAATATGCATAAAACAACAAGATAGTCGTGCAACATAGTTAAGTTAGGGGGGATACAGACCATGGAGAAGAATGTTTGATAATATTCGCCACATAAATGAGCATGGCAGGCGATTGCTGGGATTCAACGGTGTCCAACAATCTAATAGTCAATCAGGTGGCATTCAGTGAGCTGTGGGCCAGAGCTGTTTTATGGTAAGAATTTAGCCATGAGGATTTTTTTTACTTCCTTTTTGAAGGTAGCCGTGGAGGAAATTCGTCAGACTTCCGGTGGAAGAGAGTTCCAGATCTTTGGGGCAGCGCCTGAGAAGGCTCTGTGGCTTGTTCTCATTTTGTTGAAGATCTGTGGTTTTAGGAGCCATGAACTTGCACTTCTTGACTGTCTGCACCCTCCAGATAGTACTAGTTTTTGAGCCAGATACGTGGGAGTCTTGAGATGTAGGGCTTTGTGGGTCAAGCAGGCTATCTTTAGCTGTATTCTAGCCTCATATGGCAGTCAGTTTAGGGATTTGAGGGCCTGGGAGATGTGCTTGTTTCTTTTTGATCCAGTGATCAGTCTAGCTGCTGCATTAATGGACGCTTTTAGAGGGGCTAAGTTATATTTGGAAAGTCCACAGAGCGTGGAACTACCATAGTCTAGCCTAGGCAGTACCAGAGCTTGCACCGCAATCTTGAAGTCCTCTTGTGGAAGGAGAGGGTTTAGGTTCCTTAATGTGTTCAACTGGTGTTTAGCCCCCCTTGCTTAAATTGCTGATATGATTCTGCATGCTCAAGTGCTTATCAAGTGTGATTCCGAGGGATTTCGCAGAGTCGATAATGCGGGGAGTGCAATTGAAAGCCGTAAGATATTTCAGCCAGTGGTCGATCTTGGGGGTGTGATTAGTCGGAGCGATGAGAAGGAATTCCGTTTTGGAGGTGTTGAGCATGAGTTGGTTGTCAGTTAGCCAGTTTTGAGTATCCAAAAGGGTAGAGTTGAGTGAGATGAAGTCTTCAGGGGAGGTGATTTTCAGATAAAGTTGAGTGTCATCCGCATACATATGGAAGAGGATGTTCGCGGAGTTCAGAGCATTTGCCAAAGGTTCTAGGAATAATTTGAATGGTATTGGTGATAGTGCCGATCCCTGTGGAACCCCCACAAAACTGAGGAGGGCTGGGATAGGGATTGCTTTATCTTGACTTTTTGTGATCTATTATGGAGGAAGGAAGTAAACCATCGCAATACCGTACCTGAAAAGCCCATCCTGTGTTCAAGGATGGATAAGAGATTGTCGTGGTTAACAGTGTCAAAAGCTGATGAAAGGTCAAGGAGGATCAATCAGGAGGCATGCTTCGTTGTTGTCTAGCATTATCACAATGTCATCCATAATGTGAGTGAGAGCAGACTCCGTGCTGTGGCCTCTTCGAAATCCGGATTGATGTTGGTCCAGAAGTTGGAAATAATCCATGTGTGCACAAAGTTGCATCTGTATGCATTTTTCCAGAAGTTTAGCCAGCGTGGGGATGGTGGATATAGGTCAGAAGTTATTGAGCTCAGATCTGTCTGCATTCGTTTTTTTAGAATGGGGGTGATCTGTGCTGCTTTTAAGCATTCGGGGATCGTACCTTGCGATAGCGAGGCGTTGACAATTTTTGTCCATAGGGGGAGGGTGGTATCCTTGATGTTATTGAAGATGGGTGGTGGTAGAGGGTCGGTGAAATGGTTAGATGGGTTAGTTCAATTAATTAAAATTGTAACAAAAATAATTCTCGCACAAACAGTGAACAATACTGGATAAATGGGCACAGTCACCTGTACATGACTGAATCCCATTTAAAATTCATAAACATCTAATGATCTAGTCATCCAACAATTAGGCAGTAAAAGCACTAAATAAGTCATTTAAAAAGAAAAACCATTAAGTACAAGCAGCAAGTTTTGTTGTGCAATTAAGTCATTCTAAGTGCACCTGATCACCAGCCCGAAGAACCGCATGACCAGTGCAGGTAAGGGTAGATCGAGCATTGGGCAAGCTACGGTGCACAAGAACCTTCCCTCACAATCCAAGTGTTCATTAGCGTGCAGTGGCCATTCATATGCTGGACTTTGTATCTCCTATGCGTCCACTTCCTTTTTTTAGTCCATTGGGTGCCCTTCTTGCCCCTGAACTGCCTGCAATCGTGCCCCCCGGATAGAAAGTGCTATTAGTGCTAATTAGCGGAACACTATTCCGGATTCCAAAGATGCAAGAGCACAGTCATACTACGCGATGCATAATACGGGGTGATACAACTAATACGGTAAAACTAATATTAACACTGTGTTACTTTTGCTACTGCATGAGACCTTTCAACAGTGACTTAGCTACCAACATGAATTTCCCAAATGTAGCCCGATCTTTTGAGGTCTCCAGCCGGTAGAACAGCTCTTTAGCTTTAATACATGTACGCACTCTGTGCCCTGAAAAAACTTGTTGTGATAAAGTGCAACGTGCATTGAAAAGAGCTGGGCATATGCATATAAGATGTTGCAGGGGTTCATCTCTTAGTTGGCAATGTCTGCATGGCGCTGTCTTGTGCGTAGTTTCTAACTTGCATGAAGCTCTTTATTAGGTAGAGCCATTAGACTTGCATGAAGCTCTTTATTAGGTAGAGCCATTAGACTTGCATGAAGCTCTTTATTAGGTAGAGCCATTAGACTTGCATTAAGAACGTGCCTTAGTGTTGTCTTCCTCAGTGCACTATTCAAATAGGGCTGAATTGAGCACTCGCTGTAGGAACTTCTAATCATCTTGATATTGGATTCAGACAAACGGTTTAAATAGTGTTGGTGAGATTGGGATTACACCAGTGTTGGTGAGATTGGGATTACACCAGTGTTGGTGAGATTGGGATTTCACCCCAGCTTTCCCAGCCCAGATTCAGTTTGCCAAGTGAAGCAATCAAAAACTCCATCCATGGGTTCTTCCCGGAACCAAATATTTCTTTCAGAGCCTCTTTCATTGTAGGTTGGTGCAGATGAGATATGGAGTTTATGATGGTATCGTACAAAGGCCACCATGTTCTCGAGAGATTGTTTACAGAGGCTGAACTCTAGACGTATTAAAGAGTTTCGAACAGGGGATGGAATGCCAAAACTGAGCTTTTAGGCTCCACACTGCGTCCTTTACATTGTCAATGTTAAAGCCCCAGGGAAGGCTAAATGGCCATAGCTAATGTTTGGAAGAAGTTTGGCTCGTGTTAACCTCCGAATGGCTTCTGTGGTAGGACTGTGCAGATTTGAATTGAGCTTACATAGAGCATAGGTCACTGCCTTTCCTTTCTCACCCATTTGAATAGCGAACAGCCTTGACCCTCCAGTAGGGTTAACCTAGATGCTAAAATAGTTGTATTTTGTTTCACTTGCTATTTTTAAATTGCCTAGAGCCCATTGTAATTTGTTCTTGTTTGGGGATTATCCACAAGTGACAACCTTTGTTTCAGTGCTGCAATTCTCACCTGTTGTTTCCGCAGGAGCAAGATGCAAGGTTTGATGCTGGGTCCCAACTTCCCACACTCATAGGAGCCAGCCCAACAATGTCAAAGCCAACACGGTGGGAATGGGGGAAGAGAGGAAAACAAAACAAGGAAAGGAAAAGGGAGACACGTCACCAACACGTTACAGGTGCGGATATTGTTGTGGAGTGGTCTGTATGCAGTCCCTGTAGTGGAAACAAGGTTACAAGTGTTACCATGTATATGTATATGGTGATGGCATTTACCAGCAAATAATGTTTTTCCTCTAAATATAACTACCTGGGTACAGTCTCTCTCCCATATAGCAGTATATTGGATAGCAGAGAACAGACACGGTTTGAATTATCTAGAAATGGAAAAATCCATTGTTTGGTGGTTTACTCAGTGTAACAGCAAGACAATATATTATAATAAGCAAGTAGTGCGACTAACCTAAAATATATCAAGTGAGAATCCAATCAAGCCCAATAGATTCATATCCAACATATATCAGGAAAAAAACCAAAAACATATTTTCCCATACTGGATCAGAAAATAAAAATAATACACAAAAATGTGCAGGGCCAGGTACAATAACAATCAGCTCCTTATGTCATCAGGAAACTAATATATAATATATTGTCCGTACAGCCATTAAGTAATGCAAGCAAAGAAGCAGGATCTCCACACACCGAGGAAATATAAATCATATAAGTACTACATTTTATTACAAGAATGCCCAATTGCAGAGTAAAATGTTACCGCCTTTTGCAACACGCGTATTCTTTAAAGCATAATTGCTTTTCTTTTTGTATTTTGCAGGAACAACGAGAGGGTCCAACCAGCGCTGGATGCATTTGCAGGAATCCAGAGAGAGAAGCTTAAATATTCAAGCAGATGCCTGCCGAGGGAACACTGAGCTCGTCTGAAACCCGGAAGGACTCCAGGTCAGAATCCAAAGAGAGCTGGAACAACGAGATGGACGCCCGACGCGGGAACACCGAACATGTCCGTGACCAGCAAGGTAATCAGGTAAGTGATTGGAGGGGACCGAGTGCTAGGACCGCACATGTCAAACTGAATGCGAAGCGCGATCTAACACTGCACAGCCTCTTTTATTCTTGTTTGGCTCTGCCCCGCGCACGCATGCGATGGGGAGCAGAGCAGGACCAACACTACACCTCCCCCCAGGACCCTCCCTACTGGTTTGGGTTTACCAGGATAACGTCTATGGAACAATCGCAATAGTCGAGGGGCATGAACATGTCCAGCGGTTTCCCATGTACGATCTTCTGGACCATACCCCTTTCAGTAGATTAGATACTGCAAATTGCGTCTCACTCTGCGGGAATCCACAATAGCCTCTACTTCGTATTCAGGTTCATCATCTACCAACACAGGGGGGGTTGGACAGGTAGATTAGTTCCGGAAACCACTGGTTTTAGTAATGAGACATGAAAAAACGGGTGGATTTTCAGAGAAGACAGTAGATCCAACTTCATGGCAACAGGGTTAACCACCTTTAAGATGGTATAAGGTTCTATGAAACGAGGCTTGAACTTTCAGGTACCTTTCACTGTGATGTTTTGTGTGGACAACCACACCCTGTCTTCGATTGCATAATCAGGAGATGTTCGGCGATGGAGAGCAGCACTATCTTTGTACATGCTCTTGGCTTTGTTAAGGTTATGTTGTGCTGTTTGTTGTGTCTCATGAAGGTGATTTACAAATTCTAAGGCTGCAGGGGTAGGTGTTGTAGTAGGAGGAGACAAAAGTAGGAAACGAGAATTGAAACCATAATTACAGAAAAAAGGAGAATAGCCTATAGAGAATGCTTCCCATTATTGTAAGCAAACTCAGCTGCCCATAGAAATGTATCCCAATCATCAGAGGAAAGAAGCAACTGACACCTTCAGTATTGTTCTAGACTTTGGTTCACTCTTTCCGTTTGGCCTTCTGTTTGAGGATGGTGTGTGGATGAGAGATGCACATTAATGTGCAACAAGGAACCCAGCCCTTTCCAGAATTTGGATTCAAACTGGGGACCCCTGTCCGATACAATGACGGGCTGGAGGCCATGTAATTTTACTATGTCCTGCAGTAATACAGTAGCTAGTTCTTTAGAGGTATGTAAGTTTTTCAAAGGAATGAAGTGTGAGATTTTTGTCAGCATATCCACAACAACTAAAATGACTACGAACCCTTGAATGGTTTGTGGTAGCTCTAGAATAAAATCCATGGAAATGGAATGCCATGGATTAGGGGGTGTTGGCATAGGAGTCAAAGACCCTGCCGGGACTTGGCGAAAACTTTTACTTTGAGCACAGGCATGACATTGTTGAATGTACTGGTTAGTATCCTGAACCATAGTGGGCCACCAAAAGGATCTTCTGAGAAGTTCAATGGTTTTCTTAAACTTGGATGGCTGGATAACATATGAGAGTGACACCAGTCAAGAACTTATTGTTGTAAGGGTTTTGTGGGAATCACCAGACCCCATTGAATATACAGAAGATCCTGCACTCTTACTCCCTTGTGTTTTTGTTATAATTCCCCTACCTCTTTGCTGTTTTGTGCTTGTAACATCTCCTTCAGAAAGGCCTCCTCTGAACATATGGCCCCCAAAATTCCTTCTGGAGCTATGATAAGGGGCTGATTATGATGAATGGTGGTTTCTGTTTCATCATAGCTATAACGTGATAAAGCATCTACTTTTCCATGTATTTTGCCTGCCTGGTATTGCATTACGTAATCAAAATTACTGAAATAGTGTGTCCAGCGCATTGTTGCATAGCTAGGGCTCTGGCTGCCTTTAAATACTGTCAGTTTCTATAGTCCGTAAGAACAGTAACCGTATGTAGAGCACCCAACAGATATGGGCGCCACTCCTCAAAGGTGCGTTTTATAGCTAGAAGTTCCCTGTCTCCCACAGAATAGTTTTGGTCGTCTGGGGTGGATTTATGAGAATAAAAAGCCACAGGATGTAATTGGCTGGTTTCCTTATATCTTTCTGACAGGATTCCCCCAATGGCCGCTTGAGATGCATCAGCTTCAACAGTAAACGGTTGAGATGAATCAGGATGTTTTAGAATGGGGGCAGTAACAAAAGCAGTCTTTAGTTTTGTAAAGGCTTCTTCAGCACTAGAAGTCCAGCAAAAGGAAATCCCTTTATTCAAGAGCTTTGTAATGGGAGTTGCCAGAGATCCAAAATTATCTGTAAAACGCCGATAGAAGTTGGCAAATCCAAGAAAGTTGTGTACTCCTTTTACAGAAGTAGGGAAAGGCCAGCACATGATGGCCATTATTTTTTGTGGATCCATTGTTACCCCCTCAGAAGATAGCAGAAAACCCAGAAAGGTCACTTTTGATGAGTGGAACTCACACTTATTCAATTTCACATATAAGTGATTTTCTCGTAAGCGTTCCAACACGGCTCTCACATGTCCTACATGTTCTGTGGTGGTAGAGGAATATATAAAAATATCATCTATATAATGCTATAGCACTGATGTCCAACATGTCTCTCAGGGCTCCGTTAATAAAAAAATTGGAAGGCAGCAGGGGCATTACAAAGGCCAAATGGCATTACCAGGTATTCATAAAACCCAAATTTTATGCGAAAAGGCCGCCTTTCACTCGTCACCTTCTTGTACCCTCACTAAATGATAATCCCCCTCAAATCCAATTTGGTAAAGATTTTGGTGTTCTTTTACCTGATCAAATAATGATTGGATGAGAGGCAGAGGGTGTCTGTTCTTTAAGGTTATGTCGTTGAGGGTATGATAATCGATGAAACATCTGAAACCCCCTCCCGTTTAGGTGTGAAGAAGAGAGAAGAAGAAGCAGGTGACCGTGAAGGACAAATAAACCCTATCTTTAGCATCTCGTCCAAACATTCCCTCAAGTAGATGTTTTCTTTTTCTGTTAGAGCATAGATCTGACTACAGGGAATTTTGGCTCCCGTGACCAGATCAATACGGCAATCGTACGGTAGGTGTGGTGGCAGTATGGATGCATTTTCTTTGTCAAACACCTCCCTCAAACCATGATAACAGGTAGGCTATTCAGGTAGACTGGAATCTACTAGTACAGCTATGTCCTTTGATTGTGTCGATCTCTTATTGCAATGAAGCTTTCAAAACTCGGAAGAAAAAAGATATGGAATGGTTTCTCCAATCAATGTCTGGATTATGGTGCATTAGCCAAGGGATGTCTAAAACTCTCTTGGAATTGGGGTGAATAAATAAGATCAAACTGAACTGTCTCTCTATGATGGTCAAATACAAAGAGTTCTAATTCAGCAGTAGCATGAGTGACGGGACCGTATTTTATGTTACTCCCGTCAATGGTATTTACTTCGTCCACCACAATTTTAGGTACTACTGGATTTGCCATATGCTTGACCCATTGGATGTCAATGAAGTTTCCTGTTGCCCCAGAGTTGATCATAATCTGGATACCTACATAATGATCTCCCCATTGTAACTGTGTATTTACCATGAAATGACAGAGAGAGGGAGAGCTTGATTCTGAGTCAATAGTTGGGAGACTATTAATCCCAGCCTAGCCGAAGAACTTGTCTTCTTAGACCTCGGGCTCATCAGTTTCCCAACTCACTATGAATTTTAGGTTTTACTGGGCAATCTCGTAGGTAGTGTCCTTGTTTGTTTTCCACAATATAGGCACAATTTCTTGTCCCTGCGATGCTGCCTCTCTTCGTTACTCAAGGGGCCCCTAATACTACCTATTTGCATTGGCTCAGGGTCTTCTGCAAGTCTTTCTGGTTCTGCTTTCTTCTCTTTATTCATAACAATTTTGGGTTCAGAACGCCCTTTTTCTCGTCTCCTCCCATGTAATCGATGATCCAATTTAACCACAAGGTCTATTAGTACAGTACAGGATTCAGGGGAGTCCACTACTTGGGCCAACACGTCTTTTAGATCGTCTTTAAGCCCTTTATAAAAAAGAGCTCTCTGTTTAGCCTCAGGTCATCCTGCCGCAGCCACTAACCTATTGAAGCTGGAGATGTAAGTCATCAAATCCTTCGAACCTTGTTTGAGGTTCAAGAGTTCAGTGTCTACAGATTGCATGAATGAATGCCTGTCAAATAATCTACGCAATTCCTGTTTGAACTCTGCATAGTTGTATAATAAGGGGCCATTGCGCTCCACTAAAGGAATAGACCAAGTGGCAGATGTTCCCCCCTAGATACGATAATACAAATGCTACTTTAGCTTTTTCAGTGGGGAAACAGGATGCCTTGCACATGAAATGAAATTGGCACTGGTTAATGAAAGTAGCAAACTTAGCAGGATTTCCTAGAAATTGCTCAGGAGGAGCTAAACTTATAGAGGATGGAGTGGTTACGTGAAACACTGGAAGACCATCACTAGAAGAGGATGGTAGGGAAGAAAACAGATTGCCATGAGCCCCTGTAGAAGCGTCAGCAGAGGACGCAGGCAGCGAGCCTTGCTGTAAGGCATCTACCCTAAGGGTAAGGGCTTGGGTTTCTTTCTGTAGATTCTCTATAATATGGGCAATGTCAGCTAATGCGATCTGGTGGTCTTCAATCTCGCTCAGGAGGAAATTAAACGTGGGCTTCACGTTCTGTAATTCTCACCTGTTGTTTTTGCAGGAGCAAGATGCAAGGTTTGATGCTGGGTCACAACTTCCCACACCCACCAGAGCCAGCCCAACAATGTCAAAGTCAATACGGTGGGAATGGGGGAAGAGAGGAAAACAAAACAAGGAAAGGAAAAGGGAGACACGTCACCAACACGTTTCAGGTGCGGATATTGTTGTGGAGTGGTCTGTATGCAGTCCCTGTAGTGGAAACAAGGTTACAAGTGTTACAATGTATATGTATATGGTGATGGCATTTACCAGCAAATAATGTTATTCCAATACATTTAACCACCCGGGTAGAGTCCCTCTTCCACATAGCAGTATATAGGATAGCAGAGAACAGATACAGTTTGAATTATCTAGAAATGGAAAAATCCATTGTTAGGTAGTTTACTCAGTGAAACAGCAAGACAATATATTATAATAAGCAAGTAGTGTGACTAACCTAAAATATATCAAGTGAGAATCCAATCTAGCCCAATAGATTCATATCTAACATATATCAGGGGAAAAAAAAACATATTTTCCCATACTGGATAAGAAAATAAAAATAATACACAAAAAGGTGCAGGACCAGGTACAAACATATAATCAGCTCCTTATGTCATCAGGAAACTAATATATAATATATTGTCCTTACAGCCATCAAGTAATGAAGGCAAAGAAGCAGGATCTCTACACACTGAAGAAATATAAATCAGATAAGTACTTTTACAAGAAAGACCAATTGCAAAGTAAAATGTTACCGCTTTTAGTAACACGCGG
Source organism: Calotriton arnoldi (assembly GCA_963921515.1). NCBI lineage: Eukaryota > Metazoa > Chordata > Amphibia > Caudata > Salamandridae > Calotriton > Calotriton arnoldi. The sequence goes on along the minus strand of CAWUFW010011348.1, from coordinate 206,633 downwards.
ATTCTTTAAAGCATAATTGCTTTTCTTTTTGTCTTTAACAGGAACAATGAGAGGGTCTAACCATCACTGGATGCGTTTTCAGGAATCCAGGGATAGAAGCTGAAATACTCAAACAGACGCCTGCCGAGGGAACGCGGAGCTCGTCCGTAACCCTGAAGGACTCCAGGTCAGAATCCGAAGAGAGCCGGAACAACGAGACAGACGCCCGACGCGGGAACGCTGAACACACCTGTGACCAGCAAGGTAATCAGGTAAGTGATTGGAGGGGACCGATCGCTAGGACTGCACACGTCAAACTGAACACGAAGCACGTTCTAACACTGCTCGGCCTCTTTTATTCTTGTTTGGCTCCGCCCCGCGCACACATGCGATCGAGAGTGGAGCAGGACCGACAAGTGCATTTTGCAACCAATTTGTTTTTAATGTTGTAGATATTAAGGGTGTCCAGTGCATCCCCCTCTTGGTGTGGTCCATGATGACCATGTCATTTGCATATTGCATGAGGAATAGGCGCTTCTTGCCGATTTTCAATACAGACAGGTTTGCAGATTTCAATCTTTTCCCATGGTCTGCTGTGTACACGTTAAAGAGCCTGGGTGCCAGGGAGCATCCTTGCTTTAGACCTTTATCAGTGCGAACTGTAGGTTACTGTGTTGTGTATCAGCTTGACTTGTGTCCATGTTTTTAAATAGAGGAAAATTATTGCCTGCAGCAATTTATTTGAGATTCCCCAGTTGGTTATTTTATTCCGGAGTATTTGCCTGTCGACATCCGTCAAATGCTGCAGTGTAGTCGACAAAGGAAGCAAAGAGCGGGGGTTGCTGGGTTGGGAAGTCTGATACACCAAATAAGCCAGTGCTATAATATTGTTGGTGGTTGATTCTCCTTCCCTGAAACCTGACTGAATAAATGGCAGAATGCTCTGATCCCTGACCCAGCTTTCCGGTCCTGAAGTATGGCACTGGCATATGCTTTGGATTCAACATCTAGCAAAACGACCATTTCTGTAATTTGCTGGTTCCGAGTTGTCGTCTTTTATAAAAAATTGGATGTGAAATTGACCTGTGCCATGAGTCTGGAACGCTGGAGGTTATAAAGCAGTGTTGGTATGGCATGAGCAAGAATGCCCAGAAATCATTGTCCTCCTTGAATAAGGATCCTGGGAGCCTGTTTGGTCCCAGGGCCCCATTGCTCCTTACTATCCTCAGGATTTTGACAACCCGATCATGGTTCACGAAGGTCAGAGATGGAAAATGATTGCTAGGAGGCTGCTCGTCACCCTTAGGGGATGGATGGTTCAGTAACGGGCTTGTCTAGGGCATGGTCCTGGCAGGGCTTTTGGCAGCGATCGGGGGGTTACAGTACAGGTTCCTGACGTGGGTGACCCAGGATGCACCAGAAACACCATTACGATTATCTTTGGAATGCCCTTTGATGGCAGAACTCAGCCTGATTAGAGTATTTCAGAAGATTGAAGACATGTAGCCATTGCTCTTCCACTTGTTGTTGCTTGTGTTGCCATAATAGCCTATTATGTTGCTTCCTGGCCATAGCTAAGATGTTAAGATGTTCCAAGCTCCTATTTATCGAATATCACTGCTTGGCCTTCCTGAGGATCCTCTTGCTGTCTTTCACGGTCTTGCTGTATTGACAATATGGGGTGCGCTCCATTCCATGTGCGCACTGGTGTTTACTTGTTGTTCTCTCTTGCTATAGTTTTTACAAAGCTATCCCCGTTTTAGGCCATTGTAGAAGGGTGCTTGCTCCTGAAGAGTGGTTACTGCCCTCTAGCCATTTTACCTTCCAGGCTGCCAGGTTCTTAGTATTAACCTTGCTCCTTTTCACTCTTTGTGGGAGTGCATAGATTTCCTGCCCCATGGGGGGTAGGTACCAAGGACTTTTGGTGTCTGAGCCGGCCATGCTGCAGCGCAAATTTATCAATTAATGGGTAACAGTCACTTGTATCCTGTATGTCAATTGAATAGCCTGATAGCTGTGAGAAGATCGGGCTGCTAGAAGCATGTAATCCAATGTAGACACATTATTGAATGATAGTGGGAGGTTTACCCTGGAGGCCCTGTTTTGGGCTACGTTTAGCAAGCAGTTTTTAAGGAATGTGTTTAGTATGTTTTCTGCTGCATCTGTGATTTCCTTGCCCACTGAATTTCCCCCCACCCTGCGTGTGTTCAAGTCCCCGGCAATGATTCATTCGCTAGAGGGATGAGCGTAGATTACGTTTTCCAAGGGGAGCACTAGTTCTCTCATCTTAGCTACTCTCGGACTGTCTCTACAATTGAAGTACACACTGATTAGTAGTATGGGTGTATTCGTCCTATTTGTCTTTATCTTTATGCCTCGTAGATACACCACTAAGGCCAAGCGAATGGAAAGATTGATTTTTTTCCGCTGTTATATCTAGCGCCAGATTAATGTAGGTGAAAATGCCTCTGGAGGGCCTCAAAAAAAGATAGGCCTTTTTGGCAGGGGGTTGAACTTCAGTAAAGCTTGGGATTAATAGTGGTATATAGAGGCCCAAGTGTCCTGCAGGTGCAGCAGGTCGTCACTCTGAAGAAAAGCTAGTGCTTCTTTGTTTGAGATAGTGGACTTTGTCCCTACAACATTCCAGGAGATGACTGTGACTGTTTTTATAGAGGCTTGAGCATGAGATTCAGCCTTGGGTTGTGCTGAGGGAGGGCTAGGAGTGATTCAGATTCCTTTCTGCCAGAGTTAGTGCGAGCCACCCCCGCTCACATAACGGCTTCAAATCTGAGGTATCTGATATAATTCTGCTATTTGTTACTGTATTACTAGAATCAAAGGAACACTGTATTTTAAAGGTTGACGGGAAGACTTTGCAGCGACCATGCTTTGTTCCTCAAAGTATGCCCTTCTCTTGCAAATTACATGTCCGAGAGCTGGCCGTTCCCATCAACATGTGTGGGCACCTTTCTGGTTGGAGTGCATATACCAGAATCCCACAACTAGCAAATTTGGACTTCTCCGTCTGGATCTTTTGGGCGAGAATGCTGTCCTTGCATATAGCCAAGGTAGATTTTTGGGGGTCACTGCTTGCATGGTTGGCAAGTGACTTGAACTGATGCATTTCAAGTCTTCGGAAGTGTGGTGTGCTAAGGTTGGAATAGATTAAGGGCCTGATTTAGATCTTGCCGGACGGGTTACTCCATCACAATGGTGAAGGATATCCCATCCATCGATATATAAATCCCTTTATATCCTAATGGGATTTATATTTTGGCACATGGGCCATGTCACCATTGTGATGGAGTAACCCATCCGCCAAGATCTAAGTCAAGCCCTAAATCTCAAATATACAGAAAAATCAGCAAGAAATAGGGCAGATTCCATAGTACAGACCAAAAAGATCTGACTCACCCCCAAATTCAATGGTTTATATAGTCATTTTCTCAAAGCATTGGAACTGCAAACCCATTGTGGTTTGAGCAAAGAATTACATTTTTATCAAATCAACTACAGAATTATAAATCATCATAAAACCCTACAAACTTAGCACTAACAAACAACATTAATATTGATTCAGCCCCTTTGACCTATTGTGATCCAGAGGTATCAGAACAAACTATTACATAAAGAACAGTGAACCATTGTGAATAATGCAATACTGTGTGCAAGAGGACGATCCCTGAGAAACTGTTGCAGTAGGCCCACTAGCAGGCTTTCTTCTCGAACAGTGGAATTCAGAAATAAACAAATCCACAACTTGCTGCATGTAGTGTCAGGCAGAAACATAAAAAGAGAGTTAACAATATGATGTGGCATCCATTTTGACTACGATGGCATTGAGACCTGACTGAGGCCTAGTTAGCATAAGCCAGGAAAGTACACTTTAAGGTGTTATAGCAAATTTGTTTCAATTGGATTAGCCCCATGCGAGATGCCCATGTGAATTCAGCCATAGATTAATCATACTGCACTCTATTAATAATGTACATTTTGATTTAAAAGCACAAACGCTCTATCATAGTGAGATCACTACATTCTCTTTGTGAATGCTCCAGTACTCAAGGTCCACTACCACATAGCTCCCTCCTATAAAGACAGCAGACTATATGACTAAGCATAAATTGTGTGAAGAAAATTTGGGAAATCTATTTACAAAAAGAAATATTCCGGGAGGAAGAACACTTTTAAATAAGCTCAATTGGGACTGCTGTCAGGATTTGCATTTGTTCAACTCCGAGACACCCTATAAACTTGTAGGAACTGAGGAGCTTTCGACTTTCTGCCATTCCTGAAATCCTAATCCTTTTCCAAAGCTGTGCTGATTGTAGAAATAGGAGAGGTATATTTCCAACAAGATGCCTCAACTACCATAACGCTTCCACTCAAAGCAGCTCTGCAGATGCTACGGGCAGGGCTTTAAGTGAGCTGGGACCCTCCAGGTCTCGTATCATGTAGTAGTTTAAACCGGGCAGGGAAACTGGCCCCTTTCAGGCCCTGTATTCATGTCCTTAACTTTTCAAGCAAAAACACGGACCAATTTCTGAAAGAGTGCATAAAAAAACGTTAAGGTAAAGCATGTCGTTCCTGCTTATATTTCACATGGTTTACTTAATCTTGCGTTCACTATGAGTGTTTGCTCTTGTCTAATGCATAATTGGAATCGAGTCGCAGCCAGGTGTTTATAACGGGGCACAATTGAGTAGTGACTGAAGGCAGTGCAAGTTTATCTTAGTGCCTGTCAGGGTTAAAAAGGTGTTGAGAATACATGGTCATCCAATCCTTGGCCTCTCTGCAAAATGATTACGTATGCCAGTTGCAGTTGTGAGTCTATGCAAATGTGTGTGTGTGGGGGGGGGATGGTGGCTCTCTATGCTAATTTTAGTGTATATGTTTATTTCACGCCTTTAATTATTGCTTCCTTGTGTGTGGATCAATGCCATGACTTCTTGCCCTGTGCTCTACGACCGCGTACAACCTTCACAAGCCTCCCATATTTTGTTTTTAGGTCGAGCCTGAGCCAGCGCGCATGCGTTGCCCTGCAAGACTTCTTGTGCTGGAGTACGGAGGAGAAGACCCGCCCCCCTCCCCGCCCATATTTTTCATTGGCTTGCGTCTTTGTCCTTTATAAATGGTGGCTTCTGATTTGGTAAGTGGCTTGTTAGTCCCTCCTTAGTACCGCTTTGTCTTTAATTGTCACCTCCCATGGCGACTGGCCCCTTTACTTCGGCTGTTACACGTACATGTTTTTAAGTCTGTGAGCACTCTTTCCTTTAACGAGTTTTTCTGCGTGCAGGCACGACGTGCGCTGCTTCAGCTGGTTAACTAACGCAGCCCTCACAGAGAGCTCCGTGTCCTGCAGACGGAGATTACCGTGTGTTGCTATGCACCCCGCAAACGTGAATCCCCCGTTTCTCCTGCATATGGAGGTCGAGGTCTTTACGTTTCATCACAGTATGGAGAAAGGGCTTTCTCCAGCAGGAAAAACAATATATTGGTAGAGGAAATCAAATACGTGAAAGGTGCTTGTGCACGTATCACGACAATTACAGTCTGCAGGAGAAGTGCACGGGAGAAGGTGTTTGCATCGAAATATAAGACTGATTTATGTGTCTGCGAATACTCTGGGAAATTTTTGTGAATCTCCAGAAATCTGGAAGCCTAGGTAAACAGTTGGCATAAGCCTAGGGTTGTAGTGTTATTCCGACTTTTTCAGGGAAAGGATAGTGAATTACCTGACCTACCCCGCTCCTCAGTTAGTATCTTCAGAAATGTGAGGCTTTCAGAAACACCTATTATTAGTAGCAGTTTATATTTACATATACATGTGTATAATCAGATAAACAGTCAGTTGTAGAAGCAGAGACTTGTGGCAACAGTCCCCATAAATGGACAGGGTAGTCCGTGTGACAGGAGAGTACAAACCCATAGAATACTACTGGCTTGTGGTTTACATGGTTTATTTGAGTTATTTTTCTTATTATGTCATCCCTATCACACGCCTGAGAATAAGGCTACGTACAAACACACCAATATCACATGCTAAGGCATGGAGCTATTTTCCGATTACAGAAAATCCATTCCTCTCAAAAGGTCAATCTTACACTGTCACGATTTATAAACCCATACGATGACCCAGAATAATACACTTACAGATGACCTTACCGTCATTTCACTAAACGTCAAAGGCCTGAACCATCCAGTGAAACGTAGAAAAGTGTTTGACTATCTTGCCAAAACTAAAGGAGACATTATCCTTCTCCAAGAAACAAAACTATCAGAAGAAGATACAAGCTTCATCAAACATGCTTGGATCTCTACCCTGTCTTGCTCTCCAGCAGACCACAAAAAAAGGAGTTATTACCCTCATTGCGAAAAAATCCAATATCTCCTTCCATTCTCATACACATGATGACGAAGGTAGACTACTAATTACACATTTGCAAAAAGGAGATGACCTCATACATGTGGTTAACATATATGGTCCTAACTCAGACGAACCATCATTCTGGGAAAAATATCAAACGCTATTGAGGGACTACCCCAAGACGACCTTATCGTGGTAGGAGGGGACTTTAACATGCCACTTGACCCTATCCTAGATAGACAATCAAAATGTAAATACCCTCAGTCCCGGTCACATGATATCATCAAGAAAATCTGCACCAAATATGACTTAAAAGACGCTTGGCGCCTCCAACACCCTGACACGAGAGATTACACTTTCTATTCATCCCCACATAACTCCTACTCTAGAATAGACTATATCCTAATATCTGCTAACTTCACCCACCGAATAGACCAAACTAGTATAGCCCCTATTCTGATTTCAGATCACGCTTGTATATCTACCAAACTCGCGGGCTCTCACCCTACCACACCTCCAAAGAGATGGCGATTTAACGATGATATCCTATTGGATCAGACTAATAAATTGAAAATATCCAAGGCAATTGAGGACTATATAGCCAGGAATGACCTTCCCGAAATTTCAACAGGTATCTTTTGGGACGCTCTAAAAGCCACTATACGCGGGGTCATTATCGGAATCAAGGCCCAGATTAATAAAAACTTAAACCAGGAACTTATATCTCTAGAAAACGAAATTAAAAGTCTGGAACTGAAACACTCAGTCAGGTTAGACGACCAGGAACTACTTACTAGCCTAACTAACAAGAAATACGAATACAATACCATTGTAAGTAAAAAAGCTGGCGTTTGGATCAACAAATTCAAAGCACTTAAGCTGTGCGAAGGAAACAAAGCTGGGAAACTCCTAGCCTCATATCTTAAACACAAACACAAACAATTCACCATCACCTCTATCAAAGACGCACACAATATCACGCATACCAAGCATGACAAAATCCTAGATGCCTTCCACATATTTTACAAGGACCTATACAGCAACAAATTATTATTTAATGCAGAGAATTGTGAGCAGTATTTAAAATCAATCGACCTCCCCAAACTGTCAAACACAGATAAGTCACAACTGGGGGCTCCCATTTCAGATCAGGAAATTTCCATGGCTATTAAAACACTCAAGACTAACAAGGCGCCTGGGCCGGATGGCTTTGCAGGCTCCTTTTACAAAGCATTTATAACCCCTCTTCAACCGTCCCTACACATGCTATTCAACTCTATGGCCCGGAACGGGGATGTCACAGACTCGATGAGGGAAGCCACAATTATTGTTATCCCCAAAGAAGGCAAAGACCCATTACTACCTAAGAATTATAGGCCAATATCCTTAATAAACGTGGATTGCAAGATTTACGCCAAAATTTTAGCCAGTCGATTAAACAAATTTTTACCCAACCTAATTAGTAATTCACAGGTGGGATTTCTTAAGAACCGCTTATCCCACGATAACACTAGACTACTCTGCCATGTCCTGGAAAAAGCAAAAACGACAACTACCCCCTTAGTCGCCATCACATTAGAGCGCAGAAAAAGCGTTTGACAGGGTTTCTTGGCAATTTCTAGAACATTGTATGCAAAAGTTCAATCTTGGTGAGACTTTTATCGCCATGGTTATGGCCCTTTACTCTAACCCATCTGCCCGGATAGCCATTAATGGTTCTGTATCGGAGTCCTTTCGATTGGAACAAGGCACCAGGCAGGGTTGTCCCCTCTCGCCGGCCCTTTTTCTCTTAGCCCTGGAGCCACTAATTCAAGATATAAAACATAACGAGAAGATTAGCGGTGTTCTCTTTGGTGAAACACGGGTGAAATTGGCCGCATATGCGGATGATATTTTGATAATAACAGAGGAACCAGAGACCTCTATTAAAGCCCTGATAGACTCTATAGATACATATGCTAGACACTCAGCCTATAAACTTAACCGCGATAAATCGGAAGTTAAACCTCTCAATATTTATAGCACAAAGGATATCCTAGGCAGCTCGGGCCTAATGTGGCAACCCAACCAGATTAAATATCTGGGAATCGAGTTCTGTGCCACGACTCTGGAGACTCTTCAACATAACGAAAACAAAACGCTTGAGCGGATCAAAACTCAACTAAATTCTTGGTCACCCAGATTCATAACCTGGTGGGGAAGAATTGAAACAATAAAAATGATGGTATCCCCTCTGGTGAACTACTTAATTACAATGCTGCCGCTTGCTTTATCGGATGATTTCCATCATAAACTAAGAGTCATTCTCACGACCTTCTTATGGAAGGGGAAGAAGGCAAGAATTAGTATGAGAAAACTCCAACTTCCCAAATCTCTTGGAGGTGTCAATCTACCAGACTTTAAACGATATCAGGTGGCTTTTTCAGCGAAACAAGGGTCGCACTGGCTTACACCATCATCAGAGTATACACCAGTATGGCTAGAAATGGAGAAATCTCTCCTCCTCAACATTCACTCCCTTACTCTCCTCACCACCAACCTTGCCCGATTAACGTGTTCTGGTACTATTATTTTCAAACAGACTAAATCCTCCCTGCTAAAGATAGACAGATTACTTGAGGTCAGGGTAAGGAATTCCAGTTTCGAATCTATATGGGACAATCGCACTTTGATGTACAGAGGTCACACCTTACACAACGACAACTGGATCAAGAAAGGAATTTTCTTTCTCCACCAGTTATATGCAGACACACACCCGCTGACCTTTAAGGAACTACAAAATACATACCACCTTGAACCTATAGAATTCTACTACTTCCTGAAAGTAAAAGCTGCCATATCCAAAACAAAAATTTCGACCTCACCGCCTTCCTTGCCAAAATATTTCTTAAAATTAAACTCCCTAGGCCACCAAGTTTCTTGGATATACCGTCTACTAGGCCCCAAACATTCTACACTCAACGCGAAAACTATTTCCTTTTGGAATTCACACTGTACCACCCCGGTCTCTGATTCTGACTGGACCTGGACGTGGAATTCGATATTTAAGAATAAAATTAGCCCGGTACTGTCCCAAACTAAGTTCTGGCTTCTCCACAGAGTATTCTGGACGCCCTCCCGCCTACACAAACATAGACTTCGAGATGATGATGTCTGTTGGAACTGTAAGAATGCAGTAGGTGACCTAGAGCACCTGCTACTGCTCTGCCCCAGCGTAACATCCTACTGGGACAGGGTCTTCAAATTCATATCTAACCTCTTTCCCTTCGATGCTTGTAAGGACCTGTCGTCACTTCTGTTCGCTCCCACAAGAACAGGCTTCTTGAGTAAAACGACAAAGCACTCCTTGACATCCTTATCATAGCGGCTGTCAAAATCATCCTTACCAACTGGAAGGATACTAGTAAGGCGTCCTTTAACTGTTGGCAAAACTGGATCACCAACCTTCGAGGGGCAGACAATATTGTGCTTCATAACTCTCCATGGAAAAACCCAGTCAGACATCTTTGGCTTTCTCTTGATATTTTCTTCAAATCACATAAACCACCGTGAGCCCCCGACTACTACCATTAAACAACCACTCACTGCGACTACCAGGGGATGGTAGATTGCTCTGCTTAGCGACAAGCACTGTAATTGTGAATTATAATTGTAATTGTAGTTGTAACTGTAACCCTAACAGTGTAACCCTAACATTATCTCCTTTAAGACCCCTAACCAACACATGAGCCCAGTAATGTAAAAATGTAAAAAGGTACACAAGGGGACAATAGAAATGCGAAACCGACTTTGGGATATATATACTTGATTTAGACGATACCTTTCTCCTAATACTTTGGTTTTATAAAAATTGTTTTGCTGTGTGTTGTATTGCGTTGAACAAAGTATCTTGATTGTACATTATTATCCTTTGTTTTGTACTTACCTTTTTCTTTTTTGTGCATTATATATATATGTTTCTTTTATATTTTTGCTTTTGTCAATGTATATTTGGACAACCAATAAAAATTTATTGAACAAAAAAAAAAAAAGAATACTACTGGCTGACTTCCGCACGCCTTTCTGGGAGCGCCATCATAGCACCAGTCAGGGGTGGACGCGCGTGCACGGAGCCCCCAGAATTTTCAGGAAGGGGACTCCGTTCCCCCTATCCCGAATAGTGTCACCAGCACTGCAGCTGCGTGTGTTCCCAAACACTGTATGCGCGTGTTACCTAGCCTCGGGATGTTTACACCTCAACCCCACCAGCAGCAACCCCTTTATTTGTGGGAACGGTCCAAGAGGGGTTAATGTTTTACTCCTGTATCTTCGTGATTATTTTAATTCGTATTTTTGTAAAATATGGCCTTTACATTTTAAGTGAGGATGATTATAAGGGCATGATATTACTTCTTGTGAATGGCATATGTTAAGTAGTCCCCCACTATTCTCCTTAAGACTTGTGCCCGGCGCACCCTGTTAAGGTCATGTTGCTGTTACCACAGACTTCATTTCTCTCCATTAGAAGTTAATATTTCTCCGTGTGCTCCAGCATAACTCGCAGATTATTAGAGTGTACGCATAATTTCAAAGAGCGCCAACCTGCGAGCTGAAATGCTTCTCAAACATAAAACCCCTCACAGCGTGTTTCCTTACTAGAGCAAGCTCGCACAGTTGTAAACTCTGAAAAACTGGGAAAAGAATTTGTTTTAACAGTACTTATTTATTATTAAACATATTCACATGCATGTGTTACATATATTCCAAACGTAAGTATTATGCCAAACATCCAAAGTATAAAATTAATCAAAGAAATAACGGAAATGTCGAAAAGGGGGAGTCGTCAGAGCACTTCAACACAGACATCCTGAAGCATCAGCGCAGCACCACCACCAGTGCAGCACCAACTTAGCCCCAGCGCACCACCACCTCAGCACCGGCGCAGCACCACCACCACCTCAGCACCATCGCACCACATCAGCACTAGTGCAGCACCACCTCAACATCAGCACAGCGCCACCTCAACATCAGCATCACCTCAACATCAGCACAGCTCCACCTCAACATCAGCACAGCACCACCTCCACATCTGTGCATCACCTCAGCACAGCACCAACTCAGCATCACCCAGCACCACCTGAGCACCAGCTCAGCACCACTAGCTCAGCATCGCTAAGCACCACCTCAGCATCACCAGATCATCACCTCCGCACCAGCACACCACCATCTCAGCACCACCTCAGCATCATCTGAGCATCACCCCCACACCAGCACAATACTACCTCAGCACCACCTCAGTCTGCCCTCTGAATCTGTTGATTCTCCCCTAGTGTCCGTCTGCTGCTCATATTGTAATCAGGTACTATTTCCCAACCTTCACCCTCCTGTTGTTTATTTCCCCCCATTAACAAAAAAGGCTATGACAAACAAGCATTAGTACAGGCAGGAAGAAGTTGCCAGCATTGCAAGGACAAAACAACATAGAAGGCATTTTTTATGTTAATTCTTTTTTAATAGGATTGTTCAGTTGTACATAATGTCTTCTTGGTTATATATAAAGAAACAAAAATGCTTATAACACTTTATTATAACTTTTCAACATAGCTTAAAGGCATTGGAAAAGTCAATAGCTCTGCCTTAACACTTATAAGGTCTCCAAGGCGAGACCTATTGGCTATGCCAATGCTTGTTATCTCTTTTTTTCACTGCCCACCTGCAAGTTTTGTCTGTGTTTTCTTACAGGCTATGCAAAGATATGGAGGGGGACATTATTCTCCATTTAAAGGCAGCAGGCTAGCTGTGAACTGAGGGGATTTTCAAAGGGAAATTATATTTTCTTAAACTACTCATATAGATCCTCTGCTTACCAAAGCTAATAACTTGATACCAGGGCTTTAAGTGGGTCGGGTCCCTCCGGGTCTCAGACCCGGTAGTAATTTAAACGTGACATTGAAACGGGTCCCTTTCTGGCCCTGTGTTCATGCCCTTAACTTTTCATGCAAAACACTGTTCGATTTTTAAACAATGTGTGTAAAAAACGTTAAAACAATCCATGTTGTTCCTGAATATGCTTTTTCCAGAATGTTGCTTTACGGTATTTTTACAGGCAGCATATTACTCTTGTCTAGTGCATAATTTGGATTGAGTCGCATCCAGGTTTTTATAACGGGGCACAATTGAGTTGTGGCTTAAAGCATTGTGAGTGTGTCAGTGAGGCAAAAAGGTTCAGAATATGTGGTTATCCAATCCTTGATCTTTTTGCAAAGCGCACAATGGTCACATATGCCAGTTGAAGTTGTGATTCTATGCAAATGTGGGAGGATGGTGGCACGCTGTGGGAATTTTTGTGTATATATTAATCCACGCCCTTAACTATATAGGCCGTCTCTTTCAGGGACCCCCCCCCCCTCCCCCCACACACACTTTTTTTCATCCCATTTAAAACCCTGCTTGATATTAATTCCTATTTACTTTTTCCGTAGCATAGAGTAATTTTTCCTGCATCCTTAAAGTTCGAGGCCTAGAAGAACCGACGCGCATAGGGCTTCCGGGTCAGATTCCATCGTATCCAAATGTCCTTGCACTGCTCACCAGGCGCAGCTCGCTGGCAGTAGGTTGAAAGAATGGCTATCTTTCTTCGAATGGCAAGTTAGTAAATGATACAGTTTCTAGCGGACTCCGTGTCACGTAGCAGAGCGTTTTAAAATTAACTCCTAGCTATCTTGTTGCGCTTCTCGAAGGAAAGGCCACATTTCACACTGTAAGCAGGGCTGCAGGTTTCAGGTTTTACGTGCAGCTCGAGCTGTTACTTGGGACGGCTGTCAAGCGCCTCTGGGAAAGCCATAACTTACTGTGACGCATTTACCGAATGGGACCCTGCTGAGGCAGTGACTCTTCTCTGATGACTTACTAATCACGAGGTCTCTTTCGTCTCCTACTGCTGGAGGGTCTTTATAGGAAAACTGAACAAGCATTGGCAAAGCCAATATTGGATTTGGTAATGTGTTTTAGCCATGTTGAACACTAGTGTGGCTGCTGTTCAGCATGACTGAAAGTTAGTGGGATGGGGTAGATTACAGTGGGGTAGGGTGGAGTGGGTAGATTCGAGTAGGGTGCAGTGGGGTAGGTTGGGGTAGAATGGGATAGATTGGAGTGTGGTAGATTTGGGTAGAGTGGGGGTAGATTGGAGTGGAGTGGCATGGAGTGGGGTAGAATGGGGTGAGTGGAGTGGGGTTGATTATAGTGGGGTAGATTTGTGTAGCTTTGAGTGGGACAGATTGGAGTGGAGTGGGTTAGATTTTAGTGAGTCTACTATAGTGGAGTAGATTGGGGTAGATGGAAGCATGGTAGGCAGGGGTAGATAAGAGTGGATTGAGGTAGATTGGAGATGCAGTGGGGCAGATTGGGGTAGATTGGGGTAGGTTGGGTGGAGTGGGGTAGATTGGGATAGAATGGAGTGGGGTAGATTGGGGTAGTTTGGAGTGGGTCGATTGAAGTGGAATGGAGTGGGATAGATTGGAGTGGGATATACTGGATTGTGATACATTGGGGTGGGGTAGAGTAGGGTGGGGTAGAGTTGGGTGAGATAGATTGGGATGGAGTGGAGTGGGGTAGATTGGGGTAGTTTGGAGTGGGTCGATTGAAGTGGAATGGAGTGGGATAGATTGGAGTGGGATATACTGGATTGTGATACATTGGGGTGGGGTAGAGTAGGGTGGGGTAGAGTTGGGTGAGATAGATTGGGATGGAGTGGAGTGGGGTAGATTAGTGTGGGGTAGTTTGTGGTGTGATAGACTGGGGTAGAGTGTAATATAGTGGAGTAGATTGGAGTGGAGTGGGGTAGATTGGGATAGGTTGGAGTAGATTGGAGTGGAGTGGGGTAGATTAGGGTGGAGTGGAGGGGGGTAGATTGGAGTGGGGTAGGTTTTGATAGATTGAAGTGGGGTAGATTGGAGTAGAGTGGAGTGGTGTTGATTGGAGTGTAGGGGTAGGGTGGAGTGAAGTGAGGTAGATTGGAGTGAAATGGGGTAGACTGGAGTAGGGTAGAATAGATTGGAGTGGACATGGGTAGACTGGAGTAGACTTGCGTATATTGGAGTGGACTGGGTTAGATTGTTGTGGGGTAGACAGGTGGATTGGAGTGGAGTGAGGTAAATTGGAATGGAGTCGGGTAGATCGGGGTAGATTGGAGTGGTGTGGGGTAGATTGGAGCGGAGTGGGGTATATTGGGGTGGGGTGGAGTGGGATAGGTTGGAATGCAGTGGGGTAGATTGTAATGGAGTGGGGTAGATTGGAACAGAGTGGGGTACATTGGGGAGGAGTGGGGTGAGGTAGATTGGGTTAGATTGGAATTGAGTGGGGTAGATTGGAGTGGAGTGAGATAGATTGGAATGGAGTGGAATGGGATAAATTGGGGTGGAGTGGGGTAAGTGTGGAGTGGAAGGGCATAGAGTGGAGTGGCATCTCATAGAGTGATGTGCAGTGTTGTAGAGTGGCTTGTTGTAGAGCGGAGTGACGAGTGGGGTATCATAGAGTGGAGAGTGGAGGGGCAGAGTGTGGACTAGAGTGTTGCAGAGTGGAGTTGTGTGGTGTAGAGTGGAGTGGCTTAGTGTGGAGTATACGAGATGTGGTAGTGCACTGCCACTACAGACAACACATTTTCAATTGAAATGACCCTTACATTTGCACAGACATACAGTTTTACTGTGCACAAATGATAATGTGTGAAAGTGCCGTCACCTAGTGTATTTATGTGTTTTGATCGTCTTCACATATTTGTTTCCATCACACATGAGAATTCTAAAGTGCTTCATTTGTACTTTCAGAATTCTGATGTAGTCTGAATCAGCACAGTTCATTTACAGACATTTAAATGTTGCGTGCTAGAAAAAAGCCTGTTCTTTCACAGCAAGATTTTCACATACATTCTCTCACTTTGAAGTCAAAAAAAGAAAAGTAAACGCCAAGCTCCCTCTGAAGACAGCCTGACATCTGACCTCTGTCTTTGAATGCACAGCAAATGTGACAATTTAAGCCCAAGATTTATAGGTCTGTTTACAGAAAGGACATTATTGGAGAATCCAGTAAGCAGGGTATGGGCAACGGGAGGGACGAACTCAAGCTGGACAGCCTAAAGCAAATAAAGCCAGCAAATAGAAAATAAGCAAACATGAGTTACAAACCACAACGCCAATGCTAAGCAATGGGAAGAATGCATTTATAGAGAAGCTTTCAGAATGGCTACAGGAAGTTGTTAGGAAAACAGACAGCTGCCCTGTCTGGTTGACTTCGACCCAAAAAAGGCCTCTATTTTAGTGTTTGCGGCAGAGCGATTAGTGAATATTGGCCTTTAGGAAGCAATCGTCAAACTTATTTGGCCTGAGGCCCCCTTGAGAACAAACATGTGTCCTCGGGACCCCCAACTGACGTGACCTATGATAATGTTTCACAGGTTACATTGAAATCTGTGAGCGTATCAAGGGAGTTAAATGTATTCAAGCCCTGGCATAAATGAGCACCTGTAGGGCACTGTCCATCAATGGGACTTGTGATAAACTCACTACTGCAGTGGCTTGAGTTACCATTCATGGGGATGTGACCTTGCAGTAATAGCTGTAATGTGCCTTTTGAGAGTGGGCCATAAATGATTTGCATATGACTTCTCCCTCTCGGTAACAGCAGAGTGACTAACACCTATGGAGTACAAGGCTACACAGAACAATGCCATAGGTTATGATTCATTCAACTATTCAGTGTATCATGTTTTGGGGTTGGCATGATAATATAGCTGTCTGCATGACCTATGGTTTTCAATATACAGAGAGCCATTTCCTTATCTGGGTAATACACATAGAGCCATTGCCTTATTTGGATAATATACAGAGAGCCATTTCCTTATTTGGGTAATACACAGAGAACCATTTCCTTATTTGGGTAATACACAGAGAGGCATTGCCTTATTTGGATAATATACAGAGAGCCATTGCCTTATTTAGGTAATATACAGAGAACCATTTCCTTATTTGGGTAATACGCAGAGAGCCATTGCCTTATTTGGGTAATATACAGAGAACCATTTCCTTATTTGGATCAATCCCCATCATCTATCGATTGTAGTGTTTGACAATCACATCTTGGATCAGCCCAGAGGAGCAACCATCTCTCAACTTATGCTGTTGAGTGTTCAGCGTATCATTCCACTTCCTAAGAAATGTTTCCATTGCGAAGCATGAAAGACTATTTTACATCTGAAAAGTGCACTCAATCATCACATGTTTTGTCACATTCAATTATTGATCTCATACTAGCAGTCTATAAAGAAAGCACTCATATTTTGTTATTGTTTTTCAACTGAAGCAGGGTTTTTATTGCTTTTGTCAGGGCTAGCTGTGCCAGCCTGATCACAACATGACCTCCTATTTGCTTTTTGTTTATCACATCAGGACAACCTGACCCCAAAATAACCATCTTAGGCCTGATTCACAAACTGAATGTTGTGGTACGTTTTGTAGTTCTACAAAACATACTACAAAGTGCAATTCACAAACTAGGTGTGGAGTTTTACAACTAACGGTGAGTGCTCCATCTTTTTATGTGCAGAGATCTGACTGAGAGTGCCATTCAGCACCTCATATTTTGCCAGCAATGTAGTTTAAGCGCTCTGGGCCATCCTGTTGGCTCATGGACTGTGCCCATATTTCAGCAGGATAATCGGGGAGGGGTGAACGTGCGACTGCAAGTGCCACATTATCGACTTTGTTACCCATGCTGGTTGCGCAATCTGACATTTAAAGCTTTAGAACAACCTGAGTCAGTGGCGACATTTCCACTGTCGTTCTTTGATTCCTGAAACGTGAGGCATTTTGGGCACGAATTTTAACCGTTTGGCTAAGCAATGCAGTTTCTTTACTCCAGTCCAGTGTAGTTGCTCTTGTCAAACAAGAATAGCCACTCCCTGCCCTTCACTTTGAGATACTGGAGAATGTCGTGTACAGAACTCTTCTGCATGCAGAATCTGAGCACAAAACACTCCAGTGCTCTCCCCATTGGATTCAAGCCGAGCTCTTCATAATGCACGTTTTCAATAGTTCATGCAGTCTAAACCAACCACAAACAGCACGTATGTGTGTACTGTAAACAGTTATGACCCATTTGAAGGCAGTGTCTGTAATTTCATCAGTGCTTAATTTGTGAAAAAAATAAGTGCCGGTGCCCTTGTCAGGAGGTCACGTCAGCTTGCACCACCCATCCCCCCCCCCCAGCAACACAGTTACTATCACACTCCTACAAGTGTGACAAATTGGACTATCCCAGGCCCCCAAAGCTATAAGAATGGCTTTGGCAGCAAGTATTAGTCATTTGTAATGTAGGCTGAATTAATAGACAAATGTTGTGCTCATCTCTAAATTAGACAAACACAGCCAGCGTGTGGCAGACTGTCATTAATTCTGGTGCTGACAATTAACTGCTGGTGCCGAGCACCGGAAACCACTGGCTCAAATTAAGCACTGAATTTCACCAACTTGACGTCATAGGTCACGGTAACAGTTTGAGCCACTATTCTGTTGACGAGCACTGTCAATATTTTCAAATGATCTCAAATTATTAAACCTGTGGGAAACTTCTGGAATGCACCCAGTTGAAGGAACTGTGAAATCAAGCGGATCAACTATGTGTGTAGGCCGTGGGGGTGGTTGGAGGGGTTATTGGAAAAGTTAGTAGGTTTAATTTTAAACTATAACTAGCTACTGTATGCAAATAAAGGGTTGGACGAAAAGTATTTGCAGTTTTTTAGCTCACTGCAGCCTATTGGCTTTGCAAATGGTTGTAATTTAGGCTGATGAGTCGTCTCCTTGGCAATGTTATGATGCAAAGACAATGAACCAAAGAAGCGGTCAGCGGTCTACCTTATAAACAGGCATGAGAGGGAGGAGCCAATTGGGGAGCCTGGCTCCATAAAAGGAGTTTCTCTAGGGGATTCACTAAGGGGTATCTCAGTGTCTGATGATTTATTTCTGGGTTTCAGGGGTTTCCCTGATAGAGCCAACTCTGTTCTGCAGAGTCATGTCCTGATTGCCTTGAATAATTCTTAAGCAGATTGTTTTAAATACAGTTTTCCTTCAATTTATTTTTAATGTGGGTGATATGTGAGAATATATTACAGACATTTTGCAGAGAAATGTTGTGTTTATGTTTCATGCAACATCATAAAAAAGTTTCTTTTAGATCAAAACAGGACCTCACATATGAGAAATGGTAGGGAGTCACAGAGATTATTTGCAGTAATATTAGTGAGCTGCAGCTGTGTTACAATATTGAAAACGCAAGTCACTATCCCTGAATATTAGATGCAAACACATTTAGAATTTGACCAGAGTGCTTGTGCACTGCCAATGACCTGGCCAGAGAGGGCATGAAAGAGCTGAAATTGGATCATAAATCTACAGCTGTTCCGAACAGGGGGCTCCAAAATACATTTGGCCCAGGGTCCCCAAAATCCTTAAGATGACACATGTTACTAGACATCTTGTCTCCCCACCCCACTGGGAACCCCAGACCATATTGGACAAGCTGACATCTTTTAACAGGTGACAGCATAGGGCACAGGTATACCCAAAGATAGGTTCAGTGGCTTGTTATTTAGTTGTGACTCACCCTGCACCTCACCGATGAAGCCCATTGAAGCTCAAGCTGTTCTGGATTTACTTGTGTACCAGTGCGAAAGATACACAGCTTGGAAGTTTGGGCTTGGCTAGCTCTTGTGTGTTAGACCAACAATGATTTGCCAATATCTGGTCCCTTTCTGTAATGGCACAGTGAGCAAAAAACAATGAAATGGAATGCTACGTAGAACACTGCTCTTGGTTATAATTAATTCAAGCATTTCATTCAACACGTTTTAATTTTGCTCAGTAATTGAAAAATACAAGGGCTTATTGAGCAATAACACTAGAACAATGAATCGTCCAAGCATATTTGTGCAGAGCCACTAATTATTAGAGCCACCCTGGCCTTTACGTACAGCATCCTTATGCTTAAAGGAGGCCTGGCACATTTGAGCACCAGCTGCCCTACTGTGTTTGAGTAGTAGCCCTGTATTACACAAAGTGCCTTGGCGCTCACTGCGTGGGCACCCACTCTCTGCACCCCAAGGCACTTTAGTATTACAGAAGAGGACGCAGATGCTTGCGAGGCCCCTTCTCTAGCATAGATGAATCTGGTGCATATGTAACACCAGTGGTATCCTAAAGAACCACTCCCTCATTTACATAGGGGCATGGCCCGTGCAAATGAGGGAAACACTTTGACTCTACACCTCTGCACCTGAGCTGTATTCTAGATAAAGGAGTATAGGCAAAGAGGTCTGCAGGAGGCGCACTGATTGTGCGCCACAAAGAGTTGCCACTCACTAAGTGCGCTCCCTGAAGAAGCCCTCTGAAAGGGGGCAAATGGGGTCCCATGAACCTCACAGACATCTTTCTGCAGGTGGTGCAGTCATTCACTTTACACCCCCTGCAGGGAAATCGCTGTCCCCCTTGAAAGAGCAAGGCATGTGCCATCTGCACTGTGAAAGGCAGACCGGCTGCTTCAATCATCTGGTCCATCTTCCAATATTGCTTTGCCCCAGGGCAGCACGAGTTCACCGCTTCCCTCTGGTCAGCGATTATCAGTGATATAGCACACTGCACCTGTTTGCGCCCAGTGCACTGCGGTGCAAACCGGGCAGTGTATCCTTACTGTAATATGAACCTGAGGCTGTCTCATGAGGGGTTTTTCTGGCACATCACAGAGACAGTCACCTGATTTATCTGCCTACAGTGTGTAAAGGTAATCAATTTAACCTGATATTCATCAGAGTACAGCACTGGAACAGTAAGCAGGGTTTACCTCTTTCTGTTTCTGAGGGGTGCTGAAGTAACTGTAATTTGAGCCCTCGCCATGCACAGTGTTGTCTTAAATGTAATTTCAGATGTCATCAGTGATGTGATACTTACTACTATTGATAGGGGTGCTGCTGTGTTCCCTGTAGCCCCGTCACAATATTTAAAGAAATGCTTGTTGGTGCCCTGCCCCTTCTAGGGGCACCATCAGGACCAAAAGCATCACTTAAAAGCCCTAACAGGACATTATGGGGCTCTCCTTGCCTGGAGCAGTGAAAATTAAATGAGCGGCTCCAGCCACTAATTTTTTATTCTTTTTACTTTAGTTTTATTTTTGCGGGTGTCCCACTCCCACCCGGGACACCCAGAGTGTTGGGTGCTGCAGAGGGAACCCCAAATCCCCCACGGCCTGCCAGCTCCCCAGCCTGCACCCATCTTGGAGTGTGAGCGGGAGCCATAGACCTTTTTTAAAAACTTTTGGGGCACCCACACCTGTTCTGGCCATTGCGGAGTGTGGGGGGGCAGGCCCATTGCCCCACAGCCCCGCCAGCTCCCCTGCCAGCACCTACCCCTCTTGGATGCCAGCGGGAGCCAGCTTTGCAGTTGCCCAGCAGGAGCAGATTTTCTTTCTGCTCCGCTGAGTGGGTGCAAACCTATGTTTCCTGTCTGCGAGAGCATGGGCTGGATGTTGAAGTGCTCCTTGCCCATACTCTAGCGACAGGAAACATCACAGTATTCCAAGGAATAGGGTCCCTGGGACACTGCTGCCATCGGGGCACAGGGAATGAGGTCCCAAGGGCCACCAGATGGGTCGGGTAGGGGTGTAGGCCATGCCCCTCTTTCCCCAACAAATACTACGGCCCTGGGGGATGGGGACACTGGGATGTTTACGAGGCCTGGTGAAGGGTGATCCATTCATCTCTACCCCCCCCCAAAAATGGTACGACCCCAGGGCTTTTTAACAGCTCTGAGTTGCTGCATGCTCCCTCTATAAACTATTAACATCAGTCAGGGGGGATGCAGTCCCCGGGCCCTTCATAAGGCTCGGGATGGGGGTTGCATGCCTCCTCCCCTTTAATAATGAAATCGGGCGGGGTCCCTGGGGCCTCTTAATTGTTTGGGGAGGGGAGCCGCATGCCTCTTTACCCTATAATAATATTTTCTGCAAACCAAAAAATCAATTTCCTATGGAAACGTGGTCCTAACTATAACTACTCAGCGGGGTGACTGCAACTTGTTTGTATATATGTGTATATATGTGTAAAGAGCTGAAGATAGTTGTCACCAATAGATCCCCAGTTGACCAACACAGAGGTGGTGTGTGCTTTGGGCATGAGGAGACCTATATACAAATTCATTATAATCCGGTCAGCTTTGCAGCACATGCACTTGTTGAGCTGCTGAACTCAAAATGTATTTCTGCCAGTTTACATCATATGTGGCATCCATCTACAAATATCCAACACATTCGGCCTGCACATCCTTGATCAAGGATACAGACATATTTCCTAGTCCCTTAAATTAGACATAGACAACAAACTCAGGGCCCGATTTGGATCTTATATCCTATGGGATTTATATTTCGGCAGACTGGATATCCGTCACCATTGTGATGGGGTAACACGTCCGCCAAGATCTAAATCAGGCCCTCGGTGTTCAATCTTAAGACCTCTATTCATGAAACACTGCAACCGCCATCTTAGAAAGGTGTAAGTCCAACATTTCCCAGCCATAAAATGTAAATCACACAGATATTATTTAATATATCCTCATTCCTAAATGTCAACACATAATCTGATTATAAATTTGTTTCTTTTCTTCACAAATTTATTTTAGTGTCCAATTCTTTTTATTGTCGAGATATTGAATCAGCATTTATTATGTAATTGTTTGCCGTATCCCAGCTCAAGAGCTTTACTTTGCATATTCAATTATGTTATAATTCATTTGTAATTAGTATCAATGGGGCCTGATTCACGAAGATAAGTTACATTTTTGAGCAATTTTAATCTTTGTAGAAAGTTTACTACTTTCGGTATTTACAAACTCGGAGAGTAAACTTACTAAAAAAAGTGTAAGTTACATGCCTCCACCCCTAGAGTAATGCAATTGGCTTACTCTTGTGTGGGTGGGTGATGTCTCTCCCTAAACCTTCTTGTGACCCCTGGCCTCAGATGAGGCAAACGTTTTGCCCCCTCTGAGGTGGCAAAACGTTTGCCTCATCTGAGGCCAGGGGTCGCAAAGGAAGTGCCAGGAGTAGCAGGGAGCAAACTGGAGGTCGCAGCTGTGACCCCTGACTACCCCCAAATGACGTCCACGAGCAGGGCGGCTGCAGGTGCAGACTGAGATGTTCTGGACAGTTGTAGGTGGATCCAAGTATTGGAGTAGCCATGGAGGTGCATCGGTAGAGCTGTGTGATTGATTGATATGATTGGAAAACAACATATATATTGAAGTACTGGAATCACAGGCATTGAGGTGAATTGGCAGAGCTGCAATATCAGAGTCTCCCATCATGGAGGTCAGAGGTGTCACTGATTACAGCAAAGGTGCTTTTAAGAGTTTTTAGTTATTCCCTGTCCTGGAATGACAAAGGGCGCTGGAGCTCACTGTTGACATGCATTGACAGAGTTGTGTCTAAGTGCCCCATTTGCGATAGCAAGTGATGCTGCATACCAGGACGGAGGTGTATTGGAACAGCTCTATATGCATTGGAGTACTATTAGTAGTAATAGTAATGTTTATTTAGACAGTGGTCTTTAAAACAGAGCACGTTAAGAGGAATATTACGGGGTACTGCAGGGTGTGGTTCTGCCAGCAGAGCTATCATGTCTGTGCCTCGGTACTGCAATACAAGCGGCCAGGAGTGTAACACAGGCCCCTGCAGCCCCTGCATCGCAGGGGAGCCCCCAACACTTCAAGGGGCCTCAACCCTTCATGAGGCCCCCATTCAGCTCAAAGCCTATGAATATCTGTGAGATATTGGAGACTCAGGAGCCCTTACCACATTCTGCAAGGGTGGTCCATCATTTTGCGTTACACCGCTGGAAGGGGCTACTTCAGGATAGGAGTGTGGCTCTTTGGAATGATGGAATAATGCTGGTGAGGTCTGAGGACCAGCAAGGCGTTCCAAGAGTCAGAACTGAGGTGCACTGGCAGGCCTGATTGACACCAGTGCTAGGGTTTTAGGGATTGAGATTGAGGTGTATACAGGGGCGTGGCTTTGGGGGGATGTTTGGGGTTTTACACCCCCCTACTTAATGTATTTTGGGATAAATAGTTGGGTGCAGGTGCTTTCAGTCGTGTATGTTGCGGTGTCTTTCGGATTTCACTGGGAAGTTTTACACACACAGACAAAAACGCACACACACTTCCTCTGTTTGGATAGACTTCAAAATGATGGTTAATCCACAAAGTAATGTGCTTTCTCTCACATAGTAACCCTACAAATCTGCATTCCTCTCCCTTTCCACTGCGTTTTAAGTCCCTCTCGTGCGCCCTGCTTGTCGTATAATGTATTTTAACGTTATATATGCCAGCGTGATTGATGGGAAATCTGAAGCTCACCCCACTCCCCCATCCTCCTGACCAATCTACGTCCCTGGGTGCATATGCAGAGTAGTTGTGGGTTCCATCTCTGGAAGAGAAGAGAGGGTGTTACAGGTCAGAACTGAGGCCCATGGTCTACCTGTAAATAGATCTTAATAAAAAAAATAGAAAAGAACGCTGATGTTTGGTCTGAGATTCAACTGACAGGGCCAAGTACTGAAATAGCCGGGGCACTGTCTGAGGATCATAGTTGAGGTGCATTGGCAGAGCTGCATGTGGGAGATGGGTGCAGAAATAGCTAATAATGGTGCAGCTCTTGAAAGCAGCCTATTGGTGGAGCTGTGTGTTGTTCCCGCGTGGAAATGGGCTAGCAATAAAACAGAGAAACCCAAAGTAATGGGATGTCAAATGTGCTGCCAGGGTTGAATTCAGTATACATTGCCTATAAAGTAAAACACACAAAGAGAGATGTATGGCTCTTGTAAAAAATGCATAAGAAACATTGATACAATCAACCTCATAGAAATTGAAGAGTTATTAAAAAGCAAATAGTTTGGATAATTAACGAAATAGCCTAATAATGAAATCATCCTATTTTAGCCAAAAGAAATAAGCCTGGAGGAGCTTGGTGGCCCACACTTAACACGAGGAAAGCAAAACTGCATATTCCAGAATGTAAAGTGTTGTTGAGCAAAGGCTAGGATTGGCCGAAGATGACCACCGTGATATAGGGCTAATGTGGGGCCTGGGGAAGAGGGAGTTCATGCTTTCGCAGAGTATGCTTATGTTCGGCCATGGATATAAGAAAAGTAACTGAGGTGTATCACAGAGTAGGTGCATACAAGAGGGCTGAAGGAGCAGGACATTAGGGAGGGATACACAGAAGATGAAAGAGAGCAATGCAGATGAGAACGCTGTGACTAACAAGTGACCCCATGTCATGTGTGGCACTTTCAGCCAGTCATGCTTTTCAGAAAACAGCACTTTGTATGCCTGGGATTTTTACGACCATAATTCTAATGGGAAAACAAAGCTGAAAGTTCCAGAAAGCAAACTGCTGGTAGTTAAATTCCAGGATTATTTCAACATGACACTCATGACACGCTCCTTCTCTCCAGAAGTCTGTTCTTAGTTTCCATTGAGTGTGTGAATAACTTGGTGGTCAGCGGTCTAGCTCTAATATGTTCTGACCGTCTGACCATTATTTAGACAGGATTGCTGCTTGGTCTTTCTGGTGGTGGGTCAAAGGCACACCTGTTCACAGCCAGTTATGCTGCCCACACAGTTACCAAGATCTGGTCCCAGCTGTCCGTGAATAACAGTCCTGATGTGTATTCTGCCCAACAACTAAATACTTTATCTATCAATGTCTGTAAACCTAAAGATGAAATATTAATATTACTGAAAAAAGCTAATCTCTACAATCCCTCTTTCTTTCATCGATCATTTTTTCACATTGTCCCTAAACAGAAAATTCCAACTTTAAATGTATTCTCTGCAATATTAGATCGACCATTGCTCACATAAATACATTTGAGCAACATATCCTCGATCTATTCTGTTACAACGAATCTTGTTTGATCCCACATCACTGTTTGAACAGAATCAGTTATGCCAGAGCCTTCCTGTGACCATCTTTAGTTCACATGTAAACTCACTAGTTTTTCTACTCACTTCATTTTGATTTATGGCCACACCCATGTATCTGCACCCAAACTTTCACAGTTAATTGAAGAAATAGGCCAGACTGCTCCTGGTAAGAAAAACATAGTTATTCAATGATTAGAGCTTTCATTAGGATAACAATGTCTGAAGCTGTTTAATCTACATCTACTTAATGTTGATGCAACCTATTAGATCAAATCTTTTCCACTTTCAAGGCCATAAATGGTGGAAAACCGACTCCATTGATATAAACTGACTATTTTGCCATTCATTGTCCATCCCGGTCCCAGAAGTTGTAAATTCTTAGCCTCCTCTAGCACTAGTAAGCTCCAGACGATGGAACTATTGCTCTAGTCGTTCTAGTTTGTTTCATCAGTGCAAATCTTTCTGTTTAGATCCAGAAATCCTTTCACGCCTAGAACCTGAGTAGTTTATTGGAATGGTTCAATGAACATTTATCTAAAGCTCTTGACAATATACTACCAATCCAAAAGGTCTAGACCATCCAAAAATGTAAGCCCGAAAAGGATACCAAAGTGGAATTCTTGGTGCTCCCAAGAGTTTGGCTAATTAATGCTTGAAATTACGCCAAATCGAAAGAAAATGGAGGAGAACCCATGATCAGAATTGCAGGCTTAAGGAAGCAGAAACCTATAAGCAGCAGCTTGAAACAGCCAAAAAATGTATTTCACCAAATGTATAAATCAAGCCCCAAATCTGTCGAAAGCGTTCTTTAGAATAATTTCAAAACTCCATTCTTCTAAAACCCTGCATACTTCAATCTTTGCTTGAGGTAAATTATGCAGTGACTTAGCCAGTTCCTTTGAAAACAAGATCTCAAAACTTCAGGATGATATTATATTAGGAAACATACCTAAATCATCAACGGGTATCCCAGTCATCGATCCTGTTCTGAAGCGGTTATAAAGCATTTTGAGATTGTCACGCTAGATAGACTTATTGAGGCACTCCATGTGATTTGTCCATCTGTTTTTCGGATGATGTCTGCCCTGCAAAATGGATGAAAGCTCCGTGGGCAATTTAGAAGGTATTTTGCTTGTCCTTTACAATTTGTCATGCAGCACTAACATCGTGCCTTTACAATGGAAATTGGCAACTGTTACATCTCTTCCAAAAAACCTGCCTTGGATCTCAATGTTTTTAGTAACTACAGACCAATTTCTCTACTTCCTTTTCTAGGAAAGATTTCAGAAAAATACTTGCTTTTAATCAGCTTTAGGCCTTTGTTGACTAAAATGATCTCTTCGATGTTCATCAAGGAGGCTTCCGCCCTTGCACAAGTAGTAAACTAGTGACTGTGTTATGTTTGTTAAGTTATGTTGATTTGAATAGCGCACTAATCTCCCGAGAAGGTAACCAGGCACTTGGGCAGGTGTGTAGATGTATGGTCCTCAAAGTGCTTACACGAAGAGCCAGGTCTTCAGCTTCTTGCGGAGCTCAAAAAGTGAGGAGGAGGCTCTGATGTGTTGAGGGAGGTCATTCCAGGTCTGAGGTGCGATGTAGGAGAATGAGTTACCTTACGTTTTGCTTTTGTAGATGTGGGGAATGTGTACAATTGAGAGTGAGGCACAGCGTAGGTACCTGGTGGGTTGGAGAAAGTGTATGCAGCTTCTCAGGTATTCTGGTCCTGTGTTGTGTAGGGCTTTGTATGTTTGAGTGAGACGTTTGAATAGGCTGCACTTGGGAATGTGGAGCCAGTGAAGCTTCCTGAGGTGCAGTGTGATGTGGGTGCAGCGTGGGAGGTTGAGTATGAGTTCTAGATGGTTTGAAGTCTGTGTAGGAGTTGTTTGGAGAGTCTGGCATAGAGAGTATTGCCATAGTCCAGCATGTTGGTGATGAGTGCTTGCGTGATGATCCATCTAGTGTTCTGAGGCAACCATTTGAAGATCTTTCACAGCATGCGTAGGATGTGGAAGCAGAAGGTGCACACTGCACTGGCTTGAACCGGCCTGGTGAGCTTGTTGTCTAGGATGATCCCTAGATTTCTTGTGTGGTTTGTGGGTGAGGGTGTTGGCCGTAACTAAGACAGTCACCAGGTGGAGTCCCATGGGGAGAGCTTGTTGCCAAAGTCCAGTGCTTCCGTCTTGTCAGAGCTGAGCTTCAGACAGTTGGTTCGCATCCAGTCTTCTACTATGGTCATGCAGTTGGTGAAGTTGATTCTGGTGGGGGTTGTTTTGTCTGTCAGGGAGAGAATGAGTTGGGTGTCATCGGCGTAGGAGATGACGGCAAGGGAGTGGCCAGAAAATTCAAATACCCCCTACTTTCAACCAAACGTTTAATCAGTTTCTTGGTCTCTAATGTGAAGGGTGGCAGCTTGACCCTTTGGGTTCTTCCCGTGAGGAAGGAACACATCCATTTGAGAGAGGATCCATGTATGCCAATCTCATGGAGTCTTCTGATGAGGGTGTTGTGTGAGACAGTGTCGAAAGCCGCGAAGAGGTTGGGCAGAATGAGGGCTGCTGTTTCTCCCCGGTCCTGGAAGATTCGAGTGTTGTTGGTGGCCATGATGAGTGCTGTTTCAGTGCTGTCATTTTTTCTGAATCCTGATTAAGTGTTGTCTAGGATATTGTGAAGTTCGAGGTGGGTTGTGAGTTGCTTGTTGATGGCCTTCTTAATCGCTTTGGTTGGATAGGGGAGCAGGGAGTGTCTGTGCTTGATGATCTGATTACGCTGGTCGATGGTGGTGTGGTCAGAGATGTGATTTGATTAGCCCTCTCCATGCCATACGACACCATTTAACACACAACACTTGCTCATAGGTTCTCCGATATTGGAATTATTAGAGTAGCATGTCTTTTTTTGGGAGATCATCAACAGTCTATTGCTCTTCCTCCATACTGCTCCAGTCCCAAGAGTGTCCCTCACGAACCATTCAGTCCCTGACTCTGATTAACATCTACATGTGCTCTCTGACCAAAGTGCTTCAGGAGGTTGCGTCCAGTTTTCATTATATGGATGCAGACAGTACCCAACTAATTCTTGTCCTTGTTCACTCCTTTAAATATGATCACCTTCACTCGTCATGTTGGACAGTCTCTCACTGACACGTTGGTGAATGACTACTTACTTTAAGAAACTGAGGGCCATATTTATGAAATTTGTGGCGCAGGGCAGCTCAGCATGTCACCTTGCTTTGCTGCCCTGCTTCACAGGGAAAGGGCAGGATTGCGCCGTATTTATTCAATATGGCGTATTCTTGTCCTTTCCCCCTGCACTGATGCCATTATGGCAGCCTAGCGCCAACGCAGGCACCCTTGGAACATGGTGCAAGGGTGCCTGTGCTGTAGGCAGGATTGTTTTTGTGCAGGAAGGGGCACCTTCTTGCACAAAAACAATCCTGCGAGGCTTTTTTCTCCTTCTGTGTGTGCTGCAAAACTAAACGTCCATCAGGTCTTATTCACATTTTTGTCAGAGGCTGGTTAATCGCAAAGTTTCCGGTAAAATATTGTTGCAACCAAAAAGACATGACTTTATCAATGTTTGCTCAAGATTTTATTTAGCATTGTTTTGGCTGGTAGGAAGCTAGAGCTTTTAGCTATTTTTTTGCTAGCCCCAATTTCTGAAAGTTTAAAAATTGCTTGGTATCATGAGGGCTTGAATGAGCTGAAATGGGTAATACATTTAAAGTTGTTCCAAACAGTGGGCCTCAAAATAGTTTGTGCCCGGAACCCTAAAATTCCTAAAAATGACTGTTTTACAAATGTGTTCTCTTAGGCATTATCTTTTTTTATAACACATTTTATTCATTTTGCACAAATATGTAGACCATACCATAACATTTGTATGCCAGTTAGCCAGAACAAGTAATTTCATCTCTTCAACAGGTACATTGGGGGGCGGAGCTTGCTGAGCCTGAAGATGGCCACTTTCTGAGCACGCTCCTTTGGCCGCTGATAATATCCTACATTATCCTGTGTCAGTACGCTATCTCAATACCTCTAAACTGCGGTCTCCACTCCCCTAAGAATCCAGGACCGGGGTAGGGTGCAGCGAGAGGCAATCATCGCCACCTAAGTGAACGCCGGCAAAGCGAGGCCGAGATGAACAACGTGTTAGGGGCTGCGGAAGCTCGCAATACCCGGACTGTCCAGTCAACCTAGACTGCCACTGGGTGCGGATAACCAGCGAACCTGAGGTGAGCCCTGCATGCTTCCCGACAATATACTGGACGGAGAAAGAAGCCTTAGCTCAGCGCCCTGCGAGTCCACAGCCGAAGGTCGGGAGGGAGCGAAAAGCACGGAAACCTAGGCCGTCCCGCTGCACAGGACCCCCCCAGGTGTGGAAGACACCAAGCGCAGCTGCCAGGAGAGGTAGACTCAGACCCGGAATACGGGCAGCACAGGGGGCGGCCGAAGGGTGTAGCAAAAGTATGGGCTGAGGCACTGAGGAGCAGATCCGGCACACCGAGACGGTGTGAGCCTTGCCTGACTCTGCCTGACTGACAGCGAACACCGCGGTGGTGCCCGATCGAATCACGCAGAGGCCACAACATGGCCGGGCAGGGTATTGGCAGTGGCAGTCCGCACCACAGACCGGGGAGAGACACTGCTGCAATAAATAGCCCGCAGCTCCCGAGTGCCGCCCTACACAAGCAGAACAGAACATGGCACAGAGCTTGTCGACGCCCAACCTGAACCTCAAAAAGAGAATTCACTGGGAGGCCCCCCTGCTACATATAATCTCGAGTAGACATAACAACTGTGAAATTTGCTCGACCCAGGCCGCTGCAGCTGATACAGCATCCATGCGGTCAGAGACACGGGCGTGGGAGGTAGAGGAGAGACAGTGATTTCAGCTTATTAATGCAGCAGTGGTACCACCTTGCACCACATTGGCAGCAACCCCGCTACTGAGACAGTGTCCCACCCAAGAATTACCCAGCATATCATACTTACATACTACAGATGGGATCCTAGCGATATAGCGAGGACACAAGGCGAATGGCCAACGAGGGCATCAATACAGAAGTTCCGGCTGCTTACATAAAACAAAGAGAAAGCGCATAAAGAACAGTGCCTTTGGAGATAAAATACCTCAAGCTGCCACAAGCTTATAGCTAATCGCAAGAAAGACATTGCTAGGCCCAAAGTTAAAAAAAACAACACCAAGATCAGAGAGATTACTATCGCTCAGCCGCGAGCATGGCAAAGACAGACAAAATGCAAACCAAACTGCACTTTGACCAACGTAAAACACAGGGACTGCGCAGCGAGGATAAAGAGTCATTGGGTGTGAATGTAACTACCCAGGAGACAGAACTTGGGGGAGTCCTGCGACAAATCCTCACTGCAATGCAGACTACTTTCCCTGCCATAGATGGAAAGCTGGATGCTCTAACGTACCGCGATGATAGAATGTCTGAACAGATAGATAAGCACGCAGGACGCCTTGACATGGTAGAACGCAGAGTATCCAAAACAGAAGACACCCAACATTCAACGGAGGAAACTCAGAAAAAATGGAAAAAAAACACTGGCATGGATCCAGGCCAAAGCAGAAGACCTGGAGGCGCGCTCTTGGTGCAACAACCTCAGAATTACGGGTGTAGCAGAATCCACAAAAAACGGTAATATGGAAAGATTCATTGAAAAGCTGCTTATGGACCTGCTAGGAAGAGAATCCTTCTCCGAGATGTTCATATTTGAGAGAGCACACAGAGCCCTAGCACCGTAGCCACCTCCAGGTGCAAGATCCCGACCCATTATAGCGAGAATCCTCAACCATAGAGACCGGGACGCGGCGTTGTGCCGCTCAAGGGAACTGCGGTCTCTCCGGTATGAAGGTGCAGAAATTTCCATCTACCCAGATTTCACGATGCAGGTTCAAGAAGCGCGTAAGAAATTCTTACCAGCAAAACAAAAGCTTCAAGAAATGAACATAACGTACGCGATGCTATATCCCACTCGGCTTAGGATTACGATAGATGGGCAATCAAAAATTTGCGGAGACCCAACAACCCTACAGAAATATCTACAACAATGTGAGAGAATAAACACTCGGCGAAAGTCACCCAGAGGTGAAACAGACGACCAAGAACAAGCTTCGGGATTAGATGACCCTGAGTGATGAAGTACAAGGTGGGAGTCTCCCACATTGAACTGTGACTCTACGAGGTAATTGGAAACCTCAAATACTAACCTAACGAAAACATCACAGATAAAAACTAGAAATACCTACTTTATTATATTAATCATATTGCAGATGCTTAGGAAGAAACAGAAGGGGGTGGCCATTGGTAGGGGGAAAATGGTCATGTCTTGACAGATAGACGCTAAGCTACTGACACACTGTTGTGGATAACATCGGGTGGCCCCCGCAAACTCCAACCTGCGGGGTATCCGGCGGGCTGCTCCTGTACTCATGTGTACTTCACACCAAGTTATTGTAGTTATTGGGAGGGAGGGGAAGAGGAGAGTCGCGGTAGATGGGACGCAGGCAGGGATTGTCTCTGACATAATTGGGATGTCAGAGTGGGTGGGGCGTGTGACCAGGAAGGAGTAGAAAAGGATAGTCAACGGCGATATTAGAAACGGTGCGATTGACACACTACTAGAGAAAGACCAGAAGGCATTAGCACATACTTTACAGCAAGAAACCCAAAAGCAATATGGCACATACTGTTAGATCACTAACACTACTTTCATGGAATGTCAGGGGGCTAAATATACTGGCCTAGCTGGATCGTCATGGAGTGGAAGTAGCCTGTCTTCAGGAAACACATCTCACCAAACACACAGCCCTAAGTATAGGTGCCAGATGGGCGTCCATACGAATAGCATAGTCCTATTCGTCGTACGCCCGCGGGGTAATGCTATTGGTTAGGAGACGTACCCCATTTACATTACTGCATACACTTACGGACACCCAGGGCTAATACGTTATGGTCCAGGGAAATTTCAGCGGATAGGTACTGACAATAATAAATGTCTACGGGCCAAATTCAGACGACCCGACTTTCTACGCACAAATATGGGCAAGGCTGCACGAACTGGCACCAACAGAGATACTATGGGGAGGTGACTTCAATACATGCATAGTTCCGACAATAGATAGGTCAATGGGCAACGGCAGATATGGCAACCAGGCGGCCAAGGTGCTCAGGGATGGAATGGAGGAGGGAGGCCTGATTGACCTCTGGAGGTTGCGGAACCCGGGGAGGCGAGAGGGCACCCATTCCTCTACGACGCATAACACGTGGTCAAGAACAGACTACTGGTTAGCAACACGAGGGATCAGTACCTGGACAGACTCAGTAGACCATATGCCCAAGACACTGTCTGATCATTCGCCGTTCCGCCTGGTGCTGAACCTCCCCACGCACACCCCTCGGAAATTCACATGGCACTTTCCGACATCAGCGATGCTAGACCAGGTTTTCAAAGCTGATTTAAGACAAGCCATAGTAGAGTCTTTCAAACACAATACGGGGACAGTCACAATGTGCAAATACTATGGGAGGCCTTTAAGGTAACACTACGTGGACACTGCATTGGCAAACACGCAGGCGTATTACGTGATATACGTCAGCAACTGACCAATCTAGAAAATGAAATCCAGGCAATTGAGAGGGAGTACACACGAACAACTGACATTACATTACTAGCTACTGTCAGAAATAAAATGACTACCTATCAAGAATTCGCAGAAAGTGAGGTAAATACCTCTCACGTAGAAACACTGCAAGGAAACACGGAGAAGGTGGCTGCCCAGGCCGATCCCTTGCAGCAAGGCTACAACCAGCTCAAGCTCCCATGCAAATTGTACAGATAACTGACATGCAAGGCAAGACATATTACAATAGACTATAGATAATAGAGAAATTCACAGAATTCTACACACACTTATACAGCACACGGCTGACCTCTACAAATGATGACCTTAACAAATGCCTAGATGACATAGCCTTGGCCTGGCTCTCTGATTATTCAATAAAGAGAGTTGCTGTTCCTAAGGGAGAAGTGTGTAAAATGTCGTTTTTAAAGTCAGAGAGACTTGTACTTGATGCCCTCACATACCCCGAAGGATGTCATGCTTCTTCATAGGGCGATGCTCCTCGTTGGGCCGGCGCTGCAATGCCCCACAGGTCCCCCGAAGGGTCACTTTGGCAGAGATCTTTTGTTTGTCAAGTCATAAGGTGTGTGTGGGTCAGTATAGGTTCTGTGAGAGAGAGGTGGTGAGTGGTGGGTTTAAGAATGACTAGGGGGTATCCAGAGTGAGTAGATTTAATAAAGAGGACCCTTCTGTCATGGTTAAAAAACCAATAGTTTAAGTGCTGGTCAAGGGTAGTTATGGCCCTTAGTAGCTGAAATCATATTGTGTTATTTATGAAAGTGAAATACAATAGTTTGACATATTTTGCGCTTCACATGGTCTCAGGAGGAGATCCCTAGCGCTTCTTCAGGACCAAAAGGGGTGGAAAAGATAATAGTAAGTGAGTGAGAAAGTTGCCTTGTCAATTGAGGTGGTGCCACTGAGAGGATCTGGGAGTTGGTCTAATATATAGTATATAGGTAGTTTGCACCACGCTCTCGGGTGACTCATGTTGCAAACAAGTGATCTGGTAAAACTATGGAAAGGCCCTTACAAAATTAGAAAGCCAAGTGGCCAGATGGATTCGCCTGCTGCTGTCACTGGCAGATAGAATTGCGATTCAGAAAATGGTAATATTACCACGTTCCTATATTTATTTATCAATATACCCATCGACCTATCGCAACAGTTCTTTCTGAAACTGCGTTCTTGTATGAATACACTTACATGGGCAGGCCGATAACCATGAGTCGGGTGGAAAGTAACTCACATGACCTTATGCCCAGGGAGGTTTTGGTGCCCCGGGTCTGCAACTATATTATCTGTGCGCCCAAGCACATTATGCTCACTACTGGGCTCATCCACATAACTACCTTCCACATATTGCTATAGAAGCAGATTACACACATCCGTCCCCACGAGCTGCCCTCATACCACAAGCACGGAAGAGTGCCCAACAATCCCAGGTAAACCCGGTACATAGTACTTTGACAGCCTGGCATGCACTAGGGCGCCGAGCCCATAAACTCCTGCGCTTCCACTGCTACACCACTCGAGCTGTCAGTGACACAAGAGCAAAAAAGGTGGGGGCTACTGGGGGTAATGGGGCTATACAAAATGGGTGACATGTTCCATAATGGCCAATTTGTGAACTCATCGGAGGTATTACAGGATGGGACCCGCACGCCCCTAATGCTTTTTGCATACCTAAGGTTACGAGCAGCAGTCAAACATTTATACCCTCGCTTCCCTCAGGAACCCCACACACACAATACGCTCCAGGTAATGCTCACAGCGCCCACACGCCAACGTCTTATCACCAAGCTATACAATGCGGCCCAGCTGGAACGTTATAGACATATGGAACAGGCACTAGCACGATGGAATGCCCTGTTAGACACACCCTTAGCCAAAAACGAATGGGAATACTGTTGTGCACTTACACAAATGCTCAAACACAATTGTAACCTACGTATTATTCATGTCAAATTTTTGCAACAAACCTGTTATACACTGGCACAATTGCACAAATACGGCCTGAGGGAAGATGACAGACGCGTACACTGCGGCACCCCACAAGCAGATTTTTTACATCTTGCATGGGCTTGACCCCTGTGAAAGGGTACTGGGAAAAAAGTAACAAACATACTGGGAACTAAGATTTCGTAACCAATTGCTAACACCCTGCAAATCTGTCTACTGGGCCTAACTAAAACACAAAAAACACCCGCTCGTAAACTACTGGCCATAGCCATACTGTTGGCCAAAAGATGAGTTGCTATGAAATGGGGCAGCAGACACGTACCAAACATAAAGCACTGGATAGTAGATATGACATATTGTAAGGAACAGTTAGAAATATATGCGGAGGAGCTACCAACAGGTACATAATCCCCCTTCAATTTCACAAAGACATGCAATACCATCCTCCGTCCTGCATCTAGTTAGCTGTTGGAATAAGTTTCCCATGTATTGAGTCCATGGCGCCCACATCTTATCTTATTTCTTGGGCACTCCTCGAGCTTTGTACATGAATATTTCCATAGCTGCACACTGGCCATTTCCCCCAGATCCCTTCATGTATAGTGGGGGCCTACCTCTCCCCCAGCTACCTAGCAAAGTCTCTCTACGCCACGACGTAGGCCATGGCGGTAAACAAGCATGAAGCACGAGATCCCTCTCGGTACATCCATGATACCCAGCAGTGAAATCTTTGAATCAAGGCTAATTGGCCTCCCAATCAACTGCCCCACAATTGTATTTACTCTGGTCCAATAGAGTTGCACCTCTGGGCATTCCCATATCAGATGATAAAAGAAGGCTGGAGACATGTGACACCTAAGGCACTCAGGGCCCCCAGCACGGCCCATTCGCCACAGCTGGGCCGGGGAGTAATAAATTGGGTGTGAAACCTTAAATTGTAAGAGCCGAAAGCGCATGGATATTGCTAGGGATCTATGTGCCATTTTCACCTCCATCCATTCCTCATCATCAAGGGGCCCACGTTCGTCTCCCACCTTGCCCTCAGGTTAGTCAGGGGGTCTGGGGTGTTGGTGACTAAACATCTGTATAGTCGTGAGATACCTCTCTTTCCCAAGTCACCAGTTATTAATTTACATTCCAGGGAGCTAAACTCAGGCGGCGCTCTTAGTTTCTCTTTGTACCTTTTCAGGACTTGCTTTAGTTGTAAATACCTGTTAAACGGAGAAGAATGGAGGTGGAATCCAGCCCCAAGTTCCTAGAACGACTTCAGATGTCACGCGCCCCAGACATCACCCAAACTGGAAATACCTATGAGGTCCCAACCTTGAAACACCACCAAACCTGCCGTTTCCGACAGCCACGTTCTCTGCCATAAGAGAGTCACCCTGGTAATGATTCCAAACCATTTTATCTGGCAAAGAGCTGTGTACCAGTTTCCTGTGGGTAACTGGGGTAATGAATGAGGCAAGGATTTATTTTACAACAATTTGAGCACCCTGTGCGACTGAAGCAGGTCCAACTCTAACCTATATGCATTGTCGCCCTTGTCTGCTCGAAGCCAGACGTTAATATTGATTCGTTGAGAGGCCCAATAAAACTGCTTAAAGTCTGCCCATCCCGGTCCCACCTCTTAAGGAGAGAATGGACATTTTTCAAAGGAAACTCCATGTATTTTCCGCACCCAGAGAAAGCTGGTGACCTGCGCCTGCAGATCTGTAAAGAAAGTGGGTGACTGCGGGTAAGGGAAGTGCTGCAGAACATAGAGGAAGCGGGGGAGGGAATTCATTTTAAGCAGTGTCCCCCTTCCTGCCATAGACAATGATAATTTAGCCAATTCTTTCATTTCACGTCAAGCTCTAAACAGTAGGGGGATAATGTTATGATCCCAAAATTTTGTTGAGTGAGGGCAACTGTCATTCCCTGGTGGTGAAAGCTGTCACCCACCACCCTCACTCTGAAATCAACCACCTCCCAATCCAACGCCACTCGTAGGGGCATAATTATCGAATTCCCCTAATTAACCTTTGTGAGAAGTTGGCCTGGCATATGCTGTCCACTAGTTATAGTGGGCACCTTGCACCAGTCCAAACGACCCTTATTGATGATAGGTTTAAAGACAACCTTTATTGAAAGCTATCCTAGTGGTAGCTATGGAGAGCAGCCTTCAGGCTAAGTCTTGAAGGAGTGTAAAGCAGCTTGGTTTACCAGATTATAACCTCTTGAATAACTAAATGAAAGGAGAACCAGACAAGATATATATAAAATATATGTATTTATTCCTAAACACTAACTACTAATCTCTTTATGAGATGAGAGTTCAAGATACACAGTATCACAGTATTAAAACGACAGTAGATAGCACAATACACAGTGGGCTCCAGGGGAGACCAAACCATATACTAAGAAAGTGGTATAAGAACCACGACTTGACTAGACACAGTGCCTAGAGGACGTAGAATCGCTGGGACCCCAAGGAACCACCCAAGGTAGTGACACAGGAGACCCACGGGGGACGTGTGCAGTGTGAGAACACAGCCGCGAGCGCCGTAGGATTCAATGCAGAAAGTCGCGGTTGGAATTTTAAAGTTAAAGGACACTTAGGAGAGGACTTTGAGCAAACCCCTTTAGACTTAAGGGTTTCTAGGGCAAACACCCATGGGAGCACCGGAGTACTCGAGTTACCTCACCCAGGGAAGCCGGGTGCCAAAAGGTGTGGGGAATCGTCGTCGTTTTCAATGGCGATCTGCTGCAAAGTGCTGCTGCCGTGAAGGAGAAAAGTGTCCGGTGTGATCCAAGCCTGGATCGAAGATGTGAAGAACCTGAAAGCAGAGGGGACAGAGTCTGGGTCACTAGCCAGTGACCAGGAGCGGAGCAATCGAATGCCCACCGATGTCGGGTGCTTCAGGTGCGAAGAGGTGAAGCTTGACTCTGCAGCCACGTGGTCCCGGAGACGTCGATGATGACCAGGAGCCGGATTCAAGCTGTACCACGAAGGATGTCGAGTGCTGGGGTGTCGGTGATCGGATTGACCACAACAAGCCTTGGCAACAGCAACCCACGCAGGAAGAGAAAAGATGCTTCTGTGCGGAACAGCAAGGTCCTGGGGACTCCCCAAGTGATGGAGAGTCAGGGCACGTCTGGAGCAACTAGGGAAATCCAATAAAAGTTAGAGTTGCCTTCTTGGGGACCCACAGGTCAATGGACCAGGGATCGCGAAGGGACCTCGAGAGGAATCACAAAATGACGGCCCACGGAACACTCGTTGAGTGTAGGCCAACAATCCTCAGTGCAGTTACTGCTTGGGGTCAGGGCTACAAGTAACCCAAAGCTCAGCCTCAGGGGTCGCCAGAAAGCTGATGCTTCTGCAAATGGTCACGGTGTCCAGGGGTTCGGGTTGCACGGTCTCCACAAGGGATACGGGCCTCAGACTTGCTGTGGGCACAGATTGACCTCAGAAACCTAGGAAAACCCACCTCCTGTGTGGCAATATTCTTCGGAGTCCGTCGGAGCTCAGAGATGCCAACCGGTCAGTTGCTTTAAAGGTGCCTGCCTTGCAGGGGAGTAACTCCTTTACTCCAAGGGAGATTCTTCAGTCGTCCAGCGTCGTGCAGACCGTCGAAGTACTTGGTTTCTGGGATCAGAGTTTAGTCCAGGTGTAATCTAAAGTCCTGTAGTCAGGATTTCCTACTTTATACCCAAGGAAGGGGTGGGACAAACTCTGTGGACCCACCTATGGGAGGGTCAGGAAAGAGGGGTGGCTACATCTATTTCCTTTGTCCAGTTTCGCGCCAGAGCAGGGGCTGTGTGCCCCTGCAACCGGTTTGAGGTGAACTATGCACAGGGACACCAAATGTGCTGTAGTAATCCAGACAGAAAGCTTCAATTATGTTCTTGAAGTATCTTTAATGGAGTACAGATTTACATGCAGCAACCTCCAGCTGTACAACTCAATACTGGTTAACATTGGAACTTTAACTATGATGCAGTTCCACTGCATCATAGTTGCATCATACAATTCTAAACATTACCACATATCTTCCCCCTATGAAATCTAAAAGAAAATAATACTTAAAAAACATTAAACCTATGAGTTACATGTATTGAGGTAAACAATTTTTACAGTATTATAAGTGAGATACTTTGCACAAATCCCCAAAACTCCACTTCTTGCCATCATCCAGTTGAGCCACGGAACCTCTGACAGAGATCACTTTATGCGGCTGAGAAAACTTGCTTTCTCCTTTCTTCACAAATCCAAATCTTCTTATTACCACCCAATCACCTTCCTCAAACACCAACTCCTTAGCACCTTTCCTGCTGTCAAAACATATCTTATTGCGCCACTGACAATCTGCAACTCTTGACCTCATATTTTCTCTATCAACCCAAACCTGATTCTTCTCCTGCAACCACATCGGAGACTCCTTAGTACCCGGCTCTCTTCCCTTCAAAGCTACAAAAGGAGAAACTCCCGTCACTGTGTGAGGCGTAATCCTATGACCCCACATCATTCTCCGTAACTCATCCTTCCATGATAATCCATTAGCTAGAGAGAGTTGAATACATTCCATCACAATCCGATTCACTCTTTCTACGAGACCATTGGCTTGTGGATGGAACAAAGCTACTCTATCATGACTGATCCCAAGACCAAAAGAAAACTACTCATTTCAGAAGAAACTAATTGAACTCCATTGTCCTTTACAAGTGTTTTCGGTACTCCTTCTTCCAAAAGACTTCCTTTAGAAATGTTATCACATTAGCAGTAGTGACTTGTCCCATAGATTTACATGTAAACCACTTGCTATGATAATCCACCAACACAACCAAAAACCGATTATTACTTCCCAATTTGTCAATTGGACCCAATATATCTAAAGCCAGTTTCTCCCATGGTCTCATAGGTAACTCAACACATCTCAAAGGAGGTTCTCTTGTAACCTTTACCTTATCACTATTGCTACACGCATGACAATCGTGCACCAGTTCTTCCACATTCCTGTCCATTTCAGGCCACCAAAAGACTCTCTTAATCTCCGCTTAGTCAAACTTCTTCCTAAATGCCCCTCATGTACTATTCTCAATAACCTTGTTCTCAATAAAACTGGAGGAACTATCCTATTTCTTCTCAAAATCTTATCACCTTGCAAACTAAGTTCATCCTTCACCGACAAGTATTGTTTATGCATTTCCACTTCACTAGACCCATTTCAACAATTCACAATGAGTTCCCTCAACTTCTTATATTCCTCATCAT
The DNA here is from genome assembly GCA_963921515.1 of Calotriton arnoldi. NCBI lineage: Eukaryota > Metazoa > Chordata > Amphibia > Caudata > Salamandridae > Calotriton > Calotriton arnoldi. The sequence continues at coordinate 166,423 of CAWUFW010011348.1, read as the reverse complement.
TCTCCATTGCTTCCTTCCATTCATCTTGACTAACCGCAAATTCAGTGTCCACATTTACAACTAAATCCTCCAAAATTTCCACGCAAGAGTCATCCTCCACCGGCATTCTAGAAAGACAGTCGGCAATAACATTCTTACTGCCACGCACATATTCAACCACAAAATTATAATCTAAAACAGATAATAACCACCTCGATATTCGAGGAGTTACACTACCATCTAAACCACGTCCACCTTTGAAAATATGGACTAAAGGTTTATGATCTGTCTTCACAACAAAAGGTAAGCCCCACAAATAGTACTTAAAGTGCACTACTCCCCAACAACATGCCAGAGCTTCCTTCTCTATAGTTGAATATGATTTTTCTGCTCCCTGTAATCTGCGTGAAGCGAACCCAATAATTGTTTCCTCTTTACCTGACACTTGTAACAAGACTGCTCCTAATCCGATATTACTAGCATCCGTTACCAATATGGATTTTTGTTAGAGTCAAAATGACCCAATGATGGAGCACTGGAGAGGCATATCTTTACTTTTTTAAATGCATCCTCACACTTAGAATTCCATTCAAACACAATTCCTTTCTTCAAGAGAAGTCTCATCGGTTCAACTAAATCAGCAAATTTTGGAACAAATTTCGAACAATATTCAGCAAGACCTAAGAAGGACTTTAATTGATCCTTATTTGTAGGACAAGGAGCATCTTTCACAGCTCTCACAATACTACCCTTCGGTCTTATACCCTTAGCTGATATCTGATGACCCAAATAGTTGACTTTACTCAATCTTATTTGACACTTCTCTTTTTTGATTGTCAATCCACATTTTGAAATTCTCTCCAAAACTTCTTCCATCAATTTATCATGTTCATCGAAAGACCTCCCCACAATCATTATATCGTCTTGAAAACATAATATTCTCTCCATCCCCTTAAATATACCCTGCATGACGCGCTGGAATACAGCAGAGGCTGATGCCAATCCAAAAGGCATTCTACGATACCGAAACGCCCCCAAAGGTGTAACAAATGAGGTCAAGGGACGCGACTCGGGATGTAGATTCACTTGATGGTAGGCTGAGGACATGTCTAAGACACTAAATACACAACCCCCTCCCATCATGCTTAACATTTCTCCAATATTTGGTAATGGTTGTCTATCCACCCAAATATTTCTGTTCAAATCTCTCAAAGCAATGCATAAACGAATTTTGTTACCTTCCTTCGGTTGCAACGACAATTGGAGATAACCATTCTGATGACTCAATTGGTTCTATAACTTTAGCTTCCAACAATTTATCCAATTCTTTACGAAGTGGTTCTCTCATCATATGCGGTATTGTTCTAACTTTATGCACAATGGGTTTAGCATTTCTTTTCAAGATGATACGGTGAGCAAACCCTTTCAACATACCTAAATTATCAGAGAAAATATGAGAATACTTTTTCATTAACATGTTTCCCCACTCATTCTTCATATCAACATTTGAGGATACATTTTCTACATTCGGTTCAATTGCCATAACTGGTTCCACAGCATTAGGATTGAGCATAATGTTCAAATCTTTCTGATGTCGCCATCCTAACAAATTATATCCTTCCTGAGTAACATAAACTCTTCCAAAACCCCATTGTTCTTGAAGATAATATTCATCCATTCCATGCCTAAAATATTAATTTTTGATCCACCATACCCAACAGCTCTTACATCAGCTTGTAGAAGATTTTTCATGTCTCCATTCATTTTTTCTTGAAAAGTTTCCTTAGAAATTAGAGTAAAAAGGCTACCAGAATCAGCTAATAATCTTACTGTTCTTTTTCCTAATGTGACCTCACAATGTGGTTTTTCTAATTTTTCAGTACTCTCTCTCTTTAAACTCATAAAGCTGCCATCTATATTCAGCACAACATCCAAATCACATTTTTCTACAGTTTCTACAACTTGAAATGCATCTAATTCCACCCCTTCTATAGTTAGGAACAATTCTTCATTTTGCTCTTCCTTGTCTTCCACTTCCTTGATACTAGTAGTCTGAGTGTACCCTTTTGATCTGCATGCCTTCGCCAGATGACCTCTTTTCCGCACACCCTACATGTTGCATTTCTCGCTCCACATGCAAAACTTGAACTTACATGTCCAGGACACCCACATCTATAACAAATAATAGGACGTCTTTCTCCACTTTTAACTGGTACATTTTCATTACTTCTATTAATCGCTTTCTTGAATATCTCTCTTTTACTTCCTTGACTTCCGTAGAAATTTTCTCTTTTCCCGTAACTACCATTGAGTTTTCACCTACACCTTTTCCTTTATCTATTTCTTTTATCCAAAGATCAGTATTTTCCATACTCCTAGCAATTTGAATAGCTTGTTCTAAAGTGGGATCCTTTGACAGTAGCTTTCCTTTCACTCTTTTGTTGTTCGTGCACCTTACAATTTGGTCTCTTATTAAGGAATCACACAAACCTTGAAATTCGCAAGTGACTGCTAAACCTCGTAAGGATGCTACATATGACATAATACTTTCATCAATCTTTTGTACTCTGCAGAAGAATTTATGCCTTTCAAAAACAATATTTACTTTCGGAGTAAAATGTTTTTCCAACATCTGTAACGACATCTCATAAATATTCACTGGTTGACCATCTCCCATTCCCAATGATATTTCTGGTAAGTCATCATATATTCTCCTTCCTTCTACTCCAAGATGATGCAAAAGTATGGCTTGTCTCCTTACAGGACCATATTTGTCTCCTCCAATTGCTAACAAATATGTTGAAAATATATTCTTCCAACGTTTCCAAGGAATAGAAGGTTCTCCTGGAACGGGTAAAAATTTTGGAGGAGCAGACATAGATTCTTCAGACATACCTGCAATTAAAGACTCAAACAACAAGCTAAAATAACAATCTAATATAATAATTTAAAATAATAGACTGAAACAACAACCTAAAATAATTAATCAACACAATTAATTAACATAATAGGCTGAAATAACAATCTAAAATAATTAATTAAAACAATAAAGTGCAATTCTCCAAGTAGTAGCAGAAGTAGTTTGAGTAGTCTGTTGTTTATTTCATCAACCAGGAAGCTTGATGCTATTTCTAAAAGTCCTTTCTTAGTTTCAGTTATCTTCAGTCAGACAGGAAACTTCAGTTGAGAAATCCCATCCTCGTCGCCAAAATATGTAGTAATCCAGACAGAAAGCTTCAATTATGTTCTTGAAGTATCTTTAATGGAGTACAGATTTACATGCAGCAACCTCCAGCTGTACAACTCAATACTGGTTAACATTGGAACTTTAACTATGATGCAGTTCCACTGCATCATAGTTGCATCATACAATTCTAAACATTACCACATGTGCCCCCAGTGCAGACTTAAAAGCACTCTGAGAGTGCACCCACCCAGCCCCAATACACTAAAGCCTGTCTGGGAGGTGGTCACACCTCCCTGTGACAGGAAACCTATTGTCCAGGCCTCCCCTGCCGGAGTTTCGTCCAGCAGCAGGAGGGCAGACTCGTGTCTGTGGCTGCAGCATCCATTTTGTGATGCCAGGGCTCTGTTAGCTGGTACCGGGTATACAGGTGCTGTCATGTCTCTCCCTCTAGAAGGGTGGGATCATACTCCCACACCAGTTACTGGTGTGGGGTATGATTCCAAGGTGTTTGACACCAAACACGACAGTTTTCCATGCAGCCATTCCAAAGTTAGCATTTACCGTTTGGTTATAATGCACTTAAGAGTATATGGTCTGGCAGCATCACAAACAACCCGGAATGAAGATTCCGAATGCTGCAGAGGGGCTCTGCTCATGCATGGGCACCCTCTCACATGAAACCCAGCACCCTGCCTTCAGGATTGTTAAGGCCTGCCATAGGGGTGACTGATAGGTTTACATGTGCAGTGATATGGAGAGATATAGGGAACCTATATCTCAGTAAGGGGTGGCTACACCACCTTACACAGGCTTCTGTAGCAGACCTGTTGTGTCATTTTAAAAGGCTTCCCAGGGGTGGCACAATACATGCTGCAGCCACTGGTAGGCCTCTGGGGTACCTATGCTCTGGGTACATAGTATACCATATACTAGGGACTCACAAGGGTACCCCAGAATCCAATCTAGAGTGTACCTAAAGTACATACAATCAATTTAGAGGAGAAAGCAGATAGACTGGGGTCCTGATTAGCAGGGCCACAGTCTGGCTAAGTCGAAAAACAGTGAAACATCAGCAAAAAGTGGGGGTAACTATAAGAAGCAGATCCTACTCTCCTACAACCTTGAGCCCAGACGCATCACCATAGATTGCCAGGATTTCTATGAGCCGCAGAACTGTGCCCCGTAGTCTCTGAATAAAAAGGTGCATATCATTAGCGTACAAGAAGACGCGGTCTTTAACCCCCTCCCCCTGAACTCACTGAGTCTCGCATCCACCCAAATGAGCTCAGCAGGGGGCTCCATTACTAGCACAAATAATAGGAAGGAGAGCGGGCAGCTCAGAAGTGTGCCCCTCTTGAGGGGAAACGAAGGAGAAAACGCTCCATTAACACAAACCTGGGCCCAGAGGTCCGCGTACAGGAGAGCCACCTAGCGCCGAAATCTAGGTCTGAAACTCATTCTGTGGAGCACCGCTAGTAAAAAAGGGCCAGTGAACTGTATCAAATGCCCGCTCTATGTCCACCAGAAGAAATGCTGCGTCCTCTGATAATTTGTTCGAACGGGCTAGGACTAAGTGTAGGCAATGGAGAAAGTGTCTAGTGCTCCTATTGGGCATAAAGCCATTCTGGTCGCAGTGAACCACGGACCGCACCAGCTCCCCAGACAGGTGGCTAATATCTTAGCAAGCATTTTGACTTCAAGATTATTAAGGGAAATGGGGCGATAAGAACCACAGTCCTCCAGAGGTTTGTCTGGCTTATGGATCATGACAATCGTTGCTTCCCAAAGGTAATGGGGAAATCTTCCCTGCTCAAAAGCATCCTCATACAGTGCCAGAATGTGTGGGATCAGTGGAGAGGAGTATCGTTTGAAGAGTTCAAGAGGGAACCTGTTAGGGCCCGGAGTCTTACCGGACGGCATAGACGAGATAGCATGCTGGATCTCCTCCACCATGATTGGAAGATCTAAGTCCTCGCTCTCTGCCGGCGAGAGCACTCGCACAGGCAGTTCCTGGATTATTGGATTGTCTATCTCAGAAGGAGAAGGCTCCAGCCAAACGTACAATGTTTTAAAGTACGAGATGAACTCCCTCACCAGGAGATCTGCCCCTCTGACCGTTCGCCCATCCCGCATCCTCATCTCAGCCACCATACACCCAAGGTGGTCAGCAGCTGCCAGCCACTGAAGTAGTTTTCCTGCTTTATCCCCCACCTCATATACTCTCCCCTGGGAGTAGAGCTGGCTTAATCGTGCCGTGTAGTGTGTCTGGATCCAGGTCAAGGAAAGACAGGGTCTTGTGCACTACAAAGACTTTCCTTTGAAGTTTGCATACTTCAAACGCAGAAAGGGGTATAAGTATTGGACCTCTGACACCCCAAAATCAGAACACTTCTGAACTAAGGACATTCTGCCAGGAAGAAGAGCTGAATGCTGTAGGAGGGACTTCCACTCTGCCTGTTGCTTTGTTGGAGTGAAATGACTGGCCTTTGCTTTCTGTATCCTACTTCCAAGGTTCTTCAAGGGCTTGTGTGTGCTTGCCTCCTGTTAAGAAGTCTCAGGGCCATCAAAGACTTCACCTACTAGTGCCTGGGCTCTTCTGCTGAGAGCCCTGACTTGCAAAGTGGTGCCAATTCCAGTTCCGGGCCCTCGGAAGTGGAACGTGGTGAGAGAATCCATGCATCGACTCTCAGCGCCTGTTTTCTCGACACAGCACCACTGTGCGGCTAAACAAATCGACGCAGCACCTGCTTTGTGGCTGAAACCTCACTGCAGCCTGAGTCCCAAGCACTGTGTCATCAACGTCTGTGGCACCCGCTCTGATTCCGACACCTGCCTTGCCGCTGAAGAATCGATGCATTGCCTGCTTCGCGGCTGTGAACTCGACACAGTGCCTGCATCGCCACTGTTGCATCTACACAGAGTGTCTGGATTTTCAACACATTGTCCCTCAACGCCGTCTCTTCATCGACATCGCCCACAGTAAGGAACCGAGGCCGTGTGTCCGGAGATCAACGCATCACCTCTCCTTCCAGTAAGGAGCCGATGCATCGCCTCCCCTGACAGTAAGGAACGGACACATCACCTCCCCTGCCAGTAAGGAACTGATGCATCACCTCCCCTGGCAGTAAGGAACGGACACATCACCTCCCCTGCCAGTAAGGAACTGATGCATCACCTCCCCTGGCAGTAAGGAACCAATGCATAACCTCCTCTGGGAGTAAGGAACCAACGGATCGCTTTGCTTTCCGGTGCCTCACCTCCCCTGCGCCTGCTTCATCTTTGAATTTTGACGCAAGGCACTTTGTGCCAAAAGAAACACATCCATAAATTTCAATGGACTGAACTTATTTAATCTTTGAAAAGGGATATCTTGACTTGTGTATGTTGATTTTTTTGTTGTTTTGGTCTTGTTTTATTCAGATAAATATTGGATATTTTTCTAAACTGGTGTGGACTCCTTTTGTAGTGTTTCCCTGTGTTACTGTGTGTGTATGTACAAATGCTTTACACATTGCCTCTGAGATAAGCCTGTCTGCTCGTGCCAAGCTACCAAGGGGGTGGGCAGGGGTTATCTTAGCTGTGTGACACCCTTACCCTGACTAGAGTGAGGGTCGATACTTGGACCTTCAAGCTGGTGGACAGGGTGCAAACCACTGCCAGAGACCCCCAGTTTAGTTATACAACGGACGCATGCAAACGCACTCCCCCTAAGGACTGTTTTGAACTCCTCCCATAGTGTGGTTGGTGTGGAGCCCGTGCCCTTATTGAGCTCAAAGTACTCAGTAATAGTAGTCCCGAGTTGTTCCCTGAAATCATCATCCAAGAACCACCAGGTGTTTAGCCGCCGCTGGCCCCTTTACCCCCACAGGCCCACCACCCACGCTCTACAACACCGGCGAATGGTCAGAAAGAACCCTCGGAAGAATATGCGTCTGCGTGACACAACCAACATCCAAAGAAGGAATCAGAAAGTGATCTATTCGGGAAGAAGTGCCGTGGGAAGTAATATGTATATTGGTGTTCTGCCAAGTGGTGCAACCGCCAACCATCCACCAGCCCCAGTGCATCCAGCCATGACCAAAGGTGGTAGATCGAGGAGCCCATGCAACAGAGTTTGTGTTGCGCAGCTGGTCCATTACTGCATTAAAATGCCCCCCAATCAGAGGGAAACACGGTGAGCTGTAGCTGACAGTTGTGACAATGCCTCGAGTGTCGAATCAAGCATGTGTAGGAGAGCATATACGCTGCCTAGCAACGTGGCCAACCCCTCCATAGTCCCACAGATCACTACAAAGCGCACAAGGGGTTCCGTGTTGAGTTCATGCCTCATCAAGGGGAACGACTTCTTACTTTTGAGTAGCCGTGTCTTCCTATAAAGGGACATTCTGTACCCAGCAAGTGTGTCTCCTGTAGCATAAGAACCGCTGGGCACAATCTTTTAGCATAAGCAAAGACAGCCCCCCATTTAATTTTGTTGTTGAGTGCATTCACATTCTAGGTGACAATCATGTGCCACCCAGAGGATCCCACTGCCAAGTTAGCGGCCATTGTGAATGTTATTGCAAGCGATTAGTCTCAGGGTGGACCTGGAGTAGGCCCGGCACACCGAATGTGTCAAACAATACCAAAGAAAGCACACCAAAACCCCAGAATGATGCAGCAACCAGCGGCAGATGAACCTCACTCTCATCCACCACCCTACGCTTCCCCCATGAAGCAACTGCCACCCAAAAAAGAAACTTAACAATAACACCCACTAACAATTGAAAACAAGTCAGGGGGTAGGGCTCCCATGGACTCCCATCAGTAATGCGGTTGCATTGCACTGTGTTTACTGATTAAGAAAGGCGCAGAGGGCCCCAATGACTTAGAGCCTATTCCATCTCCTCCCCCGCAGCCTGTCTGGGGGAGTCTTCCAACGGCATCGGACATGACTGCTTAGACCAATAAGATGCCGCCTCCTCTGATCTGTGTCTGCACCTGTTTCTTCTTGTGCGCCTGGGTAACTACTGCCAGAAAATAGTGGCTGGGTACCTGTGTGGGGTGGCCTGGGACGATGATCCACCCCGAACAGAGTATGTGCATTCCTCCGCCCCAGCACTCTCCGGGGTATCAAAAAACAAAGTCCGATCTTTGTGAATGACTTTAAGGCGTTCCGGGTATTGCAACATATTCTGTACGGGCATGGCTCTTAGTTTTTCCTTGACTGTCTGAAAGGTACATCGCTGTTGTTGGACTTTTAATGTATAATCCGGGTACAACATGACTGGTGCACCCTCCGCAGTGCAGCTTGCACAGACTCTGGGCTTTTCGGAGAATAACACCTCTGTCCACAAAGTTTAGAATCTTTCCAATAATCGATCTTGGGGTTGGGCCCTGGTGGTGGTTTAGCTCCAGAGACCAGTACGCTCCCTCCACCACAAAGCATTTACACAATTCCCCAATTGGGAACCATGACAGAAGCCAATCCATTATGAAGCTGGTGTGCCAGGGCCCTTCAGTGCCCACGGGGACCCCTATTATATGGAGGTTATTCCTTCATGACCTACGCTCCGCGTCCTCTGCCCTCGCCTCCAATTACCCTCCTTTGTGCTGGAAGGCCGCCAACATGGTCTGTAAAGTTTTAGTTGTGTCTTCAACTTCCGGCAGCCGCCTTTCCGTCTCTGTTCCTCACTCAACAATGTGGTGGAGGTCCTGGCAAAGCAGGGACAGGTCAAGACTTAGCTCCCCGATCTTTCCCTCGAAGGAATTTTCTAGAGTCCTGGATAGCCTGCAGTATGGATGCGGTAGAGTCTGGCAGACCACCAGCTGATGAGGACCCCCTTGTGACTCTCCTGTTTATCTGCAGCGGGTCTCATGAATTTACCTATCTTCCCCTGGGTAGGGGCCGCCACCCTGTCTTTGTCCATGCTGCCTTGCCGGTCCGGGAAGATCAGTTGCAGCCTCTTTGCAGGGCCTTGTTGAGGGCCACTTCTTAAGTCCAGTTTTGTCGTCAAGGCCTCTCTCAATATCGCCTAAATGAAACAGTCTAGCCCTCCAACAGCTCGGGCTCACTGGGCCTTAAATCGCACCACTGGCGGCCCCGCTGCCAGGAACAATGTCCCGGCGCTCACCTCTGCATTATCCTGGGGGGGCCCTCTATCCTCAACTTCAGACTCCGTTCCTTGGCCTCAACCCTGGCTGGTGCTTCATCCTGCTGCTGATGGTGTCTGGCATTTCGGCAAGCCACTGCCAGTATCCAGTGCCCCCACCGCCTGCCACACTCCTCGTACACCAGTGGGGTGTGAGTCACAATGCTGCACATCTCTCACTGCAATAAAAGGGGTGAAAGAAAGCCCCCTGCCACTACCTCTCCCCAGCACCCTCAGTGTTCCAGGCCGCAGTGGCACTTTTACCATGAGGGGGTGCAGCTCCAAGCCCCTTGCGCTCCAACCAGCAGGCCGATGATTCTAGAGTGGCCATGCTCGCCTCCTCTACCGTGCGGCCGCCTCGCCCTTGGCAGCAGTAAAGAACCATGGCCCCCAACTCACCACCCTGCACCGGGAAAGGCGCTGGTTCATATGGGCTGTGTCTGCTCGCGGGGCGGAGGGGGGGGGTGCGCATGGAAAACACTGCAGCTTCTTTTGTTACAGGGGGCTGATATTGCATAAAACAGGCACCCGTTAACAAAACCAGCCCCCCAGGGGTCCAAAACCGGCCCCTATCCTGCCGGCCCACCGGAGAAACACTTGGTGCCCGCTACGGCTAGTGCGGCCCTGCTGCTCGGCCTCTTCTGTGTTGGCTAATGAAGCGCCTGTGCGCAGGCGAGCCGCTTTGCCTCACTTGGGGCCCCTCAAGCACAGGAAAAGAGATTGTCGGTGGTGGGGGTAGACAGCAGCTCAATTCCTCACATCTCCCCCGCCTGCATTGACCTTAGTGCAGGATTATGCCGGATTTCATGCGCGGTGCTCCTCCTACCCTCTTAGGCATTTTCTTTCAAAGTCCCACATATTTCTTTTCCTTGTCTGATGTTAATTTAGCAAAAGCAGGCGCTGCTTATACTAAACATGATAAGTCCGTCCATTGTCGCTCATCAACACTCGCTTCCACTATCCCTGGACTACCCTAACAGGATTCAGCGTACTTCTGCTGAAATGATGCCCCCACATCCTCGCTTAGTACACAGTCCCTGGATCGTTCTTCAACACCATTCCTTTGCAACTACCTATACCCCCCATCCCCTTACAATGCCTTTGCTTGCATAGCGCTCTGCTCCTTCCACAGGTGGGATCTCACCATATGATTCAAAACGAATCAATGCATTTAATTGGGGAGTTGCCAGTGCTTCCTTTGTAAATGGTTGCAGCTGGTGGGAACGTCACTCATTTTTGATCTGCCCATTTCTGGGTCCAAGTCATCAATCTTTGACACTGAGCTGAAGAGAGGAATGCAGAAAAGGGACAAAGAAGGAGGTAGAGAATGACAGGAAAGCAGTGACAAGGGAGAAAACTAGAATGGAAAACAAACTGCAAGATGGGGGGTAAAGTAATGAAGAGGTATGAGGTGGAACCAAATCTAGGTAGCCTTGGTAAATGGCAACAGATCTTGAAGCTTCAGTATTAAAACTCGGCCAGTAAAAATGTGAAGAAAAGATAGAACTATTTCTCTAACAAGGAAATCATATTTCTGCCTAGTGCATTGGAATGTGATCCAGGGTCACAAGGTCACGGATAGGTTCACAGAGTGTTCTTTTCCCTGGCACTACATTAGAGTTGCGCGGAAGACAGAGTACAGGAACACGCTTGATAACAGAGTTACAACAGCCTTGGGTAGCAAACCAGGGTCAGGAATGGTTGATAAGGAGCAAAAGGGGAAACAAAGTTATAGAAGTGTTTTTGGAGTCCTTGCCCAACAAGAACAGCACTTCAATAAGAGGAATGGATCTTAGGGCCAGACATACAAAGCCCTGTTTGCAAAATACTGCTCGCAGTTTTTTGTCAACATTCACATAGGGGAAGGGTCTCTTGAAGACCCCTTCCTGTTTGCGGAATCATTACCACTACCTTTCAGTAGTCAGTAAAAGATTAATGTTTTGCAACTGGAATTCGGTCGCAAATCATTACTATATGCCACTGCAAATAGATATTTGGAATACTGATTTGGACTTTGACCAAAAAACTCAATTGCTATTCAGTTACATGTTACCAAATTGAAATTTCTGGTTTGTACAAACCAAAAGGTTGCAGATCGCCTGATGCTGTGAATCAGGCCGTTTGCGACCGAAAAAAGACTTTGTACATCTGCCCCTTAGTCCTACTGGGCAGGGAGAGCTCACGTGGCAAAATTAAATTTTGCCTGGAAAACCAACCATCCTCGCACCTTTTCTTGTTTCAAAATTAGATCTTATTCATTTCAGAATTTCAAGCTATACTGCCTGTTTTTATTTTGGTAGTCCTTTTTTTGTTTTATAGGCCATACCATCTCTTGTCAAAATCCTATCATCTGTGATGATTATCAGCCACAAAAGCAAACCCCTGAGCTGTTTGTCTTAACGACAGTTGAGAGGAATGCATTTCCACTGCGAACATGTACACGAAGTTTGATTTAAACAAAATACGTGGTTCGACCTGTTGTCTGGTCGAATGTGGTGTGTGCTTTCTTTGTGGCATAGGTGATTTTTGGCTAGAGAAAATGCTCAGGAGTTGCGAATCAGTCTGGAACGCTCTTTTTTTTCCTTGCAGTATTATACATTGCAAACTTGACCCTAGGGCATTTTACACGAGTACCAGTCAGTCAGTCATAAAAGCTTTATTCAATTTTTAATGAATCGAGAACCAGATTTCATTGCACGTGCTCGTGGTCAGTCATTTTCTTCATTTTCTAGGGCGGAAAGAGGTGATTGAGCGATTTGCGCCGATAGAAACCTGGATTCCCAGTCCAAAACTTGACAGCTCTGTCCGTTAAGCCACATCTGCTCTGTTGGCTGAGGCGCACCCTATTGGACGAAAGAAAATGGATACTGAAGAACTAAAGAGGCATGTACGAGCCAGCCAGTAAGGGCACGTGGTTCGTGACAAATGCCCTGTTGACATATGGCTGAGAGCGCCCTATTGGAGGAGAGAAAATGGAACCCTACGAAATAAAGAGGCATGTATAAGCCAACCAGTAAGGGCACGTGGTCTGGTTCGTGACATTATGGAAGATTCTTGATGCGGAAAACGTCTCCAAACATAAAAGGTTTTACCTCACAAGACCTCAGCTCCTGGCTGGGTAGCAATGGGCCTGTTTTGTGGCCAGATGGGCCAGTTTTTAGGTCTCGCGCCCAGCGTTGCAGTGCGTAGCACTGCTCGCGCAGCGCGAGACCTCTTGTATGGGCTTTAGAAAGCTAACCACACGCTCGTGCGTGTGGTTAGCTTTGTGAAGCCTGGCATTGGCTGTAACGTGCGTTTTTTTTTAAAAAACGGCACGCAATTAGGCAAAGGCGGGCGCATGTCCCGCCTTTGCTCCGCCCATTCCCGTCTGTGTCTAGGACGCGCATCAGCGCGCGGCACAGACGACAGGCTCCCTCGCCCCTCCCGCTCCTCTGTGGTGCGCGCGCACCACTGGTTTATGTATACTTTGGTTCCATGTGTTTATTTTTGGATACTTTCACTCTACAAATATCGGACGTGTATCTTAATCAAGAATGCAGCATTGTTATTTTTTAACTGAGCGGTGATGCTACAGCCCTCCAGAATTTTGCAGGGCATGTTGAAATGCCATAACTATTAACTAGCACTTGCTGTAGTGAACCAGCACGCTTGAATTTCACATATATGTGAGGCAGTCTGGAATGTGTTACTGAGGGGCAGGGTATACAGTAATGCATATTTGGTCAGAGGAGAGACGTTACGTCGGGCTCCATTTGGTAATGCTAGGCAGAGGACAGGCACAAAACTTCACAGTGAAGATCTTCAGCCGCATCTCGAGCGTTCCCCGCTCTTACCTGCGCAGCGCACATGGCAGGCTGAAATTCTGGCTCCCGTTGTAGCCCCACCACGTGCACGTTCAATGGCTCGGTGAAAGGGGCTACAGGAGGGCATACTCGCGCGCAGTACATAGTGTACCAGGGTCCGATTACTTGTCTACAGCGAGTCTCCCAGGGTCGCGCGTCAACAAACTCGAGGATTCACCATAGCAACACCCGACGCCATGCTCCGAGAATGCGTCACCACAGTGCTCCAATTGGGTTATGTGTATAGTAAGTTCTAACAACGACAAATAATGCTCTAGCTGGTAGCCGTCCTCAGAGTAATACTATGAGCGAATGGACGAATCAAAATTAAAGCGGAGGAATTTTGGACAGAGCCAAAGACAAGAGAACATCAATGCAAATATTACATCTGGAAGTAAAAGAGACTCGAAACGTAACCGTAGTCGTGTCTTTAACTTTTGTGCAGGGCTCTCTGAAATCTATTACTGATTGGGTATACTGCACTCAGCGGTTGAAATGGAAATCTAGAACAGCAGGCACGCACCATAAGAGTGCCTGCTTCCTGTTGAAAAGTGCAAGTATACTCCTGTTAAGAGTACTGAGCCCCTGCAGAAAAGTGCAGGTACTTTACAGTATTATTACCAAGATGGCCGCCACTTTCGACATACAGGACACTTTTTTTGTTAGCACCGGTCAGGGTTGGCAGTCTCTTTTTTATTTGCTCAGCTCCCATTAACCGTTGTCTCTCTTTAGTTTCCACGACTTTAGTTGTGTTATTGTGTGTTTTTTCCTCCACATGATTCTAAGTGGCCTTCTGCCGTATGACTCTCGAGTCTTTTCTGTTTTTGTGTTTTTTTCTGTTCTGACTCCCAAGGTCTTACACTAGGGAGTAGTCAAAGGAAGGATATGTGACTGTTTAACTTCTGCCAGCAGGGAGTGATAGAAGGTGGGTGCACTTCGTTCCAGATTTACTTTTATATAGAACCAATAATTATTTGTATTTACACGAGCAGGGGGCTGGGCTTATCCATTTACCTTGACATCATGTCATGCATAATTATGAAATTGGAGTACAACTTTTTCCTGTCCTGGCATTCATTGCAAATCGTTTTTGGGGTTGTAGTTGTGCAAAGGTAGGTAGTGTAACAAGACCACAGGATCTGTATAATGGTTGCCGTGCTTACTAAATTAATAAATATAGTCATTTTTTGCAGCGAGATCAACAGAAATGAACAATATATATTCCACAGCTGTGTAACTGCTCAGACCTTGTCTTTTACGTTGCATTATCCTTACTACATTTTAAATCACAAAGCGATTTTAGAAGGCAAATGGAAGATTTTCAATTTTGTATCGCATTTTAATTTTCTCCAAATGATTGTGAACAGTTCTTCCACAGTGTGCAGTTTGAAGACATTTGATTTTCCCTCCTTTACTTCTCTAATTCTCACGCTCGACTCCGTTTCTTTTGCATCCTTGTACATGAAAAATGATAGGAACTGCATTAAAAAAAAATATATATATATATATATATATATATGAGTAATATATAAGATGATGGGTGGCATTAATACAGAGGAAACTATATCCTAGTTGCATATTGAGTGACGCTGAATTTGCTCCACCGTACAGTGATAAGCTATGTGAACATCGACTGCGTTCATAAGAATAGTAACTAATGCAATATGTACGTTACTTGTTACAAGCAAAGGCATTTCTGGTCCGACAAAATTTTAAATTCACCTGTGACACTGTATACCTATTTTCAGCATGCTTGTTATTTCCAGTATGCTTGGTATCACCTTCACTAAGCTGGTCTTTGCTCAGATAGAACCCTAGGACTGAAACACATTTGGCGCCCAGCCTGCTGATAGTCACCAAAGAGAGAAGCAACAGGGGGTCCAGTTTATATTCACAGGCCAGTTGCTACCTCTCGCAGTGACTGCCTCATTACAGAAACATTTCTGCTGTTCAGAGCAGGCATGACTTGGCCAGTTTGAATTTCTGCTATGTATATGAGAAAAGCAAAAGTACACGTTCCAGAATATATAACGCAATTAGCTAAATTACCGTGACTGGGGGGTGACACGCACACAAGGCCCTCCACGACCTGGGCCCAAAGTACCTCAACGACCGCATGACCTTCTACACGCCCACCCGCCAGCTACGATCAACCAGCCACGCCCTCGCCACCGTACCACGCATCCGCAGAACCACCGCCGGAGGAAGATCCTTCTCCTACCTGGCAGCCAAGACCTGGAACTCCCTCCCCACTCACCTTCGGCGAACCCAGGACCATCTCTCCTTCAGGAAGCAGCTCAAGACCTGGCTGTTCGAGCAGTAACTTACCCCCTCCCCCAGCGCCTTGAGACCCTCCCGGGTGAGTAGCGCGCTCTATAAATGCAGTGATTGATTGATTGATTGATTGATTGGGGGGGGTGCGGGAGGCATCAGACGTGGCTCAGTTATTATGTGGCTGCTACTGTTTTACAGTGTCTTGTGCAATTGTCTACCCTCTGAATATTTTTTGTCGGTGCAGCCACTTTGTTGTTCTCTTTCACCACACTCTCCTCTTATGGTCCACTGTGTCTGAAATTCTCAAAATTTCACTTTCTTGTACCTAAACAGTTGGAAATGTTTATAACCACTTTTCCTACAGGCGTTGTGTGGTCTAGTTGTTAAGTTGATGACTTTGGAATAAAGGAGAACTGGGTTTGAAGTCTGGCATTTGCTCAACCAGGTGGTGTGAGCCTGGATCAACCCCCTGTGCCTCGGTTTCATTATCTATTAAAAAACACCTCAAAGTTTGTAAATGTAATGCAGTCGCTTTATGCACAGCACAGGAAAATGTATGTGTTCACTAATATTATAATGCAACTGTCCCCTTCACAGCCTAAAGTCAGATGGACCACCTTAATAGTTCTGTACATAGTCTTTACAACTACAATAATTAACATTCAATATGAGACAGGTGACAATCCTGTATTTGTCATGATATTCTCTGTGACACTTGTCCTGTGTATGTCCTTTCTCCCTCCTCCTCCTAAAGGATAATCTTGTATGTTGGGTAGGGCTGAATACCAACCCTTTGTAATTTTTGTCCTCCACAGCGAACTCTTCCTTCCAGTAACTAACCTATTGTAAGGCAAGATGCTAAGGGCCATATGTATCAAAGTTTGTGTTTGCGATTCTCAAATAGCGAATTTTTGAGAATCGCTATTTGAGAATCGCAAACGAGATGTATGTAGGATTCGCAAGAAAATTTGCGAATCCTACATATTCCTTAATTGCGATTCGCAAACTGCGAATCGCAGTTAAGGAAACCCTCCCCATTCATTCCTATGGGCCTAGAGGCCCATAGGAATGAATGGGAGGACATTCTCAATTTGCGATTAGCAATTAGAGAATCGCAAATTGAGAATGCAATTTCAAGGTTGCAAGGGTGTCCAAAGGACACCCTGTTGCACCCCTGAAATGAGCATGGGTGCAGATGTGGCGCACATACATGCCCTGAGGGCATGTATGTGCGCCACATGCCACTTTGAAAAATGCAAAAAATGCATTTCTCAAAGAAATCGCAAGTCACCACCAACCTGTAGTTGGTGGTAATTTGCGATTCCTTAAGCCATAATCGCACAACTTAGGTGCTTCATACATTTCATTTAAGGAATCGCAATTTGCGATTCCTTAAATGCATTCGCAAAATAGAGAATCGCAATTTTGCGATTCTCTATTTTGCGAATGCCTTTTGGATGATACATCCCGAAAGGCTTGTTCCCGTTCGCAAACGGGCCGATTCTGAGAATCGGCCCGTTTGCGAACGGGAAATGGGCTTGATACATATGGCCCTAAGTCCTTAAGTGCAGATCCATGGAGAAGTGATCTCTTTACCTACTTCGTCATTTCACATCACGGAACGCTTTAAATTGATGGTATCCAGTCTGTGTTGCTTCCCCGTTGCCATAATCGACATTTACAATAAAAACTAAGAGCTGGGTACCATCTTTCGAGGCCGAAAGATGCCTTCTTCAGATTAGACTAGATGTCCACTCACTATTGGTTTTATATGCTGTAAAGAAGAGTCCAGGCCTCGTTTCAATCAACAAGAAATAGCACACACAATGTAGAGGTGGGCTAGCCACTGAAAGCTCAAGCCAGGCTCAAACCCGAAACCTGGCTCTGGCTCAGCTCGAGGTCATGTTGGAACCCCAAGCCAATACGAAGTGGAGCTTTCATGTGGCTTCTGCCTGCCTTCCTCCCTGTACCCTGTATGTGGGGTTGGGAACAGAGATGTCGACTTTGCAACTGGGGAACCAGGGCCCAGATTTATCATACTTTCATGCAGCGCAACACAGCAAGCCACCTTGCTGCATTATGTGAAAGGGAAAGGACAGGAATGCACCATATTTAACATCAAATGGCGCATTCCTGTCCTTTCCTTGCATGTGTGCAGTTTTGGCTGCCTGGTGCCAACGCAGGCACCTTTGCATCATGGTGCAAGGGTTTCTGCATTGCAGGTAGTATTGTTTTTGTACAGGGAGGGACACCTCCTGCACAAAAATATTCCTCAGAGGGATCTACCTAATTCTGCGTGTGCTGCAGAATGCAGCACACGTACAAAGAGGTAAAAATGAGGAGAAATAAATATATTTCTCCTCGTTATGCCTCCTCTAGGGAAGTGTAGCATTATGACTAGGGCTCCCAGTTTTCCGTTTTTACTGATTTTTACAGATAAATACAGACAGAAAACTATTTATTTTCCTGTCTGTATTTATTTTTAAGTACAGAAAAATACGGAAAAAGGTCTTCTCTGAATGTTTTTTCTACTGTCAGTCATGAGTGCCAGGTCAATAGGTGTACAGATTGTAAGTTAGGGGAGATGAAAAAAGACACCAGATTCCCTAATTAAGTTAATTAAGTGCAGAACTACAGTTATTTATGCTATTCTACAATGCAAGTGTTTTCAGATAACGCTATTGCACTGTATACTGCTGAAACCTTTTGGACATTCAAATGCGAATATATATTTATCAGTCAAATAAATGTGGAAAAATACCCATAGCAGCTTCATTTATACAGAAAACTCAAAATAACAAGCATTGGCATAGCCAATAGGTCTCGCCTTTGGGATGCTTTTTAATATAGGCTTCTACCCACAAGATACCATCTCTTGTATATCTAAAAACAAGCATTTGCAATACAATAGGTCTCGCATTTACCCGAATTTGAGCTATTGACATTGCAAATGACAATGCCTTTTATTTTTGTTTTCGTTTTTTAAAACATAAATAAAAGGCATTGTCATTTACAATGCCAATAGCTGAAACTCGCGTAAATGCGAGACCTATTGCATTGCAAATGCTTGTTATTGTTGATCTCTCTGATATTACCACAACCATTCCATGCAGCAAACTAAAATGAATGCATTACCCATACCTTGAAAAACACCTGTACAGCATGTCTTTGAAAGTACAAAACTGCCCTGATTTGCAAATGTGGGCCACTTTTTTGTTTTTTAGCTATCTGGTTCATTATGGGGTGCACTTGTATTTTGTTGCCTCAGTCCATTTCTTGTTCAGTCCGACCGGGGAGATGGGTCTTGATAGTAGACGGAACCGCGCACGAGGAATATGCTTTTGTGTTGACCCTCTCCTGGAGCTTCGGCTAGTTAGGTCGGCAGTGCACTGGCATGATGTGAACTCACCAATCTACCCCAGAAGGGAGCGGTGGTGTTGCACCTCTTTATCAATCATACGTGTAACACCGTGCTTTGTGACAATCGGAGATAAATGCCATTGCCTTAGTCAAGGCCTGAGAATATGATGATTGAGTTTTCTTATTTATTATTAAAAGCGTTTCGTTTTTTTTATATCGCACACAAAGTCCAAATGGACATTTGAGCACTTTGCAACGTAGAAAATCAATCACTGGACAGAAGTAAAAGGATTACATTCAGCAGTGTGATCTGATGATCTGATGTTACATTCGGAAACCTCAATAGAGGCAGGGGCAGAGCCCCATGCCATCTTGTATTATAGCTACAGGAAAGTTGCAGGTTCCCAGTGGAGGAGTAGTGCCAAGGTTGGACTAGGGCAGAAAATAGGCCTGGGCACCAAAATTAAACTGGCTCTCATTGGCGATATCAGATACCTAAAAAAAGTATCCCACATTTGCAAAGCAGGGCAGTTTTGAACGTGTAAAGAGTCACCCTCTGTTGTTTTGCAAGGTATGGGAGACTGCAATGATGTGAACTTGCTGCAGGCAATGTTTATTTTAGTATCAGGGAAATCTACTGCAAAAACTGTCCCACCAGACTCTTAAAGAGGTCCACAAGCAGCCAAAAAATGGCCCATACTCTGACCTGTCAGACCAGCCCTTCTGGCATCAGAGACGTGTTAAGGCATGGGCAAAGTGACCACTGGCCCAGGGCCCCAGCCTTTCAGGGGCCCCTTGATAGAGGCAGCTCTGTTCTGTAGAGCGTCTTGCCCCGATGACCTTGAATAATGATTTAACAAATTGTTTTATATACCGTTTTCCTTTAAGTGGCTAATCCGTGGGAGTCCATCACAGACATTTTTTCAGAGAAATGTTGTGTTGATGTTTCTGAACATCCAATAAAAAAGTTTTTTTACAGCAAAACAGGACCTCACATAGCAAGAATGGGAAGGGTCACAGATAATATTTGCAATAATATTAGTGAGCTGCTGCTGCTACAATATTGAAAACACATATCACTATCCCTGAATATTAGATGTTAACACATTCAGAATATGTTCTGTCAATGATCAAGCCAAAGACCACACTAAAGAGCCAAAATTCAATCATAAATTCAAAACTGTAGTGGCCTGAGCGAAGGGCACTAGGACCCTGCACTGGACATGAGGGAAGGAACCGGACACCACATCCGGTCAGGGTGTGGGGAAGGGGCATTCTACTACATGACGAGCGCGAGGCGAGACGTGCATGTGGGCAGCGGGGCAATAGCGATATATCCAATAAAGAAGTTGCACCCTCACCTGTTTCCTGTGTGTTCCTGGGTTCCGGGACACGACAACTGGCGACGAGGCGGGATCTGAGGTGACCCAGACGCGTCGATCGAGGCCCCTCGCGTTCGGAGAAACGGAGCCAGGAGCCCACCCTGGTCCGCCTGCCGCTGTCAAAGAACAGCGAACGACTCACTGCGACGTCCGGAGCCCACCCGGGTGCAGGAGCAAACGGAGCCAGGAGCCCACCCTGGTCCACGCGTGAAGAAGAAGACCAACAGCGCGGGAGCCCACCCCGGCCACCGAGAGGAAGCGGTGCACCAATACACGTGCTGCAAGCGTCGGTGCGCGCAAGCACTGCGCTCAAGCATCGCGCGTTCTGAAGGACGCACCGGACTGTGCCCCCCGCTGCCGCATCGTGAAAGAAACCGACACTCGCGCGTAGATTTGAAGAAAATCTCGCGCGAGTTGGGCAGCTATTGGAAGGTCAGGCGGGGGGACAAATAAGAAGCAAAGAAGGCCCGGTGGCCATTTTAAGAAGTCAGGCAAGTGAGATTGCTTCGCGAAATCTCGCGAGACTGCGGTGGCCATCTTGAGGTCAGGCAGAATAACCCAATAAGCAGCGAAGACGGCCGGGAGGCCATTTTGAAGTCAGGCAGTTGTCAGAAAACACTGAAAAGGGCGAATTTAAAAGAAAAGAAAAGGAATACAGAGATAAGAATTAACAGCATAACCTGCAAAGAAATACATCAGTGAATAAACACAAAAGCAGTGAACAAAGAACTACATCAAAGCAGGGCTTACAAGGTCTAAACATGGTTGAGCCCGCAGGCGACAAAAACAGTCCGCAAGCAATCTTTCGCAGACCGCTGCCATTCAGCCTATCAGAACCACAGGCCGGCATCAGGTGGGAAAGATGGATCCGGCAATTTGAACGCTACATGCGCGCCACAGACGTAGCAGACAGGAAACATCTGGACCTCTTCCTGAATCTCGTGCGAGATGAAGTGGAGGATTTGCTCATAACGTTTCCCAGTGAGCGGACAGAAACCTACAAGGGAGTGATGCAATGTCTCACAGAGAAATTTGACCCGCAACGCAATATTGACTTTGAAAGATACACATTCAACACTGCATGTCAGCGAGCGGAGGAATCGCTCGATGATTTCGCAACCAGACTGCGCAAACTGGTCACATACTGTGAATTTGACAAGTTTGATAATGAACAAGCGATAAGACTGCGCATCATCGAAGGCTGTCAGTCTGTGGAATTCCGTGCACGGGTTCTGAAAGAACCGACGACGTTAGAGAAGATACTAACAATGGCCCGCACGGAGGCAAGAGCGACACCACATGCAAAGCAAATGGAGATGGGGAAAGAAAAAAGAGTGGAGCAAGCCAATCGCGTGACTGGGAACAACAGGAAGAAAGAACACCGAGCGTCTTCACCGCCAAAGAGGAATGATCAAACATGCTATCGGTGTGGCCTCGAATTTCCGCACGTCGGTGCGTGCCCAGGAATGGGCCAGAGGTGCAGGAAATGCAATAGGGACAATCATTTTGCAAGTGCATGCATGAGCAAGCAATTTCGGAGCGAGCGAGGGAAAGCAACAATGCCACTGATGACTACCAGCAGGTATGCCCGTCACATAGACAGGGCGGGTCGTGGAAGTCGCAGCTCCTCCGATGAGGCGGAAGAAGTGTCAGCTCCTGCGAATGTGGAACGGCTGTACCTAATGTCAGACGCACCCAAGGAAGACAGAATACCAGAGCACATCCACCTCGTGGGGAAGGATCAAATAAAGAAAACCGCGACGGTGGACATCGAGGTAGGGAAACACAACACCCGGTTTGTGCTTGACAGTGGGGCCACATGCAACATTATGTGTATGTCGGAGTATGAGAAGATGAAGGTGAAACCACCATTATCACCATCCACGGTTGATGTGTTCACGTGGGGTTCTAAGACGCCGGTAGAAAACATGGGAAAATTCACAGAGACTTTGACATACAAGGACAGGTCCTGCCAGGAAGAGATACATGTGCTGAAAGGTGACACCCCAGCACCATGCCTGCTTTGCAATGTCACGGCGCAAGTGATGGGTCTGCTGGCCATGACATACCACATGTCGGAAAAAAGGAACATTATACAGGAACATCCGGCCATACTGCAAGGCCTCGGCAAACTGAAAGGCAAACAAATAACGTTGCACATCAACGAAGCGGTCAAGCCAGTAGCACAACACCATCGACGGGTGCCGATACATCTCCAACCACAAGTTGAAGAGGAAATAAGAAGTCTACTGGCCCAGGACATCATTGAGCCCGCAGATGGGCCAACACCATGGGTGTCCCCAATAGTGGCGGGTCCAAAGAAGAACTCCTCCAAGATCCGCATATGTGTGGACATGAGGATACCGAACACAGCGATCTAAAGAGAGGGACACCCAGGGCCGCACTTAAATGACATGATCAGCTGTCTCACTGGAGCCTGTCGATTCTCAAAGTTGGACCTGTGCAAAGGGTACCACCAACTGGAGTTGGACCAACAGTCAAGATACATCACCACGTTCTCAACGCACATGGGTCTGTTTCGATATAAAAGACTGTACTTTGGCATCTCGTCGGCTGCAGAGATATTTCAGGAGACCATCAGGCAGGTCATAAGGCCAGTAGCAAACAGTCTAAATTACAGTGATGACATTCTAGTTTTTGGACGCTCAGATGAGGAGCATGACAAAGCACTGCACCAAGTATGCCTACAACTAGAGCGAGCAGGACAAACATTAAATGCAGACAAATGTGAGCTGGGTAGGTGTGAACTGGTCTTCTTTGGACACATCTTCTCCAAGAAAGGAATGAGGCCAGATCCCAGCAAAGTAGAAACGCTTCAGAACGCGAGCCCTCCCACGGATGTAGCAGAGGTAAGGTCATTCCTGGGGCTGGCCAGCTACTGTGCCCGCTACATCAAGGATTTCGCAACGGTGAGCACACCACTACGAGAGCTAACAAAGCAAGGTCAGAAGTTCCTCTGGTCACCGGAATGCAACGGGGCGTTTGAGGCAATCAGACAGGCTGTGATGACTGTAGATCATCTCGCATATTTCAATCCCCTGCTGTGCACTGAACTGACGGTCGATGCCAGCCCAGTTGGACTAGGAGCAATACTAGCACAACACTGGCCGGGGAGAGACTCCCCAAGGAAAGTGGTCGCTTATGCAAGCAAGAGTCTATCTGACATTGAGAGAGCATACTCGCAACCTGAAAAAGAAAGCCTCGCAGTGGTATGGGCGTGCGAACACTATCACATGTTCATCTATGGTAAACCGTTCACCATCATAACAGATCATCAAGCTCTGGTGACGATATACGGCAATCCGTCGGCAAAGATGCCGCCTCGCATTGAGCGCTGGGGCATTAGGCTAATGGACTATGATTTCAACATTGTTCACAAGCCAGGAAAAGAACATAACCCGGCTGACTACATGTCAAGACACCCTTTGCCGCAGCGACAAGAGTCCTCATCGATGGCAGAGGAGTACCTCAACTTTGTGCTCAAACAGAACACCCCTGCGCCAATAACTCTAGCAGAGATAGAGCAGGAAACAACAAGAGACGCCACCATGCAAACGGCCAAAGCAGCAACGAGACTGCAGAGATGGAGGCATGTCAATAATAACTGCATGTGGGGAGAAGGAGTAAACAAGGACGAAATGCTAGCACTAAAAAAAATACACGAAGAACTGTCAGAGACAAAAACAGGAATCTTGATGCGAGGAGCAAGGATAGTCATACCGAAATCACTCAGGAGACAGACTGTTGATTTGGCACATGAGTCGCACAGAGGCATGGTCGCAACAAAAAAGTTGTTAAGGGAAAAAGTATGGTTCCCTGGCCTAGACAAAATGGTGGAAGACACCGTCATGACATGTCACATCTGCCAAACAACGGGACCGCCTACCAAACCAGAACCACTACAAATGTCGGAACTACCAGGAGCGGTGTGGACGACGTTGGCAGCTGATTTCTTTGGGCCACTGGACACGGGCAACTATCTGCTCGTGGTCATTGACGAATTCTCCAGATTCCCTATCGTGCGCCATGTATCGTCGACAGCAGCGACAGCAACGCTGCCAATACTGGATGATATATTCACAGCCTGGGGCTCCCCGGACACCCTAAAGACAGACAACGGTCCTCCATTCTCAGGGGAGGAGTTCCGGAAATTCATGACCTACCTAGGCATCCATCACAGGAAAGTAACACCGCTGTGGCCGCAAGCGAACGGCATGGTGGAGAGATTCATGGGAAACATAGAAAAGGCTGTCCAACGCGCAAAACTGACGCAGATTTCCATCGGCCAAGCATTATGTCAAGTACTACGGGACTACAGAAACACCCCGCACAGCTCCACAGGGAGATGTCCAGCGGAGCTAGTGCTGGGGGGAACAAGCAAGACGAGACTACCACAAATAGAAAGAAAGATGCCGCCTGAACACAGCAACATTGCTGCCAGAGACAGAGAAGCCAAAGACAAAATGAAGTCATATGCAGATGCAAGACGACATGCCACCCCGTCGCACTTCAAACGAGGGGATCAGGTGATAGTGCGTCAGCGACAACAAAGAAAGTCCGACAGCATGTTCTCAAAAGAACCGCTCACAATAACAAACATCAAGGGGCCAATGATCACGGCAGAGTCGGAATACCAAAGAATAACAAGGAACAGTTCTCACTTCAAAGAACTGAACACCATGCCTCGAGACAACAAGGAGATGGCCGACAAAGAAAGTGAAGCGAATGGTCACAACGGACAGGAAACAGAGGCGAAGGAAGAACAAGCAGAAGAAGCACAGGACGATGCTCGCGTGAAAAGAGCGAGACAGACGGCCGAAAAGACTAATTGAAGAAATGGAATGATGGGACTGCACACCCAGTGTCTTTGCTCTGATTCTTCTCTACTTCTTTCTTTCTTTTCTTTCTCTCTTTTCTGTTTCCACATCTTTTCTCTCTCTCATCATTTCTCTGTGACAAAGGGGGGAGATGTAGTGGCCTGAGCGAAGGGCACTAGGACCCTGCACTGGACATGAGGGAAGGAACCGGACACCACATCCGGTCAGGGTGTGGGGAAGGGGCATTCTACTACATGACGAGCGCGAGGCGAGACGTGCATGTGGGCAGCGGGGCAATAGTGATATATCCAGTAAAGAAGTTGCACCCTCACCTGTTTCCTGTGTGTTCCTGGGTTCCGGGACACAACAAAAACTGTTCCGAACAGGGCCCCCCAAAATATGTTAGGCCCTGGGCCCTCAAAATCCTTAAAATGTCCCTGTCTGGCATTGCCAGATTGTCCTGCAGGCCAATCCAACTCTACATTGTGAAGTT
Source organism: Calotriton arnoldi (assembly GCA_963921515.1). Lineage (NCBI taxonomy): Eukaryota > Metazoa > Chordata > Amphibia > Caudata > Salamandridae > Calotriton > Calotriton arnoldi. The sequence continues at coordinate 140,937 of CAWUFW010011348.1, read as the reverse complement.
CTGAGAGCTAAGTGTAAGAGAGAATGGAGAAAGACAATCTGGAAAGGGCATGGGAGAGAGAGAAGTAGAAGGGAGGGAGTCTTAGGCCCTCATAATGAGTTTTTCAATAATCCTGTTTTGCAGTGGCATCACTGGGTGGTGGAGATCCTGGGGCAGGAGGTGGGAATGGTGCCCCACCTGTAAGTGTTCTAACCCACCTTCTGCCCCTTCACCAGCGACAACCGCAGCCAGAAAAAAAACAAAAAAACACTGCTGCTCAGCCTGGGAAGAATATTTGCTTTTCCAGGATGGTTGGTTTCTGTACTTTTTCATGCAACATGGTACTCATTTGTAGTGCATAGTGTGAAAAGAGTTGCTCCTATGTAGCTGTGTGAGTCCAGGTTCTGGGTGAGCCAAGGTTGAGAACTGTTCAGGCAGAACACAGTGCGAATGTCTCACAGTGCCTGTCAGTAGGTCATAATGTGTTTTGAGTGCATGCTCATGCAGTCCTTGGCCTCTCTGCAGAGCTCACAGAGCAGTGGTCAGGTGTGTCAGTTGTAATTGTGATTAAATGCGAAAGTGTGTGAAGAAGGTACACAGCTGTCAAAATGTTGGCAGCGCACAAGTTACAGAAAATGCACTGTGTATAGGTCTTTAGGTGTGTTGTATGTGTGGAGGGATTGTTGAAGTGAAGGAGATGCAAGGAAGGATGTGCAAGAGAAAATGAAAAGAGGGTGCTGAAGAGAAAAGAGAAGTGGTGTGAGATATGCAGATTGAGGCCCTTATTTATGAAGCCTCTGCGCTATTCTTGCGTCACAAGAGGTCGTGCAAGCAAAACGGAAAGACTTCAGTAAAATTTACAAAGCCACGCAAGGCTTTATTCATGTGGCTTTATAAAGAAATGGCATTGGTCAGTTGGCCCTGTCAGTTTCATCTCTGGCCCCTTGTTGCTGTCTCCCTAAAAATCACATCTTTAGATGCCACTGCCTGGTATTTCCAGTATGGTAACACTGCATGAAATTTCAATCAATCAATCAATCAGGAGTTTTTAAAGCGAAGGTACTCACCCGTGAGGGTCTCAGGGCACTGAGGGGGCTGCTGATTCGTCTGGGCATGGAGGTTCAGTCGAAGAGCCAGGTCTTGAGATCTTTCCTTAATTGGGTCAGAGACTGAGATTGCCTGAGGTGGAGGGGCAGGGTCTTCCAGGTCTTGGCCGCGAGGTAGGAGAAGGATCTTCCTCCGGTTCTGGTCTTGTGAATCTGTGGCATGGTGGCCAGGGCAAGTTGGGCGGAGCGGAGTTGTCTGGCGGGTACGTGGAATGAGAGGCGGTGGTTCAGATATGCTGGTCCTGCGTCGTAGAGAGCTTTGTAGGTGTGTGTAGGAACTTGAAGTTAATTCTCTTGTTGACTGGGAGCCAGTGGAGTTGCCGGAGGTGTTGAATGATGTGGCTGCAGCGGGGGATGTCGAGGACCAGTCTGGCTGCGGCATTGTGGACATTCTATAGTTTCCTGAGCTTTTTCTGAGTGATGCCGGCATAGAGTGAGTTGCTGTAGTCGAGTCTGCTGGTGATGAGTGCGTGGGTGACCGTCTTTCTGGATTCTGTGGGGATCCATCTGAATGTCTTTCGAGCACATACTCACCTGCTAAAAGCAAATGAAATATATGCCTGGAAATATGGCCAAAATTATGGGTTTACATGTTGAAATCGGTGCAGTAACACCAGCTTTGGCATGATTTGTGTTCCATATGGCACTGCAGGGGATCAATTTGTGTTCCCAGGGTAATACCGGCCCTGTAATTACCTATGCCACATTAACAATGGGTGCAGTAAATGCACTACTTCACTCCAGGCCACTCACAATGAGTTACAGCTGGAGCTCTACCACATTTCAAGGTGGCAGGCAGATGGAGGCAGAAAGGTAGAAGGAATCATAAGCATATAACTATAGTCCACTGCACTGCAGGATCATTTGAACAGATTACATCTAGAGAAACTTGTGAAGAATCCACCTGCGCAATATTTGATGAAAAATTCATGTGGAGCCCACTGCAAGGGAGGATGGCACAGCACCATTGTCTGTACTAACAGAGGTGGAAGCTACAACAACCCTGTAAAGCAACCATCCCCTCCTGCTCATTTGTGGCGTCCTGTTCCTCCTTGGACACGTGAGCCTGACCTACATAGGAAAGGGTCAAAGCATGTCTTAGTTGACCAGTTTCCATTAGTCGTGCATTAGACTGTGGGCGTTGGCAACTGAAGGCAGTGGGTTGATGTCTGCAGCAGTACATTCTTTAGACTTTGAATAAGGGAGAGGATGTGGCCTAACGGCCAGAGCGGTCGACCGCTAAGCTGGGGAACCGGATTCGAATCTCGGCACGGACGCTCAACATCCTGTGATTCTGGCCAAATCACTTAATCTCCCCGTGCCTAACAAAATGAATGTGTCCATCTGTAACACAACCAGTGCTCATGTAAAGCACTCTGATACCTTCGCGTCGAACTCGCGCTGTATAAAACTACCAAAAAATAAAACTCAGTGGACATGGGTCCTCCTCGTTCATATGGTTTCAGCATGAAAAATGTAGTGCATCACCACATAAATAGCAATCAAATGAGCAGTTCCATAATTAACACGCATTACACATTTAGGATGTTGTAGGTCATGCATGTGCTAAAAATGTATTGCTGGTCTGAAACTTAACCAATTTAGCATTATGCCACGGCACAAAGGTTAGCAAGTAGTGTATTGCATGAGTTTTGTACTGAAAGGTACACCCACCAGTAACAACTTCACATGCACACAAAACCCAAGTGTAAAACACAACAGTGTGAGGAGGGGGTGGGGCCTTGATGGGAGCGGGACCTCATGCTGAGAAGTACCTATGAGGCATTTTTGAACCCCCTCCTCCCAAAACAAAAAAAAGCTTGCTGAGGCTGGTGCGGATGTCCTGGGGTGTTGTCACGCCCCTTAATAGACGCAGTCAGTTCAAAGTCTCGGAAAACGAGCTGGAAAGCCACTATTTACAGTGGTTTTTAGCTTGTTTTCCCTGCCACAGTGTTATATCGGCTCCTCACCGGGAGACTGTGTGATCGAAGCTGATATCCTGTGTTACACTGTGGTACTGTGCGAGTTGGCAGGTATGAAAACATGTAATGTGTGTAACGTCACAGAAATAACTGCTAAAAACAGTGGTGTAGCTAGATGTTGGGCCGCCCGTGGCGGTCACTGCGTTTGCCGCCCGGAGGCCACATGTAAGAGCGGCGGGGTGCTGGCGATTCCTGCGACGGCCGCCCCGCATAGGCCGTAGGTAAGAGGCGGGGAGGACACCACCCCCAAAACTCGTGCTAACAAGTTCAGACAATTGACCTTTCGCCCTAGGGTGACCAACTGGCATGGGTGCAAATTCAGGACGGTAAGTGTAAAAATTCAGGACAAAGGGTCAAAATTCAGGACAAAAATTGAGAACAGAAGGTCAAAACTCATGACAAAACTTCAGACTAAAGGTAAGTTTTACAGACACATCAGAGGAAGTTGCGCGATAGTATAAAAGTAAGTAAATAGACAACCACTTAAGTACAAGTCAAAATAAGTTTATATTATGTTGAGACGATCGTGCACTTCACGTTTTTTCTGTATGCTCACAGCTTTGAGCAAGTGTGCAGGTCTTTTGTGGTATTTCATATGATAATAATCTATTTATATACTTATATACATTAGGTGGATATGCTACCAGATCCGCACATCTATACGTCAAATATATTGTGTTTGAGCATTCAATTTATAACATGACCTTGAACACGGGTGCTCTCATGGCGCCATATTACCCACCCACCGTGGGTAAAAATCTGCTAGACCTGCAGCCGCAGTATAGACCAAATTATGAGACAGATGCTCCGAAGCACACCAGAACGCTGTTACTTTTATTCTCACATAGTAATGTAACAACACAAAGACACAATAAATTAATCCAATTCCATTTGTAAATTTTCAAGAATTGATTCACAGTTGTAGCCGTATCTGATCATTCAAGTTTATTCCAATGTAGACCAGACAAAGGCAGCCGACGCGCGTTTCGTCCTCCTGGACTTTCTCAAGGCTTGTCCCTAAGTTGAGAATAAGCAGTTTTTAAACGATCTAACTGCATTCAGGACTCCAATTCTGAAGGCAGATATAATCCTATTCCCTTCTTCAAATGATTGTATACCTGCCAATCTGGAATTTATATGTTCACGCCGTCAGTAAAATCCTTGGGGTTATAGCAGAGTACACTGGCAATAGTTATGGCTCATTTCGTCAATTCGAACGGTTCCTTATTGACCAATGCACACAAAGTTATCGTGTCATATGGGCGCTTTGTTAACGAAGCAGTTCGTTAAGCACGGTGAAAGTTTTTTCTCCGTGGCACAAAATACGTTGACTCATCATGGTCAAAGCGCCCATATGACACGATAACTTCGTGTGCATTGGTCAATAAGGAACCGTTCGAATTGACGAATGAGCCACAGCTATTGCCAGTGTACTCTGCTATAACCCCAAGGATTTTACTGGCATGGACATATAAATTCCAGATGGAGCAGGTATACAATCATTTGAAGAGGAATAGGTTATATCTGCCTTCAGAATTGGAGTCCTGAATGCAGTTAGATCGTTTAAGAACTGCTTATTCTCAACTTAGGGCAAGCTTGAGAAAGTCCAGGAGGACGAACGCGCGTCGCTACCTGTGCTTGTCTACATTGGAATAAGCAGAATGATCAGATACGGCTGCAACTGTGAATCAATTCTTGAAATTTACAAATGGAATTGGATTAATTTATTGTGTCTTTGTGTTGTTACATTACTATGTGAGGATAAAAGTAACAGCGTTCTGGTGTGCTTCGGTGCATCTGTCTCATAATCTATTTATATGGTTACTGCACTGGGTTGTCCAGTCTGATATTTTGTTTACAACTCATGGTCCTGAGCAGGCATGTTTGATGAGAGAAGTGGTCAGGAAGATCTACTCATATAGACTTTGTTACTAGCATCTCATATCTGAGTGCGATTGTGAGATGTAAAGCAGCACGCATAGGTGAACTACAGGGAGGATTGCTGTGATGAACCCACTATAGGGAACGCATAATGGGTGTTTCAGCAAGAGGAACTTAAAATATGGAATCTGACTTTGCTTCTGGGGGCTTCGCAGAGAGTTGCACTAGCTGACGGAAGTCACAAAGGTGCTTTTCCCTGCAGCTTTCTTAAACAAGGCACTGTTGATATACTATTACATAGTTTAATTTGATGCCTTGCCTATTGCTACAAACACAATCTACATCTCAAGCACAGCTCATGGCACTATGAGGCTCTCCCTAAAACCTTACACCTAAAACAAAACATGCAAACATTTACAATTACTAGTGTAACATTCAAGTAGCAGTTGGGTGTCACTCAAAATGTCATATGCATGATGTATAGATCCCACACATAAGCACACAGCAAATACAGAATAGTAACACATGGGCAAGGGAGTAGCCAGAAAATTTAAATACCTCCCACTTTGAACTGAAGCGCTTATGGCACCAAGAAAGCAAAGTAAGTCACCACATCCCTCCCCAGAAGAGCTCTCTTGTCCAGGGATCTAGCCATTCATCCTTCCATCAAACCCCTGATATCCACCATTTTAAACTTACATTCTGTCATCTATTAATTCTTTCATCCATCATTCAGTCTTTCACCATTCATTCTGTCCTTCCATCTGTGTGCCCATCCATATCCAAACCTTTTCAACCATTTGCAAACCTATCCATCATCTATCCTTCCATCCATCATTTCACTCATCCATCCCTCCATCCACCCTTTCACTCATCCATCCACCCTTTCACCCAATCCATCCTTTCACTCATCCATCCACTCTTTCACCCATCCATCCACTCACTCACTCATCCATCCAACCATTTACCCTTTCACCCATCCAGCCATCCTTTCACTTACTCATCCATCCACCCAGTCACTCATCCGTCCACCCATTCAACTTTTCACTCATCCATTCATCCTTTCTTCCAGCTCTCCACCTTCCCTTTCACTCATGTATGCATTCTTTTACTCATCCATCTTTACATTCTTCTTTTCACTCATCCATGCACTCATTCGCCCATCCATTCTGCCAATCATTCATCCATGCTTTCACTCATCCATCCATCCATCCTCCCTTTCTCTCTCCATTCCCCTTTCACTTAGCCACCCATCCTTCTATCCACCCTTCACCCGTCCACCCACTTATCCATTTACTCATCCACTCATGAATCCATCCATTGACCCTATCAGTCATCCATCCATCCTTTCTCTCATCCATCCACCCTTTCACTCATCTATCCATCCTTTTGTCCATATACCCTCCCTTTCACTCACTTGTCCATCCTTACATCCACCCTTTCACTCATCCATCCATTCATTCACCCTTTCACTTATCAATTCATCAATCCATCCATTATTTCTCTCATCCATCCACCCATTCACTCGCCCATCATCCACCCTTTCACTCATCCATCCATCCTTTTACTGATCCATCCACCCTTTTACCCATCCATCTGCCCTTCCACCCATACATCCATCTATTTACCCTCATCCATCCTTCCACTCACGCATCTATCCATCCTTTCTCTCATTATCCATCCATTCACCCTTTCACTCATCCATTCATCCTTTCACTAATCCATCCAGCCATTTACCCATTCCTTCACTCATTCACTAACCCACCTTTCCACATTAAATATGAGCTGAGCCTTTGTCTACTGAGTTGTAGACAGAAGAGGCCCATAAAGAACTTCACCCTCGCTGTAGTTCCTAAAGCAAGGGGTGAGGTGGGTGGGCCTCGGAGGGTTCACTATGCCCCTGCACATAGGCAATCTGAAAACTTGGAAGTCATGAGTCATGCATGATGCACAGTGCCAGGATGTGAGGTGACTGTGACATGGTGTTGTTTCCAGGGCTTTAAGTGGGATGAAAAAACCTGGGGGTCTCTCCAAGGGGGCGTGTCTGATGTAATTAAGGGCGTGGCTGAAAACACATAAGCTAAAAATATGTTCTGAGCATAATGTGCCGCCCGACCGGTATTTTGCTGTTTCTATCATTGCATCCAGTAACAATAGACCTACAACAAACCATGACTATTGGCTTTGTCAATGGATGTTAGTTGCATAGAATAAATAAAAAGGTAGCAACTGTGGCTTCTTTGTATATAATATTAAATATGCTTCAGCTCTGAAATGATGAGACTGTGTAAAAACTATAACCTCTTCTTTTTAACTTCTTTCGCCAGCTTCTTTTCATGAACTTGCGCACAGCAGCATGGGCGTTTTTGTACATTTGTTTTGTACATTTGTTCCATCTAACCCTAACAGAATGCCCTGCCCTAGACCACGGCAGGAGGAGGCCACACACGTGCACAATCTTCATAATCGCCCGTTGTAGGTGGCTGCTGGTGTGTAGAGGTGGGTGAGCCACTGAAAGCTCAAACCAGGCTCGATCCTGAAGCCCGGCTCGAGCTCAGCTGGAGGTCCTGTTGGAACCTCGAGCCCATAACGAGCCGAGCTTTCATGTGGGGATAGCATTGTAAAGCTGGGGATCTGGCACTTGGAATGATCTCCTTGCACACTTGGCCGAATGCAGCTTGGAACCTCAAATAAACATTGGCTTTCAGATCTAAGATGCCACGCGGGAACCTAGGGGGTAACTTATCGCAGAGCACTTTAGGGCCAGTCTGGTAGATGCAACTTGGTGTACAATTACTTCCCTCTTAATAACTCGCAATTGTGCAATTTCACTTCAGAACATCTTTGCATGGTGGAAACTTGTCAGCAAATGTTTGTAAATATCCGCAAAGTCAGGAGTTTTCAAGAGTTCACCTACTTTGCAAGGCAGCCCCACACTCAAATGTCCACTCTTTAGTCATGTGAGAAGACTTGCTCACACCAATATTACACGATGCTGGTTGGACAGTGCATGTGAGTAAATCTGGCTGCGAGTTCCTTGTGTGAAAACAGAACACTATTTTCTACTCCTAAAACAATCCATGTGCTCATATTAGTAGAATTAATTGAGCTAATGGCTTTGGTGTGGGCGCACCGTGATTTGTCATTGGTTTGGGAAGTCTATTTTATGGTTATTATATTTTTCAATATCTTCCTATGAATTAAGTGCATCTACTTTCAATCCCTCCCTCGTGTGTTTACAAATCACTCCAACGGTAGGGGGTGTTCTACACTCTTATGAACAGAGCTCCTTCTGATCTTTGATTTTGTGGAAAGATTTTGAATTGAATTCAGCTTTGGTAATGTTAGTAACTTCTTTGTTTAAGATTTGCATTAATTGATTATTGCTTGCGCCAGCCTCGTTGGTTGTAGTGGCCACGGTGCATTTGCCCATTTTGACAGGGGATGATCAAGAGTGAGAGGCTGGGGGTGGCACGCTGGGGCCTCATTTACTAACGTTTTCCTTGGTCTCGTCCAGTACAACCTGACAGGACACAAAAGGCGGCCACCGCATGCTGTAACAGGTCAAACTGGCCCCTTGTCATTCTGTATGTGGCAATCAGCCAGAATGACAATGAGCGGGTGGGGCTGCTCTTGTGCTCGAGGATGAACGCGAGGCGGCCCCATGAGGGAGCTGGGGCCTCTCGCAGGGAACAGCTCTGTTCCCTGAAAGGCCCAAAATTACGGACAAAAGGCGTCCGTAAAAGGAATCGTCACGGACAACGGACGTGAGGTCCAAATTGCGGACGGTCCGTGAAATTTACAGACGGTTGGTCACCCTATTTGGCTGGACTGGCCGTAGCGGGCACCGGGCATTTCCCGGTAGGCCGTCAGGGTGGGGGCCGGTTTTAGGCCCTGGGGGGGCCGTTTTTGTTACCGGGGGGCCAGCAATATCGGCCCCCTGTAACAAAATCGGCCGTAGCAAACAGCTCGGCCGCACCCCCCTACTCACCCCCAGGGGGGCCAGCCGAGCAGTTTGCCAGGGCCGGTTTCAGTTCCCAGTCCGGCCCTGCGCCATTGTGTGAGGCTGCTTTTATTTGCCGCTGGTATTACATACAGAGCAAGATGGTGCTGCTTGACGTGTTTTTTGTTGATCTTGCCTGTGCGGAATGCCCTGTTCCTGCCTTGTTACGTCCACTTTGTACAGAGTACCTGCGTCAGCACTGTCAACTTTTGGCCCAAAACTCCCTTTGCGCGCGAAGGTCGATCACCAGCTTTTGTGTTGCTTTGCGCTGCATCTGCACTGGTGCCCACGCTAAACTGTAGTAAACCTGGGCCAGTATCTTTTATGTACGTGTCAAAGGCATGTATAGTGTTGCCAGGTTCGATGTAAAAACAGCCAACCTTCACAAAGATACTTCTGACAACTAGGACTTTTTATGCATTCTTGATAAACCAAGCACTTTTTTCCTACACAGCTGAAGGAATTTTTGTTGTACTCGGCGGATATTGTTTTTCTCCTTTTACTTGTTTTAGGAGTACATGTTGTTATTTTTCCTCTTGAGAAAGTAGCTTGTAAAACCTGTAAACAGCAGCTAAAGTTACTTCAGGACTTACTCGTAATTTTAAAGATCTGGTCAGAAAGGGAGAGTTCAGATACACCGTTTTAAGTTCGGCTGCAATATAGCTTTTAATTTGGTAGTTTGTTTTTTATTGGCATGTTATCCCTTGTTCTATGCACTTTGCACTTAAGGATTCGACCCATTTAAACTGCATGTAAAGGTGGGTGTAAGAAGAGGCCACACGTTTAGTTAGTTCATTCTCCACATTTAGGGGCTCATTTATGAGCTTTGTGACGCAGTGCAGCGCAGCAAGTCACCTTACTGCACTGCGTGACAGGGAATGGGCAGGAATGCACCGTATTTGATGGAATAATGCGCATTCCTGTCTTCTCTCCTGCGCTGGCGCACAATTGGCTGCCTAGCGCCAACGCAGGCACTTTTGCACCATGGTGCAAGGGTGCCTGCGTTGCATTCAGGATTTTTTTTGTGCAGGAAGGGGCACCTACCTGCACAAAAACAATCCTGGGAGGCATATTCCTCTTTCTATGTGTGCTGCAAAATGCAGCACACATAGAAAGAGGAAGAAACACGAAGAAATAGAGATATTTCTCCAAGTTATGCCTTCCCTGGGAAGGGTTAGCACTTTGGCATATTTCCAGGTTTACAAGTTCTTGTAAATCTGAGGATGCATCAAAATCCATCCACGCAACGCCCATGGAATGCCTTCTCAGGGCAGAGTAACGCAAGGCAGTGATTTGCGCTGCATTGCGTAACTCCAGAATTTTGGAGCCACTCAGAGCCACGCAAAGGGGCCTTGAGCTGCTTCAAAAATCTGACTTAAGGTTTCATCGCTCTTGCATCACGTTGCGTGGTGCAAGAGCGACGCAAACCGGGTCATAAATAGGCCCCTCAGTCTTTTGGGCTCTGGTTTCTGGTAGGCACCATCTTACGAGGAGGCCTTTGACGGGCTAGTTGTGCAATGTGCAGTCTCACAGCACTATTCAATGCCAGCATCTGTGTGTCTGCACTGATCGTGTACCAAAGGCAAGCCCGACTGTGCCCGTCTGCGTCCTGAAAGGGGCGACATGCCCCCTTTTTTTCACCCCACATTCATTATTCATGCAATGAATTGTTGAAATTAAAGAATGTAAGGATAAGTGAAACCCCACGCCGTCTTTTTAATAATTTGACTAAAGGAAGTTTACATCAGACCTTTAAGGATTATAGTAGCCCTAAAACGACTCTTAAGGGTATGCTACTGAGTTGTCACTCTCTTAATAAATATACAGAAGAAATTGCTTTCCTTTTGCACACTGAAAACCTAGATCTATTATGTTTAACACATCAAGCTTTCTATCAGACAGGCCCAAATACCGTCTTAGAGAAATTACAGTGATATGTTCCAAGGAGGACACTGAGATCGGGAGAAGCTTTAATTCTTACCACTCTTAGATTTAAGCTAAAGAGAAAGGGTGAAAGAATGTTTAATAGGGCATAATCTCACTCTTTCATTTAATTAGCGCCAGGACATCCTTTTTAGGGTATACAGTTAAATGCTTTATTAATAACCATTATCACCATCATGAAGAGGTGTTTAAAAAACAACACAGTGGATCTCATATTTACACACTTGGCTTCATTTAGCACATGCCAATGTGACCTTTGCCTGTGAAATACAGATCTCAGAATGCTGTTGTTTTCTTGAGAAAATGCCCTTATCTTGTGTGGTCAACCTCAATTATTTGCAGAATTTTATTGCTGGTTTTTAGACTCTACACACTGGGGCACTGCTGTCCAGTGCATACTGTATGTGTTCTGACCCCTAAATCATGTAGAAATTGGCTAATCCCTAAGTATAATATTTAACTCTCCTATAAGGCCATAGTACATGGCGACCAAATTAGACCCATGGTTTCGAAAGGTAAATGTCACCTGTAGGCTGAAGCACTTATTGTGCCATCCACTAGTATGACACAGGAAAACATGGCTTTAAGCCTACCATTGTAGTCTCACTGTTGCAGTTTAAACCTTGAGTCCTACCTGTCAAAATAAGCCATTTGACAGAGTGAAAACATTCCTTTTAAATATTAATAAGCCACCCCTATGCAGGCCTTGTACCCCGCAAGGTAGGATGCATGGTACTTAAAAATTAAACATGTAGACATTTCATGTTACTATGTCCCTGCAGTGATAAGCCACCAAAAGCTATTTTCTCTGTGGAAGGCTGTGGCTGTCCTGTGAAAAAGCTAGAGTACAGTGTCAATCAATCAATCAAGGATTTGTAAAGTGCGGCTACTCAGCCGTGATGGTCTCATATAAATATTAAGACTGCTATCTTGGGTTTGGGAACAGCTAGAAAAGAGTTCAATCACTGTTTATATATTTATTAAAAGTCCAATTCAACTGGGAAGTTGGATTTTTAATAAATATTTAGGAAAGGTAATGTTTAGAATGTTAATTTTTCCCTGCCTGAAGCTTCTGGAGGCTAATATGTATTTACTCTCCAGTTGTTGCTTGACTTTGATGGGGTGTAAAAACTGCTCCCAGAGCAGAGACAGTGGCATGGCTGTGGGGAGGTGTGTTTCTTCCCCTTGCAAGAAGAACAGCTGAGGGTGGTTCCAGGAACCTCTTTAACTTGTAAAGGGACCTGTCTTTTCACTAGTAAATGTAAAGGGAGCATGTAAAACTTTGTTTTCTCAGCCAGTCTGGCTCTGAACCCAGAAGTAGAGGAGCTACCCCAGAATCAGTTTTGAGTGACCACAGATGAGAGGACTGCTTATTTTCCTGGGCACACCTCTTGGGGGGACACAATGCCTCTGTTGCAGGGATTCTGCACATACACAGAACTATGCGCAGGATTATGGGACCTCGGTGTATATGGGCTGTGCCTTCCTACCACCTTAGTGCCCACGAGCCCAAGACCGACTAGCTATAGTGTCTCACACGCTCTCCTGCTCACAAACGGAGAAGCAAATGATTAGACACCCCAGAACACAACACTCCCGGATCTCTCAGGAATTGCGGTAACAAGACACTCCTTTTTGCTCACACTCTCATACTTGTCCACAATAAGATCTGACAGAGACACAAATATAGTTTAAAATATTTATTTTAACTAATGTGCTCTAAAATGCAGTATACATGCCACAACAAGCGTAAAAATGTATAACACAAATATAGTCATTATCACAGCAAGTCCATACATCATGAAGGGAGAAGTCGTCATACAAAGACAATGGAGGAAGGACCACAGTGCCTGAGCTCCTTCCCCTTGGTAAGAAGAAGTATTATTATATGCTAGAAGATCTCTGGGCTTTGTCAGCAGACCCCATACCTTAGACTATAGATTGTATTTCTACATCACAGGTGCGTATTGCTCTTCTCCCTGGAAAGGTCCCTCTCCAAGTGTGTGTGTCCTAATAATGCATCCCGGTAATATCAAAGCACGAGTTTCCAGCAGCAGCAGCAGCTGCATTGGCATGTTTTGTCTAGGTGCTGGGCCTGACCAGAACAGAATAACAAGGGGCATTGTTTATCGACCTTGCTCACAATGTTCAGACTAAACTCCAGGAACAGGCAAAAGGAACAGAACGAACAGAACGAACACAGCGGACAGTTCTCATGTGAAAGGCATAAACAGAGTCTTGCAAAAATAAAGGCATGTAGTAACATGCGCAAAAGCTGCATCATTGCTTCAGGGCTCATGCTAACTTAAAGATGTCAACAATGTCCCCAGCAGCTACGTGAAACCTCTGCATAAGGGAGAAAGGGTTTTCCCTTTGGGATTTTAAGAGCAGGGTGCTTTGTGGGATTCTTTGCCGTAGGGAAAGCAGAAATGCTGAAAAAGTGGGTACATTGACCCTGGAAACTTTTATCTCAATGGTTAGGAAGGAGCCAGGAGTCACCCCCACCCACTAGCTAGTGCCAACCATAAAAATGTGGAACCCCAAGGCAACCTCCACAGAACACTTTCTGGACCTGTGGAAGAAAAAAAGAAGGACTACACCTGCTGTGTGATACCTGTCGGAATACCAAACTAGCACTCTTACCTGTAGGGTGCTTGATAGTTGTTCGCAGAGACGCTATGAGCCAACTTCCCTGTGCCCTACCTTATAACTTGTGTTTTACAATGATCCACTAAAGCTACGAGATAGGGTTTAGGGAGGAGGGCCGGATTCTGGACGCTGGCGTCTTCTTGTTGTCGACCTGCGAGGCAATAAGTTGCGGTTAACACTATTCTAAATTCTTTGAGTGATGCACTACACTACTGACAGTAATAAGCGTTGTTCTTTGCTCAAAACTAAAATGTCCTACCTGCGATCTTAAGAATTGTTGCTTAGCATCCGTGGAGTCTTGTGATGGTGTCCAATTGAAGTCAGGAAGTGTTGATTGGTGATGAGAAGTTTTCTGTGTTCTTGTTCTGTCAGGTAATCAGATGTGACAAGAATAAGTTACTAGATTCCTTTTTGTTATACAATTCGCATTTTTAGTACTGTATAATCACTTACTTGTATTTTACCCCAACCGACTTGTCCATCACATGCTTGGTAAATATGGTTCTTATAAAACAATAAAATTGCAAAAAAAAAAACTACATTTAAATCTATCTTGTTATCACATTTGCTTTAAAAGATTTCTTTTAGTTCTCAGCAATGTTTTTCAGCTTCTATTATTAGCACTTCCAGAAGTTGTTTAAAATTCACTATCTAGGAAATTGCCTTGTCACTAAAGTAAGCGCTCCTGAAATCGTTCCAAGCGCTTTAGAAATTATCCCAAGTTCGAAGTTGCTGTCTTGCGTTGGGCGCCTTTAAACTTAAACAGTAGAAACAAGAAATGGTTCACTTAGCTTTCTTTTTGTTCTTCTTTTGCAGGAACGATGACAAGCTTCTCTTTGCTGTGATCCGCCGAATTGCCGATGCTGGAAGAGTCGGGAGGAGCCAAGCGGAAGCCGACGAAGAACAGGTAAGCGGGTCTCTTCTCCGAATCACGGTGGAAGGCCAAGCGCCTTCTAGAACTCGGGTGTGGCTATTTATAGCCTGGCCACACCCGAGTAAACGCGCACATCGAGCGCTTTCGAACGTAAGCGTTCTTGACGTCAATATGGGCATAAACAGAGACGTGTAAGCGAAGGCTTTGCCCTACGATGTGTTTCCTTGCGTACTTTGCACATGTAACTCTGATTTGCAACATTGTACAAGATCACGATAAAATCCTTATTTGCGCACATAACCTTGGTCTACAATTATGTAAGAAATCACGATAACAATTCCATAAAAGCCTTTACACATGAATTATGAGATTGTTGTCCAGAATACTGTCATAACATTACAATACAAAACCCATAAACCTTTCACGCAATACTGGAGTGCAGGATGCACGGGACAGGGGTGGGTTTCAAAGGGGAATATGCAAACCTGCTATTCTTATTTTTAGATGTACGTGAAGTATTTTTAAGGACTTTAGGACTTTTCAGCAGTTGTTCAAGTCAGAATCATGACAGTACTCCCCTCTCAAAATCCCCCCTAAAACTAATGGAATAGGTTTGGGTTTATCAGGATAGCGAGCATGAAAAGATCTTACCATTCGAGGAGCATTCTGTAAATTGGCAAGGGGTTCCCATGATCGTTCCTCAGGGCCATAACCCTTCCAATCCACTAAATAATGTAATTTGCCTCGAATTCGTTTTGAGTCAAGTATAGCTTTTACTTCAAATTCAGGTACACCATCTATCTCTACAGAAGGTGGAGCTGATGCGAGTCGAGTTTCTGGGTTGAAGGGTTTTAATAGCGAAACATGGAACACTGGGTGAAAACGATATTTAGAAGGTAATGACAATCGCACACTCTGATAATCTTTTCTATGAGAAATTGAGGGCTGAATTTTTTATTACTTTTAATGTGTAGATGTTTTGTAGAGAGCCATACTTTGTCTCCTACTGAATAAGAAGGCTGTATGGATCTATGTAAGTCTGTTGTTGATTTCTGGTTTTCCTTTGCTTTAGCCAAATTAAACTGAGCTTGATTCTGAATAAAAACTAAATTTTTTACATAGTCAGAGACTGATGGAGTTAATGATGGAATAATATCTGGACCAGGGACATTTTTCGGATGAAAACCATTTGCACAAAAGAATGGTGACATATCTATGGATGAATGATCCATATTGTTATAAGCAAATTCTAAAACCCATAATATGTCTGACCATTCTTCTTCACAATCTGACAATGTACAGCGCAAATATTGTTCTATGGTTTGATTTGTGCGCTCGGTTAAACCATCAGTTTGAGGGTGATAACTAGAAGAAGTACGGACTTCCATATTTAAGGATTTACCTAATTGTTGCCAAAAGTGAGAAATAAATTGAGGACCTCTGTCTGAAATTACGACAGACGGAATGCCATGTAACCGTATGATTTCTCTTGAAAATGTTTGAGCTAATTCTTTGGCTGATGGTATTTTTTGTAAGGGTATGAAATGTGCCATCCTTGTAAAATGATCGACTACCGTAAGAATAGTGGTGAATCCTTCCTTAGTACGAGGTAATTCTACAATGAAATCAAGTGATATGGTGTGCCATGGTTGTGGGGGTATTGGCAATGGAAGTAAAAGACCGCTGGGGGCGTGATGTGAGGGTTTGTTTTGTATACAATTTGTACAAGTATGTACATAGGTTTGTACATCATTAAACATGGAAGGCCACCAAAATCGTCTTTTAATCAACTGATAGGTTTTGGTAACTCCTGGGTGTGCTGACATTGGTGCATTGTGATGTAATTGTATAACTTGATTTTGCAAACTTGATGTGGGAACAAACATTTGGTCATTCATGATCAACATATTATTTTTCCACTGAAGAAGAGGATATTGATCTTTCCACTCTTGTATGTTTTTAAGCTGTAATTCCTTCTGAACCTCTTCTATTACATCTTTATAAGTAAATCCTACTTGAAAACATCGAGATGGCAGAATTACTTGTGCTGATTCTTGTAAACAGTTCGTGTCTTCGTTAAGTCCTATTCGTGATAAGGCATCCGCCTTGTTATTGTCTTTTCCGGGACGATAAGTGATGACAAAATTGTAGTCATTAAAAAAGAGGGTCCACCGGAGTTGACGAGCAGACAATGCTTTTACTGATTTCAAAGTTTTTAAATTTCGATGATCAGTGTAGATGGTAACTGGGTGTCTTGCCCCTAACAGGTAGTGTCGCCATTCTTCAAACACAGCCTTTATGGCCAAAGGTTCTCTGTCTGCTATAGCATAATTTTGTTCTGCTGCTGATAATTTTCTTGAATAGTATGCTATAGGGTGCATTTGCCCAGTATCTTTGTGTCTTTGTGATAAAACCCCCCCGATGGCGAATTGAGAGGCGTCAGCTTCTACTATGAACGGATTAGAGGGATCAGGATGCATTAAAATTGGAGCTGATGTGAATTGTTTTTTTAGAGTCTGAAAAGCTTGTTCAGCTGACTCATTCCATTCAAATTTTGGGTTTTTACGTAATAGTTTAGTAATTGGGGTTATAATCTGAGAGAAATTTTGAATGAACCGCCTATAAAAATTGACGAATCCTAAAAAACTCTGAATTTGTTTCACAGATGAGGGACTGGGCCAAGTTATTACTGCTTGAATGTTTTTAGGGTCCATTTCAATACCAGATGAACTGATTACATAACCTAAGAAGTCTACTTTGGTGGTATGAAACATGCTTTTCTCGAGTTTTACGTACAGAGAATTTTTTAAAAGCTGCTGAAGAATGGCTCGTACCTGTTGTACATGTTCCTCTTTTGTGTGTGAATAAATGAGGATATCGTCAATATATACTACACAACAGATATCTAAAAAATCTCTTAAAACCTCATTGATAAAAAACTGGAATGCTGCTGGCGCATTGCAGAGTCCGAAGGGCATAACTTGATATTCATAAAGGCCAAATTTGGTACGAAAGGCGGTTTTCCATTCGTCGACCTCTCGAACTCTTACTAAATGGTAAGCGCCACGCAAATAAAAGTTTCGTATATATGGTGGCATCCTTGATTTGATCTAATAATGTGGGTATCAATGGAAGAGGATATCTGTTCTTTACTGTGACGTTATTAAGTGCACGATAATCGATGCACGAGCGTAACTCCCCCCCTTTTTTCGGAATAAAAAAAAGAGGCGATGAGACAGGAGACTTTGAATGTCGTATAAAACCATTGGCAAGGTATTCATCTAAGTATTCACGTAAATGCTCATTTTCTTTTTCCGTGAGAGCATATATTCTGCTACACGGCAGGGTTGCTCCTGGTACAAGGTCAATGCGACAATCAAAATCTCTGTGCGGTGGCAAGGTATTGGCCTTTTTTTTTAGTCAAAAACATCCAATAGATCTGAGTATTCAGTAGGTACCCCCTCTAATAGTAGAACACTTTTGGAGTCCTTAGGAAAATCATAACCTTGTAGGGTATGTTCAGATATTGATTTGTGCAGGCAATTTGAACGACAATGGTTTGAATCAAACTGAATGGTTTTTGTACCCAATCTATCTTTGGATTGTGTTGTACTAACCAGGGGATCCCCAAAATAAGACGAAATTGTGGTGCGTCAATGATGTCGAAGGTAATATGTTCTTGATGATGTGTGGAGCAGGTCATGAGTAGAGTCTCTGTGTGATGTTGGATTAGTCCTGAAGTCAACTCCTTACCGTCTACAGCTCTCACTATTTCAGGCTTTAATTTAGGTACCTGTTTTAAACCTAGGTCGTGTAAAAAACGTGTGTCAATAAAATTTCCTGTGGCTCCTGAGTCGATAAGAGCGTCTATGGACCATGATCGCTCCTTATCATCTAAAGACTGTAACAATATTCTAATGCTGAGATGGTGGAACAAAGTTTCCGGAGCTGTAGAGGCCAAACTAGTGTGTTTACTCGACAAACTGACCTCGTCTTTTATCGAGCTATTTAGTTTTCCGACTGCTGAGTCAGTGCTGCTTCGCTTGGTTTAACTTTAGGCTTATTAGGGCGATTGGGACATTCTTTTACTAAATGACCGGTCTTCCCACAATACAGGTATTGATTTAACTTTCGGCGTTTATCCTATTCTTCCTTAGAAAGAGGACCTCTAATAGTCCCAATTTGCATAGGTTCTCCCATGTCTACTTTGGAAGCTACCTCTGCCCTTGGATTGGTTTTCTCTTTAAACATAAATAATTTATGTTCGGACCGCCCTTTCTCACTCCTTCGTTCTGATAATCTGTGATTCAATTTAACAACTAAATCTATGAACTCCTCTATATCTTCTGGAGGATCAAGAATTTGGGTTATCATATCTTTTAACTCTTCTCTAAGCCCTTTATAAAACAAAGAAACGCGTTTGTCTTCAGGCCATTCTGCCTCTATGACTAATCTATTGAATTCGAAATATAATGTAACAAGTCCGAAGAACCCTGTTTTAAATGAAGTAGTTCATGGTCTGCGGATTGCACAAAGACATGTTTAGCAAACAGCTTCTTCATAGTATTCTTAAAGCGTCGCAAATCATAAAGTATTGGATCATTTCGTTCCACTAGTGGAACGGACCATAGTGCAGCATCCCCTCCTAAATAAGAGAGAATAAAGGCAATCTTGGAGGAGTCATCAGGAAAGGCTGTTGGTTTGGCAATAAAATGCAAATGGCATTGATTTAAAAAGATCGTATATTTATTACTGTCCCCATAAAATCGTTCTGGTGCTGCCAGAGGGACAGTTACTGGAGTTACCACCTGAATTTGTGTGGAGGAAGTAGAAGGAGAACTGCTGCTATGCAATGTTTGCATATTAGGTTGAAAAGTGGGTGGCTTAAGAATTGGTTTTTGAGTGTTAGGAAAGCTCCACGTCGTAGACTGTGGAATTGATGAAACTTGCATAGCGGTTTGTAGGGCTGAAACATCCCTACGAAGCGCAGCATTATCTGCCTGTATTGTTGTTAACATTGCGGCTATGTCCTGTAACGACACTTCGGGATTTTTAGTCATAGCGTCTGGGCGAAGTAATTTACGTGGGCTTGGCCTTCTGTCGGAATACCAAACTAGCACTCTTACCTGTAGGGTGCTTGATAGTTGTTCGCAGAGACACTATGAGCCAACTTCCCTGTGCCCTACCTTATAACTTGTGTTTTACAATGATCCACTAAAGCTACGAGATAGGGTTAAGGGAGGAGGGCCGGATTCTGGACGCTGGCGTCTTCTTGTTGTTGACCTGCGAGGCAACAAGTTGCGGTTAACACTATTCAAAATTCTTTGAGTGATGCACTACACTACTGACAGTAATAAGCATTGTTCTTTGCTCAAAACTAAAATGTCCTACCTGCGATCTTAAGAATTGTTGCTTAGCGTCCGTGGAGTCTTGTGATGGTGTCCAATTGAAGTCAGGAAGTGTTGATTGGTGATGAGAAGTTTTCTGTGTTTTTGTTCTGTCAGGTAATCAGATGTGACAAGAATAAGTTACTAGATTCCCTTTTGTTATACAATTCGTATTTTTAGTACTGTATAATCACTTACTTGTATTTTACCCCAACCGACTTGTCCATCACATGCTTGGTAAATATGGTTCTTATAAAACAATAAAATTGCACACAAAAAACGACATTTAAATCTATCTTGTTATCACATTTGCTTTAAAAGATTTCTTTTAGTTCTCAGCAATGTTTTTCAGCTTCTATTATTAGCACTTCCAGAAGTTGTTTCAAATTCACTATCTAGGAAATTGCCTTGTCACTAAAGTAAGCGCTCCTGAAATCGTTCCAAGCGCTTTAGAAATTATCCCAAGTTCGAAGTTGCTGTCTTGCGTTGGGCGCCTTTAAACTTAAACAGTAGAAACAAGAAATGGTTCACTTAGCTTTCTTTTTGTTCTTCTTTTGCAGGAACGATGACGAGCTTCTCTTTGCTGTGATCCGCCGAATTGCCGATGCTGGAAGAGTCGGGAGGAGCCAAGCGGAAGCCGACGAAGAACAGGTAAGCGGGTCTCTTCTCCGAATCAAGGTGGAAGGCCAAGCGCCTTCTAGAACTCGGGTGTGGCTATTTATAGCCTGGCCACACCCGAGTAAACGCGCACGTCGAGTGCTTTAGAACGTAAGCGTTCTTGACGTCAATATGGGCATAAACAGAGACGTGTAAGCGAAGGCTTTGCCCTACGATGTGTTTCCTTGCGTACTTTGCACATGTAACTCTGATTTGCAACATTGTACAAGATCACGATAAAATCCTTATTTGCGCACATAACCTTGGTCTACAATTATGTAAGAAATCACGATAACAATTCCATAAAAGCCTTTACACATGAATTATGAGATCGTTGTCCAGAATACTGTCATAACATTACAATACAAAACCCATAAACCTTTCACGCAATACTGGAGTGCAGGATGCACAAGACAGGGGTGGGTTTCAAAGGGGAATATGCAAACCTGCTATTCTTATTTTTAGATGTACGTGAAGTATTTTTAAGGACTTTAGGACTTTTCAGCAGTTGTTCAAGTCAGAATCATGACAATACCTGTGAGGAGTCCTGAAGGGCTACATCTGCTCCCACGTGTACCCAGAACAAATAAGGGGACTACAAGGGTCAGTTGTACAAAACAAGCTGCAAGATGCATTTTTGCTGAAGTGCTTACCTGACCAATTGTAACTTGACCTGAACTGAACCCTGCTGGTGGTCTATGCTGAAGTGAGTCATGACTCCTCAGTGCTGTTACTGAGGCCCTGGGACCCTTGGCCTTGTCTAACTGAACTTCTCCTACAATCTCTGAAAAGCTGTGAGACTTTGAAAAATTCTGACTTCCAGCTGCCAGAATAATGGGACCAACCACACGAGCCGATCTGGCAACGGTGCGACTTTGCTGGAGCCTAAAGAACCAGGTTTCTCCTGCTCGAAACTTCTCCGGAGCAGCATATCTCTTTCGGCAGGCCCTTTGTGAGAAGTAATCTGGACTCATGGAACTCATCATCGAATTCAGCCTGCAGCTTTGTCTCATTGGAAGACTCTGAGCTTCAAAAAAGAGTCTAAGTCCAAATGTTGAAATCTTGAAAGAGGTAAGGAGTAAAAGTATCTGGCTGATGAGAGGACTTTCCTTTTCACCAAATTTGAATTTTTCCCAACCTGAGCTTTTCCCAGCAAAACCAACCGCTTCAGCGGGACTTAGTCCAACGGCTATCCGAGTTCAAGAGGACTCATGCTACAACCTGCAACCTTGCCCCGCTGGAGGATTTTGACTTCTATTTCAGAGACTAACTCCTAAGCAAAAATCTTTGATCTGACTAACCTGTTTGGCATATCTGACCTGCGCTCTATCACAATTGGCCTGAAAAAATCATATCTTCAGTTCCCCTTATTTGATTTCTATTGTTTTGGTTTCATTTTGTTATTAATGTTGACTCTATTTTTATATATTGGAGTGTTATTTTCTATTGTGCTGTGTTTTTGACTTTTTACTTGCTTTAGTATTTCCGAATGCATTACACATTTTCTCTAAGTTTAGCCTTTCTGCTCTGTGCCATATCTACCAGGGGTTGGCCTCAGGTTTAAATGACTGAAACCTTTGCCTGGAACTAACAGGGTGGTGACTTTATTACTTATGATGAACTACCATGCACCCCAACTAATAATTCACTTTCTTACAACTTGGCTTGTATCAGAATATTATCGCTCGTTTAATGCACTCAGAAGACCAATAAGTTCTTTTATTATTGGATTCTGAAATACCTGGATCAATGATGACACCCTAAGGTCCAAGTATGCTATTGTTTTCAGAGGGTGATGCCAAATACCTCAAGTCCAAGTGTCACATGGGTGATGGTATACCATCATCGTGACTTAAGATCTGCTACTCCGTCAGTTATGCTGGACAACACAAGAAGGCATGCTAAAGTTAAAGAATTAGTTGTGAGGTTCAGAAAAGTTATTAGAAGTTTAAAGTTGTTGAAAAGTTGCCAGGTGTGTTGGATGTTAAAAACAAAATTGAGGAATGTAAAGCAAACTTTGCTTATCGTAATAAAGAGTGTTTTCGCCTCCAGCAAGCAAGCCAAGGCCTTAAAATCAAACAAAACAGAAGGCAAACACAAACTAACTACAAAAGGCACAATCTACTAAAATATACAGATACTATGCAAAATCGGTATTGGCGGGAAGTAGATCATTAAAACTGTGTGCTCAGTGTAGGGCCAAATGTGTGTTTGTGGTCTTTCTTGTTCTATCTGTCAAAGTTACACCCAAACTGATGCATATCATTTAATTGTTCATTCCTGGACACTATTAAATAGGTTTGATTATGAGTAAAGCCGAAAAAGAAATTGAACTAGAAGAATATTTAGTGCCTCTCCTTATCTACAAAAATATTTACCATTCACATAGACTTCTGTCTACGTCCTGGCCTTTAATATATGACTGTCTGATAAAAAGCACACATTGGCAAAGCCAATGGGTTAAACTTAAATGATGTGTGGATCGCGCATGTGGACGACGTACAAACGTCAAACGTTTTGTACTAAAGTGCATACAAAAGCATCTGGGAATTGAATGCTACATTAAAATTAGCTACCCTTGTTGTTTTGCACCCCTTTTTTACATTTTTTGTGTCAACGCTTGCTCCTTAATGTTAGCAGTCTGCTCGCTGATTGATTTCTGTTGTAAAATATTCTCTTATTGTAAGGAAACGCCTAATTTTGCAAGATCACCCCCAAAGTTTTGCTGCTGGTTTTTCTACTCTGAGAGTGCACTGAGGCCTGCTAACCAAACCTCAGTGCCAGTGCTCTGACCCTTAAAAGTATATGATTAATTGGCTTGTACCCAATTAGACTAACTTGATTTATTTAAAAGTCCCTAGTACATGGTGCCAGGGGTACCCAGGGCCTGTAAGTCCAAGTGTCCCACCAGAGCTGCAACACTTATTGTGCCAGCCTCGATATGATAATGTGCACACGTCTTCCAGCCTGCCATCGCAGACTAGCAGAGCAGCTTTAAAGCTGCTAACTCGGCTTTGCCGTTTAAACTAATGGCAAAACCCAAACCTCCATTTTCAATATATATGTCACCCCTAAGGTATGCCTATTGGGTCCTAAGGCAGGACG
Organism: Calotriton arnoldi; assembly: GCA_963921515.1. NCBI lineage: Eukaryota > Metazoa > Chordata > Amphibia > Caudata > Salamandridae > Calotriton > Calotriton arnoldi. The sequence continues at coordinate 117,370 of CAWUFW010011348.1, read as the reverse complement.
CTGTGTATTAAAATGTAGGACATGCTTTTTTAATATGTCCTAACAGTAAAACCCCCAAATTGCCGTTTTTACAGTAGAAAGGCTAGTAGCCCCATTGCCAAGTACAGGGTTACACGCTGACAACTCAGATGTGAATGGTACTCCTAAAGTTGGTACTTCAAGGTATCAAATTAATTGTTGCATTAAATCCGACTTGATGCCCAAGTTGAATTTAATCTAACTTTTAACTTTATGCAACTTTTAGAAAATTGTCACTCTCTGTCCAAGATTTCCAGTGGCCCTTTGCAGATGCTGGGCACAAGACAGCCTTCTGCCCTCCCAGGAAGAAGTGTGAATGATACCTAGGAGCGGGAACAATAGAGGGCTGCCATTGGAAGAGGTGTTACCGCTCCTTGGCAAGAAACCGCACAGGGTGTGAGCCCAAAAGACGGCCTTCAAAGGGAAAGCTGCCTTTGAAGGACAAATCATGGACACACACAAGAGGGGCTGCTCTTTTGTTAAGGTAGATGGGCTGGTGTCAGGGACAGAGAGGGGAGACCAGGTGCAAAACCATTTTTTCCATGGGTGTCCTGCCCTCAGGTAGCCACACCTCTAGGATGCGCTACCAAGCTCCACACACCGAGAGAAGGGTTCAGCCATCCTGGGAATGAGCAGAATTGTGCACTCTGCAATAGCTATACACAACACATTGCAGGAAGGTGTCATCAGGCGAGGAGGGACCTGGTAGTCCATTGGTTCGTCACCTCTCCATCACCCAAGGACACTTTCTGCATAAATATGCCACCCCTGGCACCCAGACCTCAGATCCCATCTGAACTGGAGAGAGGAAGGAAGGACTGCCCTGCTGATCCCTTGACCTGACAAAGGGAGGCTGCACCGAACACTGGACTGCAGCTGCTGATCCTTTGGTTAGTTAAGAGAGGACTGTGCCTGTGGTGCCCGGCATGTGGAAAAGTCACTCCTGAGCCCCAGACAGAAGAGGTGAACTCCAAGAATCAGTTGGCTGACTTCCTGTTAGAGCACCAGGGTCACAAAAGATGAAGAAGTCCGTTCTGGCCAGTCAGTAGCCACAATCGCCTGATCGCCTCTGACTGCAGACGAGCAGCCCAGATCACCAAATTCTGATGCTCAAAAGTTACACCCGAGTCTGTCAGACCCAGGAAAGTCATTGAAATGCAGTTTGGTCACCCCAGATGGACATTAGCCTTCACCTAAGGGAACTGCTGGTTTTGCTCTGACTGGAGACCAGTTGCCCAGTGGCAACCAGACTTTTGCTGGACATAAGAGAACTTTGACTGACCCTGTGGCCAAAGTCAATCCCACCTGGACTATGGACTGAGAAGTAGCCCCAGGAAGAACCTCGTGGACCATACCACAGCCTCAGCATCCTACAGCTTCTTCAGCGTCTTGTATCCCTTGCATCATGACCACTCCATTGAAGTCTATGGTAGTTAGCCCATAGAGCCTGGAACTGGACTTGAGACTGCTTTGGTGCCAAAGTAACTGTTTTACTTCTCCTAATTGGCCTCCCTGTTCTTCCCCCTCTTGGGGTTGGTCACCCAAAGCGGGACGGAGTAGCCGAACACAACTCTTTTAAAATTTTACAATGGGACCAAACTTTGCAGTTACCAATGCTTGCTCCCGTTTTCGAGTGAAAAGATGAGATTTATATTTTACTGAAAAATCTCCTGAACCCCCGGTGAATTTTGTTTGGACACTAGAAGTCTCTATCATCCCCAGCTCTAGCATCTTGGCAACCTCAGCCTTGATACTATCTTTGGCCTGGTGTGATAGTCTGTCAATTCTATCTTGACAGGCAAGCTGTCACTTGTGCCCACATCATGGGTACACCAAGTTGTCAGACCAGGGGTCAATTAGAATAGACCAACAAACTGCCTTAACAACTTGTAGCAGTCCCTCTGTTGTCGGTCTGTTAGAGTGGAAGAGAGAACTACTCCCTCTTTGACTTTGGTAGACAGCATGTCATGGAGGGGCTCACTCTCCTATTCTTCCTCTTCATCTGTCATCATGAGCTTGGGACTGTACTCTCTATCATGGTGAATTTCAGCCTGTTTACATGGGTAGCCCAGTGGGGGGTTCTTGAATTTCCAGAGCTCACCAGGTAGGTTACTTCCCCCTTCCTTTTCCAGGATAGGCTAGGGCCCAGTCCACTTCTTCTGGCGTGCTCTGGGTACTACAGGCTCCAAAGCCCTCACACCAACTGTCCTGAATGGTACTCCTCCAGTGAGAACTTCTAGTCATACCAATGCTTAACAAGCAGCTTCTGGCCTGCAAATGTTTGTTTGCCTTATTCATGTATTCAGCCATCCTAGAGCGAAGACCTAATACATAGTCCACAATATCTTGTTTAGGCACTTTGAGAGGCCTCTCCTACCCCTCTCTTATCAATCTTACGAGACCCCTCACAGGGTGTCCAAAGATTAGTTTAAAGAGACTGAAGCCTTCTCCTTTCTGATGAACCCCCCCTATAGGCACACAACAGACACTGAAGGAGACCATCCCATCTCCTAAGTTTTTTAGGCAAACCCATGATCATGCCTTTAATGGTCTTGTTAATCTTGCCACAAGGCTATTTGCTTGGGGATGGTTGGGGTAGTGAACTTATAAGTAATGCCACATTCATCCCACATTGTTTTCAGATAGGCTGACATAAAGTCAGTACCCCAATATGATATGACCTGCTTAGAGAACCCAACCCTGGTGAAGATTACAAGGAGGGCTTTAGCCACTGCAGGAGTGGTGATTGTCCTAAGTGGAATAGCCTCTACATATCTGGTGGCATGGCCCATTACCACCAAGATAAATCTGTTTCCATATGCTGTTTGTGGTTCTAGGGGACCAATAATGTCAATCCCCGCCCTCTCAAAGGAAGTGCCTACCATAGGTAATGGTATTAGGGGAGTCTTTGGCTTGCCCCTTGTCTTGTTACTGGCTTGACAGGTAACACAGGAGCATAGGAACTTCTTCACTATTTCAGACATCTGAGGCAAGTAAAAGTGGTTGACCAACCGTTACCATGTTTTGGTCTGCCCCAAATGTTTAGCTAAGTGGATGTCATGGGCTAGGTTAAGGAAGAATTCTCTGTATTGCTGGGGGACTACAACTCTCCTGGTTTCCCATAGTTTGGGGTCCCTTGCCTCACTATACAGGATTCTCCCCTTCTGGTATATTTTATGGGTGCCACTGATATCACCTTTTTCTTGCTTGACAGCTGTCTTATTCCTTTAAGAGTGGGACACGTCTTATGCCCCTGGCTCAAGTCCTCCCTGGAAGGACCTCCTGCTCTTTGAAACTCTGCCAACTCTGGCAAGTTTCTCAAAGATGCAGTCTCCAATTCATGCATCAGACCCCCTCCCTTGGAGCTAGGTTTCCCTGGGGCCTGGGGACTTTTGGAAGTGGCCTTACCAGCCTTCTGGCCCTTCATCTTGACACTAAGGTCTTGGGCCATTCTTTCAGGCTCCAAGATCCCTTGACTTTCCCTTAAATGCTTTTGTGCTCTAGTAAAGCCACACAGCCAGTCAGGAAGACCCAGAATATCTGCATGAGTATTTCTCTCCACCTCTGTCCAGGCAGAAGTCTCAAGGTAATTTCCCAGCAGACACTCAGATGGCAGGGGACTCTGCTTTCTTTGGGCCAGTAACCCCTCCCCACTCAAAGTCTACCAATCCAAAACAATCTGACTCACTCCAATCCAAATCAATCTGCTCCAAAACAATCTGCCCCACTTCAATCCAAAACAATCTGCCCCACTCTAATCCTAAACAATCTGCCCTAATCCAACCTTCCCTACTCCAATACAAAACAATCTGCCCTAATCCAATCCAAAACAATCTACTTCACTCCAAGCTGCCCTGCTCTAATCCAGAACAATCTGCCCTACTCCAATCCAAAACAATCTGCCCCACTCCAATCCAAAACATTCTGCTCCACTCCAATTTGCCCCACTCCAATCCAAAACAATCTGCCCCACTCCAATCTAAAAGAATCTGCCCCAGTCCAAACTGCCACACTTCAATCCAAAACAAGCTGCTCCACCCCAATCCAAAACAAGCTGCTCCACCCCGTTCTAAAACAAGCTGCCCTACTCCAATCTTCCCCACCCCAATCCAAAACAAGCTGCCCTACTCCAATCTTCCCCACCCCAATCCAAAACAATCTGCCCTACTCCAATCTTCCCCACCCCAATCCAAAACAATCTGCCCTACTCCAATCTTCCCCACCCCAATCACAAACAATCTGACCCACTCCAATCCAAAACAATCTGACTCACTCCAATCCAAAACAATCTGCCCCACTCTAATCCAAAACAATCTGCCCTAATCCAACCTGCCCCACTCTAATCCAAAACAATGTGCCCCACTCCAAAATAATCTGCCCCACTCCATTACAAAACAATCTACCCCACTCCAATCTGCTCCAATTCAAAACAATCTGCCCCACTCCAGTTTGCCCCACTCCAACCCAAAACAATCTGCCCCACTCCAATCTGCCCCACTCCAGTTTGCCCCACTCCAATCCAAAACGATCTGCCCCACTCCAATCCAAAACAATCCGCTCCACTCCAATTGGACCTACTCCAATCCAATTCACCTCATTCCAATCCAATCCACCTGACTCCATCCCAATTCACCCCCTCCAATCCAAACCACTCTACACCATTCTAATTCAGCCCAATCCAGTCTTCTCCACTCCAATCCAATCCACCGCATCCCACTCCAATCTGCCCCAATCCAATCTGCCTCACTCCAATGCAAAAGAACCTGCCCCACTCCAATCCAAAACAATCTGCCCCTTGGCAATACAAACCCAATCTGTCCCACTCCAATCTGCACCACTCCAATACAAAACAATCTGCCCCACTCCAATACAAAACAATCTGCCCCACTCCAGTCCAAAACAATCTGTCCCACTCCAATACAAAACAATCTGCCCCAATCCAGAACAATCTGCCTTACTTCAACCCAAAACAATCTTCTCCACTCCAATGCAACACTATCTGCCCCACTCCAATCCAAAACAATCTGCCCACTCCAACCTGCCCTGCTCCAATCCAAAACAATCTGCCCACTACATTCTGCCCCACTCCAATCCAAAACAATCTGCCCCACTCAAATCCAAAGCAATCTGCCCTACTCCAACCCAAAACAATCTGCTCCATTCCAATGCAAAACAATACCCCACTCCAGTTCAAAATAATCTGCCCACTCCAATTTGCCCCACTCCAATCCAAAACAATCTGCCCTACTCCAATCCAAAACAATCTGCCCACTGCAATCTGCCCTACTCCAATTCAAAACAATCTGCCCCACTCTAATCCAAAGCAATCTGCCCACTCCAACCAGCCCCACTTCAATCCAAAACAATCTGCACCACTCCAACCTGCCCCTTTCCAATCCAAAACAATCTGCCCCACTCAAATCCAAAACAATATGCCCCACTCGAATCCAAAACAATCTGCCCTACTCCAGTCCAAAACAATCTGCTCCAAAACAATCTGCCCCACTGCAATCCAAAATAATTTGCCCCACTCCAATCTTACCCACTCAAATCCAAAACAGTCTGCCCCACCCCATCCAAATTAATCTGCTCCATTCCAAACCAAAACAATCTACTCCACTCCAATCCAACACACTATGCCCTACTACAATCCAACACACTCTGCCCCACTCTAATCTAATCCAATCCGCCCCTCTCCAATCCAAATTGCCCCTCTCCAATCCAACCAGCCCCACTCAAATCCAATCCACCCCACTCCATCCCAAACCACCCTACTCATCCCAATTTACTCCACTCCAATCCGATCCACCCCACACCAATCCAATATATCCCACTCCAATCCACCTCACCAAAATTCAATCCACCCCACCCCACTCCAGAGCACTCCAATCCAATCCACCCAACTCCAATCTGACCCACCCACTCCAGTCCAATCCACCCAATCTAACCCACTCCACTCCAATCCACCCCATTCCAATCCAATCCACCCCATTCCAATACAACCCACCCCAATCCAATCCAACCAACCCACCCCACACCAACCCAAACAATCCACCCACTCAAATCCGTTCCACCGCATTCCAATCCACCCCAATCCAATCCACTGCAACCCTATCCACCCACCCTACTTCAATACATCCCACTCTAATCTAATCCATTTTAATCCACCCCACCCCAGTCCAATCCACTCCGGTCCACCTTAATCCACACCAATCCAATTCCCTCACTCCAATCCAATCCACCTCTCTCCAAACCAACCCACTCCAGTCCAACCCAACCCAACTCACTCCAGTCCAATACACCCCATTTCAGTCCAATCCACCCAAATCCAATCCAATCCACCCGCTCCAATCCACCCCATTCCAATCCACATCCACCCTGCTTTAATCCACCCCACCCCACTCCAATCCACCCCACCCCAATCCAATCCACCCAAATCCACTCCACCCACTCAATCCAATCTACACCACTCAATCCAATCCACCACACTCCACTCCAGTCCATTTCACTCTAGTCCACCCCACTCCAATTCACCCCATCTACTCCACCCCACTCAATCCAAACCAGCCCCTCAATCCAATTCACCCCACTGAATCCAATTCACCCCACCAAATCCATTTCACACCACTCCAATCCAGTTCACCCCACCCCACTCCATTGCAATCCACCCCACCTCAGTGCAATCCACCCCACCTCAATGCAATCCACCCCACTCTACTCCACCCCAATCCAATCTACCTCACTGAACTCCAATCCACCCCACCCCACTCCAGTCCACCCCTACCCCCCAATCCACCCCATTCTGTCCACCCCACTCCATTCCACCCCACCGCACTGTACTCCAATCCATCCCACTGTACTCTAATCCATCACACTCTATTCCAATCAACCCCACCCCCTTCAGCCTACTCCACTCCACTCCAATCTAATCCACCCCACTTCAGTTCAGTCCACCCCTCTCTAACCCAATCCAATCCAATCCAATCCATCCATCCAGCCCGCCCCACTCCAGTCTAATCCACAGAGGCTATTCTACTGTGTTTGCACCACAAACTAAAATAGCCACGCTAGGATCCTGATGATGTCATGCATAATTTTCTCCTGAAGCTCTAGCACCCCACATATACAGGAATGGCTAAGAATACAGGTTTTTACCTGTATGAAAATGTGCTTGCAATAGTTTGAGGTCGATGGTGCCAACGTGGCAGAAGAGTCAATTATGGGCAGTCATACTAAAAGTTAAGACTGTTAAAATGTGCCACATGACTTAGAGAAAGCGCCTAGGCGTTTCTCATGACTTTGGGGAAGGGGTGTCAAATGTAAATCCAGGAGGACCTTATGGATGCCGGATTTTCAAGGTATCCATGAAAGGTTAATATACATTTACTGATGCTACATTAAAATAATTTACGTTATCAACTCTTATCTTTCAAATTTGGCAAGGACTGGCTCTCTCTATCACAGCTGATCACAGATTCACAATCTCCCGGTCAGTGATTCTGTTCAAACTCATATTTGCCTCTCTCCATTATGGAAAAATAGACATATTTGTAGAAAATTATCAACCATGAAACTGTAAGTTCAATCCAGACACACAAAATACCCAAGTAATTGGACTTCTGAAGCCGCATTATACAAGTGCCCTGGGGCCGCAACGGGCATTTGCACCCGCTATGCGCGCCCCGGGGCACTTTGGTATTACAGAAGGGGACACAAACGCTTGTGTGGCTCCTTCTGTAATACCAATAGCACTGGCGCACATAAAGAGCCAGCACTATCTTCAGAGGGCGTTCCCTCATTTGCATGGGGTCATGCCTCATGCAAATGAGAGAATTCCTTTGCCCCTGCATCAGCGCTGTGTTACAGACGCGAGAGCAGAGGCAAAGAAGCTCTCAGGAGACGCACTAACAGTGCGCCACCTAAAAAGTGGTGCACTGTCAGTGCACCCCCTAACTGCTGCCCTCTGGGGGGAAAGGGGTCCAATGGAACCCCCAGACATCCACTTGCAGGCGGGTGCAGTCACTCACTGCACCCGCCTGCAAGGGGATCTCTAATCCCCTTTAAAAGTGCAGGGGGGTTGCTGCCTGCACTCTGGGAGCAGCACATTCACCATAATACTGCGCATTTTCCTTGCCTGCACCGGGCGCACCGTTTAAAAGGTGCGCCCGGCGCAATCAATGCAAATGTGCTGTCAGTGTAATACGGCCTCTGGGGCGGTATTATGGAAGTGCCTCGGGGGTGCAACGGGCGTTTGCGCCCACTTTGCATGCCCCGGGCACTTTGGTATTACAGAAGGGGCTGCAGACGCTTGTGCATCCCCTTCTGTAATACTGAAAGTGCTGGCGCACATACAGAGCCAGCGCTTCCTGAAGAGGGCATTCCCTCATTTGCATGGTGGGGTGGTCCCATGCAAATGAGGGAATCCCTTACCGCGCCGTATTACAGATGCGGGTGCAAAGGCAAAGAAGCTCTCAGGAGGCGCACTGACAGTGCACCACCTGACTGCAGCCGTCTGTAGGGGGAAAAGGGGATCCAATGGACCCCCCAGACATCCCCTTGTAGGCGGGTGCAGTCACTCACTGCACCCGCCTGCAAGGGGATCTCTAATTCCCTTTAAAGTGCAGGCAGGTTGCCATCTGCACTGTGAAAACACGGAGCGGCTTCAATGCAGCCGCTCCATTTTTCACAGGAATACGCTGCCCTCAGGGCAGCGCGAGTTCGCGGCTGCCCTGAGGGCAGCACAGTCACCGTAAAATGGCGCATTTTCCGTGACTGCGCGGCCGCACCTATTAAAAGGTGCACCCGGCGCAATCAAGGAAAATGCGCCGTATGTGTAATACGGCCCCTGGGGCCATATTATGGAAGTGCCCGGGGGGTGCAACGGGCGTTTGCACCCGCTTTGCACGCCCCTGGGGCACTTTGGTATTACAGAAGGGGCCGCAGCGCTTGTGCTTCCCCTTCTGTAATACTGAAAGCGCTGGCGCACGTACAGAGCCAGCGCTTTCTTAAGAGGGCGTTCCCTCATGTGCATGGGGGTGTGGCCCCATGCAAATGAGAGAATCCCTTTGCCTCTGCGCCCGCACCATATTACAGAAGCGGGCGCAAAGGCAAAGAAGCTCTCAGGAGGCGCACTGTCAGTGCGCCCCCTGGCTGCAGCTCTCTGGAGGGAGGAAAGGGGGTCCAATGGACCCCCCAGACATCCTCTTGCAGGCGGGAGCAGTGTCTCAGTGCACCCACCTGCAAGGGGATCTCTAATCCCCTTTAACCCGTTCGATGCATCGGACGGCCCCCGGCCGTCCGACGTCACCGTGGGCGTGTGCGGAGGACGGCCGGGGGCCGTCTGAGACACGCCCACTCATTATTTTACCCGCACCGTGGCGGAATTTGCGCCGCGGTCAACGGGTTAAAAGCGCAGGATGGTTGCAGCCTGCACTGTGAAAACACGGAGCGGCTTCAAAACAGCCGCTCCGTTTTTCACAGGAATGTGGTGCCCCGGGGTCAGCGCGAGTTCGCTGCTGCCATGGGGGCAGCGCATTCACCATAATGTGGCTCATTTTTATTGTTTGCCCAGGGCGCACCTTTCAAAAGGTGCGCCTAGCGCAATCAAAGAAACTGCGCTATTTGCATAATACAAGCCCTGGCCTGCGATATCACCTCAGTCACAGGTTCCATGCATCTATTACAATAAACAAGCGTTGTCTCCTATCACCAACACTCAATACTCTAATTCAATATTAATATTGAAGAGGCTGAGAATAGTATGGCAGACTTCCACTCCACATTGCTTTACTTAATACAGAATATGGGAGAATAAGATGTGCACTCACACAGAGCCCGTCCATGTTCCCCTGAACCCTAGGTAGTTTCTACGTTGGGGAACCATCCCTGGTGCAGATTTGTTAATCACAAATCTACTTGCAGTGGCAGCAGTCCACCATGGCTCCTTGAAAAACATTATAATTACACCAAGTATGCCAAACTATCTATCACTATCCCAGAATCTCAAAGCAGATGAACGTATTAATGAAAAAACATTAAAAAAAACAGCTGTTACAATTGAACAATCACCTAGTCTATTCCCTGTCCAAACTATTAATGATACAGAACCACAATGTGATATGCTCCAAATAAAACTACAAAAACCAAATGAAAAGTGACAGGCACAAAAGAAAAATAAACACACTGAACCTTGTAAACTTCAATTAAACAATTCTCTCCTCCTAGTCTAAGAGGCCTGTTAGATGACAGTTCTGGCATTTTCCAGGGCTCTCCATCCCATCTGAAGTATGAGGTTGGACTTTGTGTTTTGCAGTGTGCCACACAGAAGACGAACATTACTGTTTTCAGTAGAAAATAAGTAATTCTACCAACCAGAATACCTAATGTGTCAACTAATAACCGCAAAGGAGAAAATAAGACACTCTGTTGAAATGCCTGCCTCTGGCCTTTTAAAATTCGCTGCTGCTGGTGTCTCTCTTGATATGTGCCCTCATGCAAAACTGAAGAGATTCTGGGCGCTGGGAAAAGGTAGGCTGTCTGCCTGTAGTGTGCACAGACTGCAGGGAGCATAGGTGGGAGGTAAAAGAGAAAACAATGACAGGCATTGGCAAAATCAATAGGCCTTGCTTGCATTTTGAGTCTTTTCTAAAACACTAAAAAAGGCTGCTGCAGTTAAAAAACACAGAACCCAAAAAAGGAGTCCCTCTGTTATTGCAATGCATCCACTAATCCATGAGGTGGAATGAAATACTAAAAAGCAAATAGCATGAGATGAGAGGGAAAATACTCGTTTGTGCGGAGCCAAAGCACACTCTGTATTTTAAAGAATAGGTAACAATAGGTTATGCAGACAGGTGCGATCTAAAGCCAGACCTAAAAACGATTGAAAAGCAATTGCATTCCGTATGCAATACATCTATGAGATAAACAATAAATGTGTAATGATGCAGTATACTTGTGAGATGTAAAATAGCCTTCAAGTATTTCAATGCTAGTATTTCACGGGCAGCAGAATGATACATCATCCTGCCAGGATCACGAAGTGACAGGGTAATACTGCTCCGGGGTAGAGCCAAAGCCCTCTCTGTATACATCTTAAAGAATCGTTATCAATAGGTCACAGGATACTGTGCTATCATGCCAGACCTAACAAAACGATGTTCACGTCCTTGCATGCAGTATGAAATCATTAAATAGACGGTTGACAACATTTTGTATATAGTATTTGCTAATTGTGCACTTTTGTTCTTACTTAAAAAACCTGTACATTTTCTTCACTTCCATTTTGTTTTAATACTTATGTGTAAACATGTTATAATTGCTAGCTAATAATGTCACAAAAGGTGCTGCAGAAATTTCCTTTGATCACATAACATGCCACATAATTTCCCTGCCGCACAAATCAGTCACCCCAGCAGCATAATTTGTTGTTGCATTGATGCATAACCTTGGAGGACCTTCTCTTATCGGCGGATTATTATGTGTAAAGACAAACTTGCCTATCGACTGTTTCGTAGCATCTCGCCTTCTGACTTATGCAACAGGTTGTTAATCATCACATCTACAAACTATGAATGTTTTGCAAAGATCTTTTGGTGCATACACAACAAACACAGCTCAGAAATCATAAACAGGCGATGATGCTCGAAACGCAGAAATGGGCCACGACAAATGTGCTTTCGGGTGGAGCAGCACTCTGTAAAACTTTCCGTCACTTTTTTTTCACTTCTTCCTTTTCAACCATTCCAAATGTTGCTATTGGCTAAGGTCGCGACGTAATCTAACGTGCTCCAGGCACAATGCCCGTCACGTGAGAACACGATGTAAACTGACCTGTGGACGTGTCGCCATGACACACGGTTCCAGTCCTCTGTGACGTTAGTGGTTTTCTTAGTAGGGACATAGAGTCTAAACCTTTCTTGACCTGTTTACCTGCCTCTTCCTGTTCCAAGAACTCAGAGCACAAACAAATCAAATTAAAACACAAAACTCGCTTACCTGTGTTCATTGTGCTCAGACAACAAAAATGTGATGCTTTGAAAAAAGTGTACGAGAGTGCACCTTACCTTTGCTCCAAAATGGAATTTTATGTCGACAGGATTTAGATTAGCTAATTTTCCAAGATCTCTTCTAGAATCTTCCACAAGTGACCTTGAACAAAGGACGCATGCTAACCTCAGTGACTGCTGATCTGTGTAGAAGGCAAATATGCTATTGGTGAATTGTTTACCTTTATATTGTAGTTTCAGCTATACTCTTGTTCTGATATGATCTGCAGCTCAAGTCCCCTTGAAAGGACAAGTGATAGACTCCCAAGGTAGCAAAGACATAACCCACAATCCCGAATGAGTGAGGAAGCAAATCAACCCTGGAAATTGAGAGACAAGGTGGAGAAAGTTGGTGCTACCCTCACTGTACTTGGAAAAGTGTACTTAAGAAAACTTCTTTCTTTGCACACTTTTAAAATCGCCCCCTTTAACAACATAGATTTTACCTCCTTGTGTACTACGTTTTGTTTATCTGCATTCAAAATCAACTCCCTTGGAGGAGTATACTGAAAAGGGGGGTTTCTGTGAAATCTAATCTGAAACCTTGGACAGTTTCTTAAAACCCATGGATCCTGTGTAGTGGTTTCCCACACTTCGGTAAAATGTCTGAGGTGACCACCCACTCTTCCCTGAGAAGCAGAATGAGAAAACATAGCACTCACCTTAGTATCCGGTGTGACCATGGGCCCTTGCCCAAGGTTTTCACCATGACTTTGCCGAAAATGAGCTCCTCAAGGAGTCACTGTAAAAATGTGGTGTGTCCACGTTATGTTTTGGGCCGTTTCCTGTTGCAGGCACTAGGCCTACCCATACAAGTGAGGTACCATTTTTATCGGAAGACTTTGGGGAATGCGGGGTGGTTGGAATTTTGTGGATCCACGCAGATTCCAGAACATTTCATCACAGAAATGTGAGGAAAATGTTTTTTTTTTTTAACTAAGTTTGAGGTTTGCAAGGGATTCTGGGTGACAGAACATGGTGAGAGGCACACAAGTCACCCCATCCTGGATTCCCTTTGGTGTCTAGTTTTAAAAAATGTACAGGTTTGCTAGGCTTCCCTATGTGCCGGCTGCGCTATGGCCCAAAATCCACAGGTAGGCACACTGCTAAAAAAAAGTCTGTGCCTAGTGGGCTTTCTGCCGCCCTGGGGGGGGAGACCTTGGGGGGGGGGGGTTGCCCGATATGCCCCCAAGGGGGGCAGAAAGACTGTGGCTATTTTTTGAGGGGATGGGGGCATTGGTATGCTGGGCAGCCCCCACCCCCACGCATAAAAAAAGCCAGCGTAATCGCTGGTGCCTAGTGTGCTCTCTGCCGCTGCCTGGGGGGCAGATCAGGGGTTACTGCCCCCATCTGTCTCCTGGGGGGGAGAAAGACTGTGGCATTTTTTTTGGGGGGGGGCATTGGCATGCCCATTCTGGGCAGCCCACACCCCTGAATTAAAAAATAAAATATTCAGTGATGCCTATTGGGCTTTCTGCCCCCCTCCCTGGGAGACAGATAAGGGGCTTTTGCCCCTATCTGCCTCCCGGGGGGGGCGGGGCAGAAAGACTGTGGCAATTTTTTTGGGGGTGGGGGCATTGGCATGCCCATTCTGAGCAGCCCCCACCCATACGTATAAAAAAAAAATCCCTGGTGCCTAGTGGACTTTCTGCCCCCCCCCCCTGGGGAAAGAACAGGGTCTACTGCCCTCATATGCCCCTGGGGGGTGCAGAAAGACTGTTGCATTTTTTGGGGGGGTGGGGGCATTGGCCTGCCCATCTTGGGCAGCCCCCACCCCTAAATCAAATTTAAAAAAAATCCCTGGCTTCTAGTGGGCTTTCTGTCCCCCCCCCCCTGGGGGTCAGATAGGGGGCTACTGCCTCCGTCTGCCCCCCTGGGCAGCCCCAGGGCAGCCCCCACCCCTTCATCACTACAACAAAAAATCCCTAGTTTCTAGTGGGCTTTCTGCCTTCCCGGGGGTCAGATTGGGGGCTGCTGCCCCCGTCTGCCCCCGGGGGTCAGAAAGACTGGAATTTCTCTGGGGGGGCGGGGGGGGCATTGCCATGCCCATTTTGGGCAGCCGCCACCCCAACATCAATAAAAAAAATCCCTGGTTTCTAGTGGGCTTTCTGTCTTCCCGGGGGGCAGAAAGATGGTATTGCCCCAAAAAATTAGGGGGGAGCAAAGGCCCTTGCCCAAGGGGCCGCTCCCCCCTCCCTGGTGTCTAATGGGTGGATCCCTGCTTGAGGGCGACCCCCAAGCAGGGATCCATTAGGGATGGGTACCATTCCAAAGGGGAGATTCTCCCCTTCCCAATGATACCGCTCCCGTCTTTCTACGTGCTTGGGGGGCTGAGATAACCCCCTGAGCACATAGAAAGTGAAACTGAAATGAGCCTAGGCATCCCACACCCCTGTATTAAAAATATATATTCCCTGATGCCTATTGGGCTTTCTGCCACCCCCCCTCCCCCGGGAGACAGATAAGGGGCTTTTGCCCCTATCTGCCTCCGGGGGGGGGGCCAGAAAGACTGTGGTAAATTGTTTTGGGGGAGGGGGCATTGGCATGTCCATTCTGGGCAGCCCCCACCCCTACGTAATAATCCCTGGTGCCTAGTGGGCTTTCTGCTCCCCCTGTGGAAAGAACAGGGTCTACTGCCCCCATCTGCCCCTGAATCAAATTTTAAAAAAAATCCCTGGCTTCTAGTGGGCTTTTTGCCCCCCCCCCCGGGGGTCAGATTGGGGGCTACTGCCTCCGTCTGCCCCCTTGGGGGCAGAAAGACTGGAATTTCTCTGGGGGGTGGGGGTGGGGTCATTGTCATGCCCATTTTGGGCAGCCCCCACCCCAACATCAATAAAAGAAATCCCTGGTGTATAGTGGCTTTCTGTCCCCTCGGGGGGCAGATTGGGGGCTACTGCCCCCATCTCCCCCCCAGGGGGGGCAGAAAGACTCTATTTCCCCAAAAAATTAGGGGGGAGCAAAGGCCCTTGCCCAAGGGGCCGCTCCCCCCTCCCTGGTGTCTAGTGGAAGGATCCCTGCTTGGGGATCGCCCTCCTGGGGCGATCCCCAAGCAGGGATCCACTAGGGAGGGGTACCATTGGAAAGGGGAGATTCTCCCCTTTCCAATGATACCTCTCCCGTCTTTCTACGTGCTAGGGGGGCTGAGATAGCCCACTGAGCACATAGAAAGTGAAACTGAAATGAGCCTATCTGCTCATTTCAGTTTCGGTTTCACTGAAATGACATCAGCGCGACGTGCGCACTGATCGTCATTTCAGGGAAACCAGGGGAGCAGCCTCGGGAGCTGGGGAAGCACTTCCCCAGCTCCCGAGGCTGTTGGGGGGAAAAGGGAATCCCTCTGGTGCCCGCACCAGAGGGATTCCCAGTGCCATGTGATCGGACGGCCAGGGGCCGTCCGACGCACATGAGCATTGGTGCGTCGGACGGCCCCTGGCCGTCCGACGCACTGAAGGGGTTAAGGCAAAGTACTAGGACATTCTCTGGTTATCATGACTTCTTTAATTGCAACAAGCGTACGATTATTGTAGAGACCTCAGTAGCACATCAATACACTGGGACTGGTTCCTAATGAAAGGCATACCTCTGAGCTCTCAGGTCTACAAGCTCACATGGATGCAGACTTATAAAGTTCAGGAATTTACATTAGTTTCTAGAGGTGCACGTGGTAGCCTTTGACAGTCACAGGTATCCATCAGTACTTATGTAAATGTTTTTAATGTCTATGCACAACAAGTGAGAGGTATGTCTGTATTCAGGGGTGTAGCTTCAGGGGCGGTGTTTGGACACACACACACTCACACCCCATTACATGCGCATCAAAGTCTCTCAACTGTCCCAGTTCTGACATCAACTTCTTTCTCCTAATTTAGTGCTTTCTCCAGTTTCTTCTCCCAGCCAGGATCAAACAATTCAATCAAACAAGGGGACTATACCAAAACGTCCAGACCTACCCACCTTGATCAATGATCACTTAGCATGATTGATGAAGTTCCTTCTTTGAATTTACATCCAGGCAGGGAGAGGGCCACATGCATGGAATTCAGGGCTTCTCTGGTGCACAGATCCTACCCTGGGAAGCCTCTGCTTCCTGGTGTTAGGAAGAGTCAGGTGGGTTGGCTGGAATGTGACATCATAGGGATGATGATGTTTGGATTGAGGCAGAGTCGCCAGCTCCCACAACAGGTAACGAGCGGGACAGCACAATGCAAGGCCCTACCTCATCGCTAATGTGGTAGGAGAAGATAGACTGCCCAGATTGGTAACGTGAATTTCAACACTGCACGCACACTCCTGCTGTTATTTGGTACCGGGACTGACTTCGCGCTGCCAGATTCCCTCTCGTTTATTCCCTTTACCGCGCCCTGCATAGTGGTTGAGAGGATGTGTGTAGGCCTGGGAGTGAAATTCTGCTCCGCTCGCAGAGTTTCTGGAGTTTTTCCCACTCCGAGCTCCACATAGCGCTTGGAGTTGCGAAAAGGTCCGTGGAGCAGAGTTTTTCCCTCGCTCGCGCTCACCAACGTTAAATTGGTAAGTGGGAGCGAGGAAATTCTTACTCCAGACCACCTCCCAGCAAGATTTCTCAGCGCGGGTGGTCGCGGATGGCCGCTACTGCTCTCGTTGAGAAAACTTCCGTTCGCGTTGAGGAAGCTGCCGCTCGAGTAGAACATCTACTAGAGTGGCAGAAAAAAACAGGACCCTCTTGTGCTGAGCATTGTACCGTTCATGCTGATTTTCCAGCGTGGGATAAACATCCGGTGCTAAAAATCAGCGCGAACAGCAGTACCTAACAAACTCTGCAGCTTGCGGAATTCCAGGTAGCACGGCAGAGTTTTTTGGTCACTTCAGTGAGTTCTGCGTAGCGGAAATCTTCGAACTCCGCCCTAGAACTCAGCCTAGATATGTGCGTGTGCCCGCACATAGGTGCCATAGGCACACTTCAGGGCCCTTAGTACCTCTGACCTCCCGATCCTCCTCGCAGTCCCATCCAGATCTAGGCTCTTTCCCAATCTACCAGATTACTGTACTCCAAAGTCCCCCAAGCTGGTGTGTGTACTTAGTGATCAAGCCAACCCACCTATCCTTTCCTTACCAATAGCAGGCTATACTGCAGCTGTTCATAATCCCAGTGTCCCTCTGAAATCCATCTGCCTCGCTTGTTTACTGTCTCTAACCCTAGCCAATCTTCATTTATTGCCACTTACTACCTCCCCAGTAAATGTGTCCCTTTTTCCCTGCCCTGATAAACCTAACTGTCATGGGCTTTTCCTGAGCATGTGGCCACCAAGTGGTGGGCTATGAAGAGCTTCCAATCAGCATGCCTTAAAATCTTATTTTTATCCTCCTCTGAATCCACTACCTTTCTCTTTAAGCCCTCACTTAAAAAATGACTTTCATGTGACAGATATTTTGAGGGTGTTAACGTTTTACAGCTATGGTTAAAATAAATCTGAGCATTCGTCAGGAGAGATTGCTAGAACCGAACATCTGGGCCTGTGATGTTCATTCATGTAACTCGAGCTTTAGTACCAAAATTGGGGCATGCAGTTTTCCCACAGTGGCGTAAGCGGTATGTTTGAATGTCTCCATATCCCATGATAGAACTGAAATCCATATCCTACATGGAGTACCTATTAGGAGTGCAATGTAACCGCTTGTAGTATGCATTCACATATTGTTAGACTTGGCTTTTTCAGTGGGTTTACCCCCAGACTTTTTGCTTTTTGGCCTCCTGTTTTTGACCCTGTTTTTGTTGGTTTTAGGACTCTGGGCCCTTTACCACTGCTATTCAGTGCTAAAGTGCATATGCTCTCCAGGTAAATTGTGTTATGGATTGGTGTTTCCATGATTGGCATATTTGATTTACTGGTAAGTCCCTACTACAGTGCGCTGAGTGTGCCGGGGCCTGTAAATCAAATGATATTAGTAGGCCTGCAGCACTGATTGTGCCACCCACATGAGTAGCCCTGAAAAGGTATCTCAGACCTGCCACTGCAGGGTCTGCGCGCAGATTGTACTGCCATGTCGACCTGGCAAGTGCACCCACTTGCCAGGCCCTAATCTTCCCTTTTCTTACATATAAGTCACACCTATGGTAGGCCCAAGGTACACCTGTGGGCAGGGTGCTGTGTATGTTAAAGGTAGGACATGTACTGATGTGTGTGGCATGTCCTGGTAGTGAATTACAGTGCATTTCGTTTTTCACTATGGAAAGGCTATCTGTCCCAAAGGATAGAATTGGAGTTTATTTATAACATCTTATAAATGTAACTTCCCATTGGGACAAGATGGAAAGATGGAGTTTAGTATGCCTGAACTCAGAATATAAAAATGCATCTTTTAGTAAAGATGATTTTTATATTGTGTGTTTGAAAATACCACTTTTAGAAAGTGGGTATTTTCTTGCTTAGCCATCCGGTGTGCCTCTGCTGGTTTGTGGATTGACTGTCTGGCTTTGGAGTGACAGGGGCTGGGAATGTGCATTCTCTCAGACGGCCACTGGGGGGCGTGGGGGGGATGATGTGTGTCCTGCCTTTCCTGAATGAGTCAGGGCCGGGCTGAATAGAATTCAGAGTAGTGGGAGGAGTTTTCATTAGCACCTGAATAGGCCTGGTCTGCATTTAGAGTGGTGGGAGGAGATTTCCCTTGCACCTGAATAGGCCCTGTCTGCCTTGGACAATGCTGACTCCACCTCCTGCCAGGAAGCTGCACCAGTGAGGACAGAACTGGTTTTGGCTGGGCAAGAGCTTCTCTGCCACCAGAGAACAAAGGAATTTGTGCCATAAAAAGTGGGGCTCAGCCCAGAGAATTTTAGATTACTGCTGAACTAAGGAACCTGCCAGGAAAAAGAGCTGGAAAAGCTGTCAGGAGGAACTGCCACTTTGCTGTGTGCTCTCCTGTGTTGGCTTGCTGCTTCTGTCTTGGGCAGGGAAAGGACTGGATTGTACTTTCATCATCCTGCTGTTAGAGTTTTCTCCAAGGGCTTGAAGTAGAGCTTGTCTCCTGTTGGAAGTCTCAGGGAGATAAAAGACTTCAGAGAACTCTTTTGGGACCAAGAAGTCTGCCAAGAAGAAGAGCTGGAGAAGCTGTGAGGAGGAACTACCACTTTGCTGTATTCTTTGCTGTGTTGGCCTGCAGTGGTTGCGTCTGTCTTGGGCAGTGAAAGGACTGAACTGAACTTTCTGCAACTTCTTTGTGTGAGTTTCTCCAAGGACTTGAGGTAGAGCTTGCCCCCTGTTCAAGAAGTCTCAGGAACAGGAAAGACTCCAAGTTCATCTGCTACCAATACTGGGTTTTATGCTGCAACAGAAGAAAAAGCAATCCGACGCCATCAACGACGCCGCTGCCGACTCCGTGTCCGAAGGCACCGCAGAGGGCACCGCCGCACCTCGCACCGCAACCCTGGTCCCACCGACGATGCCACCTGACGCCGCCACCGAGCTGCTGCTTGCACTGCGACCTGTCTGCACTGCACTCCGCATTGCCTCGCTTCACGCCGCCGCCCTGGTATCACCGACTACGCCACTCACCGCCGCTATTGACGCCGCTGTTTGCACCGTGGTCCGAGGGCACCGCTCAAGTTACACGGCACACCACCCTCATCTTGCACCGCAGCCTTGGCCTACCGATGCCATCGCCATCGACTCCAGTTCGTCAGCCGAAGACAGCGCTTCCACAACAACGACGCCGCTGCTTGCTCCGTGATCTGCCAGCACCGTGACGAAACCGCATCACTTCGCACCGCAGCCCTGGTCTCACTGACGCCGCTGGACGAACGTCACCGAACCGCTGCCTGCACCGTGACCTGAGGGCACCGAATGCTGCACCGCTGCACTTGGCACCGCAGCCCCGATGCCTGCTGGCGCTCCCAACTTCAACCGCGAGGAGTTCGATCTGCAACGAGTGTGACTTGAAGGGCCCAACGACTCCTGCACCTACCTCCGGAACCGACGCCCTCGGACGCCGGCTCTTCGGGGCTCAACGAGAGGTCACCAACACCCTACATTTCTCAAAGGTACGGTTTTGCAGGTCTTTCCGACACCGTAGCTGGCACGCGATGCCACGGTAAGCCAGAACTGTTTGGATTTGTTGTTCACGATGCCGTGATAGCCCCGGACGGAGCTATCAACTTCAAGGAACTGTGTTTTTGAGATATTTCTGCAATTATAAGAATATCTTGCAAAGTATATATTTTTAAGTACTGTATGTTGGATCCTTATCGTATTGGTCTTGTTTTGGATACATAAAAATATTGGATATTTTTCTAAACTGGTGTGGTGTCCTTTTGCAGTGTTTTAACTGTATTACTGTTGGTTATGTGCAAATGCTTTACACACGGCATCTGAGATAAGCCTGACTGCTCGTGCCAAGCTACCGATGGGGTGAGCAGGGGTTATTTTAGGAGTGTAACCCCCTTACCCTGACTAGGAAGAAGGGTCCCTACTTTGACAAAGGTACCTACCTCTGCTAACTCTGCCCCAATTTCTAACACATATTATTCAGTGTTTGGGGAAACTAGATGTTAGAGGGAATTTGGATCAAGTTACGTGCTCTTGTGAAATTAACGCAATTTAATGTGAAACTTAACAAATGATTCATAGAATCATAGAATTGTACTGAATACATATAAACAATGTAACACATTCATATAGAGCTCATTAGTGATGTGATCCATTGACACATTAATGTATTTGAATGTTTCTTAGGCCAATGATGTAGTTGAAATAGACGTATTAATATAGTTTAGTGAACACCTCTACTGAACGTGCCAATAGTTATATAGAAATATTAACGGGGATAACATAGTACATTTATTATTTTAGCGTAAGTTGTAGGCCGGAATCCACAGCACATTTTGAAATGTTCTTGTTTCTGAAATTAATGCTTAGATTCTCATGCGGGTCTTGTAGAATGTTATTCGTTCCCATGTTTTGCATTGCAGGTGGACAAATGCTTGTTAGTGAAGACAAAGGGTATTGTTTTCCTTAGATAGTTGAGGAATGAAGGGGTTAATGTTAGCTAAGCCTGGCGAAGATAAGGTGGAGGTAGGTGCTTTCACATGGGAGAAGGAGAAAGGACCAAGGACGAACTGTTGCAGAGGGGCGTACATGGAGGAGACCGTGAAAGGAATCAAGTTCAACGTCATGGACATTTAAGTGGCTGAGCCTACTGTAGAGTACATGTGAGAAAAGCATTATGGGACATTCACTGAACACAACTTTGAATATACGATGCATTGTAGAGAGGGACAGATACCCCATTCCCTTTCGCCTTCTTGACAGAGAGCACCTGGATGCTGGCTTGCTCCTTTCCTGTTATGGCTTCATGCTGCTGACCCTTCTTATGGTGGAGTGACTTCTTAGGAAGGCCCTCACCCAACACCTTTTCTCTTTTGAATCTGTTGCTTAAATGCCAATTTAGGGATGCCACGTCTCCAGTTAGAGTAGGGATCGATAGAGTTAAATGCTTTACTACAATGAAGTGCCGATGCAGGGGAACCTTAACTTTTGCTTCTTTATTTCATGCATAATAGTTATAGAACTTATGGTTCTTTTCTTGCTGCACTGAGTGAAACTCTTCAGGAGATTTGGATTTCTTCGGTTTCCTCTGGATTTTTATACTCTCATGCTAAGGTTCGTATATGTACAACTATTTTTGAATTTGTAATAAATTTAGAGTAACCTTCCTTTGGTTGTCGACCTGGGTTATTGTGTAGCCATTTATTGAGTTACACTGTATACTAAATTGATTTACGAAACTTTGCTCCCCTTTACACATTTGTATGCTGCTAAAAAGAACCATTGAAGGATCAACATTGAAGAAGAACTGAACAAATGGCCCCAGGCCCTTTCATCCAAATCTACAGTTATCCTGTATGGTGACCTATAGCAGAGAGAATATGAAGCACAAAGAGCTGGGCAATGCTTATGTTTAATGCCATAAAGGTTAACAGTGTATATTGTTTCAACAGGGAACACAGATCTGTTGTGTTCTGAAAGAAGCTACAAATGCATTTCAAAATTGCACTACATACCGTTATCGTTGTATAACAGTTACATAACACACTGGACATACTGTCGGGGAAAAGGAAGAAAATGAGAGAACCCCATTTGAAGATAAATTGAATATTGCACATTATCACTTGTCAGAAAGCTAAAACCCAGATCACTAATGATAATCACCTGAGGCCAAAGTGCATTTGCAAAACGACTGGTAATTTCAATAAACCCTAGGCCATTCTTTGGTCACTTATGAGCCACACAAAAATTCTTATTGCCATTGTGAAAATTCCAGGTGACTCCAGTTGTATTTTACAACTTGTTTATCATGCCGTTCATTACTAAAGAAACAAAAAGCATTGGAAAAGCCAATAAGTCTCACCCATACCAAAGCTATTGGTTTTTACAATGTCTTTTAGCCATTTTGTAGAGGAGCGTAGCAACTGTACAGCACGGCTAAAAGTTAGAAAAAAAGTGCTATACTGCGGTGAGAGCTGGCCGCATCATAGCGTTTTTTTCTTCTTGTGGCGGGTGGGGGAGGATAACACGAGGGAGGGTGATAGGCAAAATGACAGTAAAAAAAGGGCTATGACGTGTCCAACGCTGGCCTCGTCATAGAGCTTTTTTTCTTATTGGATGTTGGGGGGGCTAACGCAGATAACAGGATGGTAGGATGGGGGGAAGAAGCGACATGGAGAACAGGAGGGTGGGGCTTGGGAGGGAAGAAGCAACACTGACACCTGGAGGGAGGGGGTGGAAGTGAAGAAGCAACACGGACACTGGGAGGGTGGGATATAAGAAGAAACACAGATAATGGGAGTGTGGGGGTGGGAGGGAAGAAGCAACACAGACAATGGTGGGCATGGGAGGTGAAGAAACAACATGTACAAGGGTGGAGGTGGGAAAAGAGGCAAGTTGGTCAAAAGGCAGTGGTGGGAGGGGAGCAGAAAATAGTACCTCAATCAAAGTATGAGCAGCGGAAGGACAGTAATCAAGATGAAGCAATCAGTACTAGGTAAATGCTCCGCAGGAAAGAAGAGGAAGTGAAGTCAGCATGCGCTGCCCAATTAGGAGGCAGCAAATACGAACAACAATGAAGTCAACGAATGGCAAGCAATGGGCGGGCTCCAAGCCCCTTGTTGTTTATAATATCTCTTGCAAGCGACAGTGCATGCACACTGCCTTCAGGGCCGGACTGGCTACCGGGCTTTCCTTAATAAACAATGCAAAGCAAATGTTTTAAAAAGTATGCTTTAAAGCTATTTGTTTTGCATTGTTCATTTATAAGCGCCGGCAGCTCCCCAGCAACAAAATCAGCCCTCTCAGCAGTGAACCTGGGCCCCACCCTGCCACCCCAGCAAAGAACGCCCGGTAGCCAGTCCGGCCCTGTCTTAGGCAAGACCTAAAAGCCAATATGTTGCAACACAACCCAATGGAAACCATTGAATAACAGGCTAAATGGATTATCTATTGGGTGAACCTCAAGTAATTTTAGTACTGCCTGAATAGACAGAGGAACTGAGCGTTATGTAAATTCTCCGTAATGGCTGGTTCAGAATTTCCTATAATTTGTGTAACTCTGTTATAAAATAGCCTTGATTGACAGGATCAAGATTGCAACGTATTGTGAGAAGTTGGCCTGGCATATGCTGTCCACTAGTTATAGTGGGCACCTTGCACCAATCCAAACGACCCTTATTGATGATAGGTTTAAAGACAACCTTTATTGAAAGCTATCCTAGTGGTACCTATGGAGAGCAGCCTTCAGGCTAAGTCTTGAAGGAGTGTAAAGCAGCTTGGTTTACCAGATTATAACCTCTTGAATAACTAAATGAAAGAAAGGAGAACCACACAAGGTATATATATAAAATATATGTATTTATTTCTAAACACTAACTACTAATCTCTTTATGAGATTAGGGTTCAAGATACACAATATCACAGTATTAAAACGACAATAAATAGCACAATATACACTGGGCCCCAGGGGGGGACCAAACCATATATTAAGAAAGTGGTATAAGAACCACGACTTGACTAGACACAGTGCCTAGAGCACGTAGAATCACTGGGACCCCAAGGAACCACCCAAGGTAGTGACACAGGAGACCCACGTGGGACGTGTGCAGTGTGAGAACACAGCCGCGAGCGCCGTAGGATTCAATGCGGAAAGTCGCGGTTGGAATTTTAAAGATAAAGGACACTTAGGAGAGGACTTTCAGCAAACCCCTTTAGACTTAAGGGATTCTAGGGTCAACACCCACGTGAGCACTGGAGTACTCGAGTTACCTCACCCAGGGAAGCCGGGTACATAGGTGTCAAAAGGTGTTGGGAATCGTGGTCGTTTTCAATGACGATCTGCTGCAAAGTGCTGCTGCCGTGAAGGAGAAAAGTGTCCGGTGTGATCCAAGCCTGGATCGAAGATGTGAAGAACCTGAAAGCAGAGGGGACAGAGTCTGGGTCACTAGCCAGTGACCAGGAGCGGAGCAATCGAATGCCCACCGATGTCGGGTGCTTCAGGTGCGAAGAGGTGAAGCTTGACTCTGCAGCCACGGGGTCCTGGAGACGTCGACAATGACCAGGAGCCGGATTCGAGCTGTCCCACAAAGGATGTCGAGTGCTGGCATGTCGGTGATCAGATTGACCACAACAAGCCTTGGCAACAGCAACCCACGCAGGAAGAGAAAAGAGGCTTCTGTGCGGACCAGCAAGGTCCTGGGGACTCCCCAAGCAATGGAGAGTCAGGGCACTTCTGGAGCAACTAGGGAAGTCCAATAAAAGTTAGAGTTGCCTTCTTGGGGACCCACAGGTCAACGGACCAGGGATCGTGAAGGGACCTCGAGAGGAATCACAAAATGGCGGCCTACGGAACACTCATTGAGTGTAGGCCTGCATTCTTCGGTGCAATTACTGCTCAGGGTCAGGGCTACAAGTAACCCAAAGCTCAGCCTCAGCGGCTGCTGGAAAGCTGATGCTTCTGCAAATGGTCACGGTGTCCAGGGGTTCGGGTTGCACGGTCTCCACAAGGGATACGGGCCTCAGACT
The DNA here is from genome assembly GCA_963921515.1 of Calotriton arnoldi. Lineage (NCBI taxonomy): Eukaryota > Metazoa > Chordata > Amphibia > Caudata > Salamandridae > Calotriton > Calotriton arnoldi. The sequence goes on along the minus strand of CAWUFW010011348.1, from coordinate 92,265 downwards.
TGGTGTGGGCACAGACCAACCTCAGAGACCTTGGAAAACCCACCTCCTGTGTGGCAATATTCTTCGGAGTCCACAGGAGCTTCAGAGATGCCAACCAGTCAGTTGCATTAAAGGTGCCTGCCTTGCAGGGGAGTAACTCCTTTACTCCAAGGTAGATTCTTCATTCATCCAGCGTCGTGCAGATCATCGAAGTACTTGGTTTCTGGTAACAGAGTTTAGTCCAGGTGTAATCTAAAGTCCTGTAGTTAGGGTTTCCTACTTTATACCCAAGGAAGGGGTGGGACAAACTCTGTGGACCCACCTATGGGATGGTCAGGAAAGAGGGGTGGCTACACCCATTTCCTTTGTCCAGTTTCGCGCTAGAGCAGGGGCTGGGTGCCCCTGCAACCGGTTTGAGCTGGACTATGCACAGGGACACCAAATGTGCCCCCAGTGCAGACTTCAAAGCACTCTGAGAGTGCACCCACCCAGCCCCAATACACTAAAGCCTGTCTGGGACGTGGTCACACCTCCCTGTGACAGGAAACCTATTGTCCAGGCCTCCCCTGCCGGAGTTTCGTCCAGCAGCAGGAGGGCACACTCGTGTCTGTGGCTGCAGCATCCATTTTGTGATGCCAGGGTTCTGTTAAGCTGGTACCGGGTGTACCGGTGATGCCATGTGGCTCCCTCTAGAAGGGAGGAATCATACCTCCCACCCCAGTACTGGGGTGGAGGTATGATTCCAAGGTGTTTGACACCAAACACGACAGTTTTCCATGCAGCCATTCTCAAGTTAAACCAAAGGGGATGATGGACGGAGTGTTGAACATTGCAAGCACTCACCCCCAGTCAACTGATCTGAGTTTAATCCATCATCATTCTTTAGCTCACTCCGCCACCCCAGTTCAGACATGGCCATATGCAAATCAGTCTGACCCTGTGCCTCATGGGAACAGTCCAGCCCGAACTGCCAAGCCATGTCTTCCCTGGACCGGAAAGAAGCATCTTGGGACCGGTTTCTGGCTTACAGCCATCATCAGCCAGGCTATCTTGAATCCAGTGGCAAAGTGAGCAAGGGACCCACGTCTGGGCATACCCTGCCAACTTAGGGCGAACATAGCAAAACCAAAGGGGATGATGGACGGAGTGTTGAGCATTTGTCACCCCGAGTGGGACGGGTATGCCCAGACGTGGGTCCCGTGCTCTCCATGCCACTGGAATCAAGCTATCCTGGCTGAAGAGGGGTGAAACCCCGAAACCGGTCCTAGGATGCTTGTTTCCAGTCCAGGAAGGACCTGGCTTGGCAGTTCGGGCTGGACTGTTCCCATGAGGCACAGGGTCAAGACTGATTTGCATATGGCTGGGTTCAAACTGGAATAGCATGGTGAGCAAAAAAACGATGGATTTAGGCCCAGATCTCTGTACTGGGGTGAATGTATGACATTGTTCTGCATTCTGTACATCAACTGTTGTTTTTGCATTTGTCACCCCGAGTGGGATGGGTATGCCCAGACGTGGGTCCCGTGCTCTCCATGCCACTGGAATCAAGCTATCCTGGCTGAAGAGGGGTGAAACCCCGAAACCGGTCCTAGGATGCTTGTTTCCAGTCCAGGAAGGACCTAGCTTGGCAGTTCGGGCTGGACTGTTCCCATGAGGCACAGGGTCAAGACTGATTTGCATATGGCTGGGTTCAAACTGGAATGGCATGGTGAGCAAAAAAACGATGGATTTAGGCCCAGATCTTTGTACTGGGGTGAATGTATGACATTGTTCTGCATTCTGTCCATCAACTGTTGTTTTTGCATTTGTCACCCCGAGTGGAACGGGTATGCCCAGACGTGGGTCCCATGCTCGCCATGCCACTGGAATCAATCTATCCTGGCTGAGGAGGGGTGAAACACTGAAACCGGTCCTAGGATGCTTGTTTCCAGTCCAGGAAGGACCTGGCTTGGCAGTTTGGGCTGGACTGTTCCCATGAGGCACAGGGTCAAGACTGATTTGCATATGCCTGGGTTCAAACTGGAATGCCATGGTGAGCAAAAAAATGATGGATTTAGGCCCAGATCTCTGTACTGGGGTGAATGTATGACATTGTTCTGCATTCTGTCCATCAACTGTTGTTTTTGCATTTGTCACCCCGAGTGGGACGGATATGCCCAGACGTGGGTCCCGTGCTCTCCATGCCACTGGAATCAAGCTATCCTGGCTGAAGAGGGGTGAAACCCCGAAACCGGTCCTAGGATGCTTGTTTCCAGTCCAGGAAGGACCTGGCTTGGCAGTTCGGGCTGGACTGTTCCCGTGAGGCACAGGGTCAAGACTGATTTGCATATGGCTGAGTTCAAACTGGAATGGCATGGTGAGCAAAAAACGATGGATTTAGGCCCAGATCTCTGTACTGGGGTGAATGTATGACATTGTTCTGCATTCTGTCCATCAACTGTTGTTTTTGCATTTGTCACCCCGAGTGGGACGGGTATGCCCAGACGTGGGTCCCGTGCTCTCCATGCCACTGGAATCAAGCTATCCTGGCTGAAGAGGGGTGAAACCCCGAAACCGGTCCTAGGATGCTTGTTTCCAGTCCAGGAAGGACCTGGCTTGGCAGTTCGGGCTGGACTGTTCCCATGAGGCACAGGGTCAAGACTGATTTGCATATGGCTGGGTTCAAACTGGAATGGCATGGTGAGCAAAAAACGATGGATTTAGGCCCAGATCTCTGTACTGGGGTGAATGTATGACATTGTTCTGCATTCTGTCCATCAACTGTTGTGTTTGCATTTGTCACCCCGAGTGGGACGGGTATGCCCATACGTGGGTCCCGTGCTCTCCATGCCACTGGAATCAAGCTATCCTGGCTAAAGAGGGGTGAAACCCCGAAACCGGTCCTAGGATGCTTGTTTCCAGTCCAGGAAGGACCTGGCTTGGCAGTTCGGGCTGGACTGTTCCCATGAGGCACAGGGTCAAGACTGATTTGCATATGGCTGGGTTCAAACTGGAATGGCATGGTGAGCAAAAAAACGTTGGATTTAGGCCCAGATCTCTGTACTGGGGTGAATGTATGACATTGTTCTGCATTCTGTCCATCAACTGTTGTTTTTGCATTTGCCACCCCGAGTGGGACGGGTATGCCCAGACGTGGGTCCCGTGCTCTCCATGCCACTGGAATCAAGCTATCCTGGCTGAAGAGGGGTGAAACCCCGAAACTGGTCCTAGGATGCTTGTTTCCAGTCCAGGAAGGACCTGGCTTGGCAGTTCGGGCTGGACTGTTCCTATGAGGCACAGGGTCAAGACTGATTTGCATATTGCTGGGTTCAAACTGGAATGGCATGGTGAGCAAAAAAACGATGGTTTAGGCCCAGATCTCTGTACTGAGGTGAATGTATGACATTGTTCTGCATTCTGTCCATCAACTGTTGTTTTTGCATTTGTCACCCCGAGTGGGACGGGTATGCCCAGACGTGGGTCCCGTGCTCTCCATGCACTGGAATCAAGCTATCCTGGCTGAAGAGGGGTGAAACCCCGAAACCGGTCCTAGAATGCTTGTTTCCAGTCCAGGAAGGACCTGGCTTGGCAGTTCGGGCTGGACTGTTCCCATGAGGCACAGGGTCAAGACTGATTTGCATATGGCTGGGTTCACACTGGAATAGCATGGTGAGCAAAAAAACGATGGATTTAGGTCCAGATCGCTGTACTGGGGTGAATGTATGACATTGTTCTGCATTCTGTTCATCAACTGTTGTTTTTGCATTTGTCACCCCGAGTGGGACGGGTATGCCCAGACGTGGGTCCCGTGCTCTCCATGCCACTGGAATCAAGCTATCCTGGCTGAAGAGGGGTGAAACCCCGAAACCGGTCCTAGGATGCTTGTTTCCAGTCCAGGAAGGACCTGGCTTGGCAGTTCGGGCTGGACTGTTCCCATGAGGCACAGGGTCAAGACTGATTTGCATATGGCTGGGTTCAAACTGGAATGGCATGGTGAGCAAAAAAACGATGGATTTAGGCCCAGATCTCTGTACTGGGGTGAATGTATGACATTGTTCTGCATTCTGTCCATCAACTGTTGTTTTTGCCATTCTCAAGTTAGCATTTACCGCGGGGTTATAATGCACTTAAGAGTATATGGTCTGGCTGCATCACAAACAACCCCGGAATAAAGATTCCGAAAGCTGCAGAGGGGCTCTGCTCATGCATGGGCACCTTCTCACATGAAACCCAGCACCCTGCCTTCAGGATTGTTAAGGCCTGCCATAGGGGTGACTGATAGGTTTAAATGTGCAGTGATATGGAGAGATATAGTGAACCTATATCTCAGTAAGGGGTGCATATACCACCTTACACAGGCTGCTGTAGCAGACCTGTTGTGTCATTTTAAAAGGCTTCCCAGGGGTGGCAAAATACATGCTGCAGCCCCTGGTAGGCCTCTGGGGTACCTATGCCCTGGGTACATAGTATACCATATACTAGGGACTCACAAGGGTACCCCAGAATCCAATCTGGAGTGTACCTAAAGTACATACAGTCAATTTAGAATAGAAAGCAGATAGACTGGGGTCCTGATTAGCAGGGCCTCAGTCTGGCTAAGTCGAAAAACAGTGAAACATCAGCAAAAAGTGGGGGTAACTATAAGAAGCAGATCCTACTCTCCTACACGTATTGGCATAGGTTGCGCTATCACAATAAAGATAACATGATGGTGTGTCTGCTCGTCGAGTCATCTTTCGACATACAGAAGCAGAGCTCTCACAGAGCGGTAAAGCTTTTGCAGTTCGGTGGAGAGTTTGTGCATATGAACTCGTGCTTCAGCTGACGTAGGTAAGGCGGATTTCAGCTGTTGATGCTGCTTCGTCATCATTTGCGCGGGGCTTTCCAAATCTGGGCCTGACATCAGCTGGATGGCGCGCTCCACCCGTGACGCATCATCTAAGCAGCCCAGAGCGGTCTTATCTTTTCCAGGGCTATATTTAGTGATAGAAAGCCTGGGGCTGTGGGCGTGCGCGAGCTCTCCGCACACCTGCAAATCTGGTCTGCTGTACACATGAACCACGATGTGTGTCCGACAAACGAACTCAGTCAAAACATTTTATTGTTTGTCTCAAAAGTCTTTACAATATAAACGTACACAATGCACGTTGCCTCGGCATAAAATATAAAAGCGAACAGTTCTCAAAATTGGTATTATAACAACTGTGAATCTGAAGTGGTTATCTAACAATCTCATACATTTCATTGAGCAGTCACTTTAAAAAACAGAAGAATTAGGAGCGCTCAATGCTTTCCACAAAGAAGCATTTGCAAGCCAACAGCTCTGGTTTGCATTTTGAGTCCTGACTTGAACATTTTAAAGCCTGAAGAAGTGAAAAAAAACGGTTGCTTTTTGTATACAATGCATCTAGGAGGATCTCAATTAATGTGTGTTGATTCAATGTACGTTTCTGAAATTAAATAGTCCCTCATACATTACAAAGCAAGCACTCAATGGAGGGTGAACTAATACATCAAACAGCCACTAGTATGGGGTGAGAGAGTAATACTCCGTTAGGTGGAATCAAAGCCAAATATATCTATAATTTAAATCACTGGCAACAAACAGTCATGTTGACAGCTAAGCTATCAAGTCAGGCCTAAAACATGTAATTTGCAAAATCATTGTCCCCTGTTTGGGAAGAGCTTAATCAGCCCTCCTGGTATTACATTTCTATAAAAAAAAACGTCCTAAGGCATAGCTGTCTCAAAGCAGCCAACGAGTTAGCCAAATGGCTTCCGAACCACCAACTAAATTTGAGAACGCCATCAGCTGTTCAAGTCAGTGTCAAGGCGCCTCTTCTGATCGAACTGTTAGGAGCCATACTCTGTGAAACTGATGTCCAGATAATAAAAAAAGGTTACGAGTCCTGGTTTAAGCCTAGTTACAAAGCTTGATTTGGAAGGTATTCATTGTCCATCAACACAACTTTGGTCTTGAAGAATTGGGCAGCAGCTTCTTCTTGCAATAATAATACAAGCATTTGCAATGCAATAGGTCTCGCATTTGCGAGACTTTAAGCTATTGGCATTGTAAATGACAATGCCTATTATTTATCTTTTTTGATAATTAACACAAATAAAAGGCATTGTCATTTACAATGCCAATAGCTCAAACTCTTGTTAATGCGACACCTCGGCCGCCATTGTCCCAGGCTGCTTGGAAAGTGAAAGAGCGCCTGCCGCGCTGAAAGTTGCAGGAAAGTATGTCATGCCTGCAGTAGGAGAAAGGCATTAAAGAAAATAGTGCTTAACAGCACGCAACGGGAAGACTATCACCGATTGGGGCGTTCTCCATGATGTAAACAGGAGATACCACACCACCAACAGAGATAGATCAGCACTTCGCCGAGGACACAAAACGCAAACACACTTTAAAAAGCTGCCAACAACATTACAGTTTGAGCCGGATTTGTTTATTTTTTATCTGTGTGCATGCCCAAAAAGCTGCATTTCTGGCGCGACTACATTCCCTATTCTGCTTACAATAAAATCTCCCATTCAGTGAAGTCATTTTCTGTGAGTGTGTGTATGGGGAGGGGCACGCTGAAAGTGTGCTTCTAGCCATTTCAACGTTCAGATGAATTTATTAATAAACACGGTGACAAAGTGGAGCACTTCCTGAATAGCAGTGAAAAATGCAGGCAACGCCTGATCACAGATCTCAAGTGGTCACGTCAGGTGTGGATGCGTTTCACCAGGACTGTTTCCCTGGGTATTCTGGAACGTGTTGTTGTGTATTTATTACCATCGCGAAATGCACGTGTACAACCAGATGTTATGGCTTTTCCCGTCAAAAAAGCTAGTTAACATTCCAGCAACAACTATAATAGAGATAAAAGCGACTGCATGTGCTAATGATGCCTGGCAACTTGCGATCTTCGAGTGATGACTGACAACTGATACACACTTACTGATGACAGCAGCGGTGCGTGCGCTCGTCACGATAGTGGCAAGATTTCCTGGCACAGGCAATTCAACATCACGCAAAAAGGAGGGCTCTTGTTAACAGTGAGACCCATGTTTGTATCCTTGAGCCACAATCAAAACAGCAACACGAGGGTCCCACTCAAAACCAACCCCCACCCTCTTAACATTAAGACACAAGAACCTGATTGTAATGAAACGTACTTACAGTGCCTGTTGCACAGGAAAAACTCGCTTCTGGACAACTGTTGACACGAAGAAAACAGACAGAGGCATAGGGAAACGAGCTGTAACCCTGTTACTGTTGCCTGATGTTTCATGCACTGAGTTTGTTTACATGGCAGCATGTGATCTAAACTTGAAACCTGTACACTTTACGGAAACGTTACCGGTTTCCAAAGGCAGAAGAAGGGAAACCGCGATAAACAGGCTTATAAAGCAGGCACAAGCATTCCCTTTTGCCCATTTTTTAGGCTTTGTTTGGAGATGTCTGGCTACACACATGAAGACACTTGGTGTTATCTCTCGCTGTTATTTGTGTGTGGGGGGATAGCAGAAGCAGCGACGGGCGCACCCTCTGTTTAAAGGAAACGCTGCATTTGTGTTAAAGGACAGAAGCAACGTCGGGAGCAAAGCCATTTAAAACAAGCGCGGTCGCAGGAGCAGTTAGGCAGTAGCGAGGCTAGCTATGTATGCACACAAAGTCGAGTGAGGTCGGTGACATCACAGCAGAAATAAAGCGTGGCTGAACGCCCCCGGAGGCTGCCAAGGACGCACCATTTTCCACCGCGATTTCCAGCGGGGCTCTGCCTAAGTGGCCCCAGGCTGGCAAGGAGCGCTGTCCGGAAGGAGAAAATGCCGGCTGCACTGTTGAAGCCCCCGTTGTGGGGCCCCGTCTTTGGTGAAGCCTCACCGCGTCCGGAGGGTTGCCGTAGCAACCAGGGCCCTGCAAGGAGGGCCTGGCCTCCACGGAAACCCAGAGGGAGAGTGCTCTGCCTCCAGCAGCTAAGTAGTTCACCGTTGCCCGTGAGGACCCTCCGAGGTCAAGGAGTCCGTGGGGGCTAGTCAGTTCTCCTGCACCCCCAAGGAGATCGAGTGGCACTGTTGCCAGCGGATGGTCGGCTTGCAGGCAGCACCGTAGGGGAAAGAGTGAGGCGAGCGACCTGCTGCTGCCTCACTGGGTTGACGTGTGCCCTGCCCAGGTCAGGTCAGTAAGCTGAGCGGGGAGGAGACCATTACGGAGGTCCCGCTCTGCCGCATTGGTTGACCAAGTGGCTGCATTGGTTGCCTTTACAGCCGCATTATCTAGGGAGGCGCGAGCCGGCTGCCCAAACACGCTAATCAGCGGTCGCGCACCAAGACTGCGCACGCAGAGCTGATTAGCAGTTCGCGGAGTGGCTCGTGGGTGTTTATAACAATACGCCCGTTGGGATTTAAACATTCAACAGTACGGGCGTGGAGGCCAGAATGAGGTCAACGAATGAGGGCAGCGGGAGAGTGAGGAGGGGCAGAGAGCCAGAGGAGGGTGCGCGGCAGAACGCTTTGTCTGGACACTACGAGAGGCAGAATGGCGAGCGCTACTCTGAGAAGTTTGCTTTTGGCTGGGGGGAAGTGAAGGAAGGAGCTGGCTCTACCCGAATGAAGAGACAGTAAAGACAATACAAGCACACCCACCAAACGTGACAAAACCAAGATGGCGTGCGCTTGTCCCGATGGGCCGGCCGAAAAAGGTGCAAGGCGGTAACAACAAGCCGTGAGCGTGCACATCGGCTGTCCGGGCGCAAGCTCAGATCGCCAGTGAAGACACGCCGTGAGCGTGCACATCTCCTGTCCCGGCGCAAGCTCAGATCGCCAGTGAAGACACGCCGTGAGCGTGCACATCTCCTGTCCCCCTTCCAAACTCAAGTCGACAACAATAGATCTCGCTAGCGACAGCGCTTCGCGCTGCGTCGCTAGGCGAGACCTAAAAAACCATAAAAAATGCATGAAATACTTTATCTGTGTGGACCCTCAGATCATCTGAGAAGAGCAGACGTGCAACCAGAGTGTGTTCCGCCCACCGTTGGTACTTCTAGGGTAATCAATCTGGATCTATCGCAAAGGTCCTTCGAAAACATAGGGTTTGTGCCCTAAGCATATACGCTACTGATGTGTTCCAAAAACAGGACATATATAGTGTTCTGAAGGAAAAATATAGAACTGAAGTTTCCCTGTGCGGCCTCGTTGGCCCTTTCATCCAGGGCACTGTACACTCAAAGCACATGGCAGCTGTTAGAATGAAGGCCATGTTTTCAGAAGACAGGGATTTTCTCTACTGCGCGTCATAGCATATCCGCGGGGGAACATATAGCTGGAAAACAAAACTTTCCTATACTCAGCCATGGTGCCCATTACAAGGAGATGCAGGGAAATTGTTGATCAAATTCAGGTATGTGTTGCAAGGTTATCCGTTCTCAGGGATATTTCTTTGAAATACCAGCATCATCAGTCTGAAGGAGACCCACGGAAGTCTGGGAAATGTGAGCTTCTATGCAGTGGCAAGCTCATATATAATTCTAAGTGTAGGGTCAAAAGTCTCTGGTGCAGTGGACCCTTGCTACCTTGCTCCTCATTTTAACATTTCTTACTAATTTAGTATGCTTACCTCCAGAGAAGATTCATGTCCTCAGTCGTCTGGTAATTACTTAGAACAAGTTGCTCACCTGCAGAGTGCTTGACTGGAGATAGGGTTCACCAAAAGTGGTTCTCCTTTCAACATGGGTTGTCAGTTGGGGTGCAGGTATTTTTACCTGCAGGTATTCCACTGTTGCCTGTATCTCAGTCTCTAGCCTTTGCAGTCCTCCAGATGAAGTGTTGACTGTACACTCTCGCTACCACCTGCGATCTTGCAGAAGTAGCTGGTTCCAGAATTTTCTGCGAAAACAGGTAGAACTTTTTATAAGGATTGCCCACTTGTCCCTGAGTTATTATTGACCTGGTGTACTGACTTGACACTGGGGCAGAACCTTTTGCTGCATTAAAGATATTTGTGTGCATTACGCACAGGCCCAGCTGTACATTGTTTATTTTGGACAATAAGGGCGGTACATAAGAACATTTTGGTGAGAGTAGTTACATAGGAAAAAGGTGCTCAATAAGTAGCGGAGGCAGCAGCAGCCGGTGCAGGTAAGCGCGATGGGGCGGGGTGGGGGGATGTCAATAGACGACGGAATAGGGCAAATTAAATAAATAAATAACTCCTATTCTGTCGTCTGTCAACATCCCCCTCGCAGCGCCCCGCCGCGCTTACCTGCATCAGCCGCTGCTGAGCAAAGGGCAGGTGGTACATTATGTAAAGTAGAAAAACAAGATAGGCCTACCCAAGCATAGCAGTTATTGAAATCCATTTGACTGCTGTGTGCACAGAGAGTGGTATAAAGTGAATTAATACATTTAACCCAGTATTACTCTGAGTTAGAGCTTTATTATAAGACTGTGAGAAAGGTTTGCCCCTTCCTGTTTTTGAGATGTGCTGTCTGAAAATAAACACATAACTCAGATAAATGTCGGGTTAAATTAATTCAGTTTATGTACTGCAGACACAGAAAACAGTCCCAGGGCTCTGCACTGCACCAGCAAAGCCCATCATGATACAGACCCACAAGAGCTGAGCAGGCTCAACACAGTCGAGCCACTGTTTTTTTTGCATCTGAGGCATTTAAAGAGCATGTATATCACTTGGATTTTTTTCGAGTTAATGCATGAAGTTTAGATAGAACCAGTTGGAAACGGTGAGCAGAGATTGCCTGACGCAAAACGACAAAAGCAGACTACCATGAAAACTGAATCAGTCTTAATGAAGAAACCCAAGACCGCGCGTAGGGTGTGATGGGGCACCTATATATATATTCACTGAAAAAACCATAGGTTTCAGGCACGTTATAGTTAGAAATTAGCATTTAAAAAACCTTAGAAATTCACTGAAAAAACCATAGGTTTTAGGGAAAGTTATAGTTAGTTGGACATTTCACTCGTACAAAACCAGAGAAATTCCCCCGTTATAGTTAGTTCAGCTAACTATAACTCGCGCCCCCGCAATGCACTGCTGATGACGTCACATATTACATCACTCATGACATGATGATGGGGTGGCAGTCCCCGGGACTGCGGGGTTCCCCCTGGGCCCCCGCAATTACATTTCTCCATGCCCCCGGGACTTGGCCCACCCGGGGGCTAAATAATAAGGAAGCGCGGGAGCCCGCGCTTTGTTTTATTTTTTATTTTCGGCTGAAATTCGCGCTGGGTGCGCGAATCTCGCCGATTTTCTTTTTTTTAAATGCTTTTTTTGGCCCTGGGGGTCCTTGTGGGACCCCCTGAGCAGGCCTAGGGGGTCAGGGTGTTTCTACCCTGCCCCCTTTTCTTGTTTTTTGTGTTTCTTTTTCTGTTTTCTTGTGCCTCGGTTACCGAGGCACAAGATGGCTGCCAACACTTGGAGTGTTGACAGCCAATTAGGATAAAGCTCGTGATCGGGAGGGTGCGCGGATCCACCGCGCCTCTATATACCGAAACTTTTATTTTTTGATTTTCTCAGCAACTACTGAACGGATTTACATCATTTAAAAAAAAGGTCTCTTTCTGAACCAAGGGCTACCTTTTTGCCAAATTTGGTGTAATTCCGTTCAGCAGTTCAAGCTGTAACCGTGTCTAAAGTTTCCTATGGGAAATTGATTTTCCGACCTCTATTTTTTGAATTTCTCAGGAACTACTGAACGGATTTACTCCATTTAAAAAAAGGTCTCTTTCTGAAACAAGGGCTACCTTTTTGCCAAATTTGGTGTAATTCCGTTCAGCAGTTCGAGCTGTAGCCGTGTCTAAAGTTTCCTATGGGAATTAACATGGAGAAAACACGTTTTGGGACCCCCCTTTTTTCTCATCCCCCGCTTGCCGAATCACCCCGAAACTTTCAAGACAGGAGCCGACCGGGGCGGGCTACACGTTTTGAAAATTTCGCGAAGATTCGTCAACCGGCGCCAAAGATATTGAGAAAACAAAAAATGAGTTTCCTATGGAAACTAGGTCCTAACTATAACTACCTACTGGCGACCGCCAGTAGGTAATATATATATATATATATATATATATATATATTTGTTATTCTTCAGAAGGATAAGTGTTAATATATATGTATATATATGTATCATTCACCATTTGGTTCTCCTTGGCTGACTGTTTCGGCGCTCTTGGGTGGTGCGAAATCCCACGGCCGAGCCCAGCCGTTATACATCCAACACTCTTCTCCGTAGGAAAAAGAAATGGGTCGCACTCATGGGTAGGTCATATTACCATTTTACTTTCGGTCAACACAGTTCATTTAAACTGAGAGACAACACCAACGCATTTCGGTCTCGCTGAGACCTTGTTCACGGTAACGCTCGCATTTGCATTTTAGCCAATATATAGTTTTAAATACATTGCAACATCATTTCCTGTTTTGCAAAGCTGAGCATTATGGGAGATGTAGTCCCAATACAAATCATAAACTAAATTAATGTGATAAGAGCATGCACAAATGTATTAAAAAACAAAGTGTTAAAGAGTCGTAAAACAACCAAGCTCCAGTTTATATCATCCATGTTTAGACTTAATCTCTCGTGTTATTCAACATAATATCTAATCGTTCTTGCATATTTCTTGAGAGTTTCCCCCTGATCCTATCGAGTTGTTTGGATTCTCAATGTCAATCAAACCCTCCGGTGGGTTGGTTCGTGGCTATTATCATTCGTTATTATTCTCAATTTCATCCTCCAGTGGAAAAGTCAAATAAAGTTAACCCAAACCACCATTCCCTTAATTGTATCATTGATCCATACGATGTATTCCCCCTGGTGATCAGCTGGTGAGGTGGTTGCTTATTTAGATAGATGAGCTTGGTATTTTTAGTGTAATGTTAGTGACATAGTGATTAAAATTCAAGGTATTGTGAAACGAAACTCCAATAATTCATGTTTATACTGTTAACCAGCGTGTATTTACAAATGTACATAAAGTTCTTCACTTTGATTCAAAGCATATGGTGTGAAAGTGCGCAGGTCCAGAATGTGGCGAGATTCTCTCTGTCTTAGTTTTCTTTCCTCGTCGCCGCCTCTTTCTAGACGGCTTACAGTTTCAATTGCGAAGAATTTTAGTTGCTTCCAATAACCTCCATGGTGTGACTCCATGTGTTTTGCAACCGCATTACTGCGGTCCTTATTTACAGTTGCTCGAACGTGTTCCAAGATGCGTTTCTTTAGTTCACATATTGTGCTTCCAACATATTTGAGGGAACACGGGCATTCGATTACATATATTGCATATTGGCTTTTACATGTAATTAATTCCTGGATTTTCCAAATTCTTTTATTTGTCAATTCTATTTCTTTGGTGTTTTGCGCAATTTGGCACACTTTGCAACTGTAACATTTTACAAATCCTTTTGTGTTTAGCCATTGAGTTGATTTGTTGTTCATTTTGTGGAAGTGACTGTGCACTAATCGGTCTTTTAAGTTTATTGTTCTTCTGAATGTTACATTTGGGTGTTTCCCTATAATCTGAGCTGTCATCGGATCTAGTTGGAGAATTTTCCAATTTTTCCTCAGGATTTCTTTGATCTGTTTGGATTCTTTTGAGAATGTTGTGATAAGCCGGATTGGTTCCAGATTGTCATTCTTCCTTGGTGTTTGTGTTTTTAATATTTCATCTCTATTCTTCAAGTCAGACTTTTCCCAACCTCTTTTGCACACATTTTCACGATAACCTCTTTGCTTAAATCTTTGTGCTAAAGCAAACACAAGGAGATGATGGACGGAGTGCTGAAACTTTTCAAACACTCACCCCCAGTCACAGATCTGGGTTGAATCCATCATCATTCTTTAGCTCATTTTGCCACCCCAGTTCAGACACAGCTATATGCAAATCAGTCTTGACCCTGTGCCTCATGGGAACAGTCCAGACCGAACTGCCAAGCCATGTCTTCCCTGGACCGGAATCAAGCATCCTGGGACCGGTTTCGGGCTAACAGCCCTCATCAGCCAGGCTAGCTTGAATCCAGTGGCAAAGTGAGCAAGGGACCCACGTCTGGGCATACCCTGCCAACTTAGGACGAACTGGGGGTGAATGTATTGATTTGTTCTGCATTCCGTCCATCAATTGTGTGTCTTTTGCTTAAATCTTTGTGCTGTCATTGTACTGTGTTTCTGCCATTCATCTGTTTCAGAGCAAATTCTTCGAATTCTTAAGAATTCCCCATATGGTATGTTTGGATTAGAGGTTGCTGATGGAAATTCGCTGCATGTAGTGTTGCATTCGTTGCCGTCTCCTGCCGATGTAACGTTGTATATACTTGATTGTCCCGTATGTAAATTTCTGTAACCAGAAATGTTACTCTTGTTTGACTAATGTTATAGGTGAATTTGAAATTCGCTGGGTTGAGTTTAAAATGTTAAAGTATTCAGTAAATTCTTCATCTGATCCATCCCAGACAATGAGAAGGTCACTGATGAACCTTAGCCACATGATTGTTTTGTTTACAAATCTGTCATTGTCTGGTTGCCAGGCCCATTTCTGCTCCCACCAGCCCATTGCTAAACAGGCATAGCTTGGACTAAAAGAAAAACCCATTGCTGTGCCTTTTACTTGTTTATAAATTTCATCACCAAAGAGAAAAACATTTTGGATCAAACATAACTTAATCATTTCTAGTAACATAACATTATGTTGGGCATAATGTATATTTCTGTCTTTCAGGAAGTGTTCACAGGCTAACATACCGATCTCATTTTCTATATTTGTATAGAGCGACACCACATCCATCATGATTAGTCTGTATGTTTCTTGTCAGGGTGTCCCATCCAGATGTTTTAGTAGGTCGCTAGTGACTTTAATATAGGAGCTGAGATTTGAGACAAAAGGCATCAAGAAGTGATCAACATAATTTGCCACTGGTTCATAGAGTGATCCCTTAGCCGATATTATCGAGCGTCCTGGTAGTTTAGTCGGATGCTTATGTATCTTTGGTTAGAAATATATGGTTGCAGTTATTGGAAATTGTGTTGTTAAATACTTGCATTCATCATCATCAATTGAATTAATTGTTGTCCATTGTTTAAATTTTTTATCCAATTCAGTTTTCATACTCGAGATTGGATTTATTTGCAATCTCTGTATGGATCAGTGATACAATGCAGGGAATGGTGGTTTGGGTTAACTTTATTTGACTTTTCCACTGGTGGATGAAATTGAGAATAATAACGAATGATAAATACCACGGACCAACCCACCGGAGGGTTTGATTGACATTGAGAATCTAAACAACTCAATAGGATCAGGCGGAAACGCTCAAGAAATATGCATGAATGATTAGATATCATGTTCATAACATGAGAGATTAAGTCTAAACATGGATGATATAAACTGGAGCTTGGTTGTTTTAAGACTCTTTAACACTTTGTTTTTTAATACTTTTGTGCACGCTCTTATCACATTAATTTAGTTTATGATTTGTATTGGGACTACATCTCCCATAATGCTCAGCTTTGCAAAACAGGAAATGATGTCGCAATGTATTTAAAACTATATATTGGCTAAAATGCATAAGCGAGCGTTACCGTGAGCAAGGTCTCAGCGAGACCAAAATGCTTTGGTGTTGTCTCTCGGTTTAAATGAACTGTGCTGACCGAAAGTAAAATGGTAATATGACCTACCCATGAGTGCGACTCATTTCTTTTTCCTACGGAGAAGAGTGTTGGATGTATATATATATATATATATTCACGCTCACTTTCCTTCCCTCTCTGGATCGAAAAAGGCACTTACAGGGGTCTTTGTCGTTAAACAGCTTTAATTCATACAGCCAACATGACGCGTTTCGGCTTGCGCCTTAGTCTATTGTTTTTCAATTTCGCGCCAAAAGACGACATTTTTTAAACATCCGTAAATAAGTCACATGATGTACCAAACATAACCAGCAACAACGGACAAGCATATCCCATGTAAAAATGAGCGCCATCTTAGTACATATACTTTCTAAGTACTTCAATATTTTACTGCTTAACCCGTAATTTTCATGTTGCTGTTTCAACCTTGCTATAAATCCGCATCTACACTATATCAACTCGATGTTAGGTAAAATGCAACATTACATAGCAATTGTTAAAGCGGGTAAATTATCATTATAGTCAAGCCGTGTATCGGCATGGTAGCTGCCCAATTATGATTATACTGTTTTGCCGTATATCGGCTTAATTTATCTCTTATGATGCTCTTGCACCCAGTGGCAGCTGAACAACTCATTATATCGGTGTGTATCGGCTGACCTACTAACCGCTCTAAAAGTTTCATTGTACATCAAGGACAAATTAATAAAAAGCTTTTTTTTAAAAGAACACTCAAAAAACAGAAATTTCCACAGACATTACATTTCATTTCAGTTGCCTAAACAGTTTCATAAATTCATTTAACCACATTTCATGAATTAACACTTAATCACCGAGATGTATAGCTAATTCTTCCCCTATATTCATTCCTTTCGGGGCCTTAGTCTCTAGATCAATTATATATCTGGATTCTAATCTTCGTAACCTCGTAATCCTGTCTCCTCCCCGTATATTGTTTGGAACCTGATCTAGACCAAAATAGCGTAACAGCTCCCTGTCACTGTGATGTTGCTCTGCAAAATGCCTTGCCACCGGATGCGTGGCATCCTTTTTAACTATCGCCCTCATGTGCTCTAACACTCTTATTTTTATGGGGTGGATAGTACTGCCGACGTATCTTAGTCCGCATGGACACTCTAGGCAGTATACTACATACGTAGTATTGCACGTCAAAAACTTGTTTAAGGTCCTTTGTTTTTTGAGACCTGGCACTTTGTACATAAGTGTTCTTCTACTTCCTGTACAAGCCTTGCACTTCCCACAAGGATAAAAACCTCTAAGTTCCCTTAGGGTCCCTCCTGTATTCGGCTTCGTTTCTAGATGGCTCTGTGCAAGGCTATCCCTTAATGATCTAGCTTTTCTAAAAGTTATAAGGGGGGAGGCTGGAATATCTAAACCAATAATGTTATCTGTCTTAAGGATGTGCCAATTTTTTCTTAATATTTTTCTTAATTCGTTGGCATCATCCGAAAAAGTTATCATCCTAAATTTAGTGTTTGTCTTCCTTTCTTCATCCTTCTTTTTCTCTTTTAAGAGTTTTTCTCTCTGAATATTTTTCACCCTGTTAAGGGTGGCATCCAGGAAATGTTCATTGTAGCCCCTAATAGCAAATCTGTTAATACTGGCCTCTGCTGCTGCATTAAAATCATTCTCCCTTGTGCTGTTAAGTTTTAATCTCAAAAGCTCCCCATAGGGGATACTCTTAATCAATCTCGAGGGATGATTGCTCGCCGCGTGTAAAATTGAATTCCCGGCCGTTGGTTTGCGATACAATGATACACTGGGCTTGTTCTCAATAATATTCACTTTGAGGTCTAAGAAGTTTACTGTGTCTGAACTGATCTCACCACTAAACTCTAGATTAATTTCATTTCTGTTCAGATTGTTAATGAATTCCCTTGCAGACTCTGTGGTTCCATTCCAAACTATACACAGGTTGTCGATATATCGATACCAAGATATTACCCTGGAAATCCAGATGTTATTCTCTGGCGATCTGGACACCTGCTCCTCCCACCAGCCCACGAACAAGTTTGCGTAGCTGGGAGCGAAGCAGGTGCCCATCGCTGTACCGGAAATCTGTCGATAAAAATCTTCACCAAATACAAAGATATTATTTGTTAAGCAGAATTCAGTGAACTGCAAGATCATTTTATTATGCTCTGTAAACTTCAATGATTTCTTCTGCAAAAATGTGCTACCGCTTGGAGTCCATGTTCATGTTGGATACAGGTGTATAAACTCGTAATGTCCAGAACGATTAGTTTATACTCCGGATCCCATTGGAGTGTTTCCATGTGGCATAAGAAATCCCGTGAATCTTTAATGTATGCCTGCAATTTTTCCACAAAAGGAAAAAGAAAAAAATCAACAAAGATGGACAAATGCTCCGTAAGTCCTCCTTGTGAGGAGACTTTAGGTCTCCCAGGTGGCTTCTTACTGTTTTTATGGATTTTGGGGATGGGATAGAACGTAGGGAGCATTGGTTTAAGACAACGAAGGAACAGATACTCATCCATATCCAACATTTATTTATCAAACCACAACTTTATCAATTCATGATATCTCTGTATGCTTTCCAGGTAGATGTCCTTTGAAATCTTTTGATAACTACTGTCATCCGAGAGTTGTCTCAGCGCTTCTGCACTGTACTGTTCCCTTGTTTGAAGGACAATATTTCCCCCTTTGTCCGAGGGTTTGCATACTATTGTTGTATCCTTCCGTAGGCTAGTAACTGCTTCCTGTTGTTCTATTGTTATATTATGCCTTTTCTTTTTACAGCATTTCCTTCTCAAAGTTAGAAGATCTTTATTGACCGCCTCTGCAAATATATCAATTGCATCTAATGGAAGCTGAGGTAGAAACTGGGAAGTCGGTTTAAAGGGACTCTTTTCCTTTCCTTGCTCAAATCCCAATTGCACAGTTCTTTGTACCATATCTATGACTTGACTAATTTCTTCGTCAATGTCAGATCTTAATGCTTCCATTACCTCTAAAGCAGCTAGATCTTCTCCTGTGAGAGCATCTATAGCCTTTGTTGTATTCGGTGGTTTCCTTGATTTCATAAAGTTGGGTTTTGTCTTAAAGTATTTATGGAGCTTGAGTTTTCGAGTCATTTTAAAAAGGTCAATGCGCGTTTGGGCATATTCCAATTTATTTGAAGGGCAAAAAGTAAGACCCAATCTTAAAACATCCTGTTCCGCTGTTGTTAGGATTTTAAGTGTTAAATTAATGATGGTGAGGTTATCTAATTCCACTTTTTTCCTTTTTTGCTGCGAGTAACTCTTGGTGACGCATTTGATCCTTCTACTCCAGCCACCCCTCCTTGTTTGCCTTTTTCTGCCTCGGGTGGTCTGCTCTTGCCTCCTCTGAGCCAGGTTTGTCGCATTATGCGGAATTCCTCTTGAAAAGGGGTCTTCATAAATGTTGAAGTGCCTGCCCCATCGTCGCCGGAGGATTCACCGCCAGTGACCTCCGATTCCGAAGTTTCAACTCTTATTGTTTCGGGCACACTTTCTTTTGCTTTCAGTTCTTTGCGTGGTCCGTCGAACTTTTTGGCAAATATTAGAACTCTGCCTTGAGCGTAATCCCGCTCGTCCCTCTCAAATTTCTCCTGCTTTCTTTGTTTTATTTTCATTTCATACTTTATAAGTCGTTTTTTCATCTGCTCCTTTAGCTCTTCAATTTTATTTTTGTCTTCCTCTTTTGCTATTTCGGCCTCCAATCTTTCTATTTCAAGTAAGGCTTTGTCTCTATCACTCCAAGCGAACTTCACTAATATAGCCAACATTCCCTTGCTCGACTGTGCTGTATGTGCCGCCCATTCGTCAAGCAATTGTGGGTCTGGATTTTCGTAGGCCGGGATGGTGTATATGCGTAGACCTCTTGGCACTCGTTCTACGTCAATATAACTTTGCAGTGAAGTCGCCTCCCACCACTTTCTCTGCTCGCGCTCATACACCCTTTCCAGCGCATTAAATTTAGATGACAGATTCGTGGTTACATTTGAATTCTTATGACTCCGCTGTTGTGAATCAGTCTGTGTACTTTTTTTGAACATATCTTGTGCCGCCTCGCGGCGCGCCGATACATTGAACATGTTTATGGCTTAATTGTACTACGTCAAAGTTTTGACAAAGCCCCTTCGTTCTGCCATGTATTGCCAAACGGACTGCGAATTAGTTGATACAATCCCGCTTACCCGCTGCTCGTCGCTCCACTTCGGGCGTCCTCGACACACCAAGCGTGTAGCTACCGGGTCGGGCGTCTCTCAGGCGGTGCTGCCGGTAACATCCATACTCGCTCCACTGCACCTTGACCAGCCCACTCCCGGACGGGTGCTCAAAATGCGGAGGTGCGTCCGCGTCAATATTCACGCTCACTTTCCTTCCCTCTCTGGATCGAAAAAGGCACTCACAGGGGTCTTTGTCGTTAAACAGCTTTAATTCGTACAGCCAACATGACGCGTTTCGGCTTGCGCCTTAGTCTAATGTTTTTCAATTTCGCGCCAAAAGACGACATTTTTTAAACATCCGTAAATAAGTCACATGATGTACCAAACATAACCAGCAACAACGGACAAGCATATCCCATGTAAACATGAGCGCCATCTTAATACATATACTTTCTAAGTACTTCAATATTTTACTGCTTAACCCGTAATTTTCATGTTGCTGTTTCAACCTTGCTATAAATCCGCATCTACACTATATCAACGCGATGTTAGGTAAAATGCAACATTACATAGCAATTGTTAAAGCGGGTAAATTATCATTATAGTCAAGCCGTGTATCGGCATGGTAGCTGCCCAATTATGATTATACTGTTTTGCCGTAAATCGGCTTAATTTATCTCTTATGATGCTTTTGCACCCAGTGGCAGCTGAACAACTCATTATATCGCCGTGTATCGGCTGACCTACTAACCGCTCTAAAAGTTTCATTGTACATCAAGGACAAATTAATAAAAAGCTTTTTTTTAAAAGAACATTAAAAAAACAGAAATTTCCACAGACATTACATTTCATTTCAGTTGCCTAAACAGTTTCATAAATTCATTTAACCACATTTCATGAATTAACACTTAATCACCGAGATGTATAGCTAATTCTTCCCCTATATTCATTCCTTTCGGGGCCATAGTCTCTAGATCAATTATATATCTGGATTCTAATCTACTTAACCTCGTGAATGTTCTTTTAAAAAAAAGCTTTTTATTAATTTGTCCTTGATGTACAATGAAACTTTTAGAGCGGTTAGTAGGTCAGCCGATACACGGCGATATAATGAGTTGTTCAGCTGCCACTGGGTGCAAAAGCATCATAAGAGATAAATTAAGCCGATATACGGCAAAACAGTATAATCATAATTAGGCAGCTACCATGCCGATACACGGCTTGACTATAATGATAATTTACCCGCTTTAACAATTGCTATGTAATGTTGCATTTTACCTATCATCGAGTTGATATAGTGTAGATGCGGATTTATAGCAAGGTTGAAACAGCAACATGAAAATTACGGGTTAAGCAGTAAAATATTGAAGTACTTAGAAAGTATATGTATTAAGATGGCGCTCATGTTTACATGGGATATGCTTGTCCGTTGTTGCTGGTTATTATTATTATTATTATTTCGACACTTATAAAGCGCACTGTCACCCAACAGGCATCCTGGCGCTAACATATGTGTGCCCAGCAGGGCTCATGCTATGGGGGATCTCATCAAGATAGTAAAGTTATGCACTAGGATAGAGCCATATCTTTAGTCTCTTCCTAAACAGAAGAAGATCTTCCAGCTTTCTCAACTCGAATGGAAGACTATTCCATAGTCGGGCAGCAGAGGTGCTGAAGGCCCTACCTCCTGACTTTGTTTTTTTGAACCTTGGCACCTTCACCATTTTAGCGGAAGAGGAGCGGAGGCTCCTAATAGGGGCATACCATGCGAATTTCTTCTGCATTAATATAGGTCCAGACCCATGCAAGGCCTTGAAAACTATGCAAAGGGACTTAAATTGAACTCTCTGTAGTATAGGAAGCCAGTGTAGCTCCATCAAGGCCAAGGAGGCAGAAGATCGTCTTGGCCTCCCCAGAGCTAGCTTGGCTGCTATTGTTTGAATTCTCTGGAGCCTCTCCATCAAATAGCTTGGAGACTCCAGCAGCAGAGCATTGCAGTAGTCCAACCTGCTTAGAATGGTACTTCGTACTACCAGTGCTCGGGCTTGGGATGGCAGGACCGGAAGAATCTTCCGGAGGGCTCTAATAATAGAGAAACAGCTCCCCACGGTTTTATTTACATGTGCTTCAAGGGTCAGTTTGTTATTAAACATAATGCCCAAATTCCGCACCTGCTCCGCAGGGACCAGTGGGCTGGCTGTGGCTGATGGCCAAAAATTAGTGGGAAGTGGTGGAGGGGACTTCCCGCCGCACAGTAAAGAATCTCGGTTTTATCGGCATTGAATTGTAGCGAGTTCTTTCTCAGCCACTGTGCCATGTCCTGCAGGCAAGCATGAAGGTCTTCCAGGGATGTCGACTGTTCTCCCTCTAAGGACAGAATAAGTTGGGTGTCATCCGCATAATTTACGATATTAACATTATGCACCCTTATGACGGCAATCAGAGGTCTCATATAGATGTTAAACAATATTGGGCTGATCGCGGATCCCTGGGGAACGCCATGCACAATGTTTTTAAATTCAGACTGATAGGGGGGAAGGGCCACTGCTTGCCTCCTATACGATAGGTAGGACTGAAACCATTTCAGAGCCGTGCCTGCTATCCCCACTTCTTCAAGTCTGTTCAGGAGAACCTCATGGTTGACTGTGTCAAATGCGGCAGACAGGTCAAGCAGGATAAGTATCGCTGATTGACCTCTGTCTGCACGCATTCGAAGATCGTCCATCACAGTCACCAGGGCGGTCTCCGTTCCGTGTCCAGCACGGAAGCCAAATTGCACATCCTCTAGAATGTTATTAGTTTCCAAGTGCTTTGAAAGCATTCTGCTAACCAGTCGTTCTACAATCTTTGCTGGGTAAGGCAACAGGGAGATCGGCCTATAATTTTTGGACTGGCTGGGTCAAGCGTTGCCTTTTTAAAAGAGGTGTCACCAGTGCCTGCTTCCAGCAAGCCGGCACTGATCCACTAGAGAGAGATTGGTTACAGATCTGGCGAAGTATAGGGAATAATTCTGTTCCCAATTCCTTCCAGATTTTATGTGGTAAGGGATCCATAGGTGATCCAGAGGAAACACCTAAGGCCAATCTGTTGAAATCCTCCACCGATAGTATCTCGAAGTCGGTTAAGGCATTTGTAATCTCTGCCCCTGCCTCTTTTGTCTGCTTTATATCTGGTGGACCTCTATTATTATTGCCACTGGGGTCTTCTACCCCCCTGGCAAGTTATCCCCTTTTAGACCATCGATGATAGTTCTAATTTTATCATCGAAGAACGTCGCTAGGCTGTCACAGAGGTCCTGAGTGGGATGAATCTTATTCTTAGCACAGTCTGGGCTGATCATGTCATTCATTATTTTAAAAATACTTTTTGTACTATTCGATGCTTTCAAATAGTACTGGCGAAGTATTCAGCCTTCGCAATGTTTATTTCTTTTTATAGCTGATAATTGCTGTCTTCCAGACAATTTTGTCCTCATCTTTGTAAGCCCTTCTCCATTTCCTCTCTGCCTGCTTACAGTCCAGTTTCACATTTTTAGTTTTTCACTGAACCATGGGGCCGAGGATCTGCCCACTTTCTTATGATTTTTTAAAGGGGCGACCTGGTCCAGCGTAGCTTTTATCTGTGCACAGAAGGCCGCATAATTATCCTCTACCTGTATGTCTACCTTAAAACATTCATTCAGGGGGAACACAGGGGAGGTTCTTGCCTTTTTTAGAAGAGACTTCCAGTCCCTACTAACAAAGTTTCTCACCTCACAGGCTACCGGTCTACTCATTCTCGGGTTACATACCCGGAATTTAATCAGGTGGTGGTCGGACCAACCCACGGGCAGAATGTCTAGGTCTCCTACTACCTGTTTTTCAGAAAAAATTAGATCAAGAATATGTCCTCCCCTATGTGTTGGCTCTGTAACCCATTGTTGTAGGTTTAAGACTTCACATGATTGGAGGAGATTATTGTATCCAGAATCCAAGGTTCCAAGGTTATGTTTGGTACATCATGTGACTTATTTACGGATGTTTAAAAAATGTCGTCTTTTGGTGCGAAATTGAAAAACATTAGACTAAGGCGCAAGCCGAAACGCGTCATGTTGGCTGTACGAATTAAAGCTGTTTAACGACAAAGACCCCTGTGAGTGCCTTTTTCGATCCAGAGAGGGAAGGAAAGTGAGCGTGAATATTGACGCGGACGCACCTCCGAGTTTTGAGCACCCGTCCGGGAGTGCGCTGGTCAAGGTGCAGTGGAGCGAGTATATATATATATATATATATATATATATATATATAACGTTAAAGTAGGGAGCATCTGCACTGGTGGGTGAACGCTGGCAGTGCGGGGAAGGTGAGTCGACTCTCGGCGGTGTCTCAGAGGGGGCGTGGTGGGTGAGTGTTGACAACTTCTCCGATTTTCCTGCGGTACCACTGGTTGTCGGGCGCAGATCACGGACCTCATTGTGAATAGAGGGTATTTTCCGGCCACGGAATATCCGTAAATAAGAAGTGGGGCATGTAACAGCCAGATATCTCTTTCAAAATCAATAAGAATATTCCAATCCGAACAGTGTATTTTGATGATGTGGGCCAATTTGAATTGAGGAACAGCACCAATTGTAATGATAGATGAGAGGAAATGATTTACAATTGAGGAGTGCTTGAATTTACCTACAATTACATGCCATCCACAGAGTATAAATTCATTTGGATTACATTTCCAAATGTTACATGAATAAAGAGACTTGCTTTGGGATTCTACAAGGATCGTCTTTGGGACAGAGACAAGAGCAGGAAAGTTGATACTCTTAGAAAATAAATTTGTTATCCAAACCTACTGAGTACATGGGCATTAGGGCTTCAAGGAATAAAGAAGTAACATACACATGGAAATAGAGACCTATTGACAGGAATATTAATCATGGCTAATAGATTTAGCAAACGGGAACAAACTGCAAATGAAATGTTCAAAGATAGTGGGACATATGAACAAGTAAGGAGTAACACACATGATCTGATAAGGAACGTGATAGTGATCCGAAACAAATTTTAAGAGAGCTAGAAAAATTAAGGGTTGCTGAAACAAACAAATGGTGGGAGAGTGCTACATTAAAAAGATATATATTGAATGTCAGCGAATTCCTAGAGGTCTGCGGATTTTAGTTCTACCTACCCTAAATGATATGGATCCAGACTTACTTGTCCAATGGCAAAGGGATACAACAGAAATTTTAATGAAACTCATGAAGACTCTTATTATACATGCAGAGAGAAAGTTGTCATTCATATCAGAAAAAGTGAAGGACCTGGAAAAGATGATAGAAATATTTGGAGACACGGAAGAAGAGAAAAATTGTTGGAAGAATTTGAAAAGAAAATGGATAAACATGAAAGAGAGGTTCAGATGAAAAAACTCAAAAAATTCAATAGAGACAAAACCGACTATGCAGTAGGAAGGGCCTACACGTTTGCCAGATGATATGATGCTCTACATACTAGACAAAGAATGGATCAAATGAGGGGGAGAGTGGACCCACCGTCTAGTGTGGAAAGCTCGGAAGTGAGCTCTGGAGATGAGGGTGCATCTGCCAATTTACTTAAACTGGATTTTTCCGGGAAACTTCGGCTCCTCCAAATGACAACGAGGGGGAGAGGCAGAGGAATAAATCAAACAAATCCAAAAGAAGGAGCAGGAAAAGGAAAACGTGGCAGAGGAGTAGAGAAAAAGAAAAATCAAAAGGACTGATGAAAAATGAGAAAAGAATCTCTGAAGAAGATCTAGTCATAAATCTCTCCAGTATGAAACTGAACAGGAAGCATATAGAACTTTTGAACAAGGGGTTATCCTTCTGCCCAAATTCTAATATGGACTTTGCAAATGCGAGAATCGATATTTACAAATTTTGCCGCAAGCTTAAGCTAAGGAAACATTTTGCCACAAGGAAACATCGAACACCTGCAAGGGAGACCATACAGACATTATCCATATTGACACAAAGGGATTTACCACACTTACAAAGTCTCATTAGTTTAGAAGAGGAGCAACAAACTGATGGGAATGAACTGAGTGATAGAGAGCTATGTGTGACTTGTAACATGGACACTAATATGTCTGTAAGCAGTGGGAGCAAAAACAATTCAAGATTCTGTCCCCAATTGCCACTGGGGAACAAAGTGGATCTTTTCCCTGGAATTGGTGTCTGATGGGTTGAGGAAGTTAGCAGTTCAAACTGCAGAAGGACATTTCAGGAGGAATAGGGAAAATATGACTACAGATTATTGGTCAGTACTAAAAGAATTACAGGAGAATACAAATATAATAATCAAGTCTTCAGATAAAGGCGGTAACATTGTGACTATGGACAGATGCAAATATGTTCTGGAAGCAAGGAGACAAATGAGCAATCGGAACAATTATGAAAGAACATCAGGAGATCCATCCAAGGAAGTGATGAAAACCTTCCATAACAAATTGAAGGAATGGCATGATCAGGAATTATTGGATGATAATGAATATTACTACCTAAAGATGGATTGCCCAATTTGACTAACTATTTATTTTCTGCCAAAGGTTCACAAGAACGCAGAGAATCCTCCTGGATGACCGATTGTTAGTTCCTGCGATTCTCTCCTGGAGAATGCTTTAAGATTTGTGGATATTTTCCTTTTCCCTTATGTTTCGAATCCCCCTCGTACATCAAGGACTCAATGGATTTCTTGAATAGAATAAATTACATCCCCTGGAAACAAGATTACATTATGGCAACAGTGGATGTTGTCTCCTTTACATGTCTATAAGGCATGAGGATGGCTTGGCAGCAAGTAAACATTATCTGAGATCAAGATCATTGAGTTTATTGAGTCACACAGAAATGTTGGAAATGATGAAATTTTGCTTGATGAACAACATTTTTGTATTTGATGGAAAATTCTATGTACAAAAACAGGGAACAGCCATGGGGGCTTCCTTTGCCCCAATGTATGCCAACCTTGCGATGGGCTTCTGGGAATCTGAAACCGTTGGGGCAGGAACATTTCCAGAAAGCTTGAAGAAGGTAGTACTATGGCTGCGCTTCATCAACGATCTTTTCCTGCTTTAGGAAGGGAAGAAGCAGAATTAGTTGATTTTCTAGATTCTTTGAACAACAATCCCCAAGGTTTTAAATTCACATACACTATCAGTAAAACAGAGCTAACCTTTCTGGATATCCAACTCTATATGTCTAAAGATAAGATCTGCACTAAGGTCTTTAGAAAACCTCCAAGTGGGAACAATTTGCTCTTTGCCAACAGTGCACACCCGAAAGCTCTGAAATGGAGTATACCCTACGGTCAGTACCTTAGAGTTAAGAGGAACTGTTCAGAAGCGAGAGTGTTTGAGGAACAAAAGTCTGAAATGACACAAAGATTTTTAAGACGTGGATACCCAGTTTCAGTTCTGAGGGATGTTTTCAGGAGGACGAGAGAAAAGGAAAGAAGGGGTCTCTTGTTACCAAAGAAGAAGAAGAAAACGGAGGAGAACTATGAAAGTATGATCAGATACATTATGGATTTTAGTAATTCTGAAAAAGTAGTGAAAACATTAATCAAAGAAAACTGGAAGATCTTGGAGCAAGATGGAGATTTAAAGGACATTGTACAGAATCAACCAAGCATAAGCTATTGAAAGATGCATTCTTTAGGGGATTACCTAGTCCGTAGTTTTATGCCAAACCAAAACCAATCTTGCAGTTGGACATTACCACCAAATAAATCTGGCTTCCATAAGTGCACCAAATGCAAAGCTTGCACATGGGGAGACAATAGAACGGAAGTAAAATTGATAGATGGAAGAATGAAGAACATCAAAGAATATATCCATTGTGAAAGCACCCATGTAATATAGGCATTAGAATGTGAATGTGGAATGACATATATAGGAAGCACCATCAACAAATTGAAGCTTCGGGTGCTACAGCACATTCGTGCTGTCACAAAGAAAGATTTTACCTTTGTCATTGCAAAACACATTTGGGAGCAACACAATGGGGATATCAAGAAATTCGTGTACTATGGAATCCAACAGATATATATGAATTTGAGAGGTGGTGACAGGGAATTGAAACTACGGAGGGCGGAATCAAGATGGATTCTCTCCGTGGGCACTGACAATCCGTGGGGATTGAACACAGATGCTGAGCTACAAGTACATCTTGAGTGATCCACCTGTCTTCATTGTATTATTCTCAAAAACTCCTATATTGCATGTATTTGGAAGGGTTTGAGGAAACGTATTGGCAAGTCTGATGAGGTGTATAGAAGGAGTTCAGGAGTAAGATCTGTTTATTGAAACAAGCCTCGTTTAAATACATGATTGCTTTCTAATAATAATTATTAGCCCACTTTTCTTCAGTGGAGAAGAAGTGGTATTCTAACAAGATTTAAATGTTAGCAACTAGTATTTTAAACTTGGTGTTCATATGATTGTTGTGTAATGAGGATCGATTGATTTCATGTATTTGCTTGTGACATATTTGACTTTGAATTGGTACCAACAGCATGATGCACTTTAAAAGATCTTATCAACTGTTTTTAGCATATGGTGCAATATTGTTTGTTCTTTCATGGGCACTGTGCAATGATGATTATGGATTAAGTTTTGTAGTTTACAATTTTTAGTCATTTTAATCAGCACAATGTACTTTGAGAAATTTTGAAAGCTGCTAGATTCTGCACTTTATGACTATTCTCCTCAACTCTAATTACTCAGCACGAAGCACTTTATGGAGATCTGTAGGTGTTTTTAGTGGCTTTTATCAAAATTCATAATGCATATGGTGCAATATTTTTAGTTTGCTAATTGGCACTGTGCGCAGATGTGCGATCATGTTCTGGTACTTTACATATGTGAATTTTGAATATTTGAAAATTATGATCTCATTTGTCGTAATGCAGGTTAAAAACTTTAAGTGCTGCTAGACTATGCACTTTATGACTTTTCACTTTTTTTTTTACAATCTTAGCCTTAGGGACAGTGCACTTTACAGATGCCTTAAAATGGGTAACATGGCTAGAATTTAAATTTTAACAGCAATTGGCATTTTGGATGTGAAGTTTTAACAGAGACTGTGTATCTTTCATAAATTAAAGTCTACATTCTTTGTCGTATATTTTTTGCCACAATGCATTCTATTTAATAATAATGAGGCTTGTTGAAGGATCATGGGAATAATGTTTTAAGGCTAAGGAATGACTGTCCTCCTTTTTTGTACTCCTCTCTACACAAATCATAACCCTGTTATCTGTTGGTCTCTGATCATGTATTTCATGTTTTAAAGGCATTATTTAATATATATATTGAGCACCTTAGAAGAAGGAGGAAAAGAGATAAGAGAAATAAGAGAAAGAAATATGTATTTCACTCTCTGTGGAGTGGTTTGGTACTTTACCACTTTGCATTTTCGCTTTCTTTCTCTTTTTCTCTATTGGAAAACATTTAAATAAAAGACATTCGAAGAAATGCAAACATTACTGTGGCATTAACGTTAGTGGATGGCAAATTCATGCATTTTGAGTATATATTTATAACTGCAAAAGAAACACATATTTTGTCTCACTTTTAAATAAAGTTTTTGTTGAGGTGTGGGTAGGAGCATGGCTCCTTTAAAGGGACACTCTACATGGACATCTCTATGGCCCTGTCAAAGGCTATGGCTGAAACGCGTAGGCCATTTCACGTTGGTGCTATATATGGAAAAATAAATAAATAATCAACAAAATACCTGTGTTGGAGGTGCTGTGTCCATCCTTGTGCATGTGGAGTGTATGCTTGGCATGGGACTCTGACTGAAATTCAGCCGTTATTGTTAGCTGAGCTAACTATAACTCACGCCCCCGCAATGCACTGCTGATGATGTCACATATTACATCACACATGACATGGTCAGTGACATCACTGATGATATCACTGATGACATCTCAAATGACAACACTGATGACATCATCCACATAATCTCTGATGCACCTACTCACATCCCAATAAAACCTTTCATACACCCACTCCAAATTTCAGACTATCATTCTCGAAACCATATATACACCAATACCAGTAAGTACATACCCACTCACTGATTCACAGGTCTACACACACATCCACTCACTCACTCATACAGCCACTTATACATCTAGTCACTCACCAATACAGCCACTGATATATCCACTCATACACCCATACAGACACTCACACACTGCCACTCACCCATAGAGCTAGTCACACATCCAACGAGTCAATCACACTGCCACTTACTCACCTGTACAGTTATACACACACCATCTCACTTATTCATACAGATACTAACACATACTTACTCTCTTATACAATCAGACACAAGAACACACTCAACCATACAGCCACTCTCACAATCACTCACTAACACATACAGTCACTTATATACTCCAACACTCACATATACTGCCTTTCACATATACAGTTACTCACCCACATACCCCTGAGACATCAATTCACTCACCAACACAGCCATACGCACACTCACTCACCCATACAGCCCCTCGCAGATGCACTCATGAACCCATACACCCAGTTAATCACCCACTCACACATCCATGCAGGGAGTCACATACCCCCACCCACCAACACAGACCCTCAGGCACCCATACAGGTACTCAGACAACCAATCAATAACCCATATAGACACTCATGTACCTACTCACCAACCCATGCAGCCACTTACACACCAACTGACAGACTGATACAGACATTCACACAAATTAGTCACTCACCCATGCATTCACTAAGACACATATAATCACTTACTTATACAGTCAGTCACGCGCCCACTGAATCATCCATACAGACACTCATACACCCACTCATTCTTCAATACACCTTTGCGTATCTATATATAACATTCTTAAACTTTTAAAAATCACCCAGTCTCTGGATGATGTCATCAGTGGTGTCATCAGTGATGTCATTTGAGATGTCATCAGTGATGTCATCAGTGATGTCACTGACCATGTCATGAGTGATGTAATATGTGACGTCATTAGCAGTGCATTGCGGTTTTTATATAGCTCTACTAACTATAACGGCAGAATTTCTCTGGTTTTGTACGAGTGAAATGTCCAACTAACTATAACGTCCCTGAAACCTGTGTTTTTCAGTGAATATATATATATATATATATATATATATATATATATATATATATATATTATCTAGTTATAGTTAGGACCTAGTTTCCATAGGAAACTCATTTTTTGTTTTCTCAATATCTTTGGTGCCGGTTGACGAATCTTCGCGAAATTTTCAAAATTCGTAGCCTGCTTCGGTCAGCTCCTGTCTTGAAAGTTTCGGGGTGATTCGGCAAGCAGGGGCCGAGAAAAAAGGGGGTCCCAAAACGTGTTTTCTCCATGTTAATTCCCATAGGAAACTTTAGACACGGCTACAGCCCGAACTGCTGAACGGAATTACACCAAATTTGGCAAAAAGGTAGCCCTTGTTTCAGAAAGAGACCTTTTTGTTAAATGGTGTAAATCCGTTCAGTAGTTCCTGAGAAATTTTAAAAAAAGAGGTCGACAAATGCATTTCCCATAGGAAACTTTAGACACGGCTACAGCTGGTAAGTAAGTAAGTAAGTCCGTTTTTATATAGCGCAGCTACTCACCCTTACGGGTCTCAAGGCACTGGGGGCCGTCGTGGAAATTAAGTGAGCTATTGCCCAGAGTCACATGGTGCTGAGCTGAGCTGCCGCCGGAGCCGGGGATCGAACCGTGAACCCTGTGCTCCGAAGTCAGCTGCCCTGGCCGCTGCACCACACCACACCAGCTGGAACTGCTGAATGGAATTACACCACATTTGGCACAAAGGTAGCCCTTGTTTCTGAAAGAACTCTTTTTCTTAAATGGTGTAAATCCGTTCAGTAGTTGCTGAGAAAATCAAAAATAAAAGTTTCGATATTTAGAGGCACGGTGGATCCGCGCACCCTCCCGACCACGAGCTTCATTCTAATTGGCTGTCAACACTCCAAACCAGGAAGTGTTGGCAGCCATCTTGTGACTAGAACCGAGTCACAAGAAAACAGAAAAACAATCGCGTAAAACAAGAAAAGGGGGCAGGGTAGAAACCCCCTGACCCCCTAGGCCTGCTTAGGGGGTCCCACAAGGACACCCAGGGCCCAAAAAAGCATTTTTTTTTTTAAATCGGCAAAATGCGCCCCTGATCCATGGATCCGGCCGCGAAACTAAAAAAAAACGAAGCGCGGCCTCCCGCGCTTCGTTATTATTTAGCCCCCGGGTGGGCCAAGTACCGGGGGAAATGTTTATAATGTGAATGTGGGCACAAGGGGGCCCCCCAGCCCCGGGGACCGCCACCCCCCAGGGCCTTCTTTACATATTTGCGGGGGGCACATGGCCCCCGCAGCCCCGGGGACCGCCACCCCCCGGGGCTTGTATTTTAAATGGGTGGGGGGCCTCCAAGGCCCCCCCAAGCCCCGGGAACCGCCACCCCTGGGGCTTTTCTTAAATATTTGCAGGGGGCACATGGCTTCCCCGCAGCCCCGGGGACCGACACCCCCCGGGGCTTGTTTTTTTTAAAAATAAAGAACTTGTGTGGGGGGCTTGAGCCCCCCCACATGCCCCGGGGACTGCCACCTCCCCGGGGCACTAACTATGTAAATTCGGGGGTCCGTTACAGACCCCCGAGCCCCGGGGACCACCACCTCCCCGGGGCTTTGCCAATAATGGGAGGTGGGCCCCCTGGAGCCTGTGATGGCCCTGGGGACCGCCACCCCCAGGGCTGGCTCCTGCAGTGTCCCGGGGTGCCCACCCCGGGACACTGCTGTTCTACAATGACAGGGCGGGAGCCTCGTGGCTCCCGCCCTGTCATTGCAAACTGCTTTGCTTCATTGAAGCGAGAGCAGGAAACCTGCTCTTGCTTCAATGAAGCAAAGCAGATTGCTTTTCCACACGGGGATCTGCATGTCAGCAGCTCCCCATGTGGAAAAGCAATGCCTGCTCCTGCAGGACACGGGGAGCTGGCGGGACCGTGGGGGCATTGGGGCTCCCCCCACGGTCCCCAACGGATAGGGTCTGCCCCGAGGGATGGGGTCCCCGGGGCTAGAAGTGGCCCGGGAGGTGGGCCACGCGGCCCCCTCCCCTGTGTATTAAAAAACAAAACAAAAGGAGAGGCCAGGCCCCGGGAGATGGGGTCCCCGGGCCATATTTGGCCTGAGGAGGGGGCCACGTGGCCCCCCTCACAAAAAATAAATAAAAAAGGATGGCCAGGCCCCGGGGGATGGGGTCCCCGGGGCCAGAAGTGGCCCGGGAGGGGGGCCACGCGGCCCCCCTCCCACCCAAAAAAATTATTAAATAAAGGCGGGCCCCGGGAGATGGGGTCCCCGGGGCCAATAGAGACCTTAGGAGGGGGGGCCATGCAGCCCCCCCTTCCTATAAAAAAACAATATGTGTGGCCATGCCCCAGGGGATGGGGTCCCCGGGGCCGGAATTGGCCACGTGAGGGGGGCCCTCGCAGCCCCCCTCCCATTTACATTTTATTTATTTTTTTTAAAAGGGGACCAGGCCCTGGGGGATGGGGTCCCAAGGGCACAAAAAAAGGCAAGAGAAGGGGGGCCACACAGCCCCCCTTCTTAAAAAAAAAACCCCAAAAAAAACCCGGCATTGCGGCTAGGCCCCGCCCCCTCCCTGCAACACTCAGCAAACGCGCCCCCTGGCGCGTTTAAAGTTGGGGAATTAACTCCCCTTGAATACTGAGGGGCCCTGGGGGCCAACTAGCCCACCAGGTACCTCCAGTATGTGCCAGGGAGCTGCGTTGCAGAGAGGTGTTCAGAGGCCACGCCCCTTTACACCTCTCTGCAACGCAGCTCTGTGCGCTTACTGGAGGTACCTGGTGGGCTAGTTGGACCCCAGGGACCCTCAGGATTCATGGGGACTTAATCCCCAACTTAAAACGCGCCACGGGGCGCGTTTGCACAGTGGTGAAGGGAGGGGCGGGGCCTGAGGTGACATGTGTGCAAACACGCCCTGTGGCGCGTTTTAAGTTGGGGAATTAATTCCTCTTCAATCCTGAGGGTCCCTGGGGTCCAACTAGCCCACCACTTACCTCCAGTAAGCGCCACAGAGCTGCGTTGCAGAGAGGTGGTCCAGGCCACGCCCCTTTTTACACCTCTCTGCAACGCAGCTCTGTGGCGCTTACTTATTTGCAAACTCTCTAGAGCCTCTGGAGTTATCGACACAATGAGTTCTATCAGGAATGCCTCTGGCAGGAGTCAGGTGAATCAACATTAGTTGCTGCATAAGCCTGTTCAGTCAGATATTGCCTGACTGGCAACAGCAGTAACCAGAAAGCCCCCCTCTCCCCCCGTCCTGACGCTCGGCTCAGGTTGGGGTTTGGAAAAATAAAATGGTAATTAATGAAGTTTATTAACATTTTATTTTGCCATATCTGGGGGCAATTTGTTTAGTGGGGCGACACTCCTCCGCCTTAACAGAGGAGACGCCCCTGTTAGAAGGTTGCAAGAATACCACACATATAAGCCTACTGCAATAACATTGCAGTGTACATTATAATTTGGAATAAGAAAGCAAACCATAACATTATCTAAATGGAAAATGTGGATGGTCATAGTGCAGAAATTTAAAAGAACACAACTAAGAATATATGGAAAAATACTGCTTTTGATGTCAAAATTTGAGTTTTTGTGAGCCTCCAATTCTGTCATTTGCTCCTACGGAAGTAAAATCTTCACGAAAAAATATATTATTAGGAATTCTTTTTGCATTGTGTACATTTATATGTGTTTGTTTTGACTCTATTTGAAATGTTTGGTCACATCACTTGTTAGCATTAAGAGGACATGAATATAATTTTTAATTCCAAAGCTATGCAAATATTTTGAAATATGCATATGCTTTAGCAAAGCAGCTAGCAAATATTATTTTGCATTTTGGGTTGCATTTCAGCATGTGACATTGTATCATACTTTATCCTGCCCTGACCCCAGTAAGTTAAACAAGCAATGTCAAAGTCAATATGTCTTGCACTGACTGTCAACCATTTGGCTTTGCCCATTTGTTTGTATGGTTTTGGTAAAAGTTTATTGCAATCATAATTTTTTTCCTGTGCTAGCGTTACGAAGTAGTGTTCACCTTTAGTGCTAAAAATGGGTAGTATATCCGAATAATTATTGGCATTAAACTTGGCCCACTTAATTATCCTTTGAGGCGAATCATGTTTATACCAATCAATAATTGTCATTAACTGAACAACAGAACACCTCAGTATAAAGAATTCAACAAAAAATCTGTCATATTGTGCAAACCCGCAATCCCACTTGTGATGACACACTATTTTTTTTTTTTTTTTAAAGAAAGCTTTTTATTCTTGATGACATGCCAGCCTGTAACTGACACACGGAGAGAACAATCTGGTGAGAGCTTCTGACCTCTAAAACAAATAGTCTTAAAAAACACAAGAGATATATGTGATTTCTATGGAAAATGAATCGTCTTTGCAGGCGTGCCAAGCTGCGCTGGTCCTGGGCACACAATGGGGTGCCTTTATACCTCATTTCAATGATGGTACATGATAAAGGTAGGGCCACTGGAATCATGCGATTGTGCGGCTGCGGCGTTTTTTTGCATGGTTATAGAAATTGCCGCATTTGCCACATAATTCCTCATTGTTGCATAAACTGCAGATGTTAACAAAAACATTTGCTTCTAGCTCAAAGGGTTAAAAAGTTACCAAAAACACAGTAACATGTTGTGCCTTACATTGGACGGCCCTTTGCAAAAGTTAATTTGCCACCTTTCTTTGCTTATTGCTGTAATTGGGTACCAAACTGGTATTAATGAGATGCAACCAATGTCCAGACATTGATTACGAGTGTAATAAGTACTGTCAAAGCCAATAGGTCTCGCCTAAACAAGCGCTATTGACTTTGGCAATGTTTTTTTGCAATGTTGTACACCAGTGTGGCTTCTGTTCAGTATGGCTAAAAGTTAGTGGCATGGAGTGTCCTAGACTGAAGTTGGGAGAGTGCAGTGTCCTAGACTGGATTTGTTAGAGTAGAGTGTCGTAGAGTGGAGTTGGGGGAGCAGAGTGTTATAGAGTTGAGTATAGGGAGAAGAGCTCAGTGGTTCAGGGCAGAGAGTGTCGTAGAGTGCAGTGTCATAGAGTGCAGTGTCATAGTGTGGAGGGGCATAGAGTGGAGTGGTGTAGAGAAAAGTGGGGAGCAATAGGGTGAAGTGGGTTGGAGTGGATTGAGGTAGTGGTGTGGATTGGATTAGATTGAAGTGGATTAGATTGGGGTAGAGTGGGTTGGATTGAGTGTAGTGGGGTGGGGTGGATTGGAGTGGGTGGACTGGATGGGGTGGATTGGACTGGAGTGTGGTCGGCTCAAATTAGGTGAGGTGGATTGTATTGGGGTGGGTTAGACTGGTTTGGGCTGGATTGGATTAGAGCAGGGCAGTTTGGAATGGGGTGAATTAGAGTGGAGTGAAGGGGTGGATTGGATTGGATTGGACTGGATGGGGTGGATTGGATTGGGGCAGATTTGATTGGATTGGAGTGGGGGTGGATTGGACTGGAGTGGGTGGATTGAATTGGAGTGGGGTGGATTGGAGTGTGGTGGACTAGATGGATTGGATTGAATTGGGTGGACTGAACTGTGGTGGGGTGTATTGGATTGGATTGGGGTAGAGTTCGGTGAATTGGAGTAGAGCGGGGTGGATTGAAATGAAGTTGAGTGGGGTGGACTGGAATGTGGTGGGTTGGACTGGAGTGGAGTGGAGTTGTGGATTGAAGGGGGCAGATTGGAGTGGGGTGGATTGGATTGGGACAGATTGTTTTGGGTTGGAGTGGGGCAGATTGTTTTGGATTGGAGAGGGACAGATTGGAGTGGGGCAGATTTGAGTGAGCAGATTGTTTTGGATTGGAATGAGGAAGATTGAAATGGGGCGGATTAGATTGGGGCAGACTGTTTTGATTGGAATGGGGCAGATTGGAATGTGGCATATTGAAGTGGGGCAGATTATTTTGGATTGGAGTGGGGCACATTGTTTTGGGTTGGACTGGGGTGGATTGAAGTGGGGCGGTTTGGAGTGGGGCAGATTCAGTGGGAGCAGACTGGAGTGGGCAGATTGGAGTTGGGCAGATTGTTTTGGATTGGATTGGGACTGATTGGAGTTGGGCAGATCGGAGTAGGGTAGATTGTTTTGGATTGGAGTGGGGCAGATTGTTTTGGACTGGAGTGGTGAAGATTGGAGTGGGGCAGATTGTTTTGGATTTGAGTGTGGCAGGATGGAGTAGGGCAGATTGTTTTCGATTGGAGTGGAGCAGATTGTTTTGGATTTGAGTGGGGCCGATTGGAGTGGGGTGGATTGGATTGGAGTGGGGTGCATTGGAGTGGGGAGGATTGAACTGGGTGGATTGTTTTTGATTGGAGTGGGTCAGATTGGGGTAGGGCAGATTGTTTTGGATTAGAGTAGGGCTGATTGGAGTGAGGAAGATTGGAGTGGGATAGATTGTGTTTTTATTGGAGTGGGCACATTATTTTGGATTGGGGTGGGGCAGATTGGAGTGGGGCAGATTGTTTTGGATTGGAGTGGGGGCAGATTGTTTTTGATTGAAGTGGGGCAGATTGTTTTGGATTGGAGTGGGACTGATTGATTTGGATTGAATGGATCAGATTGTATTGGATTGGAGTGGGACAGATTGGGGAGGGGAAGATTGTTTTGGATTGGAATGTGGTGGATTGGTTTGGAGTGGGATGGATTGAGGAGGGAGTGGGGTGGACTGGATTGGCATAAACTGGACTGGATTGGAGTGGGGTAGATTGGATTGGGCTGGATTGGGGTGAATTGGATTGATGTGGGGTGAAATGGATTGGAGCCGGGTGGATTATGGTGGATTGGAGTGGAATGAACTGGGATGGAGTGGGTGGATTGGGGTGTGTTGGATTGTATTGGAGTGGGGTGAATTGGAGTGGGGCAGAATGTTTTGTATTGTTTTGGATTGGAGTGGGGCAGATTGAAGTGGGGCAGATTGTTCTGGACTGGAGTGGGGAATATTGAAGTGGACAGATTTGAGTGTGCAGATTGTTTTGGATTGGAATGAGGAAGATTGGAGTGGGGCGGATTAGATTGGGGCAGACTGTTTTGATTGGAATAGGGCAGATTGGAATGTGGCATATTGGAATGGGGCAGATTATTTTGGATTGGAGTGGGGCAGATTGTTTTGGGTTGTAATGGGGTGGATTGGAGTGGGGTTGTTTGGTGTGGGGCAGATTCGAATGGGGGCAGATTCGAGTGGGCAGATTGGAGTTGGGCAGATTGTTTTGGATTGGATTGAGACTGATTGGAGTGGGGCAGATTGGAGTGGGGTAGATTGTTTTAGATTGGAGTGGGGCTTATCGGAGTGGGGCAGATTTTTTTGGTCTGGAGTGGTGTAGATTGGAGTGGGGCAGATTGTTTTGGATTTGAGTGGGGCAGGGTGGAGTAGGGCAGATTGTTTTGGATTGGATTGAGGCAGATTGTTTTGGATTTAAGTGGGGTGGATTGGATTGGAGTGGGGGCATTGGAGTGGGGAGGATTGAACTGGGCGGATTGTTTGGGATTGGAGTAGGGCTGATTGGATGGAGGAAGATTGGAGTAGTATAGATTGTTTTGGATTGGAGTGGGGCTGATTGGAGTGGGGCTCATTATTTTGGATTGGGGTGGGGCAGATTGGAGTGGGGCAGATTGTTTTGGATTGCAGTGGGGGGAGATTGTTTTGGATTGGAGTGGGGCAGATTGTTTTGGATTGGAGTGGGGCTGATTGTTTTGGATTGAATGGGTCAGATTGTTTTGGATTGGAGTGGACAGATTGGTGTGGGGCAGATTGTTTTGGGTTGGAATGGGGTGGATTGGATTGGAGTGGAGTGGATTGAGGAGGGAGTGGGGTGGATTGGATTGGCATAAACTGGATTGGAGAGGGGTACATTGGATTGGGCTGGATTGGGGTGAATTCGATTGATGTGGGGTAGACTGGATTGTAGCGGGTGGATTGTGGTTGATTGGAGTGGGGTGAACTGGGATGGAGTGGATGGATTGGGGTGTGGTGGATTGGATTGGATTGGAGTGGGGCAGAATATTTTGTATTGTTTTGGATTGGAGTGGGGCAGATTGAGGCAGATTGGAGTGGGGCAGATTGTTTCGGACTGGAGTGGGGAAGATTTAAGTGGGCAGGTTTGAGTGAGCAGATTGTTTTGGATTGGAATGAGGAAGATTGGAGTAGGGCAGATTAGATTGGGGCAGACTGTTTTGATTGGAATGGGGCAGATTGGAATGTGGCATATGGAGTGGGGCAGATTATTTTGGGTTGGAGTGGGGCAGATTGTTTTGGATTGGAATGGGGTGGATTGGAGTGGGGCAGATTGGAGTGAGCAGATTGTTTTGGATTGAGTGGGGCAGATTGTTTTGAATTGGAGTTGGGCAGATTGTTGTGGATTGGAGTGGGGCAGATTGTTTTGAATTGGAAGGGGGCAGATTGTTCTGGATTGGAGTTGGTCAGATTAGAGTGAGCTAGACTGTTTTGGATTGGAGTGGGGCAGATTGTTCTAGACTGGATTGGGGCAGATTGTTCTGGACTGGAGTGTGGCAGATTAATTTTGGATTGGAGTAGGACAGACTGTTTTAGAGTGGGGCCGATTGTTTTGAATTGGAGTGAGCAGATTGGAGTGGGGTGGGTTGGGTTGGGAGGATTGGAGTGTGGTGGATTAGAGTGGATTGGATTGGGGTCAGTGGTTTGAATTGACGTGGATTGAATTGGATTGGATTGGTCTGGGGTGGATTGGATTGAGTGGGGCAGATTGATGTGGCGTGAAGTGGGGTGAATTGGCGTGGATTGGAGTGGGGTGGAGCGGGATGTACTGCATGATTATGTGTTAAAGAATAATTTTAGAAATTACACATAAGAAAGAAACAATCTCACTTTACAATAAAATAATCCTCATCTTTTGAGAACAGCGCCCACAAGCAAAAAACAGAGGAAATGCAAAGTGAGAAAAGAAGACTTGGCAAAATAAAAGAAGGTTAACTAAAGAAAATAAATCTTTGCAATTTCTTTTGTCCTGCTGGGCACGTTTTTACTAGTCACACGCCTTCTGTTTGCAGGGCAACAAAACAAAGTAGTACTTCTACCGCATCGGGAGCACCGGTCAGGCACTGATTAAGTTGACTCAATCAGTGCTTAGTCCCTGCTCCACAGAGAGGAATGGAAATGATTTTAGGCCTGCCTTGATGAATTACGAGGCTGTAAGAAGAGTGCAATGCAAGCAACAAATGGTAAGCAACGAGCGGGCTCCCCGCCCTTTTTGTTAACAACAGTGTCTCGAAAGTGAGATGCACTAGCGCATGCTTTCACAGGTTTGTCCCAAAAAATGACAAAATAATGAAGTGATTCTATCACAAAATATGCTGCATTACACTGCATAATTAGGCTTTTCTTGCCGCATAATTTACTCAACCCCCTGCCACATAGTTTGGCCCTCCCCTGCCATATAATTCCAGTGGCCCTGAGTAAAGGTTACCATATCTGTTCACAAAATTACTGACCAGGCTCAACTCACTGAGCAAAACTTCTGGAACCTCAAAATATGGGCACAGCTGCCGCTTACACACATATTTAGCATGGACTTACATATTCTGTAATAGAATGGACCTAGCAACTTGAAAGCGCTCTAGCAACAACATTAATGCTGCTGTTTCCCCATTCTGCATTCTCAGCTGAGGTGACTGCCTGGTTGTCAACTGGCTAAGCAGCACTTTGCATGCTTGAGCTGGACAATAACTGCAATCGATGATGAATAAATTAGTAGTCGGAGCCCACTTGCACTTATCATAGAAAATGAAGATCATAAGAGAAATTCAGAAAGGTAAACTTAGACTTAAGTCTAAGTTTACTACTTTGGTATTCACAAAGGTAAGTTACTACTAGTGACTTTACTACTAGTATAATTACTAGTAGTAAAGTTACTAGTAGCAGCTTTCCTTTGTGAATACCAAAAAGTAGTAAACTTAGACTTAAGTCTAGCTTTGCTACTTAAGTCTAAGTTTACTACTTGTTAGAATTTACAAAGGTAAGTTACTACTAGTAACTTTACTACTAGTAGAGTTCTACTAGTGAAATTATTAGTAGTAAAGTTACTAGTAGTAACTTACCTTTGTGAATCTCAAAAAGTAGTAAAGTTAGACCTAAGTTTACCTTTGTGAATCAGGCCCTATGTGTTTTTATTGTACAGCAGACTGTAGTAGACGGAAAAGGTTTGAAACTTTCTCCCGTTCACTGGTTTAATCCTTATGATACCTAGTTCCCAATGTCAGTGATTTCTACATCAAAAACTCTTGGCAGCATTAGAGCAATACAATATGTATGCACATGTAGAAAAACACACATAATTTCAGACTGAAACAGGATACAACTGAAGAACTGAAGAAAGGAATCTCGTTGATTCACTCACTGAGACATGAGAAAGATGCTACTATAATCCAGATGAGCAGCTTGCAATGCTCGTACTCCCGCAAAAAAAGACAAAATCCTCTTCTATCATACAGCAAAGTCATCGCTTGTAACTGCGCTTCCCATTATGAAGCATCGGCAAGGACTGAGGCCCCAGGCCGTGCTCATTGGAGCGCTCAAGGCCTAATGTGCGACTTATCGCTGAAATCTGAGCTTTTTGATTTGGCTGTTTGAAATCAGAATCTTCTCTGAGAAACTTCAGGGGTGGCTCCTCCGTAATGGCGGATAAGCTTTGCCCCACTGCTCAGAGCCAGCAGATGATAAATAAAATGATAATATAACAATGTTATAATCATTTTATTTATCACTGTCCGACTGAGCCGTTTTGATGGAGTCTTTGTCAAGTTGATAAACAGATGTTTTTTTTTGGTAAAAGCGCCCATGCCATGCTTTCACTTTAATAGTGGCCGCCCACCATTATTTATACGTGGCTTGTCTAAAGAATGGGTCGCGGCCTCCTTGAATGTGAAAGCACTGCATGGCCGCTAGTAAACAAAAAAAAAGTAACTGCAGCAGCTATACTTAAAGCGGACCACGCTGCTAAAATAAAGAAAGAAAGAAATGCGGTCGCTATAGCTAAAGCGGAACGCCATTAGTAAAAAAAATAAAAGCAGATGGCATGCTGCGACGTAGTGTTGGTATAGGGGCAAATCATTAAACAAAATAGTGCTCACAGCCAAGATAAAGCAGACCATGTAACAAGACAAGTAAAAGGTCCAGTTGTTATGGGAGGTAACAAATGCAGACAAGGCGGTACCAAGGAAGGACTAACAAGCCTAATAACGACTGGGAAGCCAGCGTTTACAAAGGACAATGACACAAACCAATTAAAAATATGGGCGGAAAGTGGGCGGGGCTTCAAAGCCATACTCTAATACTGCATGCCTCGCAGCAGCGCATGCGCTGCCCAGGCTCGACCTTGCTGTTAGATCAACGATTGTAAACTCCTTTGACAATAAAAGAGCAGTAGAATTTCAGATTGTTTCCCCCATGACCTCCTGACATTTGTCTTCCAGCTCACACCATGCTGCAAGCCAACAAAAATAAGGCACTTCATCAGGCCTCACTATTATTGCCTCTCCGGTTTCTCTGGGGGTGCTGCAGTACCTGCCACACCCCTTCTTTTAGCTCCACTGCCCCCTATGCCCTTTAGTCTAGATTGCATCGGGGAAAGCTCTGCATATTCTTCAGCCATCTCATTGCAAGTGGCGGCATTCTTCAGTCAATTTTGTATGTTGGGAGTAGAGCTCTTCAACCACGCCAAAACCAATCTGTGTTTCGCCAGTGAAATCAGGAGCGGAGTTAGCGTTCTGGGCGAGTGCACAATCCCTGCAACATATCCTAGCAATAGCAACTGAGTGGTTCACTCTATGTTTGTGGAGACAATCTCACTCCCAGCACATGACATGCCTGCCCAATGTGCATCAACTCATCTACAACCCCCAGCTAGGTGCATGACGTCTGCGGCATTGTGACTGACAGGAGAGGTTGGTCTTATTCTGGAAGCTAGGGGTGCAATGGAGCCTATCGAGGAATTTAAAATGGATGAATGTATACCTGTTCTGTTTGCAAGCATCAATACCTCCAAACCTGGGGTTCGACCTATCACCTATGTCTACTTTCAATTTTTAGGAGCCAAATTTCCCCTTCTTGCCGCATTCCCTGTGTGGAACTTGTACAGTTTGGAATCCCAGCCCCTCCTGCGGGTAGAATATATCATATGTGGCAGGGGAGGGAACTCCTCAGGCTGCTGGGTGGATGAGCCCCATAAACAGTTTTTATCTGTTCAATTTACTCACTATGACATTGGTGTACTTTCCTTTTTCGCAACAGACTTCTGTGTGAAATTTGTTCTTCACTTTGCGAATGATGAAAAAAAGCGCACAGCTCCAGGTTTACAAAGAGTTGGGCTCAATACTGTCTTGGACGGTGCTCGTACACATGTAAAAACAGGCTGTGCCGTAGTCAGCCTTGCATAATGATGCAAAGGCAAGCCAGAGATGTTTCAAAGATAACCCCAAGTCCATATACAGAAGAGGATACTGGAAAGGGGAGGGAGAGCAAAGAGGATGTGAGAAGAGGGCTGGCATGTAGTCGGGCAGATAGAACAGAATTTACATTTTAGGCAGGGTGAGGTGCAGAGGCCTGGAAGATACCAAGGTGCCAATGGAAGAAAGGGCGTTAGAAATGGACGGAAGAAGCGGAATAGGAGAATTAAATGAACATTTAGGAATATTCACCTTAAATGTGGTAAGACAGCAGATGGAAAGAAGTATCAGCTCCAGTAACTTATCATGTTTGACAGCGAAAACAGGGACTCCTTTGGGAGAACCCCAAGTTTGGAGCAGGACCTTCTTCTGCAGGGAGGACCTGGTACAGTTGGGGCCTAAATGCTGGACAGATTTGAGGGGAGGCCTGCTACTTGGCGTAGGCTTAGACAAATACAATTTTTAAGGCCTGGGTGGATATTGGATCATGTCTCACCAGAGTCCAGAGAAAAGAACAGAATGCATTCTAGAGTCAGGCTTAGAAATAAGTCAATAATCGTTCCTTCACCTTTATATTTTATACATTTTATTGGCTCCTGTACTACCAACTCGAGGGCCCTGCTCACAGCTTCTTTCCCCAGTACTTCTCCAATTTACTCACACCTTACCATCTCCTCCCCCATTGCGTCCCCCATCTCTCTGGATAAAATCACCTTGCCCGCCAACAATCCTAATCAAGGATTATCTCCGCATCCTCCTACACCGAGTCCTCCTACCCTCTATGCTAATCCGCACCCCTTAGTGGATATTTAGTCCAATCTCAAGTGGGATTCTTTATCCCCCTGCATCCTTTGTGAAGGATTTATTCTGCCATCCAACACCCCTCTTCCTAAGAGGACTTACCCTTTATCGTACTCTAGGCCGCCCACTGACTGCGATAGCCTCCCTTCCATTGAGGAGAAGATGGCAGACCTCAAGCAGGATCTCCTTACTGTCAAAGATAACCTGCAGACCCTTTTACAGTTCTCCCTGAAGATGGAGAAGTTTTGGAAATGTTATCCCTCCCTGGGGACCGACCAACCCAGTCCTCCTCTAAGGGCTAAACACGGCGGGGATGAACTGTCTTCTCTCATTTACCCACTTAGCCCTCTCTGGAGAACCTGGCCTCTTCCAAACCACCAGTCTAGGCCCCTTAGGTTTTTGCCTCAGTTGTCGGATGACGACACCCTCGCTCTTCTTATATCGTACAATGGCTCTGGGTGTGGCCCATCTGACTCTACAACCAACATCCCAACTATCTCCTCTGACCCTAGTAGAGAACCTAGTGTGAACCTAAAATCTGTGAATAGGGATAACCTACTTCAGATTACCACATCTCACAGTGAAGCAGTCACTTCCAACTCACACATCAGATCATTGCTTCTCAACTGCAGATCTGCAGTGAAACATGCAGCAGATATTTCGGAACTCATCATGACGCAAAACTTAGACCTCCTGATCCTTACTGAAACTTGGCTCAATGACTCCTCCTCTCCAGTTCTCGACATCTTAATCC
This sequence comes from Calotriton arnoldi, assembly GCA_963921515.1. Lineage (NCBI taxonomy): Eukaryota > Metazoa > Chordata > Amphibia > Caudata > Salamandridae > Calotriton > Calotriton arnoldi. Next base: position 47,388 of record CAWUFW010011348.1, on the reverse strand, counting down.
CTCCTGATTATGACATTATCAGATGCTATCGACCTGTTAAAACTGGGGGGGCATTGCTTGTGACAAGATTGTCTGTGTGCTCCACACGATTTATCATCCACCAGGGGATAATCTTCTCTTCATTGAGCAAATTATGGAGTCCATAACCTCATGCTCGGAACAACACAGTCATATCTTCCTCAGAGACTTTAACCTTCATGGAATGACACTGATGATCCTTTAATATGCTCCTTTAAGGCCTTCCTCTCCGACCTCAATTTCACCCAGGTCTGCAAGGGACCTACCCACAACATGGGCGCCACCCTCGACCTTATCATAGCTAAAGACAACATCATACAACTTGATGACATTTTACCCTGTGACTGGTCGGATCATCACCAAATATCCTTCCACATCCTGGAAAAGGTCATGCGCAGACAGGGCCATCCACGTAAAACCAAACAACTGTCTCGTAACCTGAGAGACATCAACATTATTGATCTAACATCCATTAACAAGAATAGTCTTAAGCCACCCCCTAACATGACCAATCTGGACGACCTTACTGATCACTACATTAATTCTATGACTAGTATTTTCGACTCTATAGCTCCAAAGCAACTCGAAAGGATTCCGATCAAACAATCCAAACCCTGGTTTAATAGCTCCCTTAATGATGAACGTCGCAAACTTAGGCTTTCAGAGAGACTTTGGAGAAACTCTCCCTCCACTACCAGCCTCAATCAGTTAAGGAAGATGAGAAGTGCATACCACAAACATATTCGCAATGCTAAAACCGATCATTTCAGGGCTCAGCTTGAAAGTGCTAAAAACAGACCCAAGAAACTCTTCGAAATCATCAAGCAGCAAGCTAACCACTCTACCAACCTTATCACGGCACCCATAACCTCCTTTCCTAGTGGGGAGGACTTCTCAGCACACTTCTCTGAAAGCGATACAAAAGGGGATGATGGACGGAGCAGCTGAGCCAATCAAACACTCACCCCAGTCAACTGATCTGGGTTTAATCCATCATCATTCTTTAGCTCACTCCACCACCCCAGTTCAGACATGGCCATATGCAAATCAGTCTGACCCTGTGCCTCATGGGAACAGTCCAGCCCGAACTGCCAAGCCATGTCTTCCTGGACCAGAAACAAGCATCCTAGGACCGGTTTCTGGCATTCCAGCCGTCATCAGGCTTGCTTGAATCCAGTGGCAAAGTGAGCAAGGGACCCACGTCTGGGCATACCCCCGCCAACTTAGGGCGAACAAAGCGATACAAAAGGGGATGATGGACAGAACGCTTGAGCCAATCAAACACTCACCCCCAGTCAACTGATCTGGGTTTAATCCATCATCATTCTTTAGCTCACTCCACCACCCCAGTTCAGACATGGCCATATGCAAATCAGTCTGACCCTGTGCCTCATGGGAACAGTCCAGCCCGAACTGCCAAGCCATGTCTTCCCTGGACCGGAAACAAGCATCCTAGGACCGGTTTCTGGCATTCCAGCCGTCATCAGACAGGCTTGCTTGAATCCAGTGGCAAAGTGAGCAAGGGACCCACGTCTGGGCATACCCCGCCAACTTAGGGCGAACAAAGCGATACAAAAGGGGATGATGGACGGAGCAGCTTGAGCCAATCAAACACTCACCCCCAGTCAACTGATCTGGGTTTAATCCATCATCATTCATTAGCTCACTCCACCACCCCAGTTCAGACATGGCCATATGCAAATCAGTCTGACCCTGTGCCTCATGGGAACAGTCCAGCCCGAACTGCCAAGCCATGTCTTCCCTGGACCGGAAACAAGCATCCTAGGACCGGTTTCTGGCATTCCAGCCGTCATCAGCCAGGCTTGCTTGAATCCAGTGGCAAAGTGAGCAAGGGACCCACGTCTGGGCATACCCCGCCAACTTAGGGCGAACAAAGTGATACAAAAGGGGATGATGGACGGAACGCTTGAGCCAATCAAACACTCACCCCCAGTCAACTGATCTGGGTTTAATCCATCATCATTCTTTAGCTCACTCCACCACCCCACTCAGATCAGTTGACTGGGGGTGAGTGCTTGCAATGTTCAACACTCCGTCCATCATCCCCTTTTGTATCGCTTTGTTCGCCCTAAGTTGGCGGGGGTATGCCCAGACGTGGGTCGCTTGCTCACTTTGCCACTGGATTCAAGCAAGCCTGGCTGATGACGGCTGGAATGCCAGAAACCGGTCCTAGGATGCTTGTTTCCGGTCCAGGGAAGACATGGCTTGGCAGTTCGGGCTGGACTGTTCCCATGAGGCACAGGGTCAGACTGATTTGCATATGGCCATGTCTGAACTGGGGTGGTGGAGTGAGCTAAAGAATGATGATGGATTAAACCCAGATCAGTTGACTGGGGGTGAGTGTTTGATTGGCTCAAACGTTCCGTCCATCATCCCCTTTTGTATCGCTTTGTTCGCCTAAGTTGGTGGGGGTATGCCCAGACGTGGGTCCCTTGCTCACTTTGCCACTGGATTCAAGCAAGCCTGGCTGATGACGGCTGGAATGCCAGAAACCGGTCCTAGGATGCTTGTTTCCGGTCCAGGGAAGACATGGCTTGGCAGTTCGGGCTGGACTGTTCCCATGAGGCACAGGGTCAGACTGATTTGCATATGGCCATGTCTGAACTGGGGTGGTGGAGTGAGCTAAAGAATGATGATGGATTAAACCCAGATCAGTTGACTGGGGGTGAGTGTTTGATTGGCTCAAACGTTCCGTCCATCATCCCCTTTGTATCGCTTTGTTCGCCCTAAGTTGGCGGGGTATGCCCAGACGTGGGTCCCTTGCTCACTTTGCCACTGGATTCAAGCAAGCCTGGCTGATGACGGCTGGAATGCCAGAAACCGGTCCTAGGATGCTTGTTTGCGGTCCAGGGAAGACATGGCTTGGCAGTTCGGGCTGGACTGTTCCCATGAGGCACAAGGTCAGACTGATTTGCATATGGCCATGTCTGAACTGGGGTGGTGGAGTGAGCTAAAGAATGATGATGGATTAAACCCAGATCAGTTGACTGGGGGTGAGTGTTTGATTGGCTCAAACGTTCCGTCCATCATCCCCTTTTGTATCGCTTTGTTCGCCCTAAGTTGGCGGGGGTATGCCCAGACGTGGGTCCCTTGCTCACTTTGCCACTGGATTCAAGCAAGCCTGGCTGATGACGGTTGGAATGCCAGAAACCGGTCCTAGGATGCTTGTTTCCGGTCCAGGGAAGACATGGCTTGGCAGTTCGGGCTGGACTGTTCCCATGAGGCACAGGGTCAGACTGATTTGCATATGGCCATGTCTGAACTGGGGTGGTGGAGTGAGCTAAAGAATGATGATGGATTAAACCCAGATCAGTTGACTGGGGGTGAGTGTTTGATTGGCTCAAACGTTCCGTCCATCATCTCCTTTTGTATCGCTTTGTTCGCCCTAAGTTGGCGGGGGTATGCCCAGACGTGGGTCCCTTGCTCACTTTGCCACTGGATTCAAGCAAGCCTGGCTGATGACGGCTGGAATGCCAGAAACCGGTCCTAGGATGCTTGTTTCCGGTCCAGGGAAGACATGGCTTGGCAGTTCGGGCTGGACTGTTCCCATGAGGCACAGGGTCAGACTGATTTGCATATGGCCATGTCTGAACTGGGGTGGTGGAGTGAGCTAAAGAATGATGATGGATTAAACCCAGATCAGTTGACTGGGGGTGAGTGTTTGATTGGCTCAAGCGTTCCGTCCATCATCCCCTTTGTATCGCTTTGTTCGCCCTAAGTTGGCGGGGGTATGCCCAGACGTGGGTCCCTTGCTCACTTTGCCACTGGATTCAAGCAAGCCTGGCTGATGACGGCTGGAATGCCAGAAACCGGTCCTAGGATGCTTGTTTCCGGTCCAGGGAAGACATGGCTTGGCAGTTCGGGCTGGACTGTTCCCATGAGGCACAGGGTCAGACTGATTTGCATATGGCCATGTCTGAACTGGGGTGGTGGAGTGAGCTAAAGAATGATGATGGATTAAACCCAGATCAGTTGACTGGGGGTGAGTGTTTGATTGGCTCAAACGTTCCGTCCATCATCCCCCTTTTGTATCGCTTTGTTCGCCCTAAGTTGGCGGGGGTATGCCCAGACGTGGGTCCCTTGCTCACTTTGCCACTGGATTCAAGCAAGCCTGGCTGATGACGGCTGGAATGCCAGAAACCGGTCCTAGGATGCTTGTTTGCGGTCCAGGGAAGACATGGCTTGGCAGTTCGGGCTGGACTGTTCCCATGAGGCACAGGGTCAGACTGATTTGCATATGGCCATGTCTGAACTGGGGTGGTGGAGTGAGCTAAAGAATGATGATGGATTAAACCCAGATCAGTTGACTGGGGGTGAGTGTTTGATTGGCTCAAACGTTCCGTCCATCATCCCTTTTTTTGTATCGCTTTGTTCGCCCTAAGTTGGCGGGGGTATGCCCAGACGTGGGTCCCTTGCTCACTTTGCCACTGGATTCAAGCAAGCCTGGCTGATGACGGCTGGAATGCCAGAAACCGGTCCTAGGATGCTTGTTTCCGGTCCAGGGAAGACATGGCTTGGCAGTTCGGGCTGGACTGTTCCCATGAGGCACAGGGTCAGACTGATTTGCATATGGCCATGTCTGAACTGGGGTGGTGGTGGAGTGAGCTAAAGAATGATGATGGATTAAACCCAGATCAGTTGACTGGGGGTGAGTGTTTGATTGGCTCAAGCGTTCCGTCCATCATCCCCTTTTGTATCGCTTTGTTCGCCCTAAGTTGGCGGGGGTATGCCCAGACGTGGGTCCCTTGCTCACTTTGCCACTGGATTCAAGCAAGCCTGGCTGATGACGGCTGGAATGCCAGAAACCGGTCCTAGGATGCTTGTTTCCGGTCCAGGGAAGACATGGCTTGGCAGTTCGGGCTGGACTGTTCCCATGAGGCACAGGGTCAGACTGATTTGCATATGGCCATGTCCGAACTGGGGTGGTGGAGTGAGCTAAAGAATGATGATGGATTAAACCCAGATCAGTTGACTGGGGGTGAGTGTTTGATTGGCTCAAACGTTCCGTCCATCATCCCCTTTTGTATCGCTTTGTTCGCCCTAAGTTGGCGGGGGTATGCCCAGACGTGGGTCCCTTGCTCACTTTGCCACTGGATTCAAGCAAGCCTGGCTGATGACGGCTGGAATGCCAGAAACCGGTCCTAGGATGCTTGTTTCCGGTCCAGGGAAGACATGGCTTGGCAGTTCGGGCTGGACTGTTCCCATGAGGCACAGGGTCAGACTGATTTGCATATGGCCATGTCTGAACTGGGGTGGTGGAGTGAGCTAAAGAATGATGATGGATTAAACCCAGATCAGTTGACTGGGGGTGAGTGTTTGATTGGCTCAAACGTTCCGTCCATCATCCCCTTTTGTATCGCTTTGTTCGCCCTAAGTTGGCGGGGGTATGCCCAGACGTGGGTCCCTTGCTCACTTTGCCACTGGATTCAAGCAAGCCTGGCTGATGACGGCTGGAATGCCAGAAACCGGTCCTAGGATGCTTGTTTCCGTTCCAGGGAAGACATGGCTTGGCAGTTCGGGCTGGACTGTTCCCATGAGGCACAGGGTCAGACTGATTTGCATATGGCCATGTCTGAACTGGGGTGGTGGAGTGAGCTAAAGAATGATGATGGATTAAACCCAGATCAGTTGACTGGGGGTGAGTGTTTGATTGGCTCAAACGTTCCGTCCATCATCCCCTTTTGTATCGCTTTGTTCGCCCTAAGTTGGCGGGGGTATGCCCAGACGTGGGTCCCTTGCTCACTTTGCCACTGGATTCAAGCAAGCCTGGCTGATGACGGCTGGAATTCCAGAAACTGGTCCTAGGATGCTTGTTTCCGGTCCAGGGAAGACATGGCTTGGCAGTTCGGGCTGGACTGTTCCCATGAGGCACAGGGTCAGACTGATTTGCATATGGCCATGTCTGAACTGGGGTGGTGGAGTGAGCTAAAGAATGATGATGGATTAAACCCAGATCAGTTGACTGGGGGTGAGTGTTTGATTGGCTCAAACGTTCCGTCCATCATCCCCCTTTTGTATAGCTTTGTTCGCCCTAAGTTGGCGGGGGTATGCCCAGACGTGGGTCCCTTGCTCACTTTGCCACTGGATTCAAGCAAGCCTGGCTGATGACGGCTGGAATGCCAGAAACCGGTCCTAGGATGCTTGTTTCCGGTCCAGGGAAGACATGGCTTGGCAGTTCGGGCTGGACTGTTCCCATGAGGCACAGGGTCAGACTGATTTGCATATGGCCATGTCTGAACTGGGGTGGTGGAGTGAGCTAAAGAATGATGATGGATTAAACACAGATCAGTTGACTGGGGGTGAGTGTTTGATTGGCTCAAACGTTCCGTCCATCATCCCCTTTTGTATCGCTTTGTTCGCCCTAAGTTGGCGGGGGTATGCCCAGACGTGGGTCCCTTGCTCACTTTGCCACTGGATTCAAGCAAGCCTGGCTGATGACGGCTGGAATGCCAGAAACCGGTCCTAGGATGCTTGTTTCCGGTCCAGGGAAGACATGGCTTGGCAGTTCGGGCTGGACTGTTCCCATGAGGCACAGGGTCAGACTGATTTGCATATGGCCATGTCTGAACTGGGGTGGTGGAGTGAGCTAAAGAATGATGATGGATTAAACCCAGATCAGTTGACTGGGGGTGAGTGTTTGATTGGCTCAAAGCGTTCCGTCCATCATCCCCTTTTGTATCGCTTTGTTCGCCCTAAGTTGGCGGGGATATGCCCAGACGTGGGTCCCTTGCTCACTTTGCCACTGGATTCAAGCAAGCCTGGCTGATGACGGCTGGAATGCCAGAAACCGGTCCTAGGATGCTTGTTTCCGGTCCAGGGAAGACATGGCTTGGCAGTTCGGGCTGGACTGTTCCCATGAGGCACAGGGTCAGACTGATTTGCATATGGCCATGTCTGAACTGGGGTGGTGGAGTGAGCTAAAGAATGATGATGGATTAAACCCAGATCAGTTGACTGGGGGTGAGTGTTTGATTGGCTCAAGCGTTCCGTCCATCATCCCCTTTTGTATCGCTTTGTTCGCCCTAAGTTGGTGGGGGTATGCCCAGACGTGGGTCCCTTGCTCACTTTGCCACTGGATTCAAGCAAGCCTGGCTGATGACGGCTGGAATGCCAGAAACCGGTCCTAGGATGCTTGTTTCCGGTCCAGGGAAGACATGGCTTGGCAGTTCGGGCTGGACTGTTCCCATGAGGCACAGGGTCAGACTGATTTGCATATGGCCATGTCTGAACTGGGGTGGTGGAGTGAGCTAAAGAATGATGATGGATTAAACCCAGATCAGTTGACTGGGGGTGAGTGTTTGATTGGCTCAAGCGTTCCGTCCATCATCCCCTTTTGTATCGCTTGTTCGCCCTAAGTTGGCGGGGGTATGCCCAGACGTGGGTCCCTTGCTCACTTTGCCACTGGATTCAAGCAAGCCTGGCTGATGACGGCTGGAATGCCAGAAACCGGTCCTAGGATGCTTGTTTCCGGTCCAGGGAAGACATGGCTTGGCAGTTCGGGCTGGACTGTTCCCATGAGGCACAGGGTCAGACTGATTTGCATATGGCCATGTCTGAACTGGGGTGGTGGAGTGAGCTAAAGAATGATGATGGATTAAACCCAGATCAGTTGACTGGGGGTGAGTGTTTGATTGGCTCAAACGTTCCGTCCATCATCCCCTTTTGTATCGCTTTGTTCGCCCTAAGTTGGCGGGGGTATGCCCAGACGTGGGTCCCTTGCTCACTTTGCCACTGGATTCAAGCAAGCCTGGCTGATGACGGCTGGAATGCCAGAAACCGGTCCTAGGATGCTTGTTTCCGGTCCAGGGAAGACATGGCTTGGCAGTTCGGGCTGGACTGTTCCCATGAGGCACAGGGTCAGACTGATTTGCATATGGCCATGTCTGAACTGGGGTGGTGGAGTGAGCTAAAGAATGATGATGGATTAAACCCAGATCAGTTGACTGGGGGTGAGTGTTTGATTGGCTCAAACGTTCCGTCCATCATCCCCTTTTGTATCGCTTTGTTCGCCCTAAGTTGGCGGGGTATGCCCAGACGTGGGTCCCTTGCTCACTTTGCCACTGGATTCAAGCAAGCCTGGCTGATGACGGCTGGAATGCCAGAAACCGGTCCTAGGATGCTTGTTTCCGGTCCAGGGAAGACATGGCTTGGCAGTTCGGGCTGGACTGTTCCCATGAGGCACAGGGTCAGACTGATTTGCATATGGCCATGTCTGAACTGGGGTGGTGGAGTGAGCTAAAGAATGATGATGGATTAAACCCAGATCAGTTGACTGGGGGTGAGTGTTTGATTGGCTCAAACGTTCCGTCCATCATCCCCTTTTGTATCGCTTTGTTCGCCCTAAGTTGGCGGGGGTATGCCCAGACGTGGGTCCCTTGCTCACTTTGCCACTGGATTCAAGCAAGCCTGGCTGATGACGGCTGGAATGCCAGAAACCGGTCCTAGGATGCTTGTTTCCGGTCCAGGGAAGACATGGCTTGGCAGTTCGGGCTGGACTGTTCCCATGAGGCACAGGGTCAGACTGATTTGCATATGGCCATGTCTGAACTGGGGTGGTGGAGTGAGCTAAAGAATGATGATGGATTAAACCCAGATCAGTTGACTGGGGGTGAGTGTTTGATTGGCTCAAACGTTCCGTCCATCATCCCCTTTTGTATCGCTTTGTTCGCCCTAAGTTGGCGGGGGTATGCCCAGACGTGGGTCCCTTGCTCACTTTGCCACTGGATTCAAGCAAGCCTGGCTGATGACGGCTGGAATGCCAGAAACCGGTCCTAGGATGCTTGTTTCCGGTCCAGGGAAGACATGGCTTGGCAGTTCGGGCTGGACTGTTCCCATGAGGCACAGGGTCAGACTGATTTGCATATGGCCATGTCTGAACTGGGGTGGTGGAGTGAGCTAAAGAATGATGATGGATTAAACCCAGATCAGTTGACTGGGGGTGAGTGTTTGATTGGCTCAAATGTTCCGTCCATCATCCCCTTTTGTATCACTTCTCTGAAAAGGCATGGAAAATTGAACTTGAGCTGCAAAAAACTACCACTCCAAATTTGCGGCCTTTGAACTCCCTTGCATCTTCAGAGGAAACCTACAGAACCTTCTGCAGTGAGTGCACCTTCCTACCACATAATTTGCGCTCCCAAAAACAACGCATCATGGAATTCTTTTCTTCTTCTAGATGACACGGAGCTGCTCCAATCTATGGCGTCCTTAAAACCTTCCAATCACTTCAGCGATCCACTACCTGCCAAGTTTTTTAAAGATCTCAATTCGGCCATCCTCCCACTGTGGTCCCGGAACATCCAAGAATCCCTCTTACATGGGAGGATTCCAGATTGCCTCAAGTCGGGTCAAGTCACCAGCATCTCAAAGAAGCCTAATGCCGACTTAGCTGATCCTAACAACTTCCATCCGATCACCAGCATCATGACTCTAGCTAAACTGCTCGAGAAATGCGTCCACACACAGCTCTGCAACCATATTGAGAAATTTCAGTTCCTTGACCTCTACCAGTCGGGTTTCAGAGCGGGGCAAAGTACTGAAACAGCACTAACTCACATCGTTGATGATGCCTTCAGATCCCTTGATCAAAATGTCCCTTGTCTTCTGGTCCTTCTTGACCTGTCCTCAGCATTTGGCACCTTCAAACATGATAACCTGATTGCTCTTCTTCAATATACGATGGGATTTTCGGGCCCTGTCTTAAACTGGTTTGCCTCTTTATTACAAAACCGCACCCAAAGAATCAAAGTTAACCAATCCCTTGCAACCAGTACCCCGGTCACTATTGGAGTACCCCAAGGCTCTGCACTTTCGCCCACTCTTTTCAACCTTTTTATGGAACTGCTCTCCGATATTCTGAACCGCTCTAACATTCATTACCATATGTATGCTGATGACACTCAACTATATTTGAAGATCTCCTATCCAGATGACATAAACACTCTAAAGGATGCACTCCTAAAAACTCAACGATGTTTAACTCATAACCATCTATTGTTAAATACCCTCAAAAATGAATTCCTTCTGATTGCCCCCCACAACCACTCTGCACCTACCCTGGACTGGCTTAAGCAACTTACTGCGCTTAACTGCACTCCTCATGTTGTTGACTCTGCTAAATCTTTAGGTATAACCTTGGACAAATACCTAAATATGCAAGATCACATCAGTGCAACTATTAGGGGAGCCAATCTTCAGCTCAACACCCTTAGGAAAATCAAGCCTTTCCTTCCACCCGAGGACGACCAGCCAGCAGTACAATCCCTAGTTATCTCACGCTTGGAAAATGGATTGGTGACCCTTGCTGGGCTACCTAAAACTAGTTTGGCTCTACTTAGAGCCACTCTAAACGCTTCGGCCAGACTCGTCACTGGCTCCAGAAAACATGACCACATCCCAACAGACCTAATTCATCTAAACTGGCTGACCATTGAAGCTAGGATCCGGTTCAAGATAGCTTGCTTGACACAGAAAGCTATTCATCACAACACCCCTGTTTACCTGGCAAAAAAACTTGAGCTATCTGGCTCAAGTCAGAACTTAAGAAGCTCTAACACCCTATTATTGAAACCTCCCAAATTCAATAAGAATAGAACTTACAATCGTGCTTTCTCTGGTCTTGCTCCAAGATTATGGAACGCTCCTCCCCCCGAGATCAGATCCAACCCATCTACTGCCTTTTTCAAAAACCATGTCAAATGGCTACTCCTGAATGACCATCAACAGCATTAACCCGGATATCTTCTCAATCTACTTCTTTCTCCGGTCTGGATACTCTTTTTACCATGTTGTTTCAATTGGGTTTATGTTTCTTCTCACTTGTCCTTTTGATCTACTTTGATCTGCTGAAACCTTACAGGTCCCACTAGATTGGCTGACTCCCCATACCTCCCTTTGACCTTTTGGTTGTTAAATTATCTCATTTGTTCCATTTTTTTATTGTACTCATACTTACGCCACTTTGTACAGCACTCTGATACCCGTGTGGGTCATGTTTGCGCTTTATAAAACTTTTCAAATAAAATAAATATACGAAGCTTTACACAGATGGGACAATTCTACTGAACTGGGTCCAAAGTTATATTCTTCAAACTTCTGAACATTAATGTCAGGGAGCGTATCGTGGGCTGGGCTGCCTCAGACCAGATCCTAGCACTTGTTTATGTCCGCTGACAGTGGGTTAAGTGCATTCATTTAACCCGAAATATTCTCCAAGTTAGAGCATTATTTTAGACAGGACAGCTCGGAAACAGAAAGATGAAAACCCTGCTCACTGTTTCTGAGCTGTGCTATCTGAAAATCAAGCAATAACTCGAAGATATAGCGGGTTAAATTAATTCACTGTACACACTGCAGGTGCCTAAAACCAGGCGCCCATCATGATATGGCCCCTGGTTTGCTATGAGCTGACTCTGGGGTGACATAAGTCCAAATAAACTCATTTCATGCTGCAAGGGTGTACTAAAGGTAGGAGTGTGTACTGGCATCACAGACATCATTCATATAAGCTGTTTTCTGCCTCAGTTTGAGTCTGCAGTCTAGTCTTTGCCATGTTTTAGTCGTGGGGCATCTTGCATACACTCTAATCGCAAATAAATTGAGAGGAAATGGGGTGAAATTGATTAACCTCAGCTATTTGTGAGCGTCCTATAAGCCGGGTATCCAAGAGTCCACCGTTCCCTTGTCTGTTGAGTAGACATGAACTTTAACCCATAGCTCTGCAATGGCGCACGTGCTCGAGTGAGGTAAACAACATATGGGAAATGTAGCGTGGAAGGAAGAAGCAGCGTGTCGTTGTTTACATACAGCTCAGGTGGATTTCACATGCCAGTTAAACTCCATTAACGCTTTTGAAACAAATGATTAACGGGAGAAGTAAAGCGGCTAATCTGCAGCTCCTACAGATTACAGCAATGCTATTTAACCAATTAACATGTCAGAAGCACCGAGGTTTTAGGCTTTTTAATTAGCAACTCAATGCAGTATGTTTCCAATTTTCAGTCAGGCGTTGATTTAGGTTTAGTCGTTGCACACTTGTTTAGAGTGAAATTTCATGCCTATAAACTAGTTCAACGTTGGTGAATTTATGTTGAGCTCTAAACTGCTGCATAGTTGCTGCCCTTATTTTGTTTTCTGCATGCTTTATTTTTACGACGCATTCCTTTTTTGTGCAATGTGATTGCTTGGTGAGTTGTCACATTTCTATTGGTACGTGTAGTTACATTTTTGATGACATTGTGGCATATTAAATGCTTGTAAGCGTCGTGTTTATGCTTTTGCACATGACAGAAGTATTATACTTCATTCTACCTTTCTGAAGCCTTTGTATGATTTAAAGCTATGCTTTTCAGAAATATCTGCAAAAAATGAAGAACATAAAGAGAAAGTGTCTGTTTATTCATTGGGAACAGGTCCTTGTCGGTTGAGTAATCACAAAAGAACCATTACTATTGAGGTCTCATGACCATTGGGTATCGTTTGGAGGAGATGTGGAGTCTCGTTGTGAAAAAAAGGTTAATAGGACTACTAATTGCGATGGTGATGATGATCTGTGAAGGTATATTTGCGATTAGGTTTTAGACGCCACTGAGCAAGATGGTGACATTTTCAGTGGCTCACCTTGTGAACTCTACCTTACTTCTCTCTGAAAGTCTGTTCTTACTATTATGGACATGTGAAGTATGAAAGGATTAGATGGAACGGCCATGTTAAATAGACCTGACATTGGTAAGTAGAAATGGTTTACTTAATGCTAATTTGTTCATGAGAAAATGTTCTTTTCAGCTGCATCTTTCGATATGGCGGTAAATGGGAAATGTTTGTCCTGCAGCAGCTACAGCTCAAGAAAAATCAGTGTAACCTATAGATAATTTTGCTGATGAAGAGGACAAAGTGCAGCTCATAGCCGTACCTCTAAAAGCCGAAGTGTTGAAAGAGAAAGTCACAGGGCGTACATCTTTAAACATTGATCCACAGATCTCATTGTGCATATTTGTAATTTGTAAAGGGAGAAGTATAGCTGAGATTTAGTAATCATTCACTAAGTGACTATCTCATAGGTAAACCAAGATTCAGGAGAGAGTCACAATGGAGAAAACCTAACCGACAATGAGTTACGACTTTTACATAGCACAAACAGGCAGTGTGAGCTAGAGGCCGTACATAATCATACAATTTAATTTCAAGACATGCAGCAGTGAGCTGGAAAAAGAAACAACGTTGGTACCGAGTTAAGATGACTGACCATTACTGCAGCAAGAAAGGAACAGCTCTAGAGGAAAGTTTGAGGAAAAAAAGAGAATTTCAATACACGGTTCTAGACGGCTACAAGGGAGCAGCATAGGTCTAGGATACTAAGTTTACATCCACCAGTTCACCATTGATCCACTAGTGACACATCTAATCACATCACTACTTCCCATCATGCTGTGGATGAACTCAGCTTGCTTCTGTTAACATCCACGCATTTGCTTTAAAGACATTGGGGAAATGGCATTTAGTTTTAGGCTTTAAGGAGCAGTATTTGCAAAATGTGTACTTACTCAACGACTTTTAATATGTTGCAGTTAAGTGTATGTTAGGGTTATAGTTGAAAGATCACACAATATCAGGGACAATTATTGTAGTCACAATTTTAACCTTGTTAATGTAAATGATTTTTATTTTCAAAAATAAATAAGATTGTAAAGTAACCTGTACTTTTAATATATTTGTATTTTTCATATCATATTGCAGTTGGAGAGAATATCACAATATGTGCTTCAACAATATTCCTACAATATTTTAGCAATATGTCACACTCCCACACTTACAATGAAGAGAGTTCCATTTTGCAGGGTGTTATTCATATGCTTCAAAAACATGCTTAAAATAAGTATGAAAAAAGTCAAATAATTGCCAACAAATGTAGAAAATATGTCTGCCTCGAATTCATTGTGGAAACATGATTCAACAACTACTGCCATAATTCTTTGTGGATATGAAGAGAAATAATTTGGCACTAACATCTGACTGACTTGTGATCCCCTCAAATGTTATATGTAGGAAAGTAGGATCTGCTTTCATGGTCACCCCCACTTTTTGCTGGTGTCATTATTTTTTTCTGACTAGTGTGGCTGGGATCCTGCTAATCAGGATCCCAGTCGCTGTGCTTCTCCCCTAAATTGGACATGGTGAGTACTTAGGTACACTCTGGATTGGCTACTGGTGCACCCCTGTAAGTCCCTAGTATATGGTACTAAGGTTCCCAGGGCATAGGTATACCAGGGTCTCCCAAGGGCTGAAGCATGTATTATGCCACCCATGAGAGACCACTCAAATTGTGACTACAGGCCTGCCATTGCAGCCTGTGTAAGCTGGTGCTACCACCACTTACAACAGATATAAGTTTCCTTATATCTGAGGTCACTGCACTTAAAACCTATAAGTCACCCCTAAGGCAGGCCTTTCAATCCTGAAGGCAGGGTGCTCGGTTCTAAGTGTGAGGGTGCCCCTGCCTGAGCAGGACACCCCTACAATCCACGGAGTCCATTCTCCTGGGTTGTAAGTGCATCAGCCATAGAGAAATATAGATTGGCCATGCGTCATTACGCGATGGCCATCTCTAAACTGGCCGTCACGCACCCTGTCGTGTTTGGTAATCGGTGTGGGCGGTATGATTGCATGCACTGTGAAGCTCCTCCGGGAGGCCCTCAGTGCTACCGGTACCAGTCTTCTAGACCCGGACAGCAAAGTATGGCTGCTGCCGAACAGAGACACGATTCAGCCCTCCTGCTGCTGAGCCAAGCTCGAGCAGGGGAGGGCAGGACAATAGGTATCCTGTCACAGGGAGGTGTGACAACCTCCCAGACAGGACTTAGTGTATTGGTACAGGGTGGGGACGCTTGCCAGCGCCACTCAGACTGCATGAAGGGCACATTTGGTGCCCTCCTTGCATACTCCAGTTCAAACCAGTTCAGGGGGCCGTTAGCTCCCGCTCAGGTGCAAAACTGGACAAAGGACATGGGAGTATCCTCCCCACTGTCCAGCCTCTCCTCTGGGAGGGACCCCTGAATCGTTCCAACCATTTCCTTAGGGTACTGAAGGGCTTACCTGTGAGTGGGTCCCTGGATTCGTTGTGGGACAAGATTCAGATCCAACACCACTTCAACTTCGACCGTCTGGGCACTCTGGGCTTCGCTGGCCTTCGCTTTTGGGACTGAGACTGCAACTGGGAAGACTCCTGATGCTCCTGGTCTCGTCGTCCTGCAAGTCTGCTGCAAAGTCTGTGCCTGTGCTCCATACAGGTTCTTTACAAGGCCTATGGACATCCAAGACACCCTAAGGAATCTCCCTTGGAGTGAAGGAGTCACTTCCCTGCATCTGCAGGCACAGTAACGAAGCTGACTGGTCTGCTGTTCCTGAGCTCCTACGGACTCCGAATGGTTGAGCAACACAGGTGGTGGTTCTGCAACTCCCTCAAGGCCTGCAATGTCTTCCTAGCAAGTTGGAGGCCAGTATCCCTCATCGGAACTGCTGGAGCAGTACCCCTGTGCACCGCGTCGACTTGCTGTTGCCAAGACTTGTTGACTCTCTCCTCCAGAGATCTTCGGGCTCCAAGAAGCTCCAGCCTCAAGCATCTCCTGCAGCCAAGATCTTCACCTGCACCACATCACTTGCACCGTGGGCCTTAATCCTCTGGTGAGCTGCTCGAGGTCCTCTTGCGACTCCTGTACCTCTGGCCTGTGGGCCCTCTTGAGGGTCTTCGTCTACTTCAGTGGGCTCCCCTGCTTGCTCGGGGCTGCTCTGACTTACATGCTCGTGGTGAGTCACTTGGACCTTGCTGGTCCCGACACTGCACCTTTTTCATCCTCTGCGTCTCTTGCCGCTGCCAAGGCTTGTTGGTGCCCCTGCCGGACATTGACCCCTTGTCTCTCGAAATCCGAGGTGTGACAGCTCGTGAATGGTTCCTGGTCTTCTTCAGCGTCGCATAGTCCGGTCAGCTGCAACTTCAAGGGCACCGTCACCTCGTTAGCATTCCCGACATCGGTGGGCATTTGTCTTCCGTGCCTCCTGGTCACTCCTGAGTGGCATAGACTCTGTCCCCTCTGCTTGCAGGTACCTCTCATCTTGAATCCACCTTTGGGTTCCACTTGACACTTTCACCCTCCTCGCCAGCGGCATCTTCCTGAAATCCTCCATTGTTGTCTATAGCGGTTTCCGACGTCACTTCGCACCTATGCACCCGGCCTCCCTGGTGTAGGTATCCTGGTTCTTGGGGTATCCACGGGTGGGGTGGCTCTCCAACCTTCCATCTTCCATGGGGTTTCTTCAGGGTACGCTGGGAAAGGTCCTTCTTTAAAATTGCAACCACGACTTACCCATTGACTCCCATTGAGTACGCAGTCATGTTCCCGCTCTGCACACGGCCTCCATGGGGTTCCTAGATACTCACCTTGGGTGCTTCCTTGGGTCCCCAACTATTCTACGTCTTCTGGGTCCATTCTTGACTTAAGTCGTGGTTTGCATTTCACTATTTTAGTATATGGTTTGGTCTCCCCCTGGAGACCACTGGGTATTCTGTGCTATTTACGTATTCTATTTACAAAGTATTGTGTGTGTTGTGTTTTATCTCTGGGTAGGAGATATTGCAATGTGTTAGTGAGTGTTTATAATAAATACATATGTTTATAGCTACACTGTGTAATTCTTTTTCACTTAACCTATACCATAAGATTAAGTACTGGTAAAACAAGCTGCTTTACACTCCTTCTGGACTAAGCCTTAAGGCTGCTCTCCACTGCTACCAGTAGAGAGCTTTCTAAGGTTGTCTAAAACCACTAAAATCACCATAAGGGTTGTCTGGATTAGTGCAGGGTGCTACACTTATGTAAGTGATACAAAAGGGGATGATGGACGGAACGCTTGAGCCAATCAAACACTCACCCCCAGTCAACTGATCTGGGTTTAATCCATCATCATTCTTTAGCTCACTCCACCACCCCAGTTCAGACATGGCCATATGCAAATCAGTCTGACCCTGTGCCTCATGGGAACAGTCCAGCCCGAACTGCCAAGCCATGTCTTCCCTGGACCGGAAACAAGCATCCTAGGACCGGTTTCTGGCATTCCAGCCGTCATCAGCCAGGCTTGCTTGAATCCAGTGGCAAAGTGAGCAAGGGACCCACGTCTGGGCATACCCCCGCCAACTTAGGGCGAACAAGCGATACAAAGGGGATGATGGACGGAACGCTTGAGCCAATCAAACACTCACCCCCAGTCAACTGATTTGGGTTTAATCCATCATCATTCTTTAGCTCACTCCACCACCCCAGTTCAGACATGGCCATATGCAAATCAGTCTGACCCTGTGCCTCATGGGAACAGTCCAGCCCGAACTGCCAAGCCATGTCTTCCCTGAACCGGAAACAAGCATCCTAGGACCGGTTTCTGGCATTCCAGCCGTCATCAGCCAGGCTTGCTTGAATCCAGTGGCAAAGTGAGCAAGGGACCCACGTCTGGGCATACCCCCGCCAACTTAGGGCGAACAAGCGATACAAAAGGGGATGATGGACGGAACGCTTGAGCCAATCAAACACTCACCCCAGTCAACTGATCTGGGTTTAATCCATCATCATTCTTTAGCTCACTCCACCACCCCAGTTCAGACATGGCCATATGCAAATCAGTCTGACCCTGTGCCTCATGGGAACAGTCCAGCCCGAACTGCCAAGCCATGTCTTCCCTGGACCGGAAACAAGCATCCTAGGTCCGGTTTCTGGCATTCCAGCCGTCATCAGCCAGGCTTGCTTGAATCCAGTGGCAAAGTGAGCAAGGGACCCACGTCTGGGCATACCCCGCCAACTTAGGGCGAACAAGCGATACAAAAGGGGATGATGGGCGGAACGCTTGAGCCAATCAAACACTCACCCCCAGTCAACTGATCTGGGTGTAATCCATCATCATTCTTTAGCTCACTCCACCACCCCAGTTCAGACATGGCCATATGCAAATCAGTCTGACCCTGTGCCTCATGGGAACAGTCCAGCCCGAACTGCCAAGCCATGTCTTCCCTGGACCGGAAACAAGCATCCTAGGACCGGTTTCTGGCATTCCAGCCGTCATCAGCCAGGCTTGCTTGAATCCAGTGGCAAAGTGAGCAAGGGACCCACGTCTGGGCATACCCCGCCAACTTAGGGCGAACAAAGCGATACAAAAGGGGATGATGGACGGAACGCTGGAGCCAATCAAACACTCACCCCCAGTCAACTGATCTGGGTTTAATCCATCATCATTCTTTAGCTCACTCCACCACCCCAGTTCAGACATGGCCATATGCAAATCAGTCTGACCCTGTGCCTCATGGGAACAGTCCAGCCCGGACTGCCAAGCCATGTCTTCCTGGACCGGAAACAAGCATCCTAGGACCGGTTTCTGGCATTCCAGCCGTCATCAGCCAGGCTTGCTTGAATCCAGTGGCAAAGTGAGCAAGGGACCCACGTCTGGGCATACCCCCGCCAACTTAGGGCGAACAAGCGATACAAAGGGGATGATGGACGGAACGCTTGAGCCAATCAAGCACTCACCCCAGTCAACTGATCTGGGTTTAATCCATCATCATTCTTTAGCTCACTCCACCACCCCAGTTCAGACATGGCCATATGCAAATCAGTCTGACCCTGTGCCTCATGGGACAGTCAGCCCGAACTGCCAAGCCATGTCTTCCCTGGACCGGAAACAAGCATCCTAGGACCGGTTTCTGGCATTCCAGCCGTCATCAGCCAGGCTTGCTTGAATCCAGTGGCAAAGTGAGCAAGGGACCCACGTCTGGGCATATCCCCGCCAACTTAGGGCGAACAAAGCGATACAAAGGGGATGATGGACGGAACGCTTGAGCCAATCAAACACTCACCCCCAGTCAACTGATCTGGGTTTAATCCATCATCATTCTTTAGCTCACTCCCACCCCAGTTCCAGACATGGCCATATGCAAATCAGTCTGACCCTGTGCCTCATGGGAACAGTCCAGCCCGAACTGCCAAGCCATGTCTTCCTGGACCGGAAACAAGCATCCTAGGACCGGTTTCTGGCATTCCAGCCGTCATCAGCCAGGCTTGCTTGAATCAGTGGCAAAGTGAGCAAGGGACCCACGTCTGGGCATACCCCACCAACTTAGGGCGAACAAAGCGATACAAAAGGGGATGATGGACGGAACGCTTGAGCCAATCAAACACTCACCCCCAGTCAACTGATCTGGGTTTAATCCATCATCATTCTTTAGCTCACTCCACCACCCCAGTTCAGACATGGCCATATGCAAATCAGTCTGACCCTGTGCCTCATGGGAACAGCCCAGCCCGAACTGCCAAGCCATGTCTTCCCTGGACCGGAAACAAGCATCCTAGGACCGGTTTCTGGCTTTCCAGCCGTCATCAGCCAGGCTTGCTTGAATCCAGTGGCAAAGTGAGCAAGGGACTCACGTCTGGGCATACCCCGCCAACTTAGGGCGAACAAAGCGATACAAAAGGGGATGATGGATCGAGCGCTTGAGCCAATCAAACACTCACCCCCAGTCAACTGATCTGGGTTTAATCCATCATCATTCTTTAGCTCACTCCACCCACCCCAGTTCAGACATGGCCATATGCAAATCAGTCTGACCCTGTGCCTCATGGGAACAGTCCAGCCCGAACTGCCAAGCCATGTCTTCCCTGGACCGGAAACAAGCATCCTAGGATCCCTTGCTCACTTTGCCACTGGATTCAAGCAAGCCTGGCTGATGACGGCTGGAATGCCAGAAACCGGTCCTAGGATGCTTGTTTCCGGTCCAGGGAAGACATGGCTTGGCAGTTCGGGCTGGACTGTTCCCATGAGGCACAGGGTCAGACTGATTTGCATATGGCCATGTCTGAACTGGGGTGGTGGAGTGAGCTAAAGAATGATGATGGATTAAACCCAGATCAGTTGACTGGGAGTGAGTGTTTGATTGGCTCAAACGTTCCGTCCATCATCCCCTTTGTATCGCTTTGTTCGCCCTAAGTTGGCGGGGGTATGCCCAGACGTGGGTCCCTTGCTCACTTTGCCACTGATTCAAGCAAGCCTGGCTGATGACGGCTGGAATGCCAGAAACCGGTCCTAGGATGCTTGTTTCCGGTCCAGGGAAGACATGGCTTGGCAGTTCGGGCTGGACTGTTCCCATGAGGCACAGGGTCAGACTGATTTGCATATGGCCATGTCTGAACTGGGGTGGTGGAGTGAGCTAAAGAATGATGATGGATTAAACCCAGATCAGTTGACTGGGGGTGAGTGTTTGATTGGCTCAAACGTCCGTCCATCATCCCCTTTTGTATTGCTTTGTTCGCCCTAAGTTGGCGGGGTATGCCCAGACGTGGGTCCCTTGCTCACTTTTCCACTGGATTCAAGCAAGCCTGGCTGATGACGGCTGGAATGACAGAAACCGGTCCTAGGATGCTTGTTTCCGGTCCAGGGAAGACATGGCTTGGCAGTTCGGGCTGGACTGTTCCCATGAGGCACAGGGTCAGACTGATTTGCATATGGCCATGTCTGAACTGGGGTGGTGGAGTGAGCTAAAGAATGATGATGGATTAAACCCAGATCAGTTGACTGGGGTGAGTGTTTGATTGGCTCAAACGTTCCGTCCATCATCCCCTTTGTATCGCTTTGTTCGCCCTAAGTTGGCGGGGTATGCCCAGACGTGGGTCCCTTGCTCACTTTGCCACTGGATTCAAGCAAGCCTGGCTGATGACGGCTGAAATGCCAGAAACCGGTCCTAGGATGCTTGTTTCCGGTCCAGGGAAGACATGGCTTGGCAGTTCGGGCTGACTGTTCCCATGAGGCACAGGGTCAGACTGATTTGCATATGGCCATGTCTGAACTGGGGTGGTGGAGTGAGCTAAAGAATGATGATGGATTAAACCCAGATCAGTTGACTGGGGGTGAGTGTTTGATTGGCTCAAACGTTCCGTCCATCATCCCCTTTGTATCGCTTGTTCGCTCTAAGTTGGCGGGGGTATGCCCAGACGTGGGTCCCTTGCTCACTTTGCCACTGGATTCAAGCAAGCCTGGCTGATGACGGCTGGAATGCCAGAAACCGGTCCTAGGATGCTTGTTTCCGGTCCAGGGAAGACATGGCTTGGCAGTTCGGGCTGACTGTTCCCATGAGGCACAGGGTCAGACTGATTTGCATATGGCCATGTCTGAACTGGGGTGGTGGAGTGAGCTAAAGAATGATGATGGATTAAACCCAGATCAGTTGACTGGGGGTGAGTGTTTGATTGGCTCAAGCGTTCCGTCCATCATCCCCTTTGTATCGCTTGTTCAGCCCTAAGTTGGCGGGGTATGCCCAGACGTGGGTCCCTTGCTCACTTTGCCACTGGATTCAAGCAAGCCTGGCTGATGACGGCTGGAATGCCAGAAACCGGTCCTAGGATGCTTGTTTCCGGTCCAGGGAAGACATGGCTTGGCAGTTCGGGCTGGACTGTTCCCATGAGGCACAGGGTCAGACTGATTTGCATATGGCCATGTCTGAACTGGGGTGGTGGAGTGAGCTAAAGAATGATGATGGATTAAACCCAGATCAGTTGACTGGGGGTGAGTGTTTGATTGGCTCAAGCGTTCCGTCCATCATCCCCTTTGTATCGCTTTGTTCGCCCTAAGTTGGCGGGGTATGCCCAGACGTGGGTCCCTTGCTCACTTTGCCACTGGATTCAAGCAAGCCTGGCTGATGACGGCTGGAATGCCAGAAACCGGTCCTAGGATGCTTGTTTCCGGTCCAGGGAAGACATGGCTTGGCAGTTCGGGCTGGACTGTTCCCATGAGGCACAGGGTCAGACTGATTTGCATATGGCCATGTCTGAACTGGGGTGGTGGAGTGAGCTAAAGAATGATGATGGATTAAACCCAGATCAGTTGACTGGGGGTGAGTGTTTGATTGGCCCAAGCGCTCCGTCCATCATCCCCTTTGTATCGCTTTGTTCGCCCTAAGTTGGCGGGGTATGCCCAGACGGGGTCCCTTGCTCACTTTGCCACTGAATTCAAGCAAGCCTGGCTGATGACGGCTGGAATGCCAGAAACCTGTCCTAGGATGCTTGTTTCCGGTCCAGGGAAGACATGGCTTGGCAGTTCGGGCTGGACTGTTCCCATGAGGCACAGGGTCAGACTGATTTGCATATGGCCATGTCTGAACTGGGGTGGTGGAGTGAGCTAAAGAATGATGATGGATTAAACCCAGATCAGTTGACTGGGGGTGAGTGTTTGATTGGCTCAAGCGTTCCGTCCATCATCCCCTTTGTATCGCTTGTTCGCCCTAAGTTGGCGGGGTATGCCCAGACGTGGGTCCCTTGCTCACTTTGCCACTGGATTCAAGCAAGCCTGGCTGATGATGGCTGGAATGCCAGAAACCGGTCCTAGGATGCTAGTTTCCGGTCCAGGGAAGACATGGCTTGGCAGTTCGGGCTGGACTGTTCCCATGAGGCACAGGGTCAGACTGATTTGCATATGGCCATGTCTGAACTGGGGTGGTGGAGTGAGCTAAAGAATGATGATGGATTAAACCCAGATCAGTTGACTGGGGGTGAGTGTTTGATTGGCTCAAACGTTCCGTCCATCATTACCTTTTGTATCGCTTTGTTCGCCCTAAGTTGGCGGGGGTATGCCCAGACGTGGGTCCCTTGCTCACTTTGCCACTGGATTCAAGCAAGCCTGGCTGATGATGGCTGGAATGCCAGAAACCGGTCCTAGGATGCTAGTTTCCGGTCCAGGGAAGACATGGCTTGGCAGTTCGGGCTGGACTGTTCCCATGAGGCACAGGGTCAGACTGATTTGCATATGGCCATGTCTGAACTGGGGTGGTGGAGTGAGCTAAAGAATGATGATGGATTAAACCCAGATCAGTTGACTGGGGGTGAGTGTTTGATTGGCTCAAACGTTCCGTCCGTCATCCCCTTTTGTAACACTTATGTAAGTGAGCACTATATACTAAGCCAGCCTCCTACATTATACCATTGACTAACAAATCATACATGTTGGAGCTATTTACAAACTGTGTTTTACAATAGTACTACTAAATTGTTAGAAATTGGGTTGTTAGTTGACTAGGGTGTGAGCCCTGGTCAAGCAGCAATCACAGTCCTAATCATGGTCAGAGGCAGGCAAACCCTAAATTAGCCTGTGCTCACCCTCTGGTAGAATGGCACAGAGCAGTCAGGCTAAACTTAGAGGCAATATGTAAAGTATTTGTGCAACATTTCAAACAGTAAAACAGTGAAGGCACCACACAAAAACATCTTACACCAGGTTTAGAAAAATAGAGTAGACTTTAATAAATAAAACAAGACCAAAACAACCAAAATTCAATTAGTAGAACTGGAGATATTGACTTTTAAAGTTTGTAGTGAAAACTAGTGCAAAAAAGCACAAAGAGCTATTGAGGTATATCTGGTTGCACCTGACCGGGACAATGTCACAAGTTCAAGCCGAATGGGATGGAGCATGGGCTGGCTACAGGAACCCAGTAAGGCCCACTGAACAAAGTACCTTAAATTCTGGTTATGGAGCGTTGCGTGGATCCGTGTCAAAGATATGTTGCACAGCAGACGCAATGCGTCGGTTCCGAGATGCGACAAGGATGTGGTGCAAGATCCTGATGCATTGACGTTGAGGATCCTGTCAATGGGGCTTGAGATGTGAAGTCCAGTGGCGAGGATGCGAGGCGCAGCAGAGGTGATGCATCAGTACGGATGAGCGGTGAAGCTACGATGCAGAGTTTCATCTTCGAGGGTGCCATCGATGAGGGGTGCAAGAAGCTGGTGCCAGGAAAAGCTTCAAGCAATGGTGGTTTTGAAGGCGATGCGTCGGTTCCAAGATGCGGGAGATGGTGATGTGAGTCTTTTGCAACAGGTTCAATCCACGCAACAGCAGCGGATGGTTCTGCTTGGGGATGAGCCGCTCAGCCATCGAGATGTGTCAGTTCTGCTCAGGGATGCGTCGCTCAGCAGAGAAGATGCATCAGTCCTGCTGGCAAACACCTTAGGCCCACTTCCAAAGGTTCAGGACTGGAGTGGCACTACTTGTCAGAGTTCAGGTGCATGGGTTGTAAGCCTGTTATGTCCCAGAGGCTTCAGATCAGGAGGCCAGTCAATTAGCCTTTGGAGCCACTCTGGGTTCTGGGATCAAGTGATACAGGTCCAGTCCTTCTCACAGAGGCAGGAGGGCAGCAGGCCAGCCCATAAAAGCAGGAGTCCAGCAGAGTGGCAGTCCTTCAGCAGCACAGCAGTCCTTCATCCTAGCAGAATATCCACAAGTCCAGAAGTGTACTGTCTTGGTGGTGTCTGAGATCCAGTACTTATACCCAGTGGTGCCTTTGAAGTGGGGGAGGCTTCAAAGACATGCCTTTGAAGTGCACACATGTGCTGCCCAATCAACCCTGGCCCCAGACTAACTACAGGGGCTCGGCAGCCTTTTGTGCGGAGACAGGACAGCTTATTCAGGTGTAAGTGAGTCTGGGTCCAGCTCCTCCCTCCCATCCTGTCAGGATAGCCCACCCAGTCACACCTAAGCTCCCATTGTGTGTTTCTGTCTAGGAAGAATACACAAAGCCCAGCTGACAACCACACCCAGTCCCGTGACCAGAGCCAGGTTGCAGGCACAAAATGGCTAAAGCAAGAAAATGCCTACTTTCAGGTGGAGGGGACAAGTGTTAGACCTGGCATCCTTGGCATGTTTTCCCCTGCCTTTTTGCCTCTACCTCCTGTATTTTTGACTGTTATGTTGGACTTCGTCTTTGCTAGTTTTGGTCCTCTGGACACTTTACCACTGCTGATCAGTGCTAAAGTGCAAGTGCTCCCTGTTTAAATTGTAATTCTGATTGGTTCTCCATCATTGGCATATTTGATTTACTGATAAGTCCCTAGTAAAGTGCACAGTGTGTGCCCAGGGCCTGTACATCAAATGCTACTCATGGGCCTGCAGCACTGGTTGTGCACCTACATGAGTAGCCTTGTCTGCAATGGATGTCCCAGTTCAAGATCAAATCGAGCTTGCAGTACCTCATGTCCTGTTGTGCATGGTGCACTTCTTTGGCGTACCTTTGCTTCGCAAACTGGATGAGCTTTGGTTCCTGTTGTTTCGGCCTGTATGGCTTCATTGCTTACAGCCTGTGTTCCGCTGTCCCCTGAGTACTTATGAGTGTGCCCTGGACTTGTGCTTGCAATTGGTTGAACCTTTGGACATATATGTACTAGTGGACCTGCTGAAGGCCCATCTGTGCCGCTGTCCATTGAGGATACCACTGCTCCTGGCCGCATTCTATGATCTTCCCTGGGTAGCCTCCGAGCCTAGTGGTTTGGATGTAAGCTCTGTCTCTACGGAACATCAGGTGAATGTATTCACTCCCTCATTGGCTGCTGTGGGGGTTGAATGGGAACATATTTGCTCTATCGATTTGCTTCGAGGTATGCCTCTGGGAACGTCGTCTGCGGATGCTGGGAACAGCAATGTTTTGGTGCACAGACATAATATCGAGTTTTTAATATCGATCTACATTAATATCGAGTTTTAAATATCGTGGGGACAGAATATCGAAATCAAGAATATCGACGACCAGAATATCGACCTGAAGGTAAGAAATATCGTTTTTGTTAATATCGAAGTTAGTAATATCGATAGCAAAAATATCGATGTTAATAATATCGATGTTTATATCAGTGTTATGTATTTTAAAATGTATTTTATATGTATGTGTTCTATATTTTTTGTTAAGTATTGTACTGTTTTTTTAAATATATGTATAAATGTTTTAGAAGTTAGTAATTTTTAAAAAAAGTAAATTATGCGTTTTAGTACCATAGCGGGTTGTGGGTTTATAGGGGAATAGGGTGGGAAGTAATTTAATTTTAGTAAATTAAATAATTTTTGGGAATTATTAATTATTTTTAATTAAATTTTGTGTTTTAGTTCTGTAGCGGGTTGTGGGTTTATAGGGGAATAGGGTGGGAAGTAATTTAATTGTAATTAAGTAATTTACATTTTTTATTTATTGGTATTGATAATTAATTTATTGTTAATTAATTATGAATTGGTAATTAATTTTTATTAATTGATTAATTGATAAGTATATTAATTGTATTAATTTATTATTGGAGCGGGTTGTGGGTTTATAGGGGAATAGGGTGGGAAGTAATTTAATTGTAATTAAGTAATTTTTAATTTTTATTTTTGGGTATTGATACATTTATTGTTAATTAATTATTAATTGGTAATTAATTTTTATTAATTATTATTAATTGGTATTGATAATTAATTTATTGTTAAATAATTATAAATTGGTAATTAATTTTCAATAATAATTATTTATTGGTATTGACAATTACTTTATTTTTAATTAATTATTAATTGGTAATTAATTTTATTAATTTATTAATTGCTAATTAAATTAATTGTGTGAAATTTTATGCGGAGTGCGTTGTGTGTTTATTGGGGAATAGGGTGGGAAGTAATGTAATGTTATTAAAGTAATTATTAATTTTAATTTATTGGTATTTTTAATTAATTTATTGTTAATTTATTGATAAATCATTATTTAATTACAAAATTTATTTAATTTATAAGTATGTTATTTTTAACCCCTACGCTATCCAACGCTTTCCCTACTGTTGCACTCACTGGAGTGGGAATAGTAATTTTTACCCCTACGCTATCCAACACTTTCCCTACTGTTGCAATCACTGGAGTGGGAATAGTAATTTTTACCCCTACGCTAGCCAACACTTTCCCTACTGTTGCACTCTCTGGAGTGGGAATTTTAATTTTTACCCCTACGCTATCCAACACTTTCCCTACTGTTGCACTCTTTGGAGTGGGAATAGTAATTTTTACCCCAACGCTATCCAACACTTTCCCTACTGTTGCACTCTTTGGAGTGGGAATAGTAATTTTTACCCCTACGCTATCCAACACTTTCCCTACTGTTGCACTCTTTGGAGTGGGAATAGTAATTTTTACCCCTACGCTATCCAACACTTTCCCTACTGTTGCACTCTTTGGATTGGGAATAGTAATTTTTACCCCTATGCTATCCAACACTTTCCCTACTGTTGCACTCTCTGCAGTGGGAATAGTAATTTTTACCTCTACGCTATCCAACACTTTCCCTACTGTTGCACTCACTGGAGTGGGAATAGTAATTTTTACCCCTACGCTATCCAACACTTTCCCTACTGTTGCACTCTCTGGAGTTGGAATAGTAATTTTTACCCCTACGCTATCCAACACTTTCCCTACTGTTGCACTCTTTGGAGTGGGAATAGTAATTTTTACCCCTACGCTATCCAACACTTTCCCTACTGTTGCACTCACTGGAGTGGGAATAGTAATTTTTACCCCTACGCTATCCAACACTTTCCCTACTGTTGCACTCACTGGAGTGGGAATAGTAATTTTTACCCCTACCCTATCCAACACTTTCCCTACTGTTGCACTGTTTGGAGTGGGAATAGTAATTTTTACCCCTACGCTATCCAACACTTTCCCTACTGTTGCACTCTCTGGAGTGGGAATAGTAATTTTTACCTCTACGCTATCCAACACTTTCCCTACTGTTGCACTCACTGGAGTGGGAATAGTAATTTTTACCCCTACGCTGTCCAACACTTTCCCTACTGTTTGTAGTGAAAAATAGTGCAAAAAGCACAAAGAGCTATTGAGGTATATCTGGTTGCACCTGACTGGGACAAAGTCACAAGTTCAAGCCGAATGGCATGGAGCATGGGCTGGCTACAGGAACCCAGTTAGGCCCACTGAACAAAGTACCTTAAATTCTGGTTATGGAGCGTTGCGTGGATCCGTGTCAAAGATATGTTGCACAGCAGACGCAATGCGTCGGTTCCAAGATGCGACAAGGATGTGGTGCAAGATCCTGATGCATTGACGTTGAGGATCCTGTCAATGGGGCTTGAGATGTGAAGTCCAGTGGCGAGGATGCGAGGCGCAGCAGAGGTGATGCATCAGTACGGATGAGCGGTGAAGCTACGATGCAGAGTTTCATCTTCGAGGGTGCCATCGATGAGGGGTGCAAGAAGCTGGTGCCAGGAAAAGCTTCAAGCAATGGTGGTTTTGAAGGCGATGCGTCGGTTCCAAGATGCGGGAGATGGTGATGTGAGTCTTTTGCAACAGGTTCAATCCACGCAACAGCAGCGGATGGTTCTGCTTAGGGATGAGCCGCTCAGCCATCGAGATGTGTCAGTTCTGCTCAGGGATGCGTCGCTCAGCAGAGAAGATGCATCAGTCCTGCTGGCAAACACCTTAGGCCCACTCCCAAAGGTTCAGGACTGGAGTGGCACTACTTGTCAGAGTTCAGGTGCATGGGTTGGAAGCCTGTTATGTCCCAGAGGCTTCAGATCAGGAGGCCAGTCAATTAGCCTTTGGAGCCACTCTGGGTTCTGGGATCAAGTGATACAGGTCCAGTCCTTCTCACAGAGGCAGGAGGGCAGCAGGCCAGCCCATAAAAGCAGGAGTCCAGCAGAGTGGCAGTCCTTCAGCAGCACAGCAGTCCTTCATCCTAGCAGAATATCCACAAGTCCAGAAGTGTACTGTCTTGGTGGTGTCTGAGATCCAGTACTTATACCCAGTGGTGCCTTTGAAGTGGGGGAGGCTTCAAAGACATGCCTTTGAAGTGCACACATGTGCTGCCCAATCAACCCTGGCCCCAGACTAACTACAGGGGCTCGGCAGCCTTTTGTGCGGAGACAGGACAGCTTATTCAGGTGTAAGTGAGTCTGGGTCCAGCTCCTCCCTCCCATCCTGTCAGGATAGCCCACCCAGTCACACCTAAGCTCCCATTGTGTGTTTCTGTCTAGGAAGAATAC
Organism: Calotriton arnoldi; assembly: GCA_963921515.1. Taxonomy (NCBI): domain Eukaryota; kingdom Metazoa; phylum Chordata; class Amphibia; order Caudata; family Salamandridae; genus Calotriton; species Calotriton arnoldi. The sequence continues at coordinate 18,490 of CAWUFW010011348.1, read as the reverse complement.
ACAAAGCCCAGCTGACAACCACACCCAGTCCCGTGACCAGAGCCAGGTTGCAGGCACAAAATGGCTAAAGCAAGAAAATGCCTACTTTCAGGTGGAGGGGACAAGTGTTAGACCTGGCATCCTTGGCATGTTTTCCCCTGCCTTTTTGCCTCTACCTCCTGTATTTTTGACTGTTATGTTGGACTTCGTCTTTGCTAGTTTTGGTCCTCTGGACACTTTACCACTGCTGATCAGTGCTAAAGTGCAAGTGCTCCCTGTTTAAATTGTAATTCTGATTGGTTCTCCATCATTGGCATATTTGATTTACTGATAAGTCCCTAGTAAAGTGCACGGTGGTGTGCCCAGGGCCTGTACATCAAATGCTACTCATGGGCCTGCAGCACTGGTTGTGCACCTAAATGAGTAGCCTTGTCTGCATTGGATGTCCCAGTTCAAGATCAAATCAAGCTTGCAGTACCTCATGTCCTGTTGTGCATGGTGCACTTCTTTGGCGTACCTTTGCTTCGCAAACTGGATGAGCTTTGGTTCCTGTTGTTTCGGCCTGTATGGCTTCATTGCTTACAGCCTGTGTTCCGCTGTCCCCTGAGTACTTATGAGTGTGCCCTGGACTTGTGCTTGCAATTGGTTGAACCTTTGGACATATATGTACTAGTGGACCTGCTGAAGGCCCATCTGTGCCGCTGTCCATTGAGGATACCACTGCTCCTGGCCGCATTCTATGAGCTTCCCTGGGTAGCCTCCGAGCCTAGTGGTTTGGATGTAAGCTCTGTCTCTACGGAACATCAGGTGAATGTATTCACTCCCTCATTGGCTGCTGTGGGGGTTGAATGGGAACATATTTGCTCTATCGATTTGCTTCGAGGTATGCCTCTGGGAACGTCGCTCTGCGGATGCTGGGAACAGCAATGTTTTGGTGCACAGACATAATATCGAGTTTTTAATATCGATCTACATTAATATCGAGTTTTAAATATCGTGGGGACAGAATATCGAAATCAAGAATATCGACGACCAGAATATCGACCTGAAGGTAAGAAATATCGTTTTTGTTAATATCGAAGTTAGTAATATCGATAGCAAAAATATCGATGTTAATAATATCGATGTTTATATCAGTGTTATGTATTTTAGAATGTATTTTATATGTATGTGTTCTATATTTTTTGTTAAGTATTGTACTGTTTTTTTAAATATATGTATAAATGTTTTAGAAGTTAGTAATTTAAAAAAAAGTAAATTATGCGTTTTAGTACCATAGCGGGTTGTGGGTTTATAGGGGAATAGGGTGGGAAGTAATTTAATTTTAGTAAATTAAATAATAATTTTTGGGAATTATTAATTATTTTTAATTAAATTTTGTGTTTTAGTTCTGTAGCGGGTTGTGGGTTTATAGGGGAATAGGGTGGGAAGTAATTTAATTGTAATTAAGTAATTTAATTTATTTATTTATTGGTATTGATAATTAATTTATTGTTAATTAATTATTAATTGGTAATTAATTTTTATTAATTGATTAATTGATAATTATATTAATTGTATTACTTTATTATTGGAGCGGGTTGTGGGTTTATAGGGGAATAGGGTGGGAAGTAATTTAATTGTAATTAAGTAATTTTTAATTTTTATTTTTGGGTATTGATACATTTATTGTTAATTAATTATTAATTGGTAATTAATTTTTATTAATTATTATTAATTGGTATTGATAATTAATCTATTGTTAAATAATTATAAATTGGTAATTAATTTTCAATAATAATTATTTATTGGTATTGACAATTACTTTATTTTTAATTAATTATTAATTGGTAATTAATTTAATTAATTTATTAATTGCTAATTAAATTAATTGTGTGAAATTTTATGCGGAGTGCGTTGTGTGTTTATTGGGGAATAGGGTGGGAAGTAATGTAATGTTATTAAAGTAATTATTAATTTTAATTTATTGGTATTTTTAATTAATTTATTGTTAATTTATTGATAAATCATTATTTAATTACAAAATTTATTTAATTTATAAGTATGTTATTTTTAACCCCTACGCTATCCAACGCTTTCCCTACTGTTGCACTCACTGGAGTGGGAATAGTAATTTTTACCCCTACGCTATCCTACACTTTCCCTACTGTTGCAATCACTGGAGTGGGAATAGTAATTTTTACCCCTACGCTAGCCAACACTTTACCTACTGTTGCACTCTCTGGAGTGGGAATTTTAATTTTTACCCCTACGCTATCCAACACTTTCCCTACTGTTGCACTCTTTGGAGTGGGAATAGTAATTTTTACCCCAACGCTATCCAACACTTTCCCTACTGTTGCACTCTTTGGAGTGGGAATAGTAATTTTTACCCCTACGCTATCCAACACTTTCCCTACTGTTGCACTCTTTGGAGTGGGAATAGTAATTTTTACCCCTACGCTATCCAACACTTTCCCTACTGTTGCACTCTTTGGATTGGGAATAGTAATTTTTACCCCTATGCTATCCAACACTTTCCCTACTGTTGCACTCTCTGCAGTGGGAATAGTAATTTTTACCTCTACGCTATCCAACACTTTCCCTACTGTTGCACTCACTGGAGTGGGAATAGTAATTTTACCCCTACGCTATCCAACACTTTCCCTACTGTTGCACTCTCTGGAGTTGGAATAGTAATTTTTACCCCTACGCTATCCAACACTTTCCCTACTGTTGCACTCTTTGGAGTGGAAATAGTAATTTTTACCCCTACGCTATCCAACACTTTCCCTACTGTTGCACTCACTGGAGTGGGAATAGTATTTTTTACCCCTACGCTATCCAACACTTTCCCTACTGTTGCACTCACTGGAGTGGGAATAGTAATTTTTACCCCTACCCTATCCAACACTTTCCCTACTGTTGCACTGTTTGGAGTGGGAATAGTAATTTTTACCCCTACGCTATCCAACACTTTCCCTACTGTTGCACTCTCTGGAGTGGGAATAGTAATTTTTACCTCTACGCTATCCAACACTTTCCCTACTGTTGCACTCACTGGAGTGGGAATAGTAATTTTTACCCCTACGCTGTCCAACACTTTCCCTACTGTTTGTAGTGAAAAATAGTGCAAAAAAGCACAAAGAGCTATTGAGGTATATCTGGTTGCACCTGACTGGGACAAAGTCACAAGTTCAAGCCGAATGGCATGGAGCATGGGCTGGCTACAGGAACCCAGTTAGGCCCACTGAACAAAGTACCTTAAATTCTGGTTATGGAGCGTTGCGTGGGTCCGTGTCAAAGATATGTTGCACAGCAGACGCAATGCGTCGGTTCCAAGATGCGACAAGGATGTGGTGCAAGATCCTGATGCATTGACGTTGAGGATCCTGTCAATGGGGCTTGAGATGTGAAGTCCAGTGGCGAGGATGCGAGGCGCAGCAGAGGTGATGCATCAGTACGGATGAGCGGTGAAGCTACGATGCAGAGTTTCATCTTCGAGGGTGCCATCGATGAGGGGTGCAAGAAGCTGGTGCCAGGAAAAGCTTCAAGCAATGGTGGTTTTGAAGGCGATGCGTCGGTTCCAAGATGCGGGAGATGGTGATGTGAGTCTTTTGCAACAGGTTCAATCCACGCAACAGCAGCGGATGGTTCTGCTTGGGGATGAGCCGCTCAGCCATCGAGATGTGTCAGTTCTGCTCAGGGATGCGTCGCTCAGCAGAGAAGATGCATCAGTCCTGCTGGCAAACACCTTAGTATGAATGTAATTTAATTTTAGTAAATTAAATAATAATTTTTGGGAATTATTAATTATTTTTAATTAAATTTTGTGTTTTAGTTCTGTAGCGGGTTGTGGGTTTATAGGGGAATAGGGTGGGAAGTAATTTAATTGTAATTAAGTAATTTACATTTTTTATTTATTGGTATTGATAATTAATTTATTGTAAATTAATTATTAATTGGTAATTAATGTTTATTAATTGATTAATTGATAATTATATTAATTGTATTACTTTATTATTGGAGCGGGTTGTGGGTTTATAGGGGAATAGGGTGGGAAGTAATTTAATTGTAATTAAGTAATTTTTAATTTTTATTTTTGGGTATTGATACATTTATTGTTAATTAATTATTAATTGGTAATTAATTTTTATTAATTATTATTAATTGGTATTGATAATTAATCTATTGTTAAATAATTATAAATTGGTAATTAATTTTCAATAATAATTATTTATTGGTATTGACAATTACTTTATTTTTAATTAATTATTAATTGGTAATTAATTTAATTAATTTATTAATTGCTAATTAAATTAATTGTGTGAAATTTTATGCGGAGTGCGTTGTGTGTTTATTGGGGAATAGGGTGGGAAGTAATGTAATGTTATTAAAGTAATTATTAATTTTAATTTATTGGTATTTTTAATTAATTTATTGTTAATTTATTGATAAATCATTATTTAATTACAAAATTTATTTAATTTATAAGTATGTTATTTTTAACCCCTACGCTATCCAACGCTTTCCCTACTGTTGCACTCACTGGAGTGGGAATAGTAATTTTTACCCTACGCTATCCTACACTTTCCCTACTGTTGCAATCACTGGAGTGGGAATAGTAATTTTTACCCCTACGCTAGCCAACACTTTCCCTACTGTTGCACTCTCTGGAGTGGGAATTTTAATTTTTACCCCTACGCTATCCAACACTTTCCCTACTGTTGCACTCTTTGGAGTGGGAATAGTAATTTTTACCCCAACGCTATCCAACACTTTCCCTACTGTTGCACTCTTTGGAGTGGGAATAGTAATTTTTACCCCTACGCTATCCAACACTTTCCCTACTGTTGCACTCTTTGGATTGGGAATAGTAATTTTTACCCCTACGCTATCCAACACTTTCCCTACTGTTGCACTCTTTGGATTGGGAATAGTAATTTTTACCCCTATGCTATCCAACACTTTCCCTACTGTTGCACTCTCTGCAGTGGGAATAGTAATTTTTACCTCTACGCTATCCAACACTTTCCCTACTGTTGCACTCACTGGAGTGGGAATAGTAATTTTTACCCCTACGCTATCCAACACTTTCCCTACTGTTGCACTCTCTGGAGTTGGAATAGTAATTTTTACCCCTACGCTATCCAACACTTTCCCTACTGTTGCACTCTTTGGAGTGGAAATAGTAATTTTACCCCTACGCTATCCAACACTTTCCCTACTGTTGCACTCACTGGAGTGGGAATAGTATTTTTTACCCCTACGCTATCCAACACTTTCCCTACTGTTGCACTCACTGGAGTGGGAATAGTAATTTTTACCCCTACCCTATCCAACACTTTCCCTACTGTTGCACTGTTTGGAGTGGGAATAGTAATTTTTACCCCTACGCTATCCAACACTTTCCCTACTGTTGCACTCTCTGGAGTGGGAATAGTAATTTTTACCTCTACGCTATCCAACACTTTCCCTACTGTTGCACTCACTGGAGTGGGAATAGTAATTTTTACCCCTACGCTGTCCAACACTTTCCCTACTGTTTGTAGTGAAAAATAGTGCAAAAAAGCACAAAGAGCTATTGAGGTATATCTGGTTGCACCTGACTGGGACAAAGTCACAAGTTCAAGCCGAATGGCATGGAGCATGGGCTGGCTACAGGAACCCAGTTAGGCCCACTGAACAAAGTACCTTAAATTCTGGTTATGGAGCGCTGCGTGGGTCCGTGTCAAAGATATGTTGCACAGCAGACGCAATGCGTCGGTTCCAAGATGCGACAAGGATGTGGTGCAAGATCCTGATGCATTGACGTTGAGGATCCTGTCAATGGGGCTTGAGATGTGAAGTCCAGTGGCGAGGATGCGAGGCGCAGCAGAGGTGATGCATCAGTACGGATGAGCGGTGAAGCTACGATGCAGAGTTTCATCTTCGAGGGTGCCATCGATGAGGGGTGCAAGAAGCTGGTGCCAGGAAAAGCTTCAAGCAATGGTGGTTTTGAAGGCGATGCGTCGGTTCCAAGATGCGGGAGATGGTGATGTGAGTCTTTTGCAACAGGTTCAATCCACGCAACAGCAGCGGATGGTTCTGCTTGGGGATGAGCCGCTCAGCCATCGAGATGTGTCAGTTCTGCTCAGGGATGCGTCGCTCAGCAGAGAAGATGCATCAGTCCTGCTGGCAAACACCTTAGTATGAATGTAATTTAATTTTAGTAAATTAAATAATAATTTTTGGGAATTATTAATTATTTTTAATTAAATTTTGTGTTTTAGTTCTGTAGCGGGTTGTGGGTTTATAGGGGAATAGGGTGGGAAGTAATTTAATTGTAATTAAGTAATTTACATTTTTTATTTATTGGTATTGATAATTAATTTATTGTAAATTAATTATTAATTGGTAATTAATTTTTATTAATTGATTAATTGATAATTATATTAATTGTATTAATTTATTATTGGAGCGGGTTGTGGGTTTATAGGGGAATAGGGTGGGAAGTAATTTAATTGTAATTAAGGGGCCCATTACGATACCCGGCGTAAAAAAATCCGCCAGGCATGGAAGCGGCAAAAATCCGCCCGCACACACCGTCTGAACACCGACCACGCCATTACGATTACACAAACCGAAAACCGCCATCGGCGGAAAAATCACACAAGATACCGCCCGCCATCGTCCGAGTCGGAGTCAAACCGCCCGCCACGGACGGAAACACGCACGACAACACAAAACCGCCCGCCCTCACGCCCGACACACCGCACGTGAGATTACGATCGCACCGCCATGAGCGCGGGAAAACTACAAATATACCGCCCGCCAGCGCAAACAACGCCGATGAGAATCGACACGGCAGAAGCCATGGCGCCCACGTCCCTGCACAGAAACCATCCGCTGACAAAAACAATCGCACACAACATGGCCAACAAGTCCACACAGCAAGGCACGCACAAATACACAAGCACAGTACACATCCCGAAAACACCCCCCTGGACAAACAAAAACTACAAAGGCCAGAACCCCAGACACAACACACCTGAAAACAACAGACCATGAGGACACACCCACATAGGTAAGTACAAAAGCAGCACTCCCACAGACCACAACCCCTTGCAACATTGCAAACTAGAGAGGAGAGGAGAGGACACAGTGACACAGCAAGGACAGCAGCACACCACAGAAACGCACACATCACAACCACCACCACCACCACCACCACCAAACACCGGCACCACAAACCCCCTGCACATTACACAACACACACCGCACCAGCACCACAAACACCATGGCACCACAAAGAATGCCCAAGTTCACGCCCATGGAGCTGACGGTCATGGTCGACGAGATCATCAAGGTGCACCCACAAATCTATGGGAACCTGGTCCAGCACACACCACTAGCCACCAGAAAGAGAATGTGGAACCGGATCGTAGACCAGGTCAATGCAGTCGGGACCTTGCCCAGGAACAGAGTCGAAATAAACAAACGGTGGAATGACGTCAAGAGCCTGGTCAAGAAGAAGGAGAGCAAGAACAGAGAGCTGGCTGCCGTCACTGGCGGAGGGAATCCCGCGCTCTTCAAGACCTTCAAAGCGTGGGAGGAGAAGGTGCGAGTCATCATACATCCCGAGATCCTCGCCGGATTAGCAGGGGAGTGGAGGCTGGTAAGTACAAACTAATGTATACCAGCACACCGCTATGTACTCACATGCACTACCACCATGCCACAGCTCCCAGGGACAAACACCCCCATGTCCAGCACACAATACACAACACATCACACACACATGCAACAGACACCACCACACACAGCCCAAACCGAACAACTGTAAGATGCGTGGGGACATGTGTACACTCAGCCAGCCACGTAACCACCAACAGGTCCCCAAATATGCCAGAAGCGCCACAACGAGCACCCACCACACCCATGTGTCCGCCATAGCTGCACTAACCGACAAGTAACAGGTAAGTGGCAGGAACACAAAGTGCAGTGGGTGGGAGGGTGGACAGCCCAAGTACAAAACACACCAGGCCCCTAGTCCCACAGCACAGCAAGGAGGAGCATCCCCCACACCCCACAGCCACGTGTCAGCCACCGCAGTGCACAACGACAGCCGAAAGGTAGACATCACGGTCCACAGCAATCGGTGTCAGTGGGTGTCCAGCCACCACCACGACCCACAACACCCCCCACCCCCACAGACCTGCAACATGGAGCACCCCCGCTTAGAACCATGTGGCATCCAGTACAGTGCACGCACGAACAACCTGCAGGTGGGAAACTGGACAGGGCTGGATTACTGGAGGCATGAGGACCGTAACACGACCAACACATGGGACATGTCACGTAGCAGACGAACACGCAGCACCGCCCACCGTCACGAACAAGTGAACAATGTGCACACGGACATGAACCACAGACTCACACCCCACATGACCCATCACAAACACAGCAACACCCAAGGAGCCACGTCTGCATGCACAAGCCACACTGAATATAGTACCACACGGCAGCCACTGTACAACCCATCACACACAACCGAAACACCATTGAAGTCCTGTCCATGTAGCCCCTACTGCCTGTCAACCACACACCCCACAACTACGCCTATGTAAGACAAACAACACTAGACGCAACAGAGCGGAACAACATAAATGCACACGAACACCACTGAACCCATCAAACACACAGACACACCATGCACATACAACATACCATCCATCCCATCCGTCAGCCCCAGTCTCATGAAAGGCATGTCATCCGCACAGCTGCCACACATACAGCAGTCACGCTAAGATACATGCCCATGACCAACCATGTGCCAGAAGTCAATGAAGCGCACGACACACTGTGAGCAACAACACACAACATGGGCCACACCCCCCCGAGCACTGCAGTGATGCACATGGCACAGGGCAGCATGCACACCAAGGAGATGGGACAACTGCAATACGTTGGCTGGCACACAACCATCACTCACTCATAACAATGCGTCCAATGCCATGTCCAGTAATCACAACAGACAGCAAATATGCAGGCCATGTCAAGCATGCACACACCTCAAACCATGCACTGTCATGCTGCCACAACACATGTCACGTTCGGCACCCATGGCTCACAGCATGTACCCCAAAAGCATATTCCATCCCAAATGCGAATCTGGGGCATGGCCCCCATGTTGCCATATGCGTCCTAAGCGTCCCATCTGAACACCAAAAGCAAAGTACAAACCAGACCCAGGATGGGCCAGGAGCCCGCATACACCAGAGTCACAATAAGTAGGGGCACAGCAACACACCCATCGGCATGGCCAATCCGTCCCATGCCACATGTGCACAGCACACAGTCCCATTGTCAAGCACACACAACTACAAATGCTACAGCCACACACACGCCTCCGGGAAACCCATGTACGAGATTGCACGAACTGTTAATGTCAGACGACAAATACATACTTCGCCAGGTGCAACACAATAACAAATCTCATTCTCTCCACAGGTGACGAACTGCTGGATGCTGGGGATGGAGACAGCAGCCAGCACAGCCAGCCTACAAGCCCCCAACGAGGACACACGGATGTGGAGGATCTGTCCTCCTCTTCGGACACGGACCACCAAGCAGGCCCATCTGGTGTGGCAGGGCCCAGCCGCTCCCCAGGACCCCTCCTACCCACCAACCCATCATCCAGGGCTGCTGAACATTCCCAGCCCCCTGCTGCCACTGTCGTTGCGGCCACACCCACGGTCATTGCGGCCACACCCACGGTCATTGCGGCCACACCCACGGTCATTGCGGCCACTACCATTGCCGCAACCGCCACCATCGCCGCACCGACCACCACCGCCGCCACCACCACCACGTCTTCGCTGGCACCAGCCCCAGCGCAGGTGGTGGCCCGGCCGACTGGATCCACCCTGGGAGCCACAGCGAGGACCGTGGTGAGCAATGTGGCTAGTGGGCAGGCCGGTGGCAGCAGTACTGGTAGGAGGAGCAGGGTCAGGGAAACGCAAGTCTCCCCTGGGAGCCATGCCCTGCCTCAAATGGCCAGAGTCCTTGGGGCCTATGAAGAGGCCCAAGAACAATGGGTCAGGTCTGCTTCAGACACGCGGGAGGTGCTGGGGGTGCTGAGGTCCATGGACGCCCGTATGGGCCAACTCGTGGACCTCATGGGCCAGCTGGTGGTGGCGGTGAGGTCACAGCCAGGGACAGCAGCTCCCCTCCGCCACCACCTGCCGGGGCGCAGGGTCGAGCAGCAGTGTCCAGTTCCCCTGCGTCCCCAGCCAGTGAGCACACCTCAACCACCAGCATGTCGCAAGCAGGCACCCCCTCGCAAACGTGGAAGGGGCCATCCGAAGTGGAAACAGATCTCCCGGGAGGACTTCGCACGCTCCAGACGCAAGTGAGGCAGCCAGCCAGCCTTCCTTGACCACCCACTGCATTGACTTGGACTACGATCCCACTCCACACAGCCATCTGGATGGCATGTGTGTGTTGGACTATGGACATAGAACCAGTGGGTACACCCTGAGCATCACGCAGCCATGACCGACAGCTCATTGTCACTGCACGCACCACTTATGTCATCACCTTACACACAATCACATGTCACAGTTTGAAATAAATGCACCTCTTACACAAACTGCTGTTTGTGCCCTGTGTTTTATTTGTACGGAATACAACGGCCACCTTGGGCGGAAAGGCACCTGATGCGTGGCATGGCAATGGAACCGGAGGGCCTGTAGGGACCTAGGGGTGGGAGACAGAACAGGAGCACATTCAATGAGTGTGTCACACACCCATCACACAGTACATGTCAACAACTACAAGCAATGTACACACATCGCACAGAGCAATAGGGCACAATGCCACAGCCACCAACAGTGGCATACTACCCTGGCCATGGAGCGTTGACACACAGCACGCAGTGAACAAACGGCCACCCTGACACAGCACACACACACCTGCACAGACACAGCCACATCAGCCGTCGTACATGGACACTCACCGTCAAGTGAAGTAGTGGGCGATGAGCTGCTGCCGCACATTACCAGCTTCCTCCTCTCCGCTGTCCTCCTCACTCGAGCTGTCCTGGTCTGCGGGCTGGGGCCCTGGTTGATCTCCGTCATCCACGATGAGGGGGATCTGCTTCCGAATGGCCAGATTGTGCAGCATGCAGCACGCCACCACTATCTGGCACACCTTCTGTGGGGAGTACGCCAGCGCACCCTCGGTGCGGTCCAGGCACCTGAACCTGGACTTGAGGAGGCCAAAGGTACGCTCGACCACACGTCTGGTCCTCCCATGTGCCTCATTGTAGCGATCGTCTGCTGGGGTGCGAGGATTCCTCAATGGACTGAGCAGCCATGCCCCATTCGGGTACACAGAGTCACCTGGGTGTGAGGGACACAGAGAACCGTTGCTATTCCAACTGGACAGGGGACAGCATCGCACAACCAGCACGCTACACCACTCCACATACTCACCGACAATACAGCCACGATCCTGTTGCAGATTGGACATCAGTCGTGGCAAGATGCTGTTGCGCATTATGTGTGCGTCATGGGCCGAGCCTGGGAACTTTGCACACACGTGGGTGATCACCATGTCCGCAAGGCACACCACTTGCACATTCAGGGAGTGCGTGTGCTTCCTGTTGCGGTACAGGTGCTCAGTGGCCTGTGGTGGAACAAGGCCAACATGTGTGCAGTCTATGGCTCCAACGACGTGTGGGATTCTGCCAAGGGCATAGAATGCACCCTTCACTGCCGCCAATTCACGAGCCCTGGGGAAGCGTATGTACCTGTTTCGGTACAGCATCATGGCTGCCAGTACATCCCTCAGCACCTTGCTGAACATGGGCTGGGACATCCCTCCTCCACTGCCCACTGTGTGCTGGAATGACCCAGTGGCGAAGAAATGCATGGCGGCCATCACCTTAGCCGTGGGGGTGACAGCTGTCGGATACACCCTGCGGGGACGGAGATGGGGTTCCAACATGGCACACAGTCGATGCAGGGTTGGCCTGTCCAGCCGAAACTTCCTAATGACCTCTGTATCGTCCATGTCCGCCAGCAATTGGTATGGGCGGTCAATGTTCGGTCTCCGCCTAGGGAAAATGGCAGTGGACACATGTCAAAGCAACACAACACATAGCAATTTCGCATACACATCACTGACATGACTGAGCAAGCACATGAGCCACAGCCCAGCTGTCAAGCTGGGACGGCACGGCCACAATACACTTACACAGGTCTCCCAACAATGGCAATGGCTAGTGATACAAACCACTGCCATGTGCATGCACATGGGGATCTAGGCCCCAATGACTTGCGGGGCGTGCTGATGGGGACTGACTGCATATTCGTCAAGCGGCAACGCCACGGCAACATGAATGTCTGCTGAGCATGGAACTGCTTCCGAGGCTGGATGAGTATGGCACACGACGACGACGATGTGGGCACAGGCTGAGCGGCCAAAACAAGTGGGACCTGTGGCACGAGGGGATATGAGACAGTAGTAGGTGTCAGCACTGCACCCTATGTACAGCACTGTACGGATCACACCTCCCGAAACATTGACAGGTGTCCACATTGACAGCCCCATGCCAAGACGGCTGTGTGCTTGCAGTCACATGTCACAGGTTACATTGCACGTGCCAGGTGGCAGACGTACATAGTGGGAGCTGGCATGTGTGTGCATGTGTCTCCTGTTCAGGATCCACCAGATGGGCGCTGACTCTGTACTGAGCATTGGACACAGCATGTTCCGTGGAAGGCTTGTGTGTGTGGGATGGTGGCACTGGATGTGCCTCCGTTGGGTGGGGGGCCATGCACAGGGCGGGTACGTCGATGATTGCGCATTGTTGGTCACGGTGGGTGCACCCACTCAGATGTGTTGCCCTGTGTTCAATTCCTATGTCCGCATGATGATGGACTGTAGATGTGGGCAGACTACACATTGGTCGATGTGCTGTCTATATGCATGTGCCTTCACACCAGGCACAGCTGCCCCTGCACATGTGACCCCTGCTGGACTCGCTGCTGGGTCTGTGGAGCTGATGCACCTTCTGTGCGTGGGGCAGACAGCTCTCCTCACTTCCCTCATTGCGCATGTCATGACTTTGCCGCAGGTGACATGGATCATGGAGGGCCCACATGTACGCGTGGGTAGGCTACACATGATTGTTCACTGGTCGCCACCCCCAGTCAGTGTTTCGAATGGGAAGGTTGTCGTGCTGGTGGTATATTCGATGTGGCGGATGGGCGGGCCTAGATGCGGGCTTACATTCCGGACATGGGGGGTAGTTGGATTGGCGACTAGTTGCAGTACACACGGGACACGTCTCTTCCTTTCCACATCTGGGTCATCCCTTGTACTCACTGACAGTGATACAGTCATCTTCGCCCCAGCCCTCATGTCCTCCCCTCGCTCCCCCAATATGCATGTGCACCTGCGAGGCTAGCGCTTGCACAGGCAGCCCCAAGCTCGCACCAGAGAGGGCAAGGAGTGTATGTGTGGGTCCAGTTGCACGAGTGGGCTGTCTCAGGGTATGATGTGTTGCGGGACGCCGTCCACCTGCGTGGTGCCCCAAATGGAGACCCGGCCTGCATGGACTATGCATCACAGTCTTCGCCTTCCGGATCCGCCACCTGCGACACCCAGTGGCTGTGGCTGCCCTTGCGGCCATGCCGCGTCCGTCTGTGACTGATGGCCCACACATTCACTCTTTGGCCTCTCTGGGGAGGGCTCGGGGTGGTGGCGCACGCGCTTGCACTTAGTCGCAATGGCATGTGGGGTGGTTGGTATAATGGGCAATGGATGGGATGGTGCGAGCCACCTCCCGTGACGTCAGTGCTGCTCGTGCTGTGGTGCGTCCCCATTACACTTCCATTTGACTTGTGCCATGCTAGACGTTGAGGTTCTATTGCCTGCGTGATATGACCAGGAGGAGCGCGAGGAGACCTCTCACACACCATGCTCCACTGCCATCCCGTGCCCTGTATCGCCTGTGCGGATTGACTATGTTGGGGTTACACCTGGTCGACTGGGGCTGTGTGTGCCTTGTCAAGGGGCATGGTGGGCGCACAACAGGATCCAGCTTGTCCACAGAGGGTGGGCTGAGGTGCGCCTGGTACCGCTTTGTACGTGTGCCCGGCTGCTGTGCACACACGTGTTCACTCCCCCCGACAGGTGTCCTCTCACAATGCCCAGGGAAGCGGTGGTGTACTGTTCATGACCCCTCCCGACACGGCGTGCTCCAACTTGGCATGTGCGCATCTACCCGTCACACCCACCCACCTGAGCACTGCGTCCATACGACTTCACACGACACATGTGTGTCTTCCACAGTTGTGCTACTCATTTGCGTTGACATCCAATACCAGTGGACTACATGGTCATGTCACGACTGCCGTGTACTTCACATACTCTCATCCTCTCTCATTCGTACTTGTGAAATGAGTCAGCGGAGACAGTTTTGGTTTCAAACATTATATTGAGTCTTCTGTCCTCTGTGATGCAGTATAGTGGACACTACTGGCAGCGGAATACATGTTGAGGATATACTGAGCATGATTGCAAATGGGATAGGGTGTGGGTTACATGTGATTGGCTGTTGCATGTGGGATGTGGGCTTCAGAGTTACATCTGCTTGGCCAAGGCTGTGCTAATGTACATTTATGTATAGCTGCGGAGCTGCGGACTTTGACACAGACGGTATACATGTAGCCTACCAGACCGCTTGGCATCATGGGCACAGTCCATCTCAGTTCCATGTGACAGGTTTGCTGCGGTTGTTCCTCATGCACGCGTGCATGTGAGATGACATTAGGGCATGTGCTTGCGTGCATGCAGCGGCGTGCCACTTGTTGTTGCAATGTGGTGGTTACTGGACATGTCACAGTCACTGGGGTCGTGTTGTTGTTGTATGCACTTGTCGTCCATGCAAAGGTCCTGGTATGGGATTCCCGGGGCGGGGGTGGGAGGGGTGCAGCACCCACAGACTCCAGGCGACCTATTCATGTCCACTGAGCGGTGTGTGTGTCCATGGGCGCTGGATCCATGTCGTGTCCTGGTTGTTCGTGCAGTTCCATCCATGTGGGTGCGATACACAGACCCCATGCCACTGCCTCCCACGATGCATGCGGTGTTCCTGGATGTGATGGGGAACAGTGTGCATGTCCCGGTCATATCCGATGTCATGGCGATGTCGTTGATGGTGTGGTAACAGTTGCCGGTCGTTTGGTATGGCTGTTGTGGTGGTGACTGGCCAGTCCGTGCGGAAGCTAAGCATGGGTGCGGGGTTGGACATCATAGGTCAATCGGGGAACCTGCGTTGTGGTCCGACGAATTTACAGGTTGTCAGGTATGCGATGCCGCCCAGCAGGGCTTCCATGTCATTGGTGGTGTACATGTTTGCCAGCCAATGTAGCGGATGGTGGCTGTCAAGGTGTTGTTCGTAAGTTGTCCCTTGGAGGACCATGATGGGGCATGCTGGGTGACATTCGATGTAGCTGTTCTCGATGATCCGTCGTGTGGAGGCACAATGGTCCCATTTCAGTGCGGGTGCGATGTTGGCCACATACGCCATGCCCCCATAGGCAGAGCAGGCCCTGTCGTGTGCGTCCAGAGGGAGGAGTAGTGGTAGCAGGTCCGCCTTTAGACATGCCGGGTTGGAGAGGCATATCTCCACGGGATGCTGGTAGGGACACCTCCGACAGTAGAAGACGGGCATGACGCAGCTGAACAATGTGATGCGGTAAGTCAGTCGGTAACTTACGTTCAGCAGGGACAGGAGATCGCATCCCAATATATGTATCAGGTTGGTTTTGTACAGCTTGAGCTGTCCGGCGTAGTTGGGTAGGTGTGTTGCGGTTGCCATTTCGCAGCGGTGCGTTGTGGTGGCGTGCTCCGGCTGTGTGTGCAGTCTGCAATGTGCACGCTCCGAGGTTGCTGTGAGCTCTGTGTAGTCGTAGGGAGACAGGACTTGTGTTCTGTTGGCTTGTTTGGAGGACACGGGCCCTCATCCCACATGCTTCTCAGACAGTTCAAGGTCAGTGATGTGTGACTCCTTCCAATTAACTTGCATGTGGCCGACATGGGGGAGTGTTTTCTTCTTTCTTCCCCGTCCGTTGTGTGCTTCTGTGATATGCGCTATCTGCCCTGTGGTCGGTCTCCTCGGCATGCCTGTGTTGGTCTTTTCTTGGACAATGGCTGTATTCACCGGCTTCTTTCGTAGGGCTGTGGTTTCGGAGTTGGAATGGAAGGTCATTCAGTGCTGTCTGCTCTCCCTTGTGTGGGCGGCAGGCTGCCTTTCCGCTCTGCGTTGGGCCTTGTGTGTGAATGTTCTTCTTGGGCCACCTGTTGTCGGTCCCCGGGCTCTTTGGTGTTCCGTTTTATATGTCTTGTTCATATGTGCAGGGTGGTATGGGTGTTTCAGTGTGGTACTGGCGTTCCTCTTCCCGAAGGGGCCCTGCTTCTCCTAGTTGGTGTTGCCGCCGCTGTGTGCTTCGCCATGTTTGTTACACTGGGGTGTGTCCTGCTGTTGCGTGACTTCACTGACATGTGTGCGTCGGTTGTGTGGCGTTGGGTGTTGTCCGTGAATTGGGCGTTGGGGACATGTCTGTGGCAGGCCTGTCACGTGTCATGTGCGTTCGGGGTGGGGCTGATGTGTGTGCTGCTTGGTTGTGTCCCTGTGTCTGTGTGCGACGCATGCATGGCGCTGCGGTTGGCCTCTGCGTTGTGCGCATGTGTGGCGGCGTCATCGCCGCTTTGGGGCCGTGACGGGGTCGTTGGTTCCTAGTCCCAGGTGGTGTGTACACATGTGTTACGCGATGTTACGATTTGGCCTGTGTGTCATATGTGGATGCAAAGGTGGATGTGTAGTGTACACGCGCTGGGGGGGGTTGTCCGCTTTTTCCGCCCTTGCACTGTGTGCGCTGTTTGCGTGCACTTGTTGTGTGTGTGCCTACCTGCGTCTCCGCGGCACGTTGCGTCCTTGGTGGTGCATCAGCAAGAGCATGGGGAGGGCCTGCAGTGCTGGATTCATGCTCGGGGAGCCGCTTCTTCGTTGTCCGTGCTCGGCGTCCGTGTTACCGCTTCGGTTTGTCGTACGGTATCTCTTGGCCGTGGGAGCCGTTTGTTTGCGGCATCGTAATTTATGCGCCGGGCGGGACGTGTTTTCGTCGGACGGTGTGTGTCAGTTGGGCTGCGCGGCGGTTGTGCTTCCGCCCGCCATCGTAATGACCCCCTAAGTAATTTTTATTTTTATTTTTGGGTATTGATACATTTATTGTTAATTAATTATTAATTGGTAATTAATTTTTATTAATTATTATTAATTGGTATTGATAATTAATTTATTGTTAAATAATTATAAATTGGTAATTAATTTTCAATAATAATTATTTATTGGTATTGACAATTACTTTATTTTTAATTAATTATTAATTGGTAATTAATTTTATTAATTTATTAATTGCTAATTAAATTAATTGTGTGAAATTTTATGCGGAGTGCGTTGTGTGTTTATTGGGGAATAGGGTGGGAAGTAATGTAATGTTATTAAAGTAATTATTAATTTTAATTTATTGGTATTTTTAATTAATTTATTGTTAATTTATTGATAAATCATTATTTAGGGGCTCATTACGATGTCGGGCGGAAGCACAACCGCCGTGCTGGCGGATGCAAAAACCACCAGTTACCGCCGGCACGCAGCAGTCCACACGCCCGCCCAATTACGATGCGAAAAGTAGGCCAAACACCGCCGGCAAGCCAGCAACACCGTCCGCCATCAAAGTGCGCCCGTACACGTAGCGGCGCAGCCCAATTGACACACACCGTCCGACGAAACACGTCCCGCCCGGCGTATAAATTACGATGCCGCAAACAAACGGCTCCCACGGCCAAGAGATACCGTACGACAAACCGAAGCGGTAACACGGACGCCGAGCACGGACAACGAAGAAGCGGCTCCCCGAGCATGAATCCAGCACTGCAGGCCCTCCCCATGCTCCTGCTGATGCACCACCAAGGACGCAACGTACCGCGGAGACGCAGGTCGGCACACACACAACAAGTGCACGCAAACAGCGCACACAGTGCAAGGGCGGAAAAAGCGGACAACCCCCCACCAGCGCGTGTACACTACACATCCACCATTGCATCCACATTTGACACACAGGCCAAATCGTAACATCGCGTAACACATGTGTACACACCACCTGGGACTAGGAACCAACCACCCCGTCACGGCCCCAAAGCACCGATGACGCCGCCACACATGCGCACAACGCAGAGGCCAACCGCAGCGCCATGCATGCGTCGCACACAGACACAGGGACACAACCAAGCAGCACACACATCAGCCCCACCCCGAACGCACATGACACGTGACAGGCCTGCCACAGACATGTCCCCAACGCACAATTCACGGACAACACCCAATGCCACACAACCGACGCACACATGTCAGTGAAGTCACGCAACAGCAGGACACACCCCAGTGTAACAAACATGGCGTTGCACACAGCGGCGG